>CM057456.1:967892500-968517500 GCA_016271365.2 Neoceratodus forsteri
TTGGCACAAATTCTGCCAGACGAATTCTGCATTCCTCACAGCCCTACTCTTCCATCTTCAAGCCCCACCTTCATAACCATTGCCGGCAAAGCTTCACCCTCCGTATGGCTGGGATAGCATATAGCTACCGTCACAGTCAACGCCAGTCCTGTTTGGTTGGACAACCCACGCACTGCCTCCCAGGGCTCTGAAAACCTCACTACCGTGATGCGCCCAGTGCCGAATCCCATAATTGTATCCTACTATAAGTTAAACTTATTTATGAAATGGTTATAAAAAAAAATCCAGAAATCTGATTGGCTGATGAGCTTGGAACCCACTGCTGATATCCCAGAACAGTAGCACTGGGGAAAGATGTGTGACCTCACTGACCTTTTTACATTAAGTAGGAACAGCTGTATCAATAATCCTCAATGTACTTAGTGTATTTGTATTTAGAAAATACATACATATATATATATATATATATATATATATATATATATATATATATAGATATATTTGTGTATATATATATATATTTGTGTATATATATGGCGTCTCCTCTCTGTAAAGCTGATGCTCAAAGCTGCTTACATGCAGCACGATCGCCACCTTGTGGCCAAGTTAAAAAATACTTTTTCTTCAGTATACATTTTGATTATTTTATCTATACAGTTAAATGATGAAAACTGCATTTTTTTTTTAAATATATCTCCTCACATATCATTATGACCCATTTCATAACTGCAGTAAGTCACCATAGGGTGTGCATTGTGTTGGGATAACGGCACTTCTTGGGTGGTGGAAGCACTCGGCTTCAGCTTGTGCTTCAACCCACTCAAAGCACACTGTTACCCAGCACAGCGCACACCCTGCCATACCTTATTGCTTAATTATATGCATGGTTTTGTTGCCGCATGGTCTTCTTGAAAACCTGTGACTTGGTGCCCAAGGAGTTACCTTATATCAGTATCTATAATTAATAATAACTGTGTAAGGCTGCCATACTTAGATCTTGGGGTTTTTCTGCAGTGTGCGTGGCATAGTTTAGTGTTGGGAAATAGACATGCCTTGATGAGCAGGGAGACTGAGTTACCCTCCTTTTCCTAGCACAAGTGTCCCATGTTGACAAGAGTTAAACATGTGGATGAAGTACTACATTATGGGGAACTGAGCATTGCACTTGGCTTTTGTGCTTCAGATTTCAGCATGATCAGCCTTCCTTTTTCACAAGCATAAAAGTCAATCACGTAAATATTTCCTATTTCTTCTGTCCCTTTGGTCTGAACTCCACCTCCCCCATACCCATCACTGCTCTCTTCATCTTAACCTCTGACTGCCCTCTCTTGAGGATTGGTGTCCTGCTCACTGCTCCTCTTCCTTCCTTATTTAATACTGGTTCTCCTTTCATCTGTAACCTTGGCTCACTCCTCTCCTCTCCTCCTCTCTTCTCCCCTTCCTCCCCCTTCCCTATTCCTTCTACCCCTCAACTTGTCCGACTGCCATTCTCTCTCTCTCTCTCTCTCTCTCCCTTGATGCAAACCCCTTGTTGCTGGTCTGCCTTTTTCTGGCAACCCCCCTGCCTTTGGAACAGTTTCCCCATCTCCCTCTATTCCTTTTCTCCCCTCTGCTTTCGAATTCCTCTTTAGGACCAGCTCCTCAGTCCTCTGCCTGCACCTTCCTTTGCTTTCTCCATCAAAGGATGGAGGAAATACAATCCCACTTACGCGCCCCATTTGCCTGGGTTACCTCCTTTCTGTGGCATGGTTCCACTCTCCTACATCATTTCCTTTTTATTTTCACTTGGTGCACCTCATCCCCCTCACTCTCCTAATGTTTTACTTGTTTATTTTTGGTTTTGAGTTACTTCAATAGTTTAAGCCTAGCTTCTTGTGGTACCATAGTCTTGCACTTTATTCTAGTTCTGAGTTGCTGCCCCATATTTTTAACTTTCCTGTATTACTATGCTGCTTATTGTAATTTGACACCTTTACTGCTGTTTATTCCCCTTGTACCCCCCTCTCCCAGGTCACACCTGGAAACTAGCTTTGACTCCGCATACCTGTCCTGGACAATATATGGATGTATTTATTTTACGAAGGGTAAACCTTTGGGCAAAATGTGCCTTTTCAAAGGTGACCCAGTCATATAAATAAAGACAATACATTACATCACAAGCAGCATGTACAATGTACTTTTCTCAAATACAAGAAATCCATCAATAAAAATAGTTTAAAACAGACAGATATTTTCAGATCTTACTTTGAGAGGGCTCTTGCAGCAGGCAACACCATAAGGACTGAGCCACCAGGCACTAGGACCACACGGGAAACTTAGCTAGCAGTGTCTGGCAGGGGACCGCCCATCCGACATCACATGACCGATATCGGCCCAACGGTATGTAGTGGGCGGTCCCCCATGTTCGCCTCAGTTCTTTCCCACTGTCGACCTGCGCATGTCGGACCTCGGGGAATGCTGCTACAGTTGACCGCCATTTTCGATAAGTATATCTTTCAAATTTTCTTTATTTTTCTGTCAAAAATCAGTGTTTTCGACATTGGATTGTGGGTCTTCTCCAACTTCATCCAAGTCCTGCAAGAACAAGTGCACCTGTGGCAAGCAGATCCCAGCCAAAGACGGCCATACTGCGTGTCCTCACTGCCTTGGGCCTGACTACGACACCGAGGGTTATGAGGGTGCCAGATTTTAAATCAGGCCACATGTAAACACCGTCCGAAAACCCTGGAACTGGCTTCCATGGAAAAGGAACAGCAGCAGGTGCGGAGTTCTTCTGGCTCCCACTCTTCCAAGCCGAAGATGCACAGGCAGGACAAGGACAAGAAACAGGACCGGGAGCAGTCTCCTCAAGCCATGGCTCTTCAGTGGTGGTTGCCGTCGGCGCCTCTACCGTAAGAGAGGCACCGGCTTCACACCTGCTCCTCTGTCTTCAGGAGCAGCCTTTAGCCCCTCCCCAAGCCCGAGCTGGTAATATTCCAGCAGGGCCTCTGAGGTTGGAGAGTTCCACCCTTGGCTGTTCTGCCCTCCTCGGGGCCCTAAGTCGAGGGTGTCTGACTGGCAGTCGGATGTCAGCTCTGCTGACATCTGCACAGCCCCAGCGCTTATATCGGACCCCAATTCGAGGACAGACACCGGTCCTTCGGCCCAGCGTCCGCTGCCACCTCTGCCGCAGCCATCCTGAGAGGAATCCCCCTCTAGGGACATCCCTTCGCCACCTCCACTGAGGCTTTCGGACTCTCCACCCCACCTGGCGCTGGAGGATCAGCCAGCACCGGGCCGACCTATGCCGGACCCTCCTGGGAACCTTCTGGCAGACCCTCCGTCTGGTCCTCCTCTTCCACTCCAGACTCTGGAGGAGCCAATGGCCCCATCTGGGATGACGCCGGGTCCCCCTGTAGATCTGCCACTGGATCCCCCTTAGTCTGGACCCTCCAGCCTGCCTTCGGGTCCTGAGCCGGGTCCCTCTGCTCCACTGTTGGGTCTTTTCCCGGGTTACCTAATGCGGAGCTACCTTACGACAGGCTACCCGACGCCAGGGTATCCAACACCTGGGTACCCAATGCTAGGCTATCCAATGCCTGAGTACCCGACGCTGGGGTACCCAACACCGGGCTATCCACCGTTGAGGTATCACACTCCAGCCTACCCATATCCCCCACTGGCTCCTCCTCACATGCCGGTGGATTACAAGGCTCTCTTTTATTCCTGGTGGAACAAAGCCAGACACCAGCTATCCTCTGAGCTAGACCAACGTCAGCTGAATGAGACTCCTACACCAGACTCCCATTCCAAGGTCCCTGTCCCCTATTGGGACATGTTCTCCTTCCTCCGGTCGCACGATGGGTGCTTCCGCATTGGAGAACCGGGGGCATGGGATGGCTGACCCTCAGAGAGAGGACCTCCGTCGAAGGACCCGGTCCCCTGCCAGGAGCCCTTCGCCAGGCTCTGAATCGGATTCTTCCTATTCCTCCTTGGGCACTGAATCCCCTCTGGAGGACCCTAAGCTCAAGGAAACATAGAATTTGACGGCAGATAAGGACCGCTCGGCCCACCCAGTCTGCCCATTTCCCTACCTAATGGATAAGCTGCAGATCCTAGTTAACCAGCAGCCTACTTCTTCCTACCCTCCTTTATGGACATCCTTCAAAATATTCAGGAAGTCAGTGGCTGGAGGATTGAGGAGGAGGATCCCCAGTGATGGAGGATGGCGGAGCACCTGGACCTCCCAGAGCTCACCCCCTCCTTATTCCTCCCTGGACAGGACCTCATGATGACTTATCCGCCACTATATGACAACAACCATCATCTGTCACAGCCGTCTCCAAAAGGGTGGACAGAATTGTATCACGCCCCAGAGGGGAAAGATAATCTAATTTTTTTTTTTTTTGTACACTGTTTATGCACTGGGGACCAGGGCATCTCTCAGGAGTGCCCACACAGCCTACAGCCTCTACTCCCTGCCTGAAACCACCTTCCCCCAGAAGACGTAATGCTGAGCACCCCCGGACATGTCCTGTCCCCTGGATCACCCCCCAGAGGAGAGCTCACCTCCGCTACCTGGCGGCCTTTCTGGGATTAGAGGGACGGTCCTGGGCTGGGTCATGGAGCTCGAGAGAGCCAGAGGAAGGCTGGTCCAGCGTTGGGATGTGGGCCTTGGCTCCCGGGGCCTCTGTCGCCTCCCTAAGTCCACCAGGGTTTTTCTTGCATTGCCCCCAGAGCGCAGACATGCAGTGACATCTGCGCACATGATGTGCTGACATCCACTGCCGCTCCGCCCCCTTGTTTTCGGCATCACTACCTGCAGGACCCCCGATCTCCATTGGGGGTCGCTTGAGGAGCAATGCAAGCCCCACTACCCACCCCAGGAAGAGAGCAGTCCTCCAGATGCTCAATCCCTTCCCTCCCCTGCCGACCACCAGCGGCCCAAGTCAGTTCCCGAACCGGGTTGCCAGCGTTGTGCGAGGTGTGGCATCCAGTGCCTCAGCCCTCAGTGCCACCGGGCCTAAGATCATCTAGTTAACCACCCCAGCGCTGATTCGGTGGTTATCAGTGTGGCTCATGACCGCTTAACGAAGCTGAAGCACGTGAGCACCTCTCCTCCAGACAAGGAGTCGAGGCAGATAGACCAATTTGTACACAAGGTCTCTTCATCCTCCACTTTGGCTCTGCAGGGATCTAAATTACTTAGCCCACATGGTTTGCTACCAGAAGACCACCTTTGGCTGGTTGAAGGCAGAACCCTGCCGGACTCTGAGCCAAGAACAAAATTGAGCAGACGGTTAGGATGGCAGAGATTACCTGCCGCCACACCTTACAGGCAACTTAGGACGCTGTCGATGCTTCTGCCAGCAGTATGGCGATGGCGTTCTGCCTTCGCAGGCATGCCTGGTTGAGGGTGTCCGGTTTCACCCAGAATGTTCAGGCATCTATCCTGGACGCCCTCTTCAGGGACTCTGTGCTCTTCAGAGAGGATGCCCAGGACATAATGACCAATCTGCAGGAGAGAAGGAAAGTCATTCATTCAGTGCACTTTCTCTGTCACACCAACGCTAAGCATTGGTAGCCTTTTCGTCATCAAGCAAAGGCACCAGGCAAGACAGCAGCCCTCCAAACATCAGGTTCCCTCATCTGTCTCTGCCCCCGCCAAGTCAAACAGACCTTCCGGGATGGCACACCTTAACCCTCCCTCCACCTCTTGACTTGCGGCAAGCCTCCCCACCTGCAGTTCTGGAGGAGCCAGTCTGGGGCAGATTGTCCAGCCACTTGTCTGGTTGGGAGGTGATAATGACAGCTTCCTGGGTCCTTCAGTTAGTGTCTCAAGGTCACACGCTGGAGTTCACGGAGCGACCTCCAGAAAATCCTTCAGGTCACTCTCATTACCCAGAAGGTCACATTCCGTTCATCAGAGAGGAGATTGCAACTCTAGCCCATTCCTCAGGGCCAGATAAGAAGGGGGTATTACTCCCACTTCTTCTAGGTTCGAAAATAGACGGGAGGCCTTTGGCCGATCCTGGACCTCAGCACGCTCAACCTGCACATCAAGTACAAGAGGTTTCGCATACTGACCCTTCCAGGACTCCTGCCACTGCTCCATCAGGGACACTGGCTCTGCGCATTGGCTATGCAGGATGCTTATGTGCATATACCCATCTTCCCTGCCCACCGCCGCTTACTCAGGTTTACGTTCCAGGAGGAGAATTTCCAATTCCAGGCACTCCCCTTTGGCTTGTCATCGGCACCCAGAGTGTTCACTAAGAGCCTCGCTGTAGTGGCAGCGGCTTTATGCCATCAGGGCCACTTTGTGTTCCTGTACCTGGACGACTGTCTCATATCAGCCCCATTGAGGGACCATCTGGAGGCTTCCCTAGTAGATACCCTGGACCTGTTCTACAGAGTGGGAATTACAATGAACCACCTGAAGTACCACCTTGTTCCTTCTCAACGCCTCCAGTTCATTGGGGTGGTGCTGGATACAATCCAGGGTCAGGCTTTTCTCCCCCTAGACCAGGCGGAAACACTGCAGAGGCAAGCCCAGCTTGTGGCCTCCAGCTGTCAGACTATGATCAGAACGGTTCTCCGCCTTCTGGGTCTTATGGCGGTGGCCATTCCCACCGTACCTCTGACATGGTTCCACATGTGAGTCATGCAGTGGACGCCCTTTGAGTGCAGTGGGACCAGAAGCCAGATGACCTGGATCACAGGGTTCTGGTATCCAATCCTGTGTGGACCAACCTCCTGTGGTGGCAAGATTTGAAGAATCTCTGCAGGGGGTCCCTTTTCAACCTCCGCCCCCAGTCCAAACCCTGACAACAGATGCATCAGGTCAGGGCTGGGGAGTGCATCAGGGAGATTACAGAACCCAGGGATCCTGGCATCAACGGGAACGCTTGTGCACATAAATATGCTCAAGATGTGTGCTGTAATGTATGCCCTCCAAGTCTTCCAACCTCATCTCCTCCCAGGACAACTCCTTGTCTAGTTGGACAATATGTGTGTGGTCTGGTACCTGAACAAGCAGGAATGCACTCTGTCATACCCCCTATGCAGGGAAATGATGCGAGTGTCGTATTGGGCAATTCAGCACCAGATCCAGCTCATGGCAGTTCATGTCCCGGGTGTCCAAAACGTCCTGGTGGACAGTCTCACCCACACTCAGGCAAGGGTTCATGAGTGTGAACTGAGCCAGTCGGTGATCGAGGACGTCTTCGACCTTTGGGGTCGACCAGATCTCGATCTGTCCACCTCACCATACAACGAAAAACTTCCCAGTTTTTGCTCGCTCGTTCCCGGACCTGGGGTTTATTTACTGGCCAGGGAGGTTCTTGTGTGACTTCCCTCCCTTCCCACTGCTGCAGAGGGTGCTTCTCAAACTGCAAGCAGCAGCAGCAGCAGCTCTAATGATACTAATCACTCCATATTGGCCTCGACAAATATGACTTCCTCTGCTCCAGCAGTTAGAGGCGAAACCTCCGGTTCCTCTTCCCCTCTGTCGAGACCTTCTGACCCAGTGTCCGGGCAGGCTGGTCCATCCGGACCTGAAATCCCTTCACCTTTATGCGTGGCGCCTTCAGACATACAGGTAGCTGTCTCTCGCTTTGTGGTTTCTCCCAGAGTTGCTGAGATCCTCGTGGAGCCCAGAAAGCCCCCCACATGCACCACCTACGCTGTGAAGTGCAAGAGATTCTCTATCTGGGTGACCCTTTCTCATGTCCTGCTCCTCAGGTCATGGAGTACCTGTTACACCTGTCCAACCTGGGACTGTATTCTTCTCTGAATGTCCATTTGTCGACCATCTCCACCTACCACACCCCGGTGGCAGGCAAAACCTTGGCTCAGTTGGTGAACTTTCATACCTTTCTGAAAGGGATCCTCCCCATGAAACCCCCGGAGAGGAACCCTGTTCCCCTGTGGGATCTGAACTTTATTCTTAAGAAACTCACTTTGCCTCCCTTTGAACCGGCCATGAGATGCGACCTGTGCTATTTATCTTGGAAAGCACTGATCTTACTTCGAGAGGACTCTTGCAGTAGGTACTAACTAATAGGACTAAGTCAGCAGGCATCAGGATCCCACGTAAAATCTTCTAGCTAGCAGTCCCTGGCAGGGACCACCCCCGACGTCAGCGTGCATTAGATAAAAGGGGTGGTCCCATGCCTGCCCTCCAGTTCTTTCCCGCCGTCGGCTCCAACTGTCGCCTTGTGGAAGATCAGCACTGCTAGCATCACAATTTGGATGAGTATTACTTGTTTTTTTCCCAAAATCCTTAATTTCTTCATTTCAGTCTCCGACATCGGCTGTGCATGTCATCCCCTACGACTTCTGAGTCGCATAAAAATAAGTGCAATTCCTGCGGGTCCCAACTACCACACAAGGACGGCCATTCTCTGTGCCTCTTTTGCCTAGGCCTGGACCACCGCGTGGAAGAGTGTGATCACTGCCACAAATTCAGCTCCGCTACCCGAAAAAGAAGGCAGCAGGCCCTGGAAGCCATATTTTAAAATACAAGATGTCCTCCATGGAGAAGGAGTTGAAGAAACTCAGACAGATGTCAGACTCTCCCAAAGGCACCATCGAAAGAAGAAGGACAAAGAGAAGCACAGGGCCGGCCCGGTGGCACTGAGGGTTGAGGCGCTGGACGCCTCACCGGGCGACCCGGGATCGGGAATGAGTCCGGGCTGTCGGAGGGCTGGCAGGGGAGAGAGAGAGAGAGGATAGAGTGTCCGGAGGACTGCTCTCCTCTCTCTGGGGAGGGATCCAGGGCTGCTCGGCATCTTGGCGACCCGGCGGAGTTTGGGGTTAACACAGGTACGCCAGCCAGAGGAAGGGGTGGGAGTGCGGCAGATGTCAGCAGGGATGCCGTGCACAGATGTTATTGCATGCTGCACTCCTGAGGGGAACCAGAAAAAGTAGAAAATCACCTATCTCTCTTGTGGAGATGAAGGGGATGCCAGGGACACAGCCCACATCCCGACTGCCGAACCATCGTCTGGAGGACTCCAAGGCCGACCCCGACACACACCAAGTAGGATCTCCCTAATTTCAGACAGGCCTTCGCGAGAGGACGGGCCCACCCCTGGAGGAGTCTCTCCACTAACAAGGGTTTAGGCAAGGGAGTAGAGGCTGGGGTCGAGTGCATACCCCAGAAGGATGCCCAGGCTTGAAAAAGTATAAATATAGTCCAAAAAAAAAGAGAAGCACTGGGACCGAGATTCTCCCTTCACAGACCCGCAGACTCCGGCTGTGGTCGCAGTACTTACAGTTTCTTCCCCTCCTGGGGTTTCCACTCCGACAGCTGCCTTGATGGTGTCTGGGCATTCATCAGCCCTCCAGTCGGACTCGCGTGCAGGTCCGACAGTAGCCTCTGGGGTAAAGAAGGCCTCCACCCCCACTCCGTCTGCTACTACACAGCCCAGCAGTGAGGGTGGGTCCGATAAGTTGGGCTCCATCTCTGCCGTTTTCCGCCCGGACAAGGCTGATAAGTTGCACGTCGGGTCCAACGCATGCTCAGCCAGCATTCCACAGTTGGGCCTTGACGCCTCACCCGACGTCCGGGGTTCGCTGCAGGGGCCTTCTCTGCCGTTGCCGTCGGATGCTTCTCCGACCCCTCCACCTCTGGAACCTGCTCCCTTTTCCCCTCCGAGGGACGAGGATCAGGGGTTGCCTCTGCCATCGGGGGTCCCTACCCCCGACGCAAGTGCCTCCAACACCGGATCCGGCCCCGGTTGCTCCGGCACCGCCTTCCAAGAATCCGGTGCCCGGCCTTCTGCACAGGTCTTCAGGGGCAGGGGACCCAGCACCCCCCGGTCTGTCCTTCCCATCCCCTCCGCCTGCCAGGCCGACGCCTAACCCGTCGGCCCCTCCATCAGGGCCTCCAGTGTCACGGGGCTACCTTACGCCGCATTGTCCAACACCAGGGTACCCAACGCCGGCATATCCTGGCCCGGGTTTCCCGCCGTCTGGTTATGGTTACCCTTACTTCTCATACCCGAGTTACCCCCTGCCTTCTCCCCAGCTGGACCTTAATTAGGTTTTGTCCACCTGGTGGGCCGAGGCCAGGTCCCAGCTGACATCAGAGCTGGACTGACGCCGGACCAGGGACGTTGTCCTCAGGGGCTTCCTTCGACAGATCCCATTCCCACTCTGGGTCTGCCTGCAGGCAAGCATTCTAGGAAGTAAACGTCTAGGGAACTTGGCCCCTTCCCTTTGTATACCTACAGGCCGGTGAACCTCCCTTTGCCCCACAGGGATACTTCCAGCTCTTCTGAGTCTTCCAAATCTGACAATTTTTATTTAGTTTATTTATTTAGTTTTTGTTGACCAGGTAAGTGCACTAGACAAATCCTGCCTATTTTCAGGCACTACCTGGGGGAAGGGGATACAGATGAATGCCAACTGACCTTAAACCAGATGAAACTGTTGGTGGTATTTTTAGTGAATGAGGGAAATTTGGCCAGGACATCGGGGAAATTCCCCTACTCGCTGGTAGGGGGAGCCTTGTCTACTGGCTGCAGGATGGCCAGTGTGCGGGAGCCTTTGGAGGAGATGGACGCAGACAGTACAGGACAGCAGGCCTTCTCTCCTATGCTTGCAGCTTTTGAGGCTGTTGAAGAGGAATGCGCTGTGACTGCTGTAGCTACGGCGAGTGTGGTAGAGGCTGACGTGCCTACCGCTGGGGCTCCTGCTACACGGCACGGAGCGGTGTTTTCGCAAGTTGGATCTAAAAGACGTCACAGCGATCTGCTTTAATGCAGAAGATGGTTCTTTTGGATGCGGAGCTTGCAGCGCTCCCACAGGCATCGTTGGGGCTTCCCCTTGAAGTGGCCTTGCAGCCTACTAAGCCCCCTGCTGACGCAGAAGGTTCTGCACCATTTTTGGACTTGGACCCTGTCGCTCCCTCCTCTCCGGACGTCGGTTTAGAGGCTGGCAGTTTACCGAGCACTCCCTCGTTGTGCCTACGGCCCCCGCTTGCTTCTGCGGAGAATCCCACAGCAAAATCTGGGAAACAACATCTGGGGCAGGGAAAAATGAGAGGTAAGCTACCCAGAGCTTGGCCTGGGACATCAGGCCCTTTGGATGCAGCAGCTGAGGTGTTTATTTTTCCGACATCTAAATCTCCGGGCTGGAGTAAACGTCTAGGGAACTTGGCCCCTGCTGGGCGCTCATCTGAGGAGGTACTTTTATACCAATCTGTGGATAGTAGTCGGGGGACATCGTGGTCCCCGGAGAAGGCCTTGCAGAACGCTGGTTGGGAACAGGGAGATGGGTGTACTTGGACTTCTGACTCCCAAGATCTGACTTATTTAGCTCTGCTGCAAAAGGCAGCAGCATCTGTGGCTAACAACTCTACACTGAGCTCCAACGATCCCCGATGTACTTCTTTAGGTTGTTGCCCTACTGAGGGTATTGTTCCTACTGTACAACCTGTATTGCTACAGACTAATACTGACTTAGGGGGTGTTTCTACTGTTTGTGTTCCTTCTGTGGTTGATCAGTTGTCCGCCCTGCATAAAGTAGCCCTTTATTCTGTTAACCCCACCAGTTTACTTCCTGATTCCGAGGTTCCTCTCAGGATGGGGCCAGCTCCTTTGTTGATAGATTCTACAGAGGATGACCCTATTCGGCCAGTTGGTTTTAAACTAGCTGATTTATTTTCCACTAAGGGTGAACCTGCCCCTAAGCATAATGCTGTACGGTTGTTGTATAAAGGAGGCCTGGTGGAACCCCCAATAGGGTTTATGTGGCCAAAACTTTGCTCATAGGCTCCATGAGGTTTTTTTCCTCTGAGATTTTTGCCCTTATTAGTTTAGGGAATAGTAATTATGACATCAGTTTTAAACAGGTCTCCAGCTTGGATAGATTTTGGGCTCAGTATGCGGCTTGTCAAGCTTCACCCACTTGGTCCCCCTTCCAAGCTATCCCTTTAACTAAACCAGCTGTAAGGAATATTACTGTTATGTTTAAGAATGAAGGGGTTAATGTGGAGGATATTTTACTTTGGTTGAGACAAAGGTTTAGTTTAGTTTAGTTTATTGTTCTAGGAATTACTACCTATGAGCCAGAGGCTCTTTTACAAAGGTTCCACGTCAATTAGGTACAGTACAAAAGGTTACATAGATAACACAACAATTTGTGTTGTGTCAAGAGCAAGAAAACATATACAAATACATATCAAATCATTTGTGCAAAAAGACATGAGATATCAACAATCTCATTATTATTATTACAAGAAAGAGGTCATGCCAGATTAGGAGAAACAAATGGGGAAAAAGTCTAGAACAGAGAGGGTAAGTGAAAGGTGTGGGGAGCTGACAATAGCAAGAGAAAAGGTTTCCCAAACATGTCTTTGTCAAATAACGGAACAGGGGGGGTAGTGAGAAAATAGGAGGTTTAATCAGGGCAGTCATAGGAGCTGGAGGTGGCAAGGTGAGAGAAAAGCCTTGATTTGAAAATACCTAGAGAGGTGGAGGCAGTAATATGAGTGCTGAGGGCATTTAGCCGCTGAGGGCACGATAGGCAAATGATCTTTGTCCCTGAGAAGTCCGGCATCGGGGGACTTGGAGAGGCTGGTGTTCTGATCTTCTGGTAAAACGGGTGCTCAACAAACCTACCTCCACATTGGATGGTGAGCAAATCTGGGATGGAGGGTGGAGAGTTCGAGTGAAGTTATATTCTACTAATGCTGGGCCCAGGAATTTACCAAGTTTTTTTTACCTGGGGAAAGATAAAGGTCTCGTTTTTTATGTGGGGCAGCCTTAATCATGTTTTAAGTGTGGTTCCTGTGCTCACCTTAGTTCTGCCTGCGATACTGTGAAATGTAGTCATTGTTTTGACTTTGGCCATAATTCCAGTGCCTGTCTGAATCTCTTTAAGTGTAACCTCTGTGAGCGTACGGGACATGCCTATGGGCGCTGCCCCTGGGCATCCCATAATAGGGAGGATTGTCCCTCTCACGAAGGTCTGATTACTATGGCGCAGCAAACACAAGCTAAACTTGTTGCTGCCAGGGATTTGAAAGCTAGTTTGGTTTCCTCTGAGCCCGAAGGTTAGCAGGTGTGCCTGGGGTGGTTGCTTTCCAGGGAAATCATGTCTGCACCGCACCTATCCCGCAGGCTCAGCCTTTAGTTGCAGATCCTCCCACTATTCCTGATGTTCCAGTCCTAGAAAAAGAGACGGCTATGGGTGATAGTGATATGCCCCCCCTCGCCGCCTCCTCCCCCTTGACAGTCTCCTTTAGGCCTTGAGACTTCAGGCTTTGTTCAGGTACCTCATAAGCGGACTAGAAAAGGTTTGGCTGTCGCTGGTTGAGTCAAAGAGGCAGGAGTCCGCACCTGGCAGTCCGGTAATAAATTTGCCATGTTGGCTACAGAACTGTCGGATAGGGACTTTGGGGGGGAAGACACTGACACCTCCTCTATAAGATCTCACACTGACATGGAGGGTGACGGGGAGCTGGATCCCACTGCTAAACGGACCCATTAAAGTCGTAGAAGTAAATCACCCTTAGGTACTTAAATGACTTCTTTATTGGTCTGTTCTTTAAATGTTAACAGTATAAAAGGTCACAGAAAGCTGGGGGGTGTGCTGTTAACTGTGCAGGATTTTAGGTGTGATATTGTTTGTCTTGTGGTTACTAGATTAAAATCTCATCGGGAATTACAACAGGCTTCGAGGGCATGGACTCTTGATCCTTCCTTTTGGTGTTCTGGGACTGACAAGTGTGATGGTATTGGGATTTTATTTTCCAACCCAGATTTGCATGTTTCCAGGTTGGTAGACATTCAACCAGGTAGAGCATTATTATTGGATTTTACTTACTCCTCGGAGAGATTTTGGTTGATTGTTGTTTATGCTCCCCAGACTAAAGCACAGAGGGTGTCCCTTTTCCATTCGGTGCGTCCCTGTTTGCATTCCTCCAGGTTGCTTTTGTGGGCGGGTGATTTTAATTGTGGATTATACCAAAGGGATAGGGGGCTGCAAACCCCTAAATTGTTTTGTGATTCTATTGCTGTGAAAGAAATGGTCACTACGGCTCAACTAGTGGATGCCTATAGGTCCTGTCATGAGCCTGGTGGGTTTACTTTTTTTAAGGGGCACCTGCGAACTCGTATTGATTTTGTATTTTTGTCCAAGGTTTTACGAGTTCTTTCTTGTCAGACTGTGGGCGTGGAATTTTCAGATCATGCTGCTGTCTTGGTTTCTTTTACTTGGAAAAATGCTCCAAGGTGTAGGAAAAACAGATAGAGGCTTAATGACTCCCTCTTGGTGGATCCTAAAATTCAGAAATTGTGGAGGAGGGAATGGGCGCCTAAGCTTTCTGTAGCGGATCTCTATGAGGACGCTTGTGAGTGGTGGGAAGATTCGAAACTGAGATGGAGGCAGGTTTTTCAGGGGAAGACTGCTGCGGATCGGAATGCCCAATACTTAGAGTATTTGGCATTGCGGCAGCAGTTGCAACATTTGATTTCCCTGTCTGATACCTCAACGCATGATTATAGTGGACAAATTGCAGTTGTTTGTACTCAAATGAAAGCCTTGCAATATGATCGGGCTAGTTCTTTAGGACAAGAGGCTAGATTTGGGACTCTGGTGTCTAAAGAGGTGTTGGACCCTTTTAAGGCCTGTAAAGGACATGTGAAGTCGAGATTTATTCAGGCTTTATGGTCCCCCACCGGTGAGCTGGTTACCACTCCAGAGCATTTGGTGGATGTTGTGGAACAGCACATTCTTGCAATGTTGGGCACTGCCCCAGCTTGCGAGTCTGCTGATTCCTTTTTGGACTCCTTGCATCTTCCTCCACTTTCTCCAGTGGAGCAGGGTATGTTATCAGCCGATGTTGCGACCTCTGAAGTGACTCAGGCCATAGGGGGTTTAAATTTGAACTTGGCACTGGGATCGGATGGCCTTACTGCCTGTTTTTATAAAACCTTTATGGAAGATATGGTTCCGGCCTTAACTTTGTTATTTAATGACATGTTGTCTAAGTCCTCTTTTACAAAAACGATGAAGGAAGCTATTTTAGTCTTGATTTTCAAAAAGGGAGATGCGGCTGATTTGAATAATTGGAGGCTTCTGAGTTTACTGAATGTGGATTTCAGAATCCTGGCCAAAATTTTATTGGCCAGATTACTTAAAATTGCTGACATTCTGAGTCCGGCTCAGACTTGTGTGTGGTATACCTGGCAGATGCCAACATGATAATCTGGTTGTGTTAAGGGAATTATTTGCCCTGGGTGATGGGGGACAGTTACAGGCTGGGTACTGGGTTTGGACCAGGAGAAGGCCTTTGATAGGGTCTCCCAGGGGGTTTTATTTTCTATGTTGCAGGCCTTCGGGATTCCTGTTCGGTTTATTCATTGGCTTAGGGCTTTATATGCTGAGGCCATGATCATTCCTAATGTGAATGGCTGGTTGGGGAGGCATGTGATGATTGCATGTGGGGTTCGGCAAGGGTGCCCCTTAAGTCCCATTCTATACAACTTTTGTATAGATGTTTTGATTAGGGCGATTTTTCTTTGTCCTCGGATCGTGGGGCTGGGGGGGGGGCCCTCCTTCTGTTCTCATAAAGATATTGGCTTATGCCGATGATTTGGTTTTGACTGTGGACATCCGTACTGAGGAATCGGCTTTGAAGCAGGTACTGCAGACCTATTCCTCAGTATCAGGGTCTCACGTTAAATTTGAAAAAAGTGTTGGGGTTCCCATTGGTCACTTCAGTCTTCTGATTGATGGTACCTGTGCGGGTATTACGATTTCTATTGCTCCTTTTAAGTGTGTAGGCATTTTCTTTGGGAATGAAGATATGCAGTCTCACAATTGGCAGGTTGCAGTTGGGAGAGTAGAAGGTCTTATTTCAGGGTGGAAGCAGTACAAAATTGGTAAGAAAAAGAGGGTCTTTTTTGCTTAAAACATTGGTGATTCCTCTTTTTTTGTATCTTTGTTATGTGTTCCCTCCGTCTGTTTTTTTTACTAGACTATATGGTTTTTTTGTTTGTTTTTTTCTCAAGGATTTTGGGGGTCTCGTTTAAACCCAGTGAAACGTAGTGTGACCTATAGACCACTGAGTGAGGGTGGGGTTGGTATGATTCACCCAGTTGCGTTTTTCTATAGTTTGTTTTTTGGTTATAATTTTGGGAAGGCTTTGAAGCCAGGGGAGGTGGTTTGGAAGCCTTTTCTTGTACAGTGGTTGTTACCCTGTCTTCCACACTGGGATTCAGGGAAGAAGGGTTGGGTGTCTCGACTTTTGGAAGTTCCCACATACGGGAAGGAAGCACTCAAAGTGGCCTTGTCCTGGGGTTTTTGCCCACAGGATTGTTGTGTCCAGTCTCGACATATGCTGTATGACCGGGGTTGGTGGCGAGAGGCTCAGGAGGAGGTTGCTTTCCCCTTCTGTCCACCAGCTCATTTTGCTTGGATCCTCAATCAACTTCGTAACCCACATTTACCCACATATGTCTGGGATACGATGTGGTTGGGTAATTATGGAAGACTAAGTGTCAAGGGCAGTCATAAGCATATAAGGCACTGGAGTCTCGATTTTGCCCCAGGGATCTCTGTCAGGGTATTCTAGAAACACAACATTTATTTTTAGAATGCACCTTCGCCCTTTCATTTTGGACTTTGTTAGCTGGTCTGTGGTCTGAACCTTTAGTGCAACATTTATCTTATGAAAATATTATGTTTTACACGAATGTTTCTTTATGTCAAAAATATCATGCTGAAACTCTGTATATTGTTTTGACATTGATTCGTTATTATTTATGGCAGGCCAGATGCATGTTGGTTTTACACCAGAAATTGATTTCTTTACAAGAAATAATTGATAATATCAGAACTGCTGTACGTTTAGTTAAATTACACGATTTTAATGTTTATGCTGGACCACACTTTCAACGGTTGTGGCAACACAGCGACCTCTGGTGTATTGATTGATTCTCGTTTTCCAGATATGTGACGTAGACTATTACGTTTTGTTTCCTGTTTTTTTTTTCATTAGTTCCTGTGTATAGGATGTTGTTTCTACTGTAATGAAGTCCAAACTTCAATAAAATTCCCCTACTCTTTTCGATAAGTGCCATGAGATCTTTAACATCCACCTGAACTACCACCAATCCAGGCAGATGGGATCTCAGTTTAATGTCTCATCCGAAAGACAGCACCTCAGAAGTGCAGCACACCTCTCATGCTGCACTACAGTGTCAGTACTAGGATATTAACCCAAGTGCCAGATGTGGGAGCTGAACCCACAGCCCTCTGATCACCTGGCCTCAGAGGCGAATGTGCTACCTACTGAGCCACTGACACTGCAATGGCTACCCCTTGGGCTCAGATGAGGAGCCACACACCCCTGAGGCTCCCAAACCCATGGATTCCCTGAAGTCTTCTCCGGAGGATCCGTCATTTCTGGAGTCACTCCAAAAAATCCAGGCTGCTTATGACTGGAAATCGGTCGAACAGGATGTGCAGCACCAGAGGCTGGCGGAGCAGTTAGACCTGGCTGAGGCTCCTCCCACCCTTATCCCCCCTTGTTTGGAGCTTCATGAGGATCTTGTGACCACTATCTGGAAACAACCATCTTCCTTGGCCACTTTGGCTTGTAAAGCGGTTAGATTGTATCAAGCCCCCAGAGGGGAAGAGCTTTTTAAGTCTTCATCCAAAAGCTGATTCAGTGGTGATCAGTGCTGCGCATGACCAGGCCACCAGTCCTAAGCATCTTAGCACCACTTCTCCAGATAGTCTTAAGACCATGGACCAGTACGGTCGAAAGATTTTTTCTTCCTCCTGCCCTTAAGTATGTGGGCCACATGGGGGATTACCAGAAATCCATTTTGGGACAGATCTCTTTCCAAAATATATGCCCTTCCAGACTCCTCTGTTAAACAGGAACTGGATGAGCTGGTTCATTCTGCCAGATCCGCATGTTGCCACATGCTTTGCGCCACTTACGACGCAGTGGATTCGATGGGACATACCTCTGCCTTTGCTGTTGGCCTTTACAGGCACTCCTGGCTGCGGCTCTGAGGTCTGGCCCCTGAGGTCCAGTCAGCCATTATGGACGCCCTTTTTAGAGGGTTGGTCCTGTTCAGCGGGGATACTAAAGATATTATCACCATCTTGCAGGATAAAGGGCAGGCCCTGAGGTCTGTACAATCTATGTACCACAAACCTCAAGGCCAGAAACAATCCTTTCGGAGGCAGTCTAAACAGCAACACAGACTGGCACAGCCCCGTCGTCAGCATAAATGAGGGGCTGCCTCAACAGCAAAAGCTCCTCCAGCCAAGGTTCGTAGAGCTGCAGGTGCTCCCGCTGCCGCCCTGCCCACTACTTCTGACTCATTGCCTCTCCCTCTCCATCTGGACGTCCTTCCAGCTGAGCTGGTAGACGGTCGATTCTCTCGTCACCTTCTGGAATGGGAGAGGATAATGACAGACTCTTGGGTGCTCCAACTGATTGTTCAAGGGCACTCCATAGAGTTCTCTCAGCCACCCCCTCACAGACCCCCTCTCAGCTCATCTTATTCCCCAAACCATCTTTCTTTGGTTCGGGAGGAGATAAATACTCTCCTGCTGAAGGAAGCCCTGGAACCTGTCCCACCTCAGTTTTGCGGGACAGGCTGTTATCTTGGTCCCCAAGAAGATGGGTGACCTGAAGCCCATTTTGGACTTCAGCTCCCTCAGTCTTCTAGTGACCTACAAGAGGTTCAGAATGCTCTCCCTTCCAAGCCTTCTACCTCTTCTAAGAGCGGGTCAGTGGCTCTGCGCATTGGACATGCAGGACTCTTACTTGCATATTCTGATCCACCCTGTGCATCGCAGGTTCCTCCGCTTGTGCTTCCAGGGGGAGCACTTTCAATTTCGGGCCCTTCCATTCAGTCTTTCTTCAGCGCCCCGGGTGTTCAACAAGTGTTTTACAGTAGTGGCAGCCTACCTGCACACACATAGGGTCCAGGTTTTCTCTTATTTGGATGACTGGCTGATAGTGGCTTCCTCCCAGGAGGATCTGCCCCATTCCCTTACCCTGGAGACTTTCTCCAGGCTGTGTATTACAGTCAGTCTGGCCAAATCTCATTTGGTTCCCTCCCAACGCTTATAGTTCATTGGGGCAGTGTTGAATACCCAGCTGGGCAAAGCATTCCTTCCTCCAGACCGGATCGAGACCTTGCTTCTGTAGCTCGCTCTCTGATTTCTCAGAGACATGTCCCCACCAGGAAGGTCCTCCGCCTCCTCAGTCTTATAGCGGTGGCCATTCCTACAGTCCCCCTGGCCAGGCTGCATATGAGGATTTCCCAATGGACCCTCAAAGCCCAGTGGGATCAGGCAGTGGACTATCTGGATTGAGAGTTCCTCATTTCTGACTCCATGATCAGAGATCTTCAGTGGTGGTTGCTCCTGGAGAATCTCTACCGGGGAATGCCATTTTGCCCCAAGCTCCCCTCCCAGAACTTGACACGGATGCCTCAGGAACTGGTGGGGGCCCATCTCAGGTCCCATCGGACTCGGGGATGGTCACTGGAGGAGTCTCAGCTGCACATCAACATGCTCGAGATGATGGTGGTCCTGTACGCCATTCAGGCCTTTGTCCTTCACCCCTCCGGGCCCCCTGATGGTACACTCATACAATATGTGCGTTGTCTGGTACTTCAACAAACAGGGGAGGGACTCAAGCCCACCCACTATGTCAGGAGGCCATGAGAGTCTGGGACAGAGCTGTTCAACTTGCCCTTCGCTTGACAGCACTTCATGTACTGGAGGTTCTAAACTCCTTGGCTGACGCCGTCAGTCGTTCCTCGGCGAAAGCTCATGGGTGGGAGTTAAAACAGGACGTCGTAAATGCTCTGTTCTCCATTGGGGAATGCCTCAGATAGCTCTGTTTGCATCCTCATCCAGCATCAGACTTCCCGCCTTCTGCTCGCTCACTCCAGGGTGAGATGTTTTTTGGCAGGATGCGCTGTCTCTGTCTTGGAGGGGCAGGTTCGTTTATGCCTTCCCTCCAATTCCACTGATCCTGTGAATTCTACACAAGCTCCAGGTGGAGGGCACGTAAATGATCCTCATCGATCCTTTTTGGCAGAGACAAATCTGGTTCTCTCTTCTGCAGCAGCCTTCAGAAGAGCCAGCTCTTGGACTTCCGGTCTGGCTTGAGCTAGAGAACACTGGCGCCGCGAACCCTCCTGCACAGCTTGTTAAATTAAAATAATATAGCCCGATCCTCGGTCTAAAACTCATGGATTTTATTAATTTAGTATCTTGTAAGCATGACAGTGGGTTGGATTCTTCAGATATCTTAGCCAAATATGGCTAAACAGCAATGCAACCGCTACAGTTTACTCGCCGACCTGGAGGACCACGAGTAGCGAAGCATGTTGGAGCTAGCAGAAGCTGCCAAGCAAAATAAATATCATGGCCCTAGGAAAGCAACTCCCTCATCTAAAGCAGACAGGAAAAAAAGGCAGGACCTACAAATAGTGGAAAATATTCTGCAGGCCATCTCCGACTTCCGCAACGAAATGCGGGAATCCATTGGTGAGCTAAAATCCAATATTGGGGCACTTCAGCAACGTGTGGGAGATGCCGACCAACGTATAGCCACAAATACTAATAAATTAGAAGCCATGGTAGAAAATATGCGTTCCATACTAAAAGAGCAGATTTATTTAGCGGCCAGACAGTGTGGGGGTTGAGTCTCAAAAAGGAAGTCATCTTGCCACGGCAATGGATGCTTCACACAAAAGTTTATTTATGAGCACAAAATAAAATAAAGACGAACTTCAAGCGTTACAGAAAGAAAATAAAAATTCAAGAAAATCAAGACTGGGAAAAAAAACCCACTACAAATCTACTAGTGTAAATACAAACTATGAGGTCAGAACAGGTCTGTACCTCACCAGACTATCTGCTAGAATGAACCAAAAGAGTTCTTTATATAGTCATTTAATCATGTGATACCTAAGTCCCTCCCTCTATAGACAGTTTAAACATATTTTATTTACAAGCAAACAGTAATTTCGTATTTAAACACATTCATAATACATTTTTTACCTTTTGGAGCATAACTCTGGATCCAGATTTAATTATAACACATTACTTGTAGAAAGAAATTTTAAAGTGCCTCAACAGAGCTCCACCTACTTGTGTGTACCTTTAAATATAGACAGAGCTCAGCCGGCCAGCTCTATAGAGAAGGCTGAATTGCAGGCTTAACATTGAGGAGGGACTGGTAACTGAAACACCAAGGTAAACCTATACTACTATAAATATAAAGCAAAAGGAATAAGACTGCCTAGAGAATTGACCAGACTGGGTAAAGGCATTTTGCAGGGAGTCTAATTAACTTTTAAGAATGTACAGTATTTCTACAGCATTACAACCTAGATTTCAGCTCAAGAATGGCCACATGTATTTACTAATGTTTAACAATGCCACTCTGCTTATAAGGACACGTTAAACCTTTGCATTCTTGTACAATTTCTAAGACTACATGAATTAAGAGAATAATGTATGCCTAACTAAGAATTTGTGTTTTAAACCCCTAGCCAAGCGGCACCACCAACCAGTATTTGTTTTACTTATTGGCGCCTAAAGTAGCATTAAAACCGGCAAGAGAGGCAGGAGGAGCAGTCACGAAAGCAAACTTAAACTCTACCTCTCTATTTGGCTCAAAGCGGCATTTGCTTTACGGAGTGCTTTATTTTCTGCCGAACAGCTTCTGAAGTCATTTTTATTTCATTTACCAATGCAAGGATACCTCTAAGAAGGAAGGGGGCTACTACAGCTCCTACGCAGAGCGTGAGAACATTCAGACATCGTGCAGTAATTAAACCTCCGAGAACAAGAGGCAAAGTGCGACAAGGCATTTATTCAGGTACCGAACAACACTCTTAACAGGAGGGGAATGATGCACTAATGTATATGCAAAAATGAAAGGCTAGATATTGTTACATTAGCGTGACAGTTTATTTCACCAAATCATTGAAGAGAATGTTTTTATGCATTTCCGAATGGCGTAATACGCTATTACATATTACCAGGTTGGGGGGGGGGGTTACTACATCCACCAGAAATACGGAAACGAAGCAAAGATAGACAGAGGTTGTAATAGCTAACTTATATAGGTGGCCAGCCTATATAACGTTACAGTTTAGGGAGAAAAGAAAAAGAGTAGGAAAGAAAGAAATGCTGTTGCAACAGGCTTTTTATCTTAAAAAAAAAAAAAAAAAGGATTTCTGGTAGATGAATCTAAGCCCCTACAGACAGGAAGACACAGAAAATAGAAATTGTCTGAAAAACATCCGTATTTATGGATTGCCAGAGGAGGAAGAGGGGACAGACCCAGTTGCCTTCTCGGACTATCTCTTCCGTGTAATTCTAAACCTGGAACCGGACTTTCCAATAGATATACTAACATACTAATTGCCAGCAGATTAGGCCTTACGGTCTATCGAGTCTGCTCGAACCTCAGATCCCTAGTTGGGTGCCGCGGCCCTCCCCACCTTGAGTTCCAGAAACCCCTATCATCCATCCCCACCCCCCTGGGACAGGCCATCATCTGATACATTCACTTTCTGTGTCTGTCCCACCCTCTTGGCTCTCCACTGTGGATCTCTGAACCAGCTGAAGGCAGTGCATTCAAGGTCCACCACCCTCTCAGTGAAAACCTCCTCCTCTTTTCCCCCTCACCCTTCCACCTTCAAACCATGCCTCTGGTGATACCTCCTGCTTTAGTCTAAAGATCCCTCCATGTTTACCCTGTTTATTCCCTTGGAGGTGAGAGACCTCAATCATGTCCCCGTCTCTCCTCTCCTCCAATGAAAACAGGCAGAGCTCCTCAAGTCTGTCCTCATCGTCAAATCCCTAGTCCTCGTATTATCTTAGTTGCCCTCCTCTGTACCTTCTCCGGAGCTGTATGTCCCTCTTCAAGTGTGGTCTCCAGTACTGTACACAGTACTCAAGGTGTGGTCTAACCAGTCCATTGTGCAGCAGCAGAATCTCTTCCTTGCTCCTAGGGTGATCCCCTTACGATGCATCCCAACATCCTGTTTGCCTTGCTAGCCACTCTCCTGCAGTGCTCAGAGTTATTCATACATGCATCCACCATGACCCCTAGGTATTTTTCCCCTATTGAGGCCTCCAGCGCCTCCCCTCCCAGGGTGTACCTGTGTTTAGGGTTTCCCCGCCCAAGATGTAACACCTTGCACTTGGTGATATTGAAATTTAATTTCCATGTATGAGCCCAGCTTTTCAGGGTGTCCAGGTCCCCTTGCAGGGCCAACCTCCCCTCTTCTCCCTCAACTACTGCTCCCATCTTGGAGTCATCAGCGAAGAGACTCATTTCACACCCTATACCCTCCCTGATGTCTGATATGTATGCATTAAACGGATCGGGACCCAGGACCCGAGCCCTGCTGTACCCCACTACCAACCTCTCTGGGATTCGAGGCTCCCCACCGACCACTACTCTCTGGGTGCGTCCAGCTAGCCAGTTTTCAATCCATCTGACCATCAAGGGCCTACTCCCAACCCTATCAGTTTCTCCACCAGACCATTGGGGACAGAGTCAACGCCTTGCTGAAGTCCAAGAATAATACATCCACAGGCTTCCCCTGTCCAGTTCTGATGTTACCCATTAGGTAGAACTCCAAGATTGGTTTGATATGATCTACCTGGCACAAACCCATGTTGCCATTATCCAGACCTCCACCTCCTCCAAGTACACCCCCAATCGTTCCTTTAGTATACTTTCCATTAATTTTCCCACCACGAGGTCAAACTGATGGGTCTATAGTTACCTGGTACTTCCCTCGACCCCCTCTTTGTGGATTGGCACCACATGTGCCTCTCGCCAATCCTAGGTACCCTCCCTGTCTTCAGTGACCTGTTGAAGAGCTCCGCCGAAATTGCAGTCAGTATGTCCGCCAATTCCATAGTACTCTCGGATGAATGCATCCGCCCAGGAGATTTGTCTTTCTTTAGGGCCTTGAGGGCTAACCACACCCTTTCAGCGGAGATAGCATCATCCGTCTCCCTCCACCTTACTGGCCTTTTATCCTTATCCAGATCGACACCCTGGGTACCTCTCCCTCCCTCTTGCTCCATTTCTGTTGCTCCCAGATCCCTCACTGCAGCTTCTATCCCCATCGTGCCTTGCTTTGTAGATATCCCATCCCCCTCCCCAGTGAACACAGAGGCGAAGTACTCGTTAAATACTTCTGCCTGGTCCCTCGCCTCTTCCACCCACCCTCCTTCTGATCTCAGTCTGCTGAGATGGCCCTTTAGTTTTTCTCCACTCCCCAATGTAGCGGAAGAATCCCTTTTCCCCTCCATGTATCCCCTGTGCCAGCCACTGCTCTTTACTGGACTTTGCCCCCCTCACCATCCGGGTGACTTTTCTAGATGTAAGATGGTACATTTCCTTATCCCTATCCCCTCTTGTTGTTTTATATTTTTTGTAGGCTGCCTTCTTTTCCCTGACCGCTACCCGAACCTCACTGGACCACCAGCATGGTTTATGTGACCTTGCTCCCTTACGTTTCACCTTAGCACAGGTCCTGACTGCCTCATGAAGCCCCCGCTTTATGACCTCCCATCTCCTTTCCACATCCATCATTGATGTAATCGCCTTCAAGTGATCCTTGAGAATATTTCCCATGCCTCAAAGTCTGCGCCCCTGAAGTCCACTGCCGGTGTCCTGGATCCCCCCTCCCCCCATGCTTATTTGAAACCAGACTGTATTGTGGTCGCTCCCAGTCAGGGGATCCTCTACAACCAGGTCCCTTACCAGATCCCCATCTGCCAGAACCACGTCCAGGACATGCCCCTCCCTTGTGGGCTCCATCACATGCTGTGTTAAGAACACATCCTGGAAGCTGTCCAGCAGCTGTGCTCCTTGGCCACCTTGGAGGACATGGTTCCCCAGTTTGTACCTGGCATATTAAGGTCCCCCGTCAACACCACACCTTCTCCTTTTGGTCCACACTGGGCAATGATGCTGTCCAGCAAACCATCCTCCAGAACATCACCCATCCCGGGGGGCCTATATACTACATCCAGCTTGACCTTATCTTCTGCTGGGGATCGTAAGGTGACCCATAGGGCCTCCACGTTTCCCTCTGCCTCTTCTACCCTAGCAATTTCTATGTCATCCCTAATGAACACAGCCACTCCGCCCTCTGCCCTCCTTTCTATCCTTCCTAAGCATAGTTACCCCATGCGTTTAGGTCCCAGTCATGGTTTTTGTTGTACGTCTCCGTGACCGCCGCCATCCACCCCGAACAGCATGGCCTGGAACTCTGGCAACTTATTTCCCAAGCTCCTGGCATTTACTAACCCACCCCATCCCTGATCCCTTTGTTGGACCCACCCAGGTTCCTTATACTTCCACCCTCCCTCTGCTCCTCCTGAAACCTCCACCCCCAGTCTGTTCTCCCCCCCACCTTGGGTTTGAAGGCTACTCCCCTCATCTGGAGGAGATGGCTTCTGGTCATCCCCTCACAAGGTTAAACCCCACCTTTCTTGAATGTAGTCAGCCATCCCCTGTTTAAGGACTTCCTTCCCTAATGGGACAAGATGAAGCCTGTCCTTGGCATACAGTCCCTTATCCTCCCAAACTCCTTTCCAGTTCCCTAACACCGTCAACCCACTCTCTTCACCCCACTTCCTGAGCCAGTCATTAACCTCTGTGATCTTCATTTTTTTCTCCACTGCGGCCTTTGGTACTGACAATATCTCCAAAAAGGAAATGTTGCATCCACTATCCCAACAGACTCTGGCAAGTTCTTGGAACCTTGCTTGGATTTCCAAAACGCTATTTCCCTCTAGATCGTTAGTTCCTAAATGCACCAGGAAATCTGGTTTCCCTCCACAATCCCTAACCAGTTCGTACACCATGAACTTTGCTCTGTGCACTGTCAGCCCAGACATACTCACTACTTTAACCTGGCTATGGCATCCATCCCCCGTCCCTCCCACTGGATACCCCTAATCATTGAGTCTCCCAATAACAGAACCTTAACACCACCATCATCCTTATGGTTACCTCCACTGTGCACTCTCAGCCCCCCATCCCCCCTTTATTCATGATCTCAATTCCATGGGAGTCTTCCTGCCTTATGAGAGACTCCCTTGTCACCCTCCCCTTTCTGCCTCCCTCGTTGTTTTGCCCATAGCTCAGACCCCCTCTGAATGGGTGTCCCCTTTAACCCTCTCTTATCCGAACCATTTATCCTGGCCCTGATGGTTTCCCCTTCCCCCACACCGCCATCCTCCCCCCTTGTAATAGTACCCCTACCTCCAGAGGCTCTCTGTGGGTCCCCTTTACCTAGGGCCCCATCCTTGGTACAGACCCCCCTGCTGAAGGGGCCCCTCCCACCTCCTTGTCTCCCAGTTTCTCTCCAGTCATGCTCTCCTCCCTCATGTCTGCAATATGTTGCATCTTCCCCATCTGCTTAACATTTATGTTTCCCCTTCTCCCTCTGGGACTATTTCTGTCCTTTCCATAGCCGGTCTGTGATGCCCTATGGGTATCCGACTCCCTCCACCCGGCCTCTGTATCAGTTTTCTCATTTCCACCAACCCCTTCCTCCCCCTCTAGGTTGCTAAGTAGCTCAAATTTATTGTGACACTGTATGCCAGCCTCCATCAAGTAACCAGAGTTTCCCCTGACTGCACCTCTAAACTGCCCCTCTTCCTCCCCTCTTGCTCTGTTCTCCTTGGGAGCTCCCTTCCCACAGTCTGCTGTTTTAGGCTTCCCCACAACAGCCCCTCCCTTCTCAATATCTGCTCTATTAGGCTTCCCCACAACAGCCCCTCCTGACTCTTCCCCCTTCACTCTCTTTGTATTCAGAATGTTCACCCCGTACGCTTTCCCCCTTGGCGTCAACATCCCTATCTAAGGGTCCTCTGTCCCTAATATCACCCCTCCTGCTTGCTGTAACATAACATCCTGTAATTTCAGAGCGTTGCCCCAGCCTCCCCTCAGCCCCACCCTTCTGCTGCCCATATCCACACCCCTTATCCTTGGACACCCCTCAACTCCCCAGCTTACTCCTTAACCAATATACTTCCTCCTGATACAAGATAGCTGTCTACAGAGTGGGCAGCCTCCCCTCTCAGGCCCAGTTGAGATGTGCCATCCCACAGCCTGTGCAGCCTACAACCCTTCCGAAGATGCCTGCCATGGTGGAATATGGCCACCCTGTTTGTCCCCCTCTGTTTATAATGGCACACACCCTTTTCTCAGTCCCTTCTCCCTGGAATACAGTTTCTCTCTATACTGACTGCAGTTATTTACAAACCCAATTTCAACCCCACCAATAAAGTTCCCAAGTCTCACAAACACATACAGTCCAGTGTGTGTCCAGTCCCACTAACAGTGTGTGTATGCAGACATCAGGTACCGTATGATGTCACAGGCCCATCAGTTCCTGTTGCTTCAAATTTCAGTCCCAAACAGAAATACTCAGCCCCTCAATCCCAACTCCCAGTGGCTTTTCAGTATTTAAGAAAGCCTACAAAACAGGGTGGGTGACGGGGATCTTACCAACACCAGGCAAACATCACATTTAAATTTCACTCTAATTATCACTGCCAAACAAGTGTTCCCAAGCCCCAAAAGTTACAATATCACAGCCCAAGTAACAGTTCTAACTCAAAGTAGTAATATTTTAACATACAGAACTAATTTCACATACAAAACTATTTCAATATTTCAGTTAAAACAGAATATAAACCCAGACCTCTGTCCTTACCAGCCTCCTGCTTATGTTCCCAAGTGAACAATGAAAGACAAGATGATTCTTGTTAATTTCCCCTTCCCCTAACACCAGGCAAACATCACATTTAAATTTCACTCTGATTATCACTGCCAAATAAGTGTTCCCAGGCCCCAAAAGTTACAATATCACAGCCCAAGTAACAGTTCTAACTCAAAGTAGTAATGTTTTAACACACAGAACTAATTTCACATACAAAACTATTTAAATATTTCAGTTAAAACAGAATATAAACCCAGACCTCTGTCCTTACCAGCCTCCTGCTTATATAGAGCGGGAACATCGTGCCCTGAGCCCAAAACCTGTCCATTCAGATGCGAGACCTAGATCCTTCGTGATCAAGCTGCAGAGCTATCAAGCAAAGGAACAATTGCTCAGAAAGTCCTGGCAGGCTGGCCGTACAATGTTGGGATTGCACCGGTTGATTTTCAACAACGATTATGCACCATATACTCAGAGATTGAGATGGGAATATGCCCCATTATTTCCACTAATCCGGGCCCAGAAAATCTAATTCCGCATTCCTTACCTGGCGAGGCTTTCAGTGCTTCTCCCTCAGGTGCAGTTTCTTATTCTTCGGCCCAGGAAGCGCTCACAGATTTAATGTCTCGTGGCATTATCAATGAAAAACCATCAGCATTTGCAAGATCCAGAGCAGCGCTGAAACCACAAAGGGACTCAGACGACCAGTTTCGCAATACTCCGATTGATTAATTGCTGGAAAGAGTTCACCAGTACCAGAATCCCACCTTGACTACTTGAAGGGGGACGGTAGGTCTGTGCTGAACTTTTTCTTATTTTCTCTTTATCTGGATGTCCTTTTCTGTCCTAATCCGGTCCTACTCGGTTCGGGGGATGCATGGGGGTTGGGGTTCTTATAATCCTAACTCGAGGCTCAGGCCCACCATAACCACCCCAAGCAGTCTAAACATTAAAATAATACAGGGTAAAATTTAGCTTCAACAACTGCATTCTTGGGGGAAAGTAATAACCATTTAATGGAGGAGGTTAGCCCAGGCACAGTGGTTTAGAGTTTATGCCTGGTCTTGGGTGCTACGGGTCTGGGACAAACTCCCCTCCTAGGGCCTGAATTCCCTTCATCCGTACTGTGCTCCTCTGGACCGGGGCCCCTCAGGCAAGGCTGCGGGGGGGGGGACTAGTTGGATTGGTATGGGGGTGATCTTGACTGACTGGAGGAAATGGCTCGGTGACAACCCTGTCCTGCTCTGGTTGTCAGTGGTTTTAAACACTAGTGCTCCTTGATGAGATCTCTGGACTAATCTATGAGTAGCACTGTCGAGCGACAATCCCAATACTGGAACTTTACTGTGGACAACTGATGGATAGTGGTGGTTCATCCTGAGCTTGTTTTCCCTTACTCAGCCTGGATCTCTCCCATTAATAAGTTTATTCAGCTTTCACTAGGGCTTTGCTGGGGGGGGGGGATGAGGGGCATATATCCTTGCTTCGGAGTTCTTCACAGGCCTAACTTATAATTTACTTTCCTACCCAGACAGTATCGTAAAGCATGATGGGATACGGCTGTTGTTCTGATTATGGGCTACTCGCTGAGAAAGGTGGCTAATTAAGGGCGGAAGCCTCCATAACCCAACGGATTACAACATTGCTATTTTCATTCTATTTCCTGCCCTCAACCCGGGGATGCGGCCTCTACTGGACTTCTTCCTCGGAGGGACTGATGGGGTTCTTTTATACAATAGAATTTGTTCACAATCAAACCATCTAAGGGAGGAAGATTTTGTAGTTTATTTGATGAACCACTTTCATACCCTGCCTCAATTAATCTTTGTCAAATCCTCTATCCACCTTAAAAATGACATATGGTTCTGGGGATACTTCGGCAGATATGCTTATAAGGAGAGATTTAAGTTAAGGATTGGACTGAGGATAAAGCATTAAGCCATAGACCGCGGGTGGGGAGGGTTGGCCTCGACGAGCAGACAAATGCCGAACCACACTAGTGAAGGATTCCTTTTGGATACCCTCGCTTTTTGGGTATTCCTAGGGTCCCTTTGGTGGTATTCCACCCACACCGAGGGTGAGAAGTACCCAAACCTCACAGCATTCCCCTTCTGCGAATTGTCCGAGGCTCCCTACAAGTGTCTACAGATCGACACTTTGCACATGGAAGTCACAGAGTTTATAGTAAATTCACTCAAGTGTTTTCTGTTTATTAAGTTAATATCATCCATTAAGGACTTAATCTTGGGTAACTTGTTATGCCCCTCTGTTAAAGGGGCCCCTTTGTATATAGTTGTGGGGTTTAAAAGTTATAAGTTGTTTTTGAACTGTAAGTGGGAAAGGGAGGGGAAAGTTCAGTTTGGTTTTCCTATAAGAGATCTGGGCGAGGGGGTACAGGTAAGGTAATTAGAGGGGGGAGGGAAAAGAATATATGTATAGAGGATACATTACTTGTAGAAATCAAAGAATTACGGAAACATGTCAGAGATATGCTGGGGGCTTTTTCTTACTGTACTTAGGTTCTCGAAGGGAAAAAGGTCCATTTGGCTGGAAGGGCTGTTCCCCAAGGGGACAAGTAAAAAGAAATCAGGTACTCTACAAGATATGGCCATTTCACCAGTGTTCTCAATATAATGAGGGGAGGGAGGTTTTAAGAAGTTATGAGGGAAGGGGGGGGGAGAGACACATATGCACAACAAATATATTATCCAAAGTTTCTTTATTGGTACAGGAACGGCATGGAGATAGGCTGACGGCTTCTTCTGGTGTGGCCCTGGTCCTCTGGGTGGTGCGGTCCGGTCGTCTGGCAGGACTACTCCCCTATGGGACAATTAAATGACAAAAATATTGATTAAACTATGGCTATTTTACCAGTAAAAATCTTTTCCCAGAATATCAGTGGCCTCCACAACCCTATGAAGCGCTCACGCTTTATACAATATATTAAAAAAACAAAAAGCTGATCTCTATATGATTCAAGAAACACACCTTTCGGATGACGAGCATACCAAACTGTGCTGGGGAGGGAGGTATGAGTTTTTTGCCTCTTCTCACCCCCGGTGGTCGCCATCATGGAGCGGCTGTCCTGGTCCCGGCCTCTACCCCATTTGAAATGTATCAGCCCCAGTAGGACCATAACGGTAGATCTGTTATTTTACAGGGCAGACTATATAACCAGGAGGGTGACCATGGTGAATGCATATCTACCTCCCATGTCTAAACCTTCGGTAATTCAGAACTTAATGGCACGGATAATGGACCTCCTTAAGGGCCAACTCATATTTGGAGGGATTTGAATATCACGATGTCCACCCATCTGGACAGTTCTAACCCTCACTATCGGCACCAATCGGGTACTGCTTAGTATTTCAAACGTACAATGAATCACTTGGGATAGTAGATGTCTGGCGTCACTTGTTCCTATCAGACCCAGGTTATACTTTTTTCTCAAATAGGCATCACACCTCCTCCATGTTAGTTTATTTTTTGGTGACGTGAACATTTAGATCAGATGCAGGACATTACCATAGGTCCAATGGTTCTTTTGGACCATTCCCTCATTCTCAAACTTAATTTAGGAAGAAAGAAAAAAAACAAACGCTATGGCGTTTTAACCCAGTTTTGCTAAAAGACAAACAAACATGCAGAGCATATTAAAAAAACATATTCCCCTTTTCCTCCAGAAGTTTTGGAGGCCCTGGTTTGGGATGCTTTAAAAGCCACACTCAGAGGAGAGACAATTGAATATGCCTCAAGGAGAAAGAGGGAGCTAGAAACGAAATACAATACACTCCTGGGACGCTTAAGCACCTACTGGCTGTTTACACACTGAAGGGATGAGGGTCCAAAAAGATGCAAGAAACAAAAGTGGAAATACAGCAATTAATGGACATAAAAATCCAGCAGGCCCTTCTTTATCTAAAACAGGCTAGATACGCAGAAGGACCTTGTGCAACCCACAGGCTAGCCCAACACCTTCGGGGACAGAAAAAGTCCACAACGGTCCTTAAGATTAAAGACCCTGCCTCAGGACTGATATCACACAGGGAAGAAGATATTCTTCACTCTTTCACCACTTTTTATCAACAGTTGTATCAAAAAGATGATCAGTCTACATGCGAGGAGAGACTATCCTTTTTGAGGGAGCTCCCCCTTCCCTGTCTTACCGTTGCCCAACGAGAACTTTTAGAATCCTCTATCTTACCCGATGAAATATCCTATGGGATTCAATCACTCTCCTCTCATCGCTGCCAGGGACCCAACGGATTTTCATCCGAATGGTACAAGCAGTTAGCTAATGAGTTATCTTCCCAGTTGCTCTCTACGTTCAGAGAAGTAAGGGGGGTCTTTCCCCTCCCCCCTCTTGGGCATATGCCACATTAGCTACAATATTAAAACAAAACAAGGACCCAACTTCTTCCCCCATCGACCAATCACAATCCCTACCCTAAGTTACCTTGATCAATCTGGCTTTATTAAAAGTAGAAACACTACTGATAATATACGTCGGACTTTTAATATTTATGGAATATATCTGTGACCGGCAGAGTCCTGCTGCGATTATTAGTTTGGATGCTGAGAAGGCCTTTGACAGGGTGTCCTAGCAGTTATTGTGCGGCACCCTGTCGAGGCTTCAATTCCCAGAATCATTCTTGAAATTACTGAAGAATCTTTATTCCGCTCCTCAAGCATATGTGAGAGTCAATGGTGGACTATCTCCCCCCTTCTCTCTACATAAAGGTACACGCCAAGGTTGCCCCCCTTTCCCCTCTCCTGTATGCTCTCTACATGGAACCGCTGGGAACAGCCCAAAGAGCCTCTTTAGAGATAGAGGGCATCCCATTAGGACAACAGTATAGTGTTAATATGTATGCTGATGATGTCCTTTTGACCCTTCCCTCACCAGACACATCTATCCCTGCGGTCTGGCAATTTCTTCAGAAATATGAAGCCCTGGCAGGATTTAAGCTAAATGCTGCAAAATCGGAAGCTCATCTCTTTAATTTTTTTCCATCCAAAAATCTCCGTGACCTCCTCCCTTTACGGTGGAGATCCACGAAGATCACATATTTAGGAATACACATCCCTTTGAATCAGGAGGTGATAGAGCTGGTTAACTATGAGCCACTTACTATTGCAGTATAAAAGGATCTGGAAAGATGGTCTGCTTTACTGTTGACGTTTTTTCAACGGATTGAAACTGTCTGCATGAACATCCTCCCTCATCTCCTATACCTTTTCCAAAACATCCCATATTTCCCCGCATCCTTTTATTTTAAATCTTGGGAGAAATTACTTTCAAAATTTATCTGGGGCAAACAACGCCCGAGGGTTCACCTTTCCATTCTCCAACTTCCCACGGCTCAGGGTGGTGCAAATCTTCCTAATCTTAAACTCTACGCTCAGGCAACCTTGCTTCGTATCCTTATTTACTGGTTAACTGATAACCTCTCGGCTTCTTGGAAATTTCTGGAGTTCATTTTAAACTATATGCATGACATATCTACCATTATTTTCTCCTCCGCTGATAATATGCCTGCTCTGTGGCAATTTACACTAATTACAGCCAATACACTCCTAATATGGTATAGGCTAAGAAAAAAAACAGAAATACAACCAATTTACGATTATTGTAAAATAATCCCAAAAGATGACCTCTTTCAACCCTCGCATATGAACTTGGCCTTTTCTCAATGGCGTCATTTTAGGCTATCACATTTATTCAAATTTTTGGATGAGAGAGGGGTTTTGCCATTCGAAAAGCTCAAGACACAGTATGGGCTTCGTGACCCAGACTTTTTCAGATACCTCCAGGTGAGGAATTATAGACTTCACCATGGAACACTAACAGCTAAACTCCCTACCCCAATTCCACCTTTATTAATCATTTTCATTGACTCAATTAAGGGAAATCAATGCGGACACCTCATAGGAAATATTTTTATTTTATTTTTATTATTTAGTTTTTGTTGACCGGGTAAGTGCACTAGACGGATCCTACCTGTTTTCAGGCACGACCCAGGGGAGGGGGATACAGATGAATGCCAACTGACCTTGAACCAGATTAAGCTGTTGGTGATATTTTTAGTAAATGAGGGAAATTTGGCCAGGACACCGTGGAAATTCCCCTACTCTTTTCAATAAGTGCCATGGGATCTTTAACATCCACCTGAACTACCATCAATCCAGGCAGATGGGACCTCGGTTTAACGTCTCATCCGAAAGACGGCACCTCAGAAGTGCAGCACCCCTCTTATGCTGCACTACAGTGCCAGTACTGGGATATTAATCTGGGATAATAAATATATACAGGGCACTGACAGACTTATTGACTGACTTGATGAAGTCAATTCTAGATAAATGGAATGAGGATCTTGTATCTGAGGTTCAATTTACAGATTGGATAGCGGCTACCCTGCCAGCCATTAAGGTGACCTCCTCCTCCTTTTGGTGGGAGTTCTCCTGGAAAGTTCGATCCAGATATTTTTGTGCCCCAGTGATCCTAACCAAATTTCTTCCAGCGGAGTATGGCCAATGCTGGAGATGTTGTGGATGTGCATTGGCAGACTTGGGTCATATTTTGTGGAACTGTCCCCTCCTTATGCCCTTTTGGTGTGGTCTTCAGCTGGAATTATCCAATTGCTTAGGGGAACCTGTGGAACTAACAGGGGAGGTTGTCCTGCTTTCGATATACCCTGATGGCTTCCCCCAATGGACCAAAACATTGTTGCCCATATATCTTATAGCAGCCAAAAAGGCCATCGCTAGGAAATGGATGTTGGTGCAGATTCCCACCATTCAGGATTGGGGAGCCATAATGTTGGAAATCTACCAAATGGAAAGCCTTACAGCAAAAATCCAGGACGATACACAGAAATTTAGACTGAAATGGCAGGGATGGACTCTATTACTTAGGGGTGGAACCATCTTACGTTCCTTAATTAAATGAAAAATGTGTTTAAGTCTGGAGGGGATTTGGTGTTCTGGGTGAAGTGGTTATAGCTCAATATGATGCTAGTGTCTCCGGATGTCAATGTAGAAGATTTCTGTAAAAGTGTGTTCTTTATGATGATACTTTACTCAATTCAAAATCTGCTTGCTGCATATGTGTATAAAAGTATCTGATAAACATAAATTAAAAAAAAAAGAAGAGCCAGCTCTTCCCCTCCCGTTTTCCCAGGATCTGTTGACCCAGGACTCATGACCCTTCATCTGCATGCTTGGCTCCTGCAGACTTAGTGGCTTCCCGCGTTGGGGTTTCTCCAGAGGTAGCCCATATCCTGGTGGAGGCCAGGAAGCCTTCTACCAGGTCCACTTACACAATGAAGTGGAAGTGCTTTTATATCTGACATGAATCCCAGTCTCTGGAACCCTGTTCCTGCCCCGTGGCCAGGATACTGGATTATCTCAAGTATCTGTTCAACCTGGGCCTCAGTTACTTCTCCTTGAAGGTTCACCTGTCGACCATCTCCGCCTGTCATCTTCCTATGGGAGACAAATCAGTGGCTGAAATTCAGGTCTCCAACACTTTCCTCAAAGGAGTTCTTTATTTGAAGCCTCCCATATGCAACCCGCCCCCCACCCCCCCAAATGGGACCTTAACTTTATGCTGGACAAACTCACGCTGCCTCCTTTCGAGCCAGCAGCAGAGGTGGATTTGCCTTTTTTTGTCTTGGAAGACCTTGTTCCTTGTGGCAATCAGTTCCGCTCAGAGAATTTCCAAGCTCCAGGCATTGAAGTGCTGCATCCCCTATCTGATTTTTCATAGGAACAGGGTGGCCATGAGGACTAACTCCCAAGTTCCCTCCCAAGGTGTTGGCGGAATCCACTCTCAATCAATCAATTGAGCTTCTGGTGTTCTTCCCGGAATATTCCAACCGAGGAGAGCACCTCCTTCATACCTTGGAAGTGCATAGAATCTTGAGGTATTACACCAATCGAACCAAGGACAATAGGAAAACGGACCAGCTGTTCGTTTCCTTTGCTCCAAAGAAGGAGAGTGACGCTGTTTCCAAACAGTGTCTCTCCAAATGGTTGGCCAGCTATATTACCTTCTGTTACAACAAATATAACAATCCTCTTCCAAGCTAGGTGATGGGTCATTCTACCAGGGGCATGGCGGCTTCAGCCACATGCTTCAGAGGCATCTCAGCTGCAGAGATTTGCGCTGCTGCTACTTGGACTTCCATCCATACCTTTACTAAGCACTACAGCTTGGATGTTGCCTCACGCTGCAGAGCGGCGTTTGGCCTGGCGGTCCTGCAGGGCATCTTGTCATTTCCTTCCAGTCCTTTAGTGGACAGTTTTTTGTTATGACCTCCTCCCTGTTCAGAACTGCTTGGGACTCAGTCCCACTGGTTAGTACCTACTGCAAGAACACTCTTGAAGTAAGATAGTACAGTTACGTAAGAACTTACTGTAACGGTAGATCTTCGAGAGAGGCTCTTGCAATAGGTACTGCTTTCCCTCCCTCCATCCTCCTGAGTTTCTTCTCTCCTCTTTTTAGGGGCCTTTTTCTTTTTCTCCTGTCACACCCTTGGACCTCAGGTGGGAAAAGTGGAGGGCGGTCGTGGGACCGCCCCTTTTATCTGACGCACGCTGACATTGGTCAGCTGACGCCGGTTGCGGTCCCCACCAGTAACTGCTAGCTTGAAGATTTTCCTTGGGGTCCTGACGCCTGCTGGCCTAGTCCTGTTGGTTAGTACCTACTGCAAGAACCTCTCTCGAAGATCTTCTGTTATGGTAAGTTCTTACGTAACTGTACGTTTTTAGTTGCTATTACTTCTGCTCGAAGGATTTCCGAGCTTCAGGCCCTTATGTGTAAAGAGCCCTATTTGATTTTTCACAGAGACTGGGTGGCACTGAATACTAATCCAAAGTTTTTACTAAAGGTTGTTTCTGAGTTTACTTGAAATCAGACTATACAATTACCAGTGTATTACCTGGAGCACTTTAACCAAGGGGAGGCACTTCTGCACACATTGGATGTGCACAGAATTATGTGTTACTATATGAATCGGACAAAGTCAGTTCAGAAATCAGATCAGCTCTTTGTTTCCTTTGCACCCAAAAGGGAGGGCGCTGCAGTTTCAAAACCGTGTTTATCCAAATGGTTGGCAAACTGCATTTTGTTTTGCTATTAGAAGCACAACAAACCTTTTCCAAGGGAAGTTAAAGGCAGGGGTCACGATAAGGTTGTGCTCTGTTCTCAGAGCACATTTTACATTTTGAGGAGCACGTTTTTAAAGCAGTTTCCCCTGCTGTCTGTGCTCCTAATGTATGCTAGGAGCACGGAGGGGGAAGAGCTTTGAAACAAGTCCGTGGCTCTTTTTTTTTTTTTTTTTTTTAAAGAACGGAGTGAAAAATTGTTGTTTTTTATGAAGCAGTGCAAAAATAAAAAGAACGAGTGCAAAAATGAAAGTGTTGTGTGCTTTTTTCACCTTAGTACGGAGTGCAAAAATATGGAGCGTGGTGTGCATTTCAAACATGGGATTTATAAAGAAATCTCATGGCTGTCTTCACTGTCAATCTGGGTAGTGTTGGGGCAGGCAACATCTGATGATTGGCTGTAAACTGCATTATTACTAGCGCAATGCGCGGCAAGCATGAGGGAGAGCAAGATGAGAGTGAAGAGAAGGTGGTGTCAGCTTCGTAGAGTTTTGATCATGGGGGAGCCATCCAGCATTCGGTCCAGTGTCAAGAAGAAACAAATGGTAGGTTTGTTCATGTCCTGGAAAATGCAATACAAGGTTGATCTACCCCTAAAAAAATGTATTTTGTATTCTAAAAGTTCTTGTGGAACTCTGCCTCGTTATTTTGGTTTATGTGGCTGTCCTGTCATGGTTGAACTGAAAATGCTTTCGGTGTGGGCGCTGACCAGACTCTGGGGAGAACTTGCTAACTTTCACTGCTGTGCTGCTCAGCTTTACTAATTTATTGGACCCGGACATTGAGAAGTTTGATTTTGTTTGAATTATGCGAAGAAGGACTGAGGAGATGTTTTTTTTTTTGGGGTAATTATACTGGTCGCATGTTTGCATTTTCGCATGTTCTTAGTCCAGTCCTACTCCTTGGTAGACACTTCTGGCTTTGGTTAGCTTTAACTATATGCAATTGGTGTGTCTGGCTGCGTTCTCATATGGTGTAAATTAAAGAAATGGTCTCTGGCCTTGGGTGGCTGCTTACTGTGGGGCAAACACAACTGTCATTTTTAGGCTGCTGCTCTGTGATTTTATTTGATCCAGGCTGTGATTTTTGAAGTAAGATCGGAACAACTTTGAAAGTCTGCTTGCTGTGTTGTATGTATTATAATTTTGAAGAAAATGAGGTGGTGGGGTTCCATGTTTGCCTGTTGTGCATTGCAGTTCTTGCTTGTCTTAAGTGAGTCACCTGTACTGGTAAATTTTAAAAAAATGCAGTATGTTGGTTTTATTTTTCTTAAACCTTCACCAACGCCTACCTATGCTGAGTCAACTTGTGTGTGCACTGGACTACGGCAGTCGACTCCATCCCGATTGTGAAATGTGATATTCAAACACGATATTTGTTTTTTCTTGGCTTATCAATGTCATGCAGTCAGTATCCTTGGATGTTGCCGGGCAGTCCTCATTGCGGGTGGGGGGCGGAGGGGATCTGGTCCACTCTATTCTGTAGCTAAAGATCCATTCTGTAAAAGAATCTACCAGCCCTCTTGCTCTCATCATATGAGACCCGCTGCTGATTACCTTGTGCATTTATTTATTTTAATGGTGCACTGTGTTTTTTTGGGGGTAGCTGGTTGTTGAGTACATGTGTGTTTCTATTTGGGATGGAAGACTGGGGGGGCAGGCGGGGGGCTGTGTTTCGTGGGGTGGATGGGTAGTAGTCGTAGCCATCCTCTATTTTCCCCCGGTCGCAGCAAGTATTGCAAATAGGCAGTGACTGGCTCATTTTACTGGCATGTATTTGGCAGCTGCTTTGCTTTTTGGAACCGTTTGCCCGTTGTAGTTTTCAGAGTAGTTGAGCTGAGGATTGTCTGGTGCTGCTGATAAAGAAATGCATAGTCTGAGTGAGTGAAGTCAACATCGGTTGGTCTGGCGATTGCTCCGTGCGTGGTGCTGTTTTTTTTGGTGGTGGGAGGACCCGGGGAGCTAGAATGTTGCCGTTCCCTGGATCCGGGGGGTACATTTAATATGCCATGGTGGATGGATGATCGGGCCTCTGGTGATAACGCTACTATGCTGTCTAATAAATGCCTCCCATTATAGTAGTCCCCACTCCCTGCCACTGGGCCACCCATGCATGAGACGGCATTTTTGTGTGAGCAGTAGATGGCGTTTGGTGGGTCTGGCTGTTGGAAAGGCAGAATTGACTTAGTGACGAAGGCTGGTATTTGCTTGCTCTTGCTGCAGCTTTGCTTAGAAAGATTGAAGGCCAGGGAACTCGATGGTGTTGTCGGTAGTTGCTGCTTGCTTGCTGCTGCTAGATTACTTTGTGCACAACCTAGTACGGAATCGATGCACTACTCACTGTGCCAGCCAGTGCTACTGAGGATGAGGCAATGATAGTAAATGCTGGGGGGGGGGGGGAACTTGCCTGACTGGTGGGCTACCTGGCAGCATAGCATCTACTTTTGAGCAGAGTATGAGGGGGAGATATGGTCAAAGCTGGCTTTGTGCTGCAGCTGGTGTGGACTGGAGCTGACAGAGAGATCCCACAGGCATTTAATTTTGTGCAATCTGCTGCACCAACAGTGTTGCTGTGCCAGGTGGGTTATTATAGTGTCATACTGTGATATGTGGGAAGGTTATGCCTTTGTGGGTGGGTAATGGTACAGGATTGGTGCCTGCCAGCCCTGCCTACTTGACTGGGTGGAAGGAAGAAGACGACTGTGGCATTAACTTGGCTTGGTAGTACTGCACTATTACTACTACTACTACTTTTGTAACAGTAATTGTCTGTGAATAGTTGCATAACACGGTTTAATATATTTGTCACTCCTAAACATGGTAAAATAGAGAATAATATATGGGGTGGGCTGTGTAACGAGATTTTACACACACCCGAGTTGTGGGATGCTACATAAACCCTGAGGGCGAAGCCCGAAGGGTTTGTGAAAAGCATCCCACAACGAGGTGTGTAAATCGAAGCTTACACAAGCCACCCCATATTTTATTTTTTATAATTGCTGGCGTGCGCTTTTTTGCCTCAGCAATTATAGAAAATAAAATAAAGAACGCAGAAAGCCAATTCAGCAGCCATAGAGCAGTCTGGTTTCTGTGCAGTCCCTAAGCTTCAGTATCCCATTTATTCCAGGGATAAAGAAATGGGCTTTTATTTAAAACATCAACTTGATGTATTTTATATATTGAAATCGAAACTGACTGCCCAGCGGCAGTTGTGGTGAGCTGGCGCATGATTGCTGAGAGGGCTCTCCAGCGTGTGCGAAGTTTCCGGTTTTTTTGTTTGTTTGTTTTATTTGAGGGTCAGAGGGAGAGTTTTTTTTTTTTCACAAATAGAAACTTACCAGCAAGATCGAGGGGCAAAGTCTGTGGTCAAGAGGTAATGTAGACTGCAGAAGGAAATTTGGCGACTGCCGCATGCGTGCTTCGAGGGAAACCCAGCGCGTGTTTGCCATTATAACGGCAAATTATAACTGGGTTTCCCTATGGGAAAAAGCGCGCATCAGTAATTATATACTTATAATTCACTTACCTTAAAAAAAAAAAAATTAACATTCAGTGTGTAGGAGCACAGATTCGATAAGCAGGAACACATATTTTTGTTTTTTATCTTGCCAATATGTGCTCCTAAATGTCAAAGGAGCACACCGTGCCAAAACCTTAATGCCATCTCTGGTTAAAGGGCATTCCACCAGAGGCATGGCTGCATCTACTGCTTGTTTCAGAAATGTGTCTGCCACAGACATTTGTGCGGCAGCTACTTGGAGCTCTGTCTGCACCTTCACTAAGCACTACAGTCTGGACATTTCCTCTAGGCGTAGGGCAGGCTTTGGACTGGCCATCCTTCAAGGCCTCCTGTCCTAGGTTTTTTTTGCCTACTGCAGACCTTTATCCTGCCTTCCGTGTTCAGTCTTTGCCTGATTTGCACTGCTTGGGACTCCATCCTTATGGTGTTGCCTACTGTAAGAGGCCTCTCGAAGTAAGATAGTACAGTTACATAAGAACTTACCGTAACAGTAGATCTTCGAGAGAGGCTCGTACAGTAGGCAAGGGTTTCCCTCTCTCCTTCCCCTGTTGCTTTTCTTTTTTTGTCAGCCTTACTTGTGTCTCCAGAAGCCCACTCCTTCTCCTGCCATACCTTTCACAGGTCTCCAGCAGGAGAACCGAAACGAGCATGGGGGACCATCCACTATATACCATTGGGCCGTCAGTCACATTACATCAGGTGGACGGTCCCCCGTCAGACACTGCTAGCTGAGTTTCTGTGTGGTCCTAGCACCTCGCGACTCAGTCCTTATGGTGTTCCCTACTGCAAGAGCCCTTCTTGAAGATCTACTGTTACGGTAAGTTCTTATTTAACTGTACTTTTATCTAAATGACTTTTCAATTTTTCTTTAAAATTACTCAACATTTAACATTCAGCGGTATTCTGAGAAACCATGTACTAACTCTTACATACCATATATCTGAAAGATTGTCCCAGGGAGTTCTTAATGTACGGCGGTACTGTCTTCTGACTTACAGTTTTTCTAGTATTCTGTAAATGTGAACGTGGCATTATTAACTTACTCAGCTGTTTCAGGGCCTGACCGTGCCACCATGTCCAACACCATATATCATCAAAATATTATTTTCCGAGTTCAAAAGTTGAGCCAACCAGTTTATCATACAAATTGCAATGATGACCATTCCTCTTTACATCAAGCACGGAATGGCAGGCCTATTTCCATCATCACACAATGAACAGTAAGAGCTGCCTGGAGGGGGCTTGGAGTCTCAACAGACCTCCAAATGAAATGTGCTAATGCAAGAATTTAGATCTTTTCATCACAGCCAGGGTACCCATGCATTCTCTGATAATATTCTTTGCCTAAAGTGAGAGGAAAGACATTTTTCAGAAACACTGTTTATTGTTTTATTTGTTTTTTCTATTAAAGGGTGTGCACTTCTCTCTCTTCACTTTATGATGGTTGCCTATAATGTTCTTCAAATATAAGTGGGAGGGAGGAGGAGTTACAGAAATGTTCTAAAATCATGGAGGTGGGGAAGGGTTGTATAAAACTAAATCACATCACTGCTCACCACCAATAAAATGGAACTGTCCTCATAACTGCAGACAACAGGGCATTTAATTCAAGTCGTATTATTCTGGCCAGATGGCAATACATTTCAGCAGAGATGTTTTTAGAGTAACATGTGCCGTTGATTGTTTTGTTTTTCTTTAGGACACCCACAATGGCAGGAGGTCTCTTCTCAATAGACAGAGACTACTTTCAGGAAATAGGAACATATGATGCTGGAATGGACATCTGGGGAGGAGAAAACCTAGAAATATCTTTCAGAGTAAGTGGGATTTCCTGACCAGTGAATTCCTTGTTTTACTTAGATCTGTCTTAGTGATGGATAAACTACTGTAACATAGACTTTGATGGCAGATAAGGACTGCTTGGCCCACCCAGTCTGCCCATTTCCCTACCTATTGGATAAGCTGCAGATCCTAGTTAACCAACAGCCTACTTCCTCCTACACCTACCAGAATTGCCTTATGTCTGTCCCATGCATTCTTGAATTCACCCACTGTTTTTGACCCCACAACCTCTTCAGGAAGGCCATTCCATGCGTCCACCACCCTCTCTGTGGAAAAATATTTTCCCACATTGCCCCTGAGCCGTCCCCCCTCCATCTTTAAATTGTGCCCCCTTGTTCTTGCACATCTCTTTTTCTGAAAGATTCTACCCTCTTGGACTTTTTTGATTCCCTTGAGGTACTTCAAAGTTTCTGTCATGTCCCCCCTCCCCTCCTTTCCTCAAGGGTATACATATTAAGCTCCTTTAGTCTCTTTTCATATGGCTTCTGGTGCAAACCCTGCACCATTTTAGTTGCCCTCCTCTGGACTGCCTCCACCCTGTCTATGTCCTTGTGGAAATGGGGTCTCCAGAACTGCATGCAGTACTCCAAATGGGGTCTCACCAACTGTCTGTACAGAGGGATGACAACCTTCTGTTTTCTACTGGTGATGCCTCTCCTTATGCATTCCAGTATCCCCCCCCAGCCACATTGGTTGCCTACCTTTAGGTCATCTGATATGACTACCCCCAGTCCCTTTACGTTTTGTTGTTGTTAGTACCCCCCTCTCCCCCATTGTGTACTCTTCCCCTTGATTTTTGTTTCCCTGGTGCATTACTTTGCACTTCTTTGCATTGAATCTAAGCTGCCATACTTTTGACCATTCCTCTAGCCTTGCTAAGTCCCTTCTCATCCTTTCCACCCCCCTTGTGTATCAACCCTGTTGCAGATCTTTGTGTCATCTGCAAAGAGGCAAACGTTTCCTTCCAGTCCCTCTGCAATGTCACTTATAAAGACATTACAGAGGACCAGTCCCAGTACTGAACCCTGCGGTACCCCACTAGTAATCCCCCTTTCTTTGGCATGGACTCCATTCACTATTACCCTCTGTGTCCTGTTTTCCAACCAATTTTTCACCCAGGCTGCCACCCTGGGACCCACTCCCAGGCTGGCTAATTTGTTTATGAATCTTGTGTGGCACTGTGTCAGAAACCAAAATAAGAGGCAATGTGGGGCTGGGTGGCCTTTTGGTTGCCTGTCTGGCCGTTGTTTCTTTCCCTGTTTTCTTTCTAACTCTGCATATATGGTATATAGTTTCCCCTTGGGCTTTGGCTGGTTACGCATGATGTCACAAGGAGAGCATTGTGATGTCAGATGTGGACTAGTAGCCAGAGCAAATAACGTCTGGGGTCCGGGATCCTGTTTTCATGCTAATGTACATAGGAAGAAAATGTGGGAGGGCTAAATGTGAAAAATACATTTAGTCTAAACTGAGTTCTGTCATAAAATTGTATTTTTTGCAGTCTTATCTCCCTCTCAAAGATATTAGGGCTCGCTAATGGACTGAAGCCAATATAAAGACACCTCACACAGTTTGGCACTCTGTGACACAGTAGACAATCTTTGCCGTTAAGAAGGCCAGACTAAATGAATGTGGAGACACTACAACTTTCGCCACTTGAAGAGGTTCTTCCTCAGGGGAGAGTACTGAGATTGATTAGTAGAGTACTTTGTGTAAATCTGCACTGTACCATTTCATGTGGAGGAGAATTGGAGAGATTCAGTTTCTGGTTACGGTATGAATGGATCTGACCATCAGATCCAACTATCCGAGGTTGGATCCGATGTTGAATCTGCCACATCTGACTTTGGATCCACAACTATCCATCCAACTGTGGATCAGGAATCTGACTTTGGTTGGATCCTAGGTCAGATACCAGTACTGTTCGACAGAGGATAGTAGGATCCACAAAAGCACTATCCGAGCACCTCTAGTTCCAGTAAATTCATTTCAGGGTTGTTGACACCCTCCCTCCCGATTTGATCCTTTACAAGAGGGAGCGGGAGCTGATCTTATTAATTTTAGGGCTGTCCTGACTCCCTACCAGACCAGAAATTCAGTAGGAAAGTTAAGGAAGAAGGCACAGTTTACACTGTGCTGGTAAATAAACAGGTTTTCGATGGGGAAGGTATTTATCTTAGAGCCCTTTAAGATGCAGCCACTTCTGTGGTGCTGTGTGACATATTTAAAAATATATGTAGCAGTGCTCAGATGTACTGGCCTGAGGCCAAATTTCCTTTTTACGTTTTCTTACACCCATGTGCAAGAAACATAGTGCCACCATACGAGTTTTTGTAGGTGTGCCTCCCCCGCTTCCAGTGCCCTGCTCCTTTTTGCAGGCGCTGCCCCACCGTACCAATAAATGTCCGAGTTGTCTATGACAGCAGTTCAGATGCAGTGGCATACAGTTCAAAGTAAAAGAATGCTACAATCAGCAGTGGTAACATGTAGGCAATTTGCATACTGCTGTTGGCAGCATGCAAACTGCCTGCACATCAGCACTGCATCTGAACTGTTGTTATAGACAGCTCCATTTTTTTCTTGCATCCAGGTTGGCTCCAGTGGCCCCCCCCCCCCAACAAACACCCAAGTAGCACACTGGGAGCCCACCCCAGCGTGCTTATGCACTCCCCTCCCCCACACTGTATGGCCGACGGGGATGCCCAATCCCCTGTTGGCTCCACTGCCCCCAATAGACTTCCAGGTGCCACGCTGAGGCCCCCCCAACGTGGCAAAAGTCCATGTGGCCGATGGGGGTGCAGAATCCCCCATCGGCTCCACTACTACCCTCCCCCGGAAAAGACTTCCAGGTGCCACGCTGGGAGCCCACCCCAACATGGCAAAAGTCCATATGGCTGACAGTGGTGCCCAATCCCTGTCGGCTTCACTCGCCCCAAAATAGACTTCTAGGTGCCACGGTGGGCATCACCCCAGCAGACAAAAGTCCCAAGCTTTGTAAAAAAAAAACTACAAGAAAAACTGTCCTCGTTGACTCTTCTTGCCCACAGCCTGCGCCTCATCCTCTGCTCTACCCCCCCGCCTCACCCCATACGATCTTCGTGGACCGGGAATACGTCTGCACTCTTCAAAGCCAACTGCAAACTGAATAAATGGTATTAAGCTGTATAATGGCATAAATGGGTTTTTTTCAACTTCGTTATATATCTTGGCCATTTTTGAGAATTTTTTCACCAAATTTTCAACATGGGGTTCTTGGGACCCCACCTCATGAACTCAGTTACTGTCATTTTATTATTCAGTCCTAAAAGGTGATGTCGCGGTCACTGTGCGGAACCACCTTTCGGGACTGATTAACAAAACGACAGTGTCACAGTTCATGAGGTAGGCCCCCAAAAACCCTATGTTGAAAATTTGGTGGAAAAAATTCCCAAAAATGACTGTTTTACGAGCCCACGTTGCGCAGTTCCTACTCACGCTCGTAACTTTGAGAATTTTTAATATTTTCACTCCAGATTTTCAATATTGCCATTTTACCACATCTCCTTATGAACAGTACAGCTGTCATTTTTCACATCCCGCCCAAAATGTGTTTTCGCAAATGTAGCGTACAGTGGCGCGGTTGGTGTGCAAAATCAATATTCGGGACAGATTAAGAAAATCACAGTGACACTGTTCATGAGCAGAGGTGTTAAAATGGCTGTTGAAAATTTGGTAACAAAAGTCCATAAAATGACTGTTACGACGGCTTACATTGCGCAATCTCCACGCACCCTCGTAAGTTCACGAATTTGTAATATTTTCAGTCCAGATTGGCATTTTTCACACCTCCTTATGAACAGTACAGCTGTCATTTTTCACACCTGGGCCAAAATATGTGTTCGCACTTCCGGCGCAGAATAGTGTGGTTACTGTGGGAAATCAGGGTTCAGGAGAGATTAAGAAAATCACAGTGACACTTTTCATGAACGGAGGTCCCAAAATACCTATGTTGAAAATCTACTGTAAAAAATCCCCAAACTAATTACATTGCGGGTGTACGTTGCGCAGTTTCTACGCACGCTTGTGACTTCACCAGTTTTTTTATATTTTCACTCCAGATTTTCAACAATGCCATTATTTACACCTCCTCATGAACAGTACAGCTGTCATTTTTCACAGCCTGTTTGAAATGTGTTTTTGCACCTGTGGCACCAAATGGCACAGTCGCTGTGCAAAATCACCTTTCACCTAACAAACTGATAGTGTCACTGTTCATGCAGTGGGGTCACAAAAAACCCATGTTGAAAACTTGGAGTAAAAATAAGAAACGCCCAGGGCATTAGGGTTTTCGACCATAATGCCCTACCTTGTAGGGACTGACAGGCATCGGGATGTGACTTGGGATTGTCAGCAGTAATGCTTATAGCATTCCACCCCCACCAGGCAGCCAGTGACTGGCATTGAGGTGCGCTTTGGACCCTTTGGCCCCAGAGCTCACCCCATTCTCCTATACTGCACCCATTTCAGCATATTTCCTTATGGAATGACAGGGGATGAAAAATCCCCAAGTTCGAGGTCCAGGACTCACAGAAACCGCAGAAGGACTTGAACTGCACAGCCCAATTAAGTCCGATGGACTTGGCTGTGCAGTTTAGTGTTACTGTGCATGTGCGGTATTTGTATTTGGCTTGTAGGCTTGGCAGACTTCTCTTTCATCCCCCCCCCCCCCGAGCACACTTACCTCTCAATCCATCAGGAATGTGCCAGGGGGCGGGAGAGGCTGAAATGGAACCACTGGGAGCTCCTCTGAGACTGCGGGGCAGGGCGCTGTCATTCGGGGACTTCAGCCATGTTCAGGTGGCTCCGATGAGGTTCCGACTGCACTCAGGAGGACTAGTTTCGTGGGAGTCGATGCGCTATGCGAGATCAGCCACAGAGATCACATTTGCAGCAAGCTGAGTGATCAGGTGATGGGTGGCTGATCTGAGCATGAGTGACAGTGATTTCAGACTGTGTCATCACTTTGCTCTGAGCAGTGGAATTTGTCGCGGTTGATTTAGTATGAACTCTTGCACTCAGCACTAGCCCTGAAATGCTATTTTTTTTGCTCCTCATGTTAGAGATTACTTGGGCTCCAACTTAAAAATATACGTTAGAGATAATTTTGTTGGAGATTGACCGGTAGAATAACTGGAGGTGGGGGAATGAAGAAATGAACTGGGGCTGCTGCATCCATTATGTTTTTGTAGGTTAAAGTTGGCATAGACCGCGCCCTCAGTGCAGCAAGAAAGGAATTTGTTGGACACAATTATTTTCGGGTGCTCTGATAAATACTGCCTAAGTTGGGAAATATATAAGCATCTGAACATATCTGCCCTAGACTGTGCTCTGGGGGAGATTGCGAGACCCTGCAAGACTTTGGGGTAATTATTTCTCTTGGCTGACATAACTTAATTTTGGAGATCAGCTGCATGATTAACAGCTAAAAGGGGACAGATATTAGTCCGAGCTGCAAGTGAGATCATCCAAGCCAGTCCGCAGTCACATTTTTTATTTATATGTGACGTACATACTCTAGGCTGAAATCTAGCCTGTCTGGACAGACAATTTCATCCAAGAAAAAAGAAACCAAGCCAGTCTGACAGTCATAGAATTATTTTATTTGTTTGAAACAGAGAAATAAGTACTCAGACAACACGTCCATCAAGGCAAACAGAAGAAGCTCGGCCAGAAGCAAGCTGCAGTACTGCTGTGTTATAATTTTTCTCTGCCTCTCTCTAACCGACACTGGGGGCATCCTAAGAGGAAAAAAATCATTAGTTGTTTTGGTAATAATACTGTACGCTGTAGAAAAAAGGTGCGACTTACTGGGTCCTGATACAGACTTGTCCTAAAAATGTAACATAAGTCCTGGACTTATGTATTCCGCTAAAATTTTTCAACCCCTGGAATGAGGTGAATGTAAAGCCCAAACACCCCAGGGCACACCTCGACAGTTGTCAGTGTCTGAAGGGTAGGATGAGGTGAAATGTCGTGACCTTCCTGGGCAACGACACAAAGGCACACCCCAATGCCTGTCCATCTCTGTAGGGTGAGGGTGGAGTTAGCGTCAGTTCAGTATTTCAGTGCCATTCCTATACTGCATCTGTCTAACTCCTGCACTTCCACTGCTAATGCCAGCAAGCAAATATTCGGCATTGAAAAATGCTTATTTCTATATGATATGATAGAGACATACAAGTATCTTACAGGGAGGAACAGGGTGCAGGAAAACACTATTTTTAAGCGAAAAAGATGTTCCAGGACTAGAGGGCATGGGATGAAGTTGGAGGGAGGACAATTCAGAGGAAACATGAGAAAGAATTTCTTCACAGAACGGGTGGTGGACAAGTGGAACACCCTGCCAGAGGAAGTGGTGGGGGCTGAAACAATCACGGGATTTAAGAATGCATGGGATAGACATAAAGGAATTCTGGAGGTCAGGGGTAAGGGGCAACAGACTTCTAGGAAAACAAACTGAACTTACAAGCTCAAATGGGCAGACTGGGTGGGCCATAGGCCCTTATCTGCCGACACTGTCTATGTATCTATGAAATTGTCCTGTTGTGGAGTCATATTTTGATTGCTGTGTTGCTGTACTTTCATTTGTAACTAGCAACAGCAGTACGTACAATTTGTTTCTTATTCATGTTTTCCTGGTGGAGGCCAGATGGACAACTAACAAACTGATCTGTTCCTGCTGTAACACTTCCTACTTCCTCCTCCCTCTCGCCCTGTCATGTGTTTAACATGCTGTATTTAGATTGCTTTTAGCAGCTTTTTAGAAACAGAAATACCTCAACCCAGCAACCATAAGTTAATGTAGACATGCTCACAGTTTTGGTTTTCATTTTTTTAATGGGAGGCTGTGTGATTTTTCTAAAACTGAAATTCTCTAGTACAGTAAAATATATGAGTTGGCCTGATAATGTCTAAGCATCTAGCTCATCACAGGTTATGCAAGTGTCAAATTAGGTAATCACTTGGAGGATAATACGTTTTGTCTCATGGCTGATGAACTGATCTTAATAGCAGAGTTTGGGACTGCATGTGAAATATCAGATGCCTGCCCCAACTGTCTGTGGTAGATTCATGTTTTGCTTTTGTCTTTTCAATATATTGCAGCACTGATTAGAAATACTCAAATAACCATTGTATTGCACACCCTTAAAATGACTGAACTCTTAAAGGTCAAAATAGCTACCAAATCAAGAAAACATGTTCTCATTATGTCAGAAACCTCCTTGATTACGGTGAAGTGTGTGTACACAAACGCACGCAGGCGAGCAGTGAAGTTGTGAATAGTAACTATAATACATGCAAATTTCTAATTTAGTCTTTAACAAGCATTTATTTTAAACTTTGTTTTTAGATATGGCAGTGTGGTGGTGTGTTGGAAATTGTCACGTGTTCACATGTCGGACACGTGTTTCGGAAGGCTACCCCTTACACTTTCCCTGGAGGCACAGGACAGATCATAAACAAAAACAACAGGAGACTGGCTGAGGTCTGGATGGATGAATTCAAGAACTTTTTCTATATCATATCACCTGGTAAGGATATCTCAGTTTTCTAAAAGGGGAATTGGAAATAGTGATCATCAAGAAACAATTGTAGTTTGTTTTTCTCACACACATATACACACACACACACACACACACTTAGAATTTGTCCTTAAAAATCATCCTTGCAGGAACTGATTCACATAAGGTTGGAAGCTTTGCTTGTTTTAACACTAAGTATTCAGGTGTTGTCTGGACTGCTGGCTTCTAAAATTGGCTCCTGAATAGAGGAACGTGTGTGTGTGTGTGTGTGTGTGCGTGCACGCGCGTGTGCACTCAGGTTTCTACAGGAAGCAGTGAACAGCAGTTGGAGCACCATCCTTGGCCAACTAAAGAAGGGCCAGCTGATGAGTTTCCATATAATGTGTACATTATACAGTAGTGCCTGTGTTTCGTCCTGTGTCTTCAGTCTTGCTTTGCGTACTACATGTTTTCAGTTGCAGTGGTGGGTGAATTTAGTGGAAGAGAGCAGGAAGACATTCATTGTTGACCATCTTCCCCCAGCGTAGGAAAACAGTGGCATTTCCCCTCGAGGGCCTTATTAATCAAATCTCATGGCATGGGCTCAAGATGCCTGGATAATCCAGCTCTAAGACATAATTGTTTCTTTGCTTTACCAGAAAAAGAAGGTTCCTACTTGTGTGCTCTTCCCCTCTCATAACGGTATTCTAGTTTCCAAGAGAAGTTACTTTATTGTTACTGTCACAAATAGGTTAAAAGGAAAGTACGTTTATCCCTGAGCTGGACAGGCCCAGCAGAATACTTGGACACTGGCTGCAAATGGAAACAAGCTGTTCAGGGCTCTGCTTGCAAACCTGGTAAAATATGTATGTTAATGCGACTGCCGAGACCACTCTTGCAGTTGTAAGAGTGGTCTCACCTGCATTCTTAGAAACATAAATTTTGACGGCAGATGGGGATCTGCATATCCATCTAGTCTGCCCAGTAAGATCCGTGAACCGAATGAGAGTGGTTCTGATACCCTAAGAATGTGAGACCACTCTTACAACCGTAAGAGTGGTCTCAGTGGCGGTATTAATGATCAGGCTCGAACAATAACATATGAATTTTTTTAAAAACCTTACCTAAATGTGCCCATTTTCAGAGCAGCTGTGCATGAGACATTCTTCACAGAGTAAGAGTGTCTCATGCGCAGAGGAAAGGAGTGCTCTGATTGTTCAGGAGCACTCCCTCTATCTATAATGTTTAACGAAAGAAGGTAACTACTGAATAGGAAATACAGTGCTGCCCTCTAGAATAAAGCAATCTGGAATAAAGATGTCACACTTTCTTGCATGACCATTTGAAGTAACTACCAATGTATTAACATTGTGTTCCTGCAGAATTCTGCAAGGTATCATTGACAGAAACTGGAAAAAAAAAGAGTGGTTTATCCTGGCAGGTAGCGGTGTATAAGAAATATGCACGAAAGTGGATGTAAATATGTTTTCTTAAAGGGACACTGTGAATCCCCTTAGGCCTCACATTTTCCCTAGTTAACAAAAACACATTTTATGATTGCACACACTCTGTGAAGATTGCTGATGTAGCTTGCTGTTTGATTCTGATTTCTTTTTTCATTTTAAAAGTGAAAAACAGACTACCCACTATATTGGTGTTACCACACAAAAACATGTTTATTTACATTCCTTGATCATCTTCCACTGCATCTTTTCTGGACTTGGGGAAAACCCCCAATACAGTCTGACCCCCTCATGATGCAGTGGGACAAGAGCAAGCCATTGCATCATCAGTGGCTGCACTGTCTGGGGGCGTTCAGAATGTTCAGGAAGTATGCAGTAAATAAGCAATAACCCACAACAGGGTGTTCTGATATTGGGGATTAACATACACCTGGGTTTGTTGTGAGGCATGAGGCTGCAGGCCAAGTGTCCTCACAGCACCATTGTTTGCGTTAATCCCCCAATAACAGTACACCCTGGCGTGGGTTATTGCGCTTATAACATGGGGTATGCAAAAAACACAAGAAAACTCTCAAAAAGTGCTTTTTTTCTACTGACTGCTCATGGGACAACTTTGGGGTAGAAAACAGCATTTAGTTGTCTCAGGGAGGAGGGTCACACTCTGGGCTCACACAGCCCCTCCCCCCCCACTCGCAATGGGAGAGGCACACAGTACAGACATCCGTGGCCCAACAGAACACTGCAGTGAGCTACAAAGGGGACTGGACAGCTTGCGACAGGGGCACACAGAAAGACTGAGACAGCAAAGGTCCCCTTCCGTGTGGCAGACAGACAGCTCTGAAGATAATAGGCAGCATAATGAGCGATGATCGTGGGGCAAGTGAAGTTTTGCGATCCGCAGTGCGATGAGAGAGAAAGACAGCAGGAAATACACAGCATAAACCAACGTTGCTAGAGTGCTGACCACGAATACGCTGCCAGTGAGAGAGACACAAAAAGTGGGGCATACAGCAGTGAACTGAGAGGACAGAAGATGCTGCCTGTATTTGCGGGGAGAACACACATACACGATTCATATACCCACTGTATCATCTCTCTCTCTCTCAGGAGCACTCCCTCTCCCCAGTCACTGTGCAGTACTTGGTAGTCCGCCGAATGGGGGGCAGGACAATAGCTCTCACTAAGCTGGCTGTCAGAAATGGCTGCCATTCACGTAGGAGCCGTAGAAGAAAGAAAAAAAAAAGCTGCGATGCCCACTAATACTACAGGGGACTGGATCCCTTCAACTGTGCCGATAAGGGTGCTTTAATGCACTGTCACCTGGCACCTATCCACGAATCACCTAGCTCCCTCTGTCTACCCCATGTTATAAGAGTTGATCAAGGATTGTAAACAAAACAAGGAAGGGCATAATTACACTGTTGCCATTCATTTCAGTTCTACTAAGAAATGAAGCTAATAAAACTTGGACACTGTAACATAACGTAAATGAATTTAAAAAAAGGTAAGCAATCATAAAATTTGGGGTTTCAACTAGAAATAATATTATGCAAAATGGGTCTAGAGTGTGCCTTTAACATTTTCTCTTGGGTAACTGAAGTGCTGCAGACACTGTAGCATTTCATAATAGTGATGTTGGTGGTTGAGATTTGTGACCAGGTAATTACAGCATAATGATTACATTGTTGTTCTTTTCTGCAGTTTCTCACAGCTTTATGTTTTGTTCACAGCCCTTCATGTTAAGTGGTTATATAAATGCTGTGCTAAGGTAGCAGTATGACCTGAGCTAGTGTTTTTCTTTATTTGTTAGGTACTGTTGCTTGATTCTTTTTCACATGTTGATGCCTGTTATGTGGCAACACCCAGGATATGCTGACACTGCAGGCTTTAGATGATGTTGTTTCTCCAGTGCTGTTCAACTGGTCTGCTTGAGTTAGAGTATGATTTGCGTAGGCTGGTGCAGTAGCACAGCCACATAGCTCTTGGAATTTCCAGCTAAGGAACTCTGGTTTGTGAGAAGGCCCAAACTCCTGGACTGTGCCTGATTTTGTAGCAGTCCAGCTGACCAAGGGTTGGCATGCCTATTGATTGAAGAGCCAGATGCCCTATTAGCCAACAGGCTGGTGAGTGCAGGGTGTTGGTGGTGGGGGATGATAATTGAAGAGGGGGATGAAAGCTACAGATTGCAGTTGTTCACCATACTTAGTATGAGAGAGATTTCACAAAGAAGCATTAACTGTTTTCTTTCTCACAGATGTGATATTTCCCAAATCTGTTGCCTTTTTTGTGTTTGCGTGCCATAGGGAAGACAAACTTATACAGAATTGCTGTCTGTGTAGAGGAACTTGGACAGTGAAGAATGTTAAAAAGCTTCCACTCCATAACGCAGGCCCTGGCTTATTCACAGAAACCTGGAAAACTATCTGCAGAAAAGGACTGCCAGGTCCACCCAGTCTGCCCAAGGGTTCCCTGCGTGTTTTACCTCGACAAGCCCCAGCTGGTCTCCAGGGACCCTCCCTCCCTGTTTCTGTACTAATATGTACTATGTCTATCCCATGCATGCTTGAAACCTTCCACCATTCTTAGGCTTTATAACTCCGATTGGCTGTTGGTTCCATGTTTTTGCATCCTTTCTGTGAAGAATTTTCCTCACATCCTTCCTGAAATCTCCCCCCCCCTTCCAGTTTCATTCCATGCCCCCTAGTCCTCAAGTTTGTCATCATTTGGGGGAAAAAAACTCCTTCTCTGCATCTGTTCACCTCTGTGAGGTCTCGATCATGTCACCCCTCGCACTCCTGTCCTCCAGAGTGTACATATTGAGATCCCACAGTCCTTCCTCCTAGGGCTTCCCTTGCAGCTCTGCATCATCTTGGTTGCCCTTCTCTGAACTGCTTCCACCCTTTCTATGTCTTTCCTTAGGTGCAGTCTCCAGAACTTGACACAGTATTCCAGGTGGGGGCATACCAGAGAGCAATACAGTGGAAGCACCACCTCCTTCCTCCTACTGGTGATGCCCCTTCCCATGCACCCCAGCATCCCACTAGCTTTACCCAAGGTCTTGTCACTGTCGCACTAGGCTACCAACTTGAGGTCTTCTGAAATAACCCCAAGGTCCCTTTTGTTGCCACCTCCCCCCATACTCAGCAATGAGGTTCCTGTGCCTTACGTGCATGATTGTGCACTGTTTGGCATTGAACCCCAACTGTAGTGCCTTCAACCACTCCTCTGGTTTCTGTTTTCATCTGCAAAAAGACAGATCTTCCCCCTCCAGATCTTCTGCAATGCCCCTCAATGAAGATATTGAAGAGAACTGGTCCCAGCACTGAATCTTGCAGTACCACGCTGATCCCCCCCCCCAATAGAGTGTATGCTGTTTACTGCTATCCTCTGCCTCCTATCCATTAGCCAGTTGCAAACCCAGTCTACATTTTGGCCCCCCACTGTCAAACTTGTCAGCTTCCTAATCAGCTTTTTATGTGTGGTGCAGTGTCAACGGCCTTGCTGAAGTCTAGATAAGCTATGTTCACTGCTCTTCCCTGGTGTATTTCTCAGGTCACCCAGTCAAAGAAATGTATCAGTTTAGTCTGGCATGACCCCTCCCCCCCATGAAGCCCTGCTGCCTATGATCCTGCAGCCCATTGGGTAATCTGCCACGCCTCCCTGGCTGCCCCCCACACCGAGGCATTTTCTAAGGCAGTCTTCTGTTTCTTTGGAATCCACCTCCTGAAATCCGGAACCATCCTCTTTGTGTGGCTCACTTCAGCTCCTTTCCATACATTGAACCACACCGTGCGATGATCACCGGTACCCAGTGAACTGCCCACTGTGACGTTTGCAGTGCTGTCCTTGTTTGTATCAAGTACAACACTATCCCACCCGTAGTAGTTCTTTTTTTAACTGAATAAAGTTTATTGCAGACATTCTGTATTGTGGACATTACATCCATTGTGCACTCTGTACATTTGACAAATTAACACAGCATGTTTTCTTAAGAGTGATTACAAGTCTTACATTTTTTATGTTTCTCCAAAAAGCTAGTTTGAAATGCTGTTAATAAAAATATTAGCTTATCTGTCAAATCCAATTTTCTAGGTACCCCCTATGCTGTTTTTTTTTTTTATTTCCTCGATCCTAACCCGTGCCGGGTTAGCAATGTTATTTCTAAGCCAAATGAGGCATCCATCTTGATTTCATAAGAAAAAAATTACAATACTCAAATTTTGGTGACACTAGAAAAGTTTACATCCATATAAAACTGGAAGATGTCTGGAGTTTTTAATAGTAAGGAAGGGTCAAGTTCTAGCATCGTGGATATGTTGTTCATCCACACTTCTTGGCAGGTACCTTGCTGCTTTAAGATGTGCCGGAAAGTCTTCAAGCTGGCTCCTCCCACCCACCCAGGAGGTATAACCCTCTGCTCTGCCTCATGACGGCAGATCTTTCTTTCTGCTGGCAGGTTCAGGTTCCCTCCTTAGCGCTCCCGCATGTATTAAGCCGTGGCTCTAGAATCTTCGGATTCACTTCCAAAACTTATTTTAAAAGTCTCTCGAGTTTCGTCTTTGCCTTCTTCTCTCGCTACCACGATGGAAGACAAATCAGTTCCTGGGTTTTGCCAGTGCCCCTGCGGGCAGAAGATGTCTCACACCGATCCACATGCCACGTGCATCTACTGCCTGGGACACGACCATGATCGGCAGGCTTGCAATCACTGTTGGTCCTTTTCACCTTCAGATCTGGAAAACTGCACTGCTGACTTCAACTGGGGTGACCGGAAAAGCGTTACCCACCAGTTAAATCCAAGGATGCCCGTTGGATGGTCTCCATGGCTGCGGGGTCCGCCAAGCAGCTGGAACAGCTTAAGGCCTTTGAGGAGGAGGCGGCTCAGGCTGCAGCAGGCTCCTCTCCAGCTTCAGCCTTCATTCCGCTACAACTGAGATCCTCCTATTTGGCTTCCTTCAAGGAGTTGTGCCAGTCTGTCTCTACCAAGGGAGAGGGCCCTTTGAGGTCGCATGTTTCTCACTCTTGGAAGAAGGAGTTGAAAAAGGACAAGTCGCAACGTCAACGTTCTTGGGACCAGGTGCTGTCCCGCTCACAGGAAACTCCTTTACTAGGCTTTTCAACCTCTCTATCAGCACTGCCTCTGTCCCCCTGCTCTGGAAAACGGCTAGAACAATTCCCATTTTTAAGAAGGGAGATGATAAGCAACTGTCCAACTACCGCCCCATCTCACTTCTTCCCACTCTCAGCAAGCTACTAGAGAAACTAGTCCATTGACAGGTCACTGGGTACCTCACCAAGTTCAAACTTCAATCCCCTTTTCAACATGACTTTAGGGCTGGACACAGTACCACCACTGCCCTGACCCAACTTACCAGTGATGTCAAAGGTAATATGGACAAGGGCCTACTCACAGGTGCGTTTTTTATCGACCTTTCTAAAGCGTTTGATATGGTCCACCACCCACTTATGCTGACGAAGCTACAAACCCTAGGAGCCTCTGACTCTACCCTATCTTGGTTTAACAGTTACCTTGATAACCGCTCTCAGGCTGTTGCTTTCCATAAGGCTCTCTCCTTCCCCATTCCCATCACCTGCGGTGTTCCGCAGGGTTCTATACTTGGTCCTCTCCTCTTTTCCCTATTCCTTAATGATATTCCCAGTCCTTCTCTTTGCAGCAGCATGCTCATGTACGCTGATGACCTGGTGCTTTATTTCTCTTCTAAATCCGTTGACGACATTAACCACAATCTTTCTCATGACTTTAAATCCCTTCAGTCTTGGCTCTCAGATAACCATCAAATCCTAAACATAGGTAAAACACAGGCCATGCTTTTTTGGATCCTCAAAAAAAAAAAGTGCCCTCTGAGGCCCCTAAGCTCCTTGTCCACTGCAGTGATGGAACCACGGTCATGAACACTTCTACCTTCAAATATCTCTGGGTTATGCTTGACCCTGCTGTTGATTTCTTGGCTCATGTCAATGAGGTTTGTCGGGCTGTCAGTGCAAAAATAGGTGCTGCCTATTGTGTGTGCCACTCACTCACTCCATCAGCCAGACTGTCAGTAACTAGAGGAGTACTTCTCCGTCAGGGTTCTTTTACCCTGCCAGTGCCAGTGTGTTCTGCAAATGGGACACTTCCTACAACAATATCTGTAGGTTCGCCTTATCGGCTCCTTGCCTAACTCAGCACTGCCTACTTTATTCTGGCTTAAACTGGCTGTCTCCTAAAGACCTCCAGGCTTATTCCCTAGGGTGTCTTATTGACTCCCTTATTAGACCACCTCGTCTGGCCGACTTGCTTATCCCGGTCTCCCAATCCCGCACCCTCAGGTCCTCTTCCGTCCCAATACTCTCAGTACAACCCTGTGCTACCAAAATGGGTGAACAGGCATTCTCCAGTTTTGCTCCTAAGTTCTGGAACTCGCTCCCCCCTGCAGATTAAAAACTCCACCTCCCACCTTGTTTCTAAGCGCTAGCTGTTCTCTCACCTGTACACCCTCGGGAACTGCAAATGCATGTAGATGAAACTGCCACTAAGTCTCCTTGTGGGTAGAGGTCTGTGTATAATGTACCTCGTGGTACATTATTTATTGTGTTTTAATTTGTATGCATGGCTTGTCCTAAGATGTATCTCAACCTGTATTATATTGTCTGTACTATGTTGTTTTCACTTGTGAATTTATACAATTGTGCATATCTGTATTCTGTCTTGCACTATCCCGGGTCGTGCCTGAAAATAGGCAGGATTGTTGCCTAGCGCACTTACCCAGTTACCAAATGCTAATAAATAAATGTGTCTGTGTTTCTGTGTAAGGCTGCAGTTTCATCTTGTGAAGCTGTGGGCAGAGTAAGCTGCAAGGCAGATGGTTGAGTGGCTCATCCACCCCTAGCTTCATGAGATTACATTACCACTGAGTTCTTCCTACAAAGAGGAAACGGGTTTTAAATATTAAGTGCAGAAGAGAAAAAAAGTGTTGTTTTTTTTAAACAGAATCCAGTCTAGGTTTTACAGAGAACATTTTATTTAGTTAATTCTGTTCTGATCGATCGTTCCAGTCCAGGTTTCCCCTATGTTTGCTAGCCTTGATTGATTCATTAATTGAGTTCAGCTATGGGAGCATTGTCTGCTGCTACTGTGAACATACAAATTAAGAAAGAAAGAGGACGTACATAGTTTGAGTTTGAATGTAGAAACCATGTCTGCTGACACCACCTGTTCTGGAAGTCTATTCCAAGTGTCCGGCACTCTTCTGGAAAGCAGTTCTCCTTGAGTCTTTTGCCTTTCAAAGACATTGGATATCTGCTTGTCCCTTCTTCCTTGAACATCCAAAAATGATGCATTTGTTCTTATTGTGTTATCCCTTTCAGACATTTTAATGCTGTTATAATGTCTCCCCTGAGTCTTCTCTTTTCCCAGATCAGTCCCAGTTTTTCCAGTCAGTCCTTATAGTCATTGTCTACCCCCTCCACCTCTGGTAGAGTGGGCTGTACCATGGTGAGTAATCACATGGCATCAGGGCTGTTGTCCTTCCTGTGCTGGCAACATGTCTTGATGTAGTGTTCAGCAGTATGTTATGTCTATCAGGATACACATCCACTGCCTGGCACCCATTTCTACCGCAGTGCGGCTGTGTGCCTCTACCACGGGGCAAAGTAAAGGGCACCAAAGTAGCTCTCTGGGATTTTGATTTGTTTGGAGAGCCCAGCCTACCAAGTGCCCTGGGCATTATGGTGCCATTTTGGAAGTTTTTGTTCCACCTGTTAACGCCACTGTGTGCTGGTTCAACAGGATATATTGCTATGCTCCCACTAAGATTTTTATCAGTCACTGTGGCTAATACAAACTAAAAATTGTAGCCACAGAAAAATACTTAAATGGTAGCCATAGTTCTGATATGAAAGATGCATATTAACTCTTTGCCTTGAAATTTTTAGCCCCTGTAGTGAGTTGGTTAGAAATTCCTTTAGTCACTTAGGAAGTCTGTCAGCATTTGGCTACATGACTAATGGCTAGTGCACAAATGGGTTGTGTGAGAGAAATAAATAAAAAGCAGTTACATTTCAAACTGATAACATGGCCTAGCTGTGGTCAGGGCCCCCAACAGGCTCTGGAACCTTATATACACAAACAACCTTGCAGACTTGATAAGGATGCTAGATTCATTATGTCTCTTTGTGCTGAACTGCAACTGTTCCTCTCGGCATTGAAACCTACGCTGTCTCTATTGACTGCAAACCAACTGAAAATTTCAACATGGAAATTCCGCCCCTCCACCCCCCGCACACACAGTCTTGCTTGTCATCTGTATGGACTCTTAGCTTTGTATTCTGTGTCAATTCATTTTATTCACCTCTGCCCCTTTGTAAAACAAGTATGTATAAACAGTAAAAACTGTTGAGAGGCAGCTACCTATGAAGTAACAACTGGTGTGTCGACGTAACACAGGAACAAGTAGGCAGTCAGGCAGCCCAGTATTAGAAAAAAAGACCTCAGAGTTAGGTGACAATTAAAAAAGCATTTATTAACTGGCCCAGTGGCGCTGAGGGCTAAGGCGCTGGACGCCTGACCTCGCGTCACGCCAACAACCCGTGTTCGGGAATGAGCATGGGCCATTGGAGGTCTTCGGTGGGGGGAGGTGCGGAGCTGGATGGAGCAGCCAAAAGGCAGCTCTCCTCTCCGGGGAAGGAACGTAGCATCCCTCGTCTCTTGTCTGCCTCACAGTGGAGGCCGGGGTGCAGTACAGGCTAGAGGGTGCACAGGTGCTAGGCCGATGGGTGGGCAGAAGGGGCTGTAGTACGCATGTGCGCCTCCACGCGCATGTGTCTGTACTTCTGGGACCCCAGGGTAATTGGGTGGATGAAAAATGGAGGAAAAGACTAATCCAGTGGCAAGATGATGCCCAACCCTTTGCAGGCACCGCTCCTGAGCCGGGCATAAGGTAAGGCCCGGTAAGTCTGGGCTGAATGGGGCAGCCAGTGACAATAAAAAGTGTTGTGATAAAAAAAAAAAGATTTATTGAACAAACATTCATTAGTAAGCACATATAAGACGCAATCGTTTCATGTCATAATTGACACTTTGACAAAGTATCAGTATGATGTGAAACATTTATGGCGGTAAGGGGGTGCTTACTGTGAATTCATTTGTTCAATAAATGCTTTTTTAATCGTGACCTAACTCCGAGGTCTTTTTTCTCACTATCCTGGGCTACCTGACTCTCTGCCGACTTATATACAAACAGTGCTTTCTATATAGGTAGTATTCTCTTGAAGCTCCTTACCTTCTCATTTAAGAATAGCGGGCAGTTTTTTTTGTTTGTTAGTCAAGTTGGGGAGGGTAATAACGTTCTGTGTGGCTGGTGAAAATCCATTGTCACCACAGACATTCCAGTGGATGTACTTGTTTAAATGTTGCTTCTAATATAACCGATCAGGGCTATTGAATAGGGACAGTTCACTGGCCCAGTACAGAATCTACCAGCATTTTATTTTATTTTTTTATTTTATTTAAACATCAGTTTAACAACCTTTGAGCCAGGGGCTCATTTACAAAGGTACCTTGTCACGTAGAGGACACAGACAGTGGCATAGGAGACAACAGATAATACAGGTTCAAAGTAAGTGTCATTCAAGGTTACAGTTGGTTCCAATACATATGAGGAATAAATAAGCTAAGATAGGGTTAGTGGGGAGAGAGGTAGGGGAGGATGGGGGGTTAGAGGGAGTAGGGCTGGGAAGCAGAAGGAAGGGGGGAAGGCCAGGGAGGAAGAGTGGGTAGGGAAGGAGGTGAGTAGGAAGGGGGGAGTGCAGCTCGGTGAGCGTTGTCAGAGGGGAGGTTTTTTTTTTTACACTTTAGCGGCAGCGGCATCTGCGTGAGATGAGCAGGTGATTTCTGAGGCTGCGTTTAAAGCATGCTAACGAGGGAGAGTCGGAGATAACGGCAGGGATGGAGTTATACCAGGTGGACGCTCTGTAAGGGAACGCCCTTTGGCCTTGCAAAGTCCTAGCTCTTGGAATGACCAGAGTTGTTTTGGATGAGCTGCGGGTGTTCACAGTTGGATTAGCTCGGTGGATTGAGTCAGATAAGCCAGCGGGGGATAGGCCATGGAGGGCTTTAAAGGTGAATTGGCAGGTTTGGTACATGAGCCGCTCATCCAGGCTGAGTAGGGAAGCCAAAGAGTACAGCAGACAGGTGTGGGTAAGTCTAGGAGCACTGGTTATAAGTCTGCAGGCTTTAAGTGTAAGGCGAACCTTGCTCAGAGCCGTCTGATCCGCAGCCCCATAGACCGGAAGGCCGTAGTCGATGAGTGATATGACAGAGGAGGTGACAGCCAAGTGGAGGGCATCCGAAGGGAGGCATTTTTTGTGCTGGTAAAGAATGCCCAACCGTGAGTTGGCGGCAGAGTTCAAGGTGGAAATGTGGCCATGGAAGGAGAGGGCAGGGTCAAAGATTATTCCAAGATATTTAGGACTGCACCTGCTCAATGGGGATATTGAGGGTGGAGTGACAGTGAGAGAGAAAATTGCTGGACTTATTTTGGGGTGGAGAAGAGCATGGTTTTGTTTTCTTTGGGTTGATTATGAGTCGGTGCTCAGTGAACCAGGTTTCAGCGGAATCGTAGGCTAGCTGGAGAGAATTCTGGAGTGAAATGGGGTTACTGTCAGAAGCGATGAGTACTGCATCGTCAGTGTAGAGTAAGATCTTACCTCCACATTTGCTAGGAAGCAAGTTGAGGAAGAGGGAGAAGAGTAGGGGTCCAAGAATAGATCCCTGGGGGACTCCAGAGCAGATAGGGCAGGTGCTGGAGAGAGTTCCACTAACTTTCACACATTGAGAGCGGGCTGAGAGATAGCTGGCGCACCAGGAGACCGGACCAGTGGCAAAGCCTAGGTGGTCGAGAGTGGTTAACAGGAGAGGATGCGTATACGTGATCAAAGGCTTTTAGACAGGTCAATGAATACCGCACCAGCCATGGAGCCAGAGTCCAAAGATGTGTGGAGGAAGTTGGCGAACTCCAGGAGAGCTGTATTGGTACTATGACCAGCTCTGAACCCATGTTGCTCAGGGCAGAGAACATTGTATTTAGAGAGGTAGCCAGAGTTTGAGTGCCACAATTTTCTCTAAGGCCTTGGGGGGCAGGATTGAGATAGGCCGGTAGTTACTTGAAGAGTCCTGCCTACCTTTGTGGATAGGGGTAACTGTGGCGACCACTCCAGACAGTGGGAAATTGTCCGAGGCAGAGGATTTGTTAAAGATGCAGGTGATAGGCGAGATGATCTGGTCCAGGACCTGACGGAGGAGAACAGGGATCTAGGGAGTCGTTTCGATGGTGTTACCCTTTAAGGTTTTACAGGTATGGCCTGACTTTTGTGTGGTGACACAACGCAGGTGGAACAAGGGGCATGTGATGGATGGTGCAGACCTGGGGGTGGAGGACTGAAGAAATTGCCAGGGAGCACTGGGCTAAGATCAGTAAAGGAGTTATTGAGGTGAGTGGCAATGAGGGCAGGATCAGAGGAGACAGTACCATTGATGTTAAGAAGTGAAGGGGGACCGGGAGTGACCATTCAGCTGCTTGACATTGTCCCAGAAGGACCTGGGGTTCCCCCAAGAGGAGGTAAGGGAGGCTTGATAGTACTCGGCCTTTGCTTTGCGGATAGCCCAGGTGCACCTGTTCCGAGGCAGCAGCATAGGTCTGTCTGTCTGCAGGGCGGCCAGTTGCAACAGCAAGGTGCCAGAGGTTGTCCTGCTGCTTAAAAAGCAATCGCAGGGCAGGGGTGACCCAGGGGGCATGTCTTACTTTAGACCTACGAGCAGTTATAGGTGCGAAGATGTCACAGGCAGTGTTGAAGGTGTTGACAAAGAAGGCCAGCGCCTTGTCAGTGTTAGGTGAGTTTAGCAATGGAGACCAGTCTGTATGTGCAAGGTAATGCTTTAGGTCTTTTAACCCACCAGGTCTAAATCGCCTCCGAAAGGTGGTTTGAACAGAGGGCTTGGGCAGAGAGGTAACCCAGTTGAAGAAAACAGGGGAGTGGTCACTAAGGCAGTCAGGGAGTATTTGGATATTGTGGATGCGGCTTGGTCTGTTAGTGAGGACCACATCTAGGAGTGTGCTAGAGCCCCTTCTAGGGTTAATTCTAGTAGGCTGGGAGACTAGTTGGTTTAGATCAATAGCAGCAAAAGCCTCACGGGAGGAGGAGGATGAGGGGCAAAGCCAATTAATGTTCAAGTCACCCACCAGGATCTGGTCAGAGGGGTTGGGTAAGGAGGTGAGATAGTCAATTAGTGGGCCCAGCGCCTGAGATTGGTTCTTTGGAGGTATGTAAGCTGTAGTCAGAAAGATAGGACCCCTAGAGGGATCGGGAGATAGCTTTAGTGTTAGGGCCTGGGCCTTATGGTCAAGGTCAGGGGGAGGGAGGGCTAGACCAATGAGAGGGTCCTTTACATAGAAGGCACATCCCCCACCTCTTCTACCGGCCCGGTCCAGCCGGTGGAGGGTGTAGCCAGGGAGAGAGACCTGGGAGTTAGAGGTGGAATCAGACAGCCAGGTTTCAACCAAGGCAACCACATCTGGTTTATGAACCATCACCCAGCAGTGTAGAGAGTCCAGTTTTTTAAGGAGGCTACAAATGTTCATAGATGCAAAAAAGTCCAGAGGATTTCAAGGGGTGCCAGTGTTGCCAGGTCCAGGATTGGGATGGATGTTGCCAGTCAGGAGCAGGAGGAGGTGCTGCTCTTGGGTAGGTAGCAGAGGAAAGTTTCCGGCGACTGGGGTGGGGTGATGGGGGTGTGTGTGGTACAGGGATAGAAAGGGTAGCACAGACAGGGAATGCAAGCATGATAAGATGCATAAGGGAGCAGGGGGGGTGAGTGAGAAGTTGCCCATACGACCGGAGATAAATAGAGGAGTAGATTGGGTGAGTGAAGGCAGAGGGGGGAGGAGGGGCAGGGGGAGAGGAGTGGTGTATTGCAGGCAGATAAATGGGGGCATAAGAATAGCTCGCCAGCAGGCATTTAGCACCCCTAGGGGAGGTAAGGAGTATTAGAATGAGGGGAAGGAGAGGGAGGGGAGCATTTGGTTGGTGCCAGACAATATGCTTGGTAGTAACACAGGTGAAGAAGCAGAGTTTGGGAAACTGCCTCACCCAGTGTAGTTGATCTTTTAGTTGCTGTTCATAGCATGTTTAGAGCCTGCTGGTTTTCACAATGGGCAGGAGTCAGCAGCATAACCCCTACCCTAAGCAAAGGGAAGGGCTGAGCTGCAGGTTTTGATCAAGCTGTGTGGCTGCAGGGCCGTTCCATTTTATTTCAGTTCCTATCTGTTTTACAAAAAATGAGAAAATAGACTCACTGCAGTGTCTTCGTAGAGAATGTGAGATGGGGAGGGCTATCAAGAGCTGTAATGTTTTGCAGTTTTGGAAATCGGCCCATAAAAGGTGGTCACGAACTAAGATTTGGAAGTATAGTATTTGCCTTTGGAATGGCTTTCACCAGTACCCTTAGAATTAGCAGTTTTTAAGCTCTCTGGCAGCCCCAGATAACCAGTGTTAATGTGATTGATCATACATGATTGGACACATTGGCCTGAGGTCACGAATCGATGGTGTAGTGTTTGAATACGTTGCTGCTGGTTAACAAGTCTGGGAATTCGGGACACAAAAGCGTTCATAGAATCGAATGTGTTTAATCACCTTGCATTCTGCTTTCTAGGAGTTTTTTGATGTCACTATAAATCACATGGTGCTGATTGTCAGTGGCCTGCAAGTGATGCTGGTTTTAAAAACAAAAAAATAAAGGGCTTGTATGAAGGCCCAAATGGAAGCACTTTGTGCTTTCATGCTGGCAAACTGGGTTCTGGAGAAAACAAGCCTTTTTTTTTTTTCCCATCAGTTTCTGCCCCTTCTGACACTGCCCCCAGAATTCCCTTTCATCCCCCAAAGCTAACCAGTGATTTGATCCTACCGGAGCTCACTTGAGGTTTGATCCTCCACACAGCTGTGGCTTAACCCCCCCCCGCTGATGTGGGCAGGGTGGAGGGGATATACCCCTGAACTTTCTTGTCTGGTAAGAAGGCAACCTTGTCAGGCCAGGCAGGGGGATGCAGTGGCCCTGGAAGCCCTTTGTCATCTTGTGCAGGGTGCTTTTTTGCCATTTTTTCATCCTGACCCCACAGGAGCCATGCGGCAAGGGCTGCAACGACATACTCATGCAAGCAAGACGATGTCCACAGCCAGCTCAGCTCCTTCCACCCCTGCTCGTGCTGTTCCCTACCATCCTCTGCATCCAGGGTGTAGCATGTTTTTTTTACTCTGTTTCTGCTCCTTCTGTGGGGAACTCTCTCGCTGGCACCCTTGGCCCCACAAACTCTACCTCCCACCGGGAGCTCTCTCTCTCCACCCCACACCAGCTCGGCAGACCCCCTGGCTCTGCACACCTTGAGGTGGGGCTACCCTGTCCGCCCAGGGCACTCTACCTATAATCGAACGTGCCGGCTGGGCGGGCGGCCTGGTGAAGAGAGAGAAGCCCAGATCTGGAGTGTGGCTCGGCGGGCGAGGTGCCGTCTCCTATCCCCGCAGACGAGGATTTTCTCATTTAGGCTCCCCTGGCTCTGGCAGTCCAGTGCATTCCAGTGCGGAGCACTCCCACGCACGCCCGCAGGGGAGCCACCATGGCCAGTCCCCTAATGCTGGGATCCCGACTGCTGCTAGACCCCCAGTCTCCACTGGGAGTTGCCTGGTGGCGCCGAGGGTTGAGGCGCTGGATGCCACACCTCGCGCCATGCCAGCAAACAGTGTTCGGGAGCGAACTCTGGTTGGCAGGGGGAGGAAAAGATAGAGTGTCCGGAGAACAGCTGTCCTTTCCTGGGAGGCGGGGGTGGGGGGGAGAGACAATCCCGCTGTCTTGTTTTTATTTACAGATGATTTAGGTATTCATAACTCAAGACTCCTAACACCTATAAGGAAATCCATTGCCTCATTTGAAATATCTTTTTATGGGCTTTCACAATTTGAGTGACCCCTGCAATGTTTACTGTCCCTTTAAGTTAAAATGCTAAAAATATTTGAGAGAGAAAGAATTAAAATGCCATTGCATCTAAGCCTATTCACATAAATGTACATGTGGGCCAGTTTTCCCTGATGAAGGGATACCCTGAAATGTTGGAGTGATTTGTGGTGGAGAAATAGTTATACTTAATAAAACTGTTTAGAAATGTATATATTTGGTTAGTGAGTTTCTTTGATCCAATCGGTGAATACAGTATTTCGGAATGATTGGATCCAGCTCCTTCTTATACATTTTAATTTTTTGTACTGAGGTGAGCTGAGTCAGAATTACGTACATTATTGTTTACTTTCTTTCTAAACTGAATATTGTTTTTAAAACATACATACAGTACTAAAATTGGACATAAAGCATGAGAGATGGAATTAATATTGAGAACGCCACTTCTCTAAAAATACGGAATTAACACTGTTTTATGCCATTTGCATACTTCTTTGGAGGTGTACCAGAATAGAAATAATATTCAATATTTATTAACTACATTAGGCTGTGTTAACAAGGCCATGAGCTGCATGGCTTTAATTCAGGCAAAAAAAAGTTTAATACAGAAGCCTTGCAGTGTCTCTGACCCATTGGGAGGAAAAAGAGCTCGCTATGCTTTTCTATAATTTGCACATGTATGATGTGAAATACAAGCTGAACGTAACTCTGCACAGTTCGTAAAGGTGCAAAAGCTCAACATACAACTTATGAAACCACATCTGAACAGCAAATCGCTGTTTTTGATTTATAAAGAAACCTCTGATACTCCCCGTAGAGCAAGGTGGTACTTAAACTGTGGGAAGAAATTGTTCCAGAAGTTCATCTCAGTTTGCAGAGTGTCTAACACTGTGTAGTCTAACCTGGAAAACAGCACAGTAAGAAAGCGAAGATCTTACTTCAGTGGAGGCTCTTGCAGCAGGCCAACACCTGTGGAACTTAGCCCCAGGCACCAGGACCACACGGAAACTTTCTAGCTAGCTGTCTACCACAGGGAACCACCCACCGGCGATGTCACCCTCTGATGTCGGCCTACCTTATAAAGGCAGGCACCTCCCCCTTCCCAGTTCTTTCCCGCTGTTGACCCGCACTTATCTGACCTTAGTGGACCTACAGTTGACCGTCATTTCCCACGTTTGCCGCGCTTTTTTGTTTTCTTCAGTATTAACATCGAATGTTCTGTGCTACTGACAGAGTTTGTCTTCTCCACCTGCCTCCTCTTCCGACCGCTCCATAAACTGTGCCTGTGGCAAACAGATTCCTGAAAAAGATGGTCACTGTGCTTGTGTCCTGTGCCTAGTCCCCAGCCACGACACTGAAGCCTGCCAGTTCTGACAGATATTCAACCAGGCCACTTGGAGACATTGTCTAAAAATCCTGGAGAGCCATCGCATCAAGCAGAAGCTTGACATGATGGAAAACAAGCTGCAGGCCAGGAGCTTTTCGGCTTCAGCCCAGACTTCCAGAGCTTCCTCCTCTTCTGGGTCCCAGGGAAAAATCTAGCAGGAATCACAAGAACTGGTACAATCAGAGGGATCGGTCTGCTTCCCACTCGCAGTCTCCCCAAAAGCTGTCTACCACATCAGGATCATCTTCCTGCGAGGGGTCGGCCCCTATGCCTCCCCATGCCCTTACTCCAGCAGTAAAAAAAAAATAGGCGTTGCGGTGCGTATCAAGTTTGTTCAGCAGGTGCTGGGCTTAGAGGGTGTTCACCCTCCTCACAGCGATACAGACAAGGATTGTTTAGCCCAGCACTCCAGTACTCACAAAAACAGCAGAGATCTTCAATAATTAAAAATATTTATTGAAGCATACCCTCAGTAGTTACATAGACAGTAGTACGGCTCCTTACCCAGTGCTTCGGTCCTACAATAGGGCCTTCATCAGGGGGTGATACCTAAGGCCTGGAGGTGCTGCTCAAACTCCAAGTTGGAAGGGGCAGAGATGATACTCGTAGTCCACTCCTTCAGATTTGGTTCTACTTGCTGCAGCAGCTGGCGGTGGAACTTCCAGTGCCCTTACCCTTGTGCAAGGCTTGCTTTCCTAGGACCGGGGCACCCTGGTCCATTTGGATCTAAAATTTGTGCATCTCCATGCATTGCTCCTGCAGACCTAGCCATCGCCTGCTTTGGAGTTTCCTCTGGGGTCGCAGAGGTCCTGGTGGCTGCTTGAGAGCCCTCCACCCAGGGCTGCTTATGCCATGAAATGGAAACACTTCACCTTTTGGGCTGCTTTGCATCAGCTGGATCCCTTCACCTGTCTGGTGAATCAAGTTTTGGAGTACCTTCTCTCCCTTTTAGACCTGAGCTTAGGGTACTCCTCCTTCAAGGTGCATCTTTCTGCCATCTCTGTGTACTATGTGCTTGTCGAGGGCAGGGCTGTGGCCCAACTTTAAGGTGTCTTGTACCGTTCTGTGGGCATTTTGCATCTGAAGCCTCCCATTCAGGACCCGGTCCCTCCGTGGGACCTCAATTTTATGTTGAAAAAACTCGTTACCTCCCTTTGAACCAGCCGCGAGTTGTGAGCTGTGCTTTCTAATGTGGAAAGTGCTCTTTTTAGTTGCTGTTACTTCTGAACTTTAGGCTCTCGTGTGTAAAGAACCTTATTTGTTTTTTCACAAAGACAGGGTGTCTTTGCTTACTAATCTTAAATTTCTTCCCAAGGAGATGTTTATTTTGAACCAGTCCGTCCATGTACCAGTTTATTATCATGAGTACTCTAATCAGGGGGAGATTTTGCGCCATACTTTGGATGTTCATAGAATCTTGTGATACTGTATGCACCAGACCAAGACTTTAAAAAAAGTCTGAATATTTGTTTGTTTCGTTCACCCCTGCGAGAGGTTGCTCCAGTTTCCAAACAGTGTTTGTCTAAGTGGTTAGCCAGTTGCATTGTTTATTGCTACAGTAAGTGCAACAAGAACCTTCCAGGAGTGGTTAAAGGAGATGGGAAATGATTTTGTTCATGTTGTACCTGTTCAATAAATCATTATGCCCTAACAGTTGCTTGAGTGTCTTTTTTTAATTTTTAAATCTTGCAAACTACATTTGTACGCTCCATTCATTTTTTAAACTGCCTTCTAGCTTCACACTATCACTTTTCTGTATAGGGAGTCTGCACGTGCTAAGGCTGAAATGCCCACCTCACAGACTCCCAATACAGTATGCAGGCTGCTATAACTGTTATAGGAATTCAAGTTTGCCACACTCAACATATGTAAAGGCTGGGGCTGACAGCAACAAAAATCACACTTGTAAAGTGACCGAGGATAAAATAGGGACGGTGATGATGAGCCGATTGGTCGCATACCAAATGCTGCTATCTTCAGATTTATAATGCCTGAATAATTGTAGCTGTTTATTTTTGAAGCATACCTATTTTTATTCGGTCTTCCCTGGTGTCCAGTGGGTACCTCCCCATGCCACTATCCTCTGCCTCTCATGGAATGGACCAAATAGTTAGTCAGTGTTGTTATATGTTTCACAGCAAATATTTGGCCAGCCACACAGCCCTCTTTCAGTTCCTCATCAGCTGCTGACCGATTATGCAAACCGCACAGCAGAAAATGCGGTTTCTTCATTAGTCAGTCGGCAGCCGGCAGGGGAAATGACAGGAAGGCTATATCGGTGGCTTAATAACTGAATGAGCATGTATTTTAAAATTTATTACGGAAGCTACTCTATTGTGTCTCCCCCGGTTAGGCGCTTACCTCCTGGTATGTAATACCATCAGCTCCCTCACCTCCTCTTGTTTGCTGCCGTCAACTGCATGCAATGATCTTCACTCCCAGTGCTCTCTCCTGAACTAAATATAGGCTGGGGAGTAGTGGAAAAAGCTGCAGGTGCAAAGTAGTGCTAAAAGAAAGTTAGCTGCACGGGTTGCTCACCCTTGACCCTGCTGTGCGGTTTCTGTAGCAGAGATGATTATCTTGAGGATCTGCAAGGGGGCACATTGAGATACCAGAATGAGGCTCTCCATCCGCTGCTGCAATGTATCTGTGGACTACTGGAAGAGGAGCAAGAAAACATGCAGCTGCCAGTAGAAAGTGGCATGTTGTGTTCTCGTTCCTGGCCACAGATTCGGGGGGCCGGGGTGCATGGACGAACGGACTACTTGGCTTGCTCTCTGCAAATGAGCTTAGTGAGTTAACACTTGCAGCCTTTTCCACTGCTCTATTATTTGCTATAATAACACTGCCTGAGTATCTGGTCCATTCTACGAGAGATGGAGGCTAGTAGCATGGGGAGGGACACACTGGACACCAAGGAAGACAGAATAAAAATCGGTACGGTTCAAAAATAAACAGCTACAATTATTCAGGAGTTATAAAAGACACATAAAAGCAATTGTTAGGGCATAGTGATTTATTGAACTGGTACAATAGTAAGAAAATAATTTCCTATCTCATTTAAGGGCCATTCCACCAGGGGTATGGCTACCTCCACAGCTTGTTTCAGAAATGTTTCTGCAGCCACAACCTGGACTTCTGTCCACACCTTCACCAAGCATTACAGCCTGGACGTTGTCTTCTAGGTGCAGGGCCAATTTCGGCCTCGCCGTTCTGCAAGGCCTTCTCTCTTAGGCCATTGGCTGCTGTCTAAACTCCTCTTTATGCTGCTTCCTTTATACTGCTGCTACTACTTTGGACTCAGTCCTGCTGGTGTTGGCTTGCTGCAAGAGCCTCCTTTGAAGTAAGATAGCACAGTTACGTAAGAACTTACCGTAACAGTAGATCTTCGAGAGGAGCTTATGCAGCAGGCCCTGATTTCCCCTCCATTCTTCCCCTTTCTTTCTCCCTGCTGTTTCCTCTTCCATTTGCATGGTTTCTTCTTTTGCTGCCTGATCCGGGTCTCTGGCAGGAGAACTGAGAAGGGTGGGGGGGACCTGCCCGCCTTTATAGGGTAGGCCACGTCAGAAGGTGACGGTGGTGGTGTGCTGTCCCCTGTGGTAGACATCTAGCTAGAACGTTTCCATGTGGTCCTGGCACCTGGCGGCCAAGTCCTACCGGTGTCAGCCTGCTGCAAGAGCTCCTTTGGAAGATCTAGAGGTACAGTAAGTTCTCATGTTACTGTACTTTAGTGAGAGCAACATAACCCTGGACTGCTTGGTTTTACTCTCAGGTGTCGGCCTTGTCTTCCTCCGAGGCTGAGTTGTGCTGGTCCTCCCTCATCGGCTGCGGTGGTGCAGTTTCGGTGCTCATTTCAGAGTGCTAACCAGGTCAAAGTAAAGAAAGATTTGTCCCTGATGTGCAGTCTGTAATCATGCTGGAAAGACCATGTCGTACAGTATCTCCACCTCACACAACATAGCTGTAGCACTGTTAAAGCGCTGCTGCTGCTTCATTTGGCATATGGTGAAGCTGATGTTGAGATCTGTAAAATGGGCAAAGGATTTCAAGCAATCTGCTTGGTTGTTAGCCATGCGTTAGAAGTGTCTAACCAAACGCACATCTAAATCAAGAAACTCCATTTAGAATACACTGACCCATTTTATAAGCGCAATAAGCCACTCTGGGGATGTGCGTTAGAATGTTCTAATGCTGACTGGGGACTGTATTCTCGGGCTGTGCCTCGCGCCTCACTAAGCTTATAGCTCGCAAGAACTATCTAACGCAACTCCGTTGTGTCTTATTGCTTACACAACCTATCAGGCTGGCTGTCTTGCAGCAGTGTTCCTTTCCTCCTTGCCAGTGCCAGCAGTACATATAGTCTCAAGATCTGATCCCATCTGTGACCACTGCGATCATGGTGCAGTGCTTCAAGATTATCCAGCCTGCCTCTGGAATTCACTCTGTAAGCCTTTTGTATATTAAAGAGACAGTGTATTGACACAGTACAGCCCAAGTATTGTAACTGGAGTATTTTGTTTGTGAGATTTTACCTGAAATGTTGCCATCCAAAGGTTTTCAAGAAGCTCTTTAGTATTAGAAAATGGGCTTTTTATTTCCTGGTCGCTGATTGGCTTGTACTCCTGCCGGGGTGGGGGGGAGTACATTAACTTTCAGTAGATGACCAGGAAATAAAAAGTCCCAACCTGGCATACCTCAGTGTCAAAATGGTATCCTTGTGCCAGTTTGAATTTGAAACGTCCGTAGCCATTGTTTTCCGTCGCTAAACAACACGAAAACGTGTCAGCCACGCCACCTCCACAACACACACACAGACACATCTGACTCTAAGATGCAAGCCCCTGACACAAGGATAATTTTTTTTTTTACTTTTGTGCCATTGTACCTTACTTTAGTTACGTCCCTTACTCTTTGTTCCTCGCTAAAACCAGCTGATACACCCTTGTACTATTAATAACAGCACTATTTCAGCACTACTGCAAACAGCTTTCTCATCTCAACCACTCTGCTGTCCCGCTCCAAGTCTGACCAGAGAGCTTTCTCATCTCAGTCACCCTGCACTCCCGCTCTGATGCCCTCTCCTCCCCACCAGTTGCTCAAAATAAAAATAGAGGGATACCAGAAAAATCTGCACTCATCGCCAGCATTACTTCACCTCTCCCATTCCGCTTCCAACGCGGGTCCTGATGTCTTCCACAACATGATCCTTCTGTTGATTGTCCGCGTATACAGAAGGACAGGACTTTAAAAAATCCTGATGCTGGCCCGGTGAAGCAGAGGGCTGAGGCGCCGGCGCCTTACCTCACACAATGCCAGCGACCCGGGTTCAGGAACGGACTCGGGGTGCCAGGGGCTGGCAGGGGAAGGAGAGGATTGAGTGTCCAGAGGACTGCTCTTCTCTCCTGGGGTGGGTTTTGTGGGTAGCCCGCTCTGTCAGTGTTCCCCCTCCGGTGGAGCCGAAGGTACTAAGCGTGCACAAGAGGGACGCTGGCCGATCTCCTGCATCTCCAGCCAAGATACCTCCAGGCTGCATTTCATGACCCGTAAAGCTGCAAGGGAGCGCTACATGTGCTCTGGTCTCTCCTCCCAAGGGCCCAGCGGGATGTGGGAGAGGCCCCCCCCCCCCGCGAAGGAATACGTCCGGGGCATCAGAGCAGCGGGATGGTGAATCGGTCAGAGGAGGCAACAGCAGGACTTGGCCACCCGAAGGAGAGGATGACAATGGGCGCTTCAGAGGAGGTAAAAAGAAACAATGCAAAAAAAATATATACTGATAGTCCATGGGGGAATTTAAAAAATACTGGAAGTCTACAGGGTGGGGGAGAGAAAAATGGACTTGGTCTAGATAGAACTCAGTGGGCAGATGCTCAATTTAGACACTAGCTGAGAGGGCATCACATGCAACCCACTAACCCTTCAAAAAATAAAACGACGCCATCTAGTGATAGCTAGTGTTAAACAAAGCATCAAAGGGACTACTTTACCTATAATTTAATTTATTTAATAAAAATTAGGTATTTCCACTATTTTTAAAGATGTTATAAGTTATTTTATTTAAAAAAAAACTAAAAGGCCTATGTCCTATGTGCACAATAATACCCTCCAGGGTGGGCAGTGTGGGCAATACCGGCCCTTCCAGGGGCTATAAGGCCCTGCAGCATCAGGCCTCATTACGCCCCTTGGTGGTCCAGTACTGCCCACCCTGTTGGGTATTATTGTTTGCTCAAGATGTGCCCTTGGGTGATCGTTTTGTAGACACAGTTCAGATATGTGCGACTCGTGCACACTGCCAGTGATGCTGCGGGGGGAAGGCTGTGCAGCTCTGTGTTAGCTGTGTAGTATTGGAGCTGAGACTGAAAAATGCACTGCTGCCTAAAGCTTTAAAATTTCCTTTGTTGGGCTATTTTCCTATGCATGTTGAACTGCTTGAGTTGTGATTATGTGTGTAGTTAAGTATTGGGGAAGTAATTCCAATTTGCATTACTCACAATTTGTTTTAAAAGGGAGTACCCCACCCACTCCAGTTCATAATGAGCATCGGCGGTCACCGCCCCACGTCCTAACCAGTGCTTGCCAGCCATCATCCCGCCATCCACTGTGCACTAACAACTGTAGGTGCCCCACCCTCCATGGCAACTGGTATAGTCCTGCTGCTTATCTTTGTGGCCGACCACCATTTGAATGAGTGAGCATGATCGCAGTCCAGCTGTATAACACAGCAAGACTGTGATTGCGTTTGGTCATTCAGGTAGCAGCTGGCCACGAAGGTGAGTGGAGGAACTGTGCCGGTCGCTGTGGAGGGGTGGGGGCATCTATAGTCGTTACTGCATGGTGGATGGAGGGTGATGGCCGGCATACCACTGTGCTTGTTTGTAGCAGAGGATGCAATGATGGGATGTTCTTCTGGGGGGACACTTTCAGTACCCTGACAGCAGATCGGTTCACACCACAGACAGAAAGTGGATTGTATGGGATGGTGGGAATTTAAAAAAGCTCGAGAATATGTGAGCAGAGTACTTTTGAAACTTTTTTGAGATGAGAAACAATTGTCAGTCTGATACACAATTCCATATGACTTTACAGGGCTAACTGACTGATGCCGTTCCCCCCACTGTGTCACATCAATGCCTCGCAGCAGTGAATGGTGACAGACAGCCTGAAATATGGAAGTATTGTAAAACTCTTTATCAAACAACCAAATAACTGCAAAAACACAATATGGTTGGCAGCTGCGCAGCTTGGGATGGCTGCAGTGCTAAGATAAAACACTTTCAGTACACTAGCTGTTCAAGGGGGCCTATCTTTTACTGCATAGCATAGTTGATGCTCGAACCATTACTGCAGAAAGTGGGGCAGGTGATCTCTGTCACTGCCTTCTGGCATGCCTGCCACTCGAATGTTTTGTGCCCTGGCTTGGTTTTCAAGCCACTCAATTCTTGATTTCAGATACTGTAAGTGTTCTCTTTCAAGACGTTTGCAGTCACTCCCATTGCCACTGCTGAACATTTCTTGGCATCTGTCATCTCTGATTCCACAAAGTCCAGGTTTGTTTCTGAAACAACTGCTCTGTTTGCTAGAGCGTCAGATTTATCTGCTAGTCCTGTAACAGTGCTGATTAGTTGATTATTTTTTACCCCTAAACTTTGCAGGGTTTCTTCCAACAGTTGCTCTGCGACTGCAGAGGCCCGACCTGTTGCAGAACGCGTAGGTGGGGCTCCTGAGATACTTTAGCTTTTTGTACCTCTTTTTGCAACGTTTCCTTCTCAGGTTTCACCATGATGAGAAATAACTTGTCGGAGTCTTGTTTATTGCAAATGCTGCCAGAACAGAGATCACCAAACTTGTTTTTAGAGCTTTTAAAATGCGTAGTACTGCAGAGCTCTGATCACTAGTGGCCATCTTGACAAGACTTCATAGCCTTCCCCCGAAAAGTGTTAACCTGACGAATAGTAACATTTGTGTAAAAAAAAAAAAAACATTTAAAAAGTGCAAGCCTTGTAGTGCAGTGGTATTGCTACCACTTGCTGCATCAGCGACCCAGGTTCAAGCATGGACTCTGGTCACTCGGGGGCCAGCTGGGAGATGGAGGATTGGGCACCCAATGCGCAGCTCTCCTCCCTCGGTGGGGGAAGGATCCTACATGCCTGCCACCTGGTGGAAGCCGATGGCAGCACCTTTGGACACCAGTAGGGTGCATGCGTCATTACAAGCTAGTAGCTGTCAGGGCTGAAAAAATGTAGGCAACCCACCACCCAACTGGCTCGCAGGTCCCGCATCACGAAAGTATTCCCCTGGCAAGTGCAGTTTGTGAGTTTTCGGACCTAGTTGTGTCTGTCCCCCCCCAAAATATCTGTTAGAAAAGACGTGAGAAAAACTAAGCTCAAAAAAGAAGTAAAAACTGCACAAGCTCAGGGACTTAGCTCCCCACCCCCCCACAAGTTCAGTTTTCTTTAAAAAAAATATATATATATAAATCGGTTGGATTTTGAAAGTTATCACTTGCATGGTTGTGAGAGATAACTTGTAAATTACCAAAATTTGATTTAAGAAATATTTTAAAAATGACAAAGTTATGAGTAAAACAAATTTAATGCTCAAAAAAAGAAGCCTGTGCACATGCATAGTTTGTGATCGTTATTGTTTTCTGCATTTTTTCAAAAAGATGAGAAAACTGTCAGAAAAAACACAAACTGCATATGCTCACAGATTGTTTTTTGTTTTAACATCAAATTTGTATTAATCCTAACTTTTTATTTTTAATATTTTTTGTCCACATTGTTTTTTTTTGTGTAGTTTAGTTATTCTACCTAGCGGCCTCTCTCCGATGGGGATACTCAGTCTGGAACTCTGCTGCCCGTCTGAAGCCCCCGAATTGTGCACTCTCCAGTTTGCCCCAAACCCATCCAACCGCATGACCCCCAGGGTGGGACTTCCAACTCCTCCGGTGCTCTATATGCAAATCTAATGGAGCGACCGGAGAGGAGGAGGGTGACCAGGAACGCAGCTCGGTAGGGCCAAGCACTGGGCATGTGGCTCTGCCACTGATCCCCACCATCGCCTACCGCCTAGGTAGGTTTTTTCCTTCATTTACTCCCCACAGGATGCGGCGTGTAATGGCGTCCTAAGCGGAACTTATGCCGCTGGAGCCTGCCGACGTCCTGCCCCATTTCTGCAGCTCATCTGCACTGCCCCTGGTCTCCACCAAAGGCCGCTGCTGCTGCTGCACCGGGCGTCCCCAACAACCCACCCCGGGAGAGAAGAGCAGTCCTGTGGATACTCGATCCTCTCCCTCTCCTGCCAATGGCCCAGGTCCATTCCCAAACCCGGGTCACCAGCATGGTGTCCAGCGCCTCAACACTCAGCGCCACTGGGCCTTTCGTCCACATTTTGATAGTTTGCAAGTTACCAATCTCCCTTACAGCCATCTTAAGTGGTATCTTGGAATCCAACCCAAAATGGTTTTTTTTTGAGAACTGTGAACTGTACCATTTTTGTAACCTCTGAGAGTCATGTAAACAGTGGAGTTCATACTTTACTAGAGTTATGAGTCACCTGAATGGCAGATCCTGATTTTGCAAGGAACACCTTATGAAAAATCTGCACAAAAAAGAACTATGCATACACAAAGTTGTAAAATCTTTTTTTTTAATAATGATTGAAAATCTACTCATTTTGAAGTGTCATCTTTAGTCCAAACTCTTAGAAGGCTCTTGTTAGTTGGAGCCAGGCTCCGAGTTCACCAAATGTCCAGTTAAATGGCCAGAAAATGAATTTGTAAATCACGCTCCATACACTTGAATGGAGCACGCCCCTGCACTCTCCCTGTATAGATGTCACAAAACGTTTGAGCACGGGGCGGAACTGGTGATAAGAAAGTGGAAGGGGTCATGCGGGGGTAGCCTCTTGGGGGCAAATTATGATCCCTTGCTGGAGGGGCAGTATGGAAAATGCCTCGGAGGTGCGCCCAAGGAGATAAGGGAGCTTCCTGTCATTTACTTTTTTTCAGTTAATTTATTTTTCTCCTGGTCCCTGGCGGCAGTTCCTCCTGTCAGTCTCCCTGCCCTGTCCCCTGCTTGTAGCTCAACCTCCAGCTACCCCGTGACTTGCCCCCCATGGTGAGGTGGTGGGGAGCCCTCGACCCACCTCTCACAAGGATTCGGTGTTGGAGGTGTCTTGCTGCCAGTCACAGGGGTGGCGCCTGCAGGGACTGACTGCCATGAAGCGTGCCTGGACCTTTTCCCAAATGATTTTTGTTCCCTCAAGCAGAGGACGTGCAGTGATGCCCAAGGAGCGAATACGCACGCTCTCGGACGCATTCCTCCGAACGTCCGTCTCGGCTTCCTCTGCTGTAGCCTCAGTGCCCTAGCCCCCAGCCTCCGCTAGGAGCCAGCAGTGACACAGAGTGCTGGTGTGTGTCTCCCGAGAGGAGAGCAGTCCAATGGACTCCTGATCCTTCTCTCCTGCCGACTCCAGCGGCCATTGCTATTCAATTCATGGGTGTGGCGGCGTGGCGGTGAGGCAAGGCGTCCAGCGCCACTGGGCCGGCGCCTTCCTGTCATTTACTTAGGCATAGAAAAATTATCGAGAAAGGTTCTCTTTAAAGCAAATAAAGAGAAGGGACGCAAATGTAATACTTAACAGTGAATCAACTGTTTGCTGAACTTTTAAGGGGTTGAGCAAAACTGTAAAATTTTGCAGGGTGTGTCGTTCACAGTTTGAAAAGTCAGACTTTCAGAGGTTGGTAAACACCAAAAATTTACTAACCCTGATTACAGTTTGGCTATGTTCAAGTGTTTTAATTTGCATCAACTCTAAGAAGTATCCACTGTAAAAATGTTGCAGTTTTTATGTTGGTAATAGGATATTGTGTTTCAGATTGTCCAACTTGCAGGTGCATAAAATGGGCCCGATTGTTTTCCTTCTGGGGTCCTCTTACTTGATTTCTAAACCACAAGTATCTAATGAACGATAGCTCCTAAAATGCATTCCATTAACCTCTTTGCTGTGTTAGCCCTTCCATATGATTGACAGAACTGTGATTGCCACTGTATTGGACACGGACACCAGAGAGACTGTAGCCAAGGGTCAGATTTGTAGTCCTTTTGCGTTGCAGTAATGCCTTCCATTATACATGCCAGATTAGTGTTCTCTCAGCCTTTCCAGACGCTGCGGCCAGCAGCAGGGATGTAAATATTTCCCATTCAGGTCTGTAACTGGGCACTGACATAGACGGTTTTGTGTGAGTGGTAGGCAGCCCTTTATGTTTCTGTGAATGCTGCTTTAATTGTGCGTAAGTTTTGTTCTGATCTGTCCTGTTTAGTAGCATGATACATCAAACCTGAATCTGCTACTGATTTTTGATGGTTAACAAAATTTAAAGAGCTAATGTACTGCCTAAAACTAATAGTTTTTAAAAGCAGTCAGCTATTACCATTTATATCCTGAAGTATTTTGTATTTTCCCTTTGGTTAATTAGCAGATTGTTTACCTGCAGTTAGTAGGGGTGATATGTGTGACGACACTCTGCCTGGTAACCGACTTATCTAGCTCTATTTCCCCCACTACATCATCAGCACTGTGCTTCACTAACTGTGACATCACTGCTGCTTAGGAACAGCCACTCCGTAGCTGCCAGGTGAGTCACCTGTGATGCCACAGTGAGTGAGATCACAATGCTGATGATGTAGTGGGGGAATAAAGATAGATATGTCAGATACCAAGCTGAGAGGTATTCCACACATCCAGCACAATATTATCAATAGAAAACTTTCCAATGAGCAAAAGGAAAAAGAGAAATACTTAAGAATTAAAAAGTTACTACTAACTAGTTGTTAAAATGTACATCTTTTTCCTGTCTGCAAGTTTTGGTTCCGCCAGCTGTTTAACAATACCGCACATTAGCAATGCAATTCAGAAGTAGGATACGTTAAAACTGTGTTTTTGTATCTGTAAAAAAAAATTCTGTTTGTTTGACAGCAAATGCCTTGTTTGTTATAACTGTGCAGATTGTCTCCTACTTATAAAGCTGCATGTGTCTTTGGATGTTAACTCATTGTAACACCAAATTAAAAAAGTGAGCACACACTAAGGAAGGCTGTGATGGTACTCTACGGTACATGTTAAATAACGGTAAAGATGACAAAGTACACATATACCGGTAATTTTACACATAGTACATAAGGCTCAATCGAGCCTGAATACTGGGGACTACCAGACTCGCTAAGATGAGATCATTGCGCTGCACGTTCCCAGCAGCCTTAGCCTTCAATTGGTGTGGTCTTGAAAAAATTGTTTCCTGGTTTCGGTGGTTAGAAAAAAGTCACTGAAAATGTATTAAACCACTGAATTTAAGGTAATGCTATATATTATTCAAACCTCTCCCTGTCTGCTCAGCTTCCATGAGAGGGTTTCTGGAACAGTATATCCTCTTAGAATTGTGTTTAGGTAGCCTTTAAGTATGTGCACCACAGATAACTAAGCTAGAGAAATCTTAAAAAACGTTATAGTTGCTGAAGCAGACACTCTAGATAAAGTAACACTGAAAGGTATGTTATGAGTAGCTCTCCAACTCTTTTCTAAGGTAAGCCACTCACATAACACTCTCAGAAGTTTCATTGGTCATTCCACAGTCTGAGGATGCTGGAAAGCAGTAGTTGTCCAAGGGGTGTAAGTAGCCACCACCTACCCCACTGTTCAACTAATAGAATCATAGAAGGTAGGGGGGCGCTGTGGAGCCCGAGCTAATCAGTAGCAGTTTTTGGGAGCTCCTGACAAAACGTGTATATTTCGATAAAACTACACTTTAGAGTTAAATAACTTGAATTCTGGTGCTAATTTTGAAAAGAACAACCTCGAAAATACCTAAAATGGGCAACCCAAAGAAAGAAAAACAGCAAGATGGAGCAGATAGGAACAAAGGAGTTGGTGGGGCCTTGCGAGTTCAATCTATTCAGCAGGCTGATGCAGATACCAGACCACAGGAAACTATTGCATCTCTGGGGCTAAAACTCCAGAATTTAATCGCTTCGGTCTCCACCCTTAATCAAAAGGTGGATGACTTCAACAGAAGGGTCCTAATAGTCAAAAATGCAATAGATGGATTAAAGAAGGACTTGCAGGATGTCCGACGACAAACTGACTCTGATGTCACCACCAACGCCCTCGTGTTGAAGGAGAATCAGCATCTTTGGGCCCGCTTGGAGGCCTTGGAGAACCAAGCTCGTTCAGGGAACATCAGGATAAATTGGCCTCCTGGAGGGTATTGAGGGGGATCATCCATTGATGTATATCCAGGAATGGCTATCGGAAAAGCTTGTGCCGCAGGGTGATGATGTCTCGTGGGACATTCAAAAAGTGTATCGGATCAACATTAAAGGTCGACCACAGAATTTGGAGGAATCCCGTATAGTGATGGTAGTCACTTCTGGAGTGGGAGTTCGTGACCGTATCCTCCAACTCACACGGACAGCAAGCCCTGTTATGCAGGATGATCACCCGAATCATCTTTTTCCTGACATTAGCTACTCCACTCGTCAGCGAAGAAAGCAATTTGATGGGGTGCGGCGGACACTGAGGGATGCTGGCATAGCGCACACCGTGATCTTCCCAGCGAGGCTAAGGATTACTCACCAGGGGAAGGTTTTCCTGTATTCGGACCCTGTTGACGCCGGTAAATGGGCCACTCAGATGCCCGCCGCCTCTAGGAGTCGAACAGAAGCCGATGCGAGCGTCGATTCAGAGGAGGACACTTGAATGAGAGGCCATAGGGTTAGGCCACTTATACTTTCCTCTTGGCAGAAGTTAAGTGACTTTAAACTATCCTGGGGTTTTCTTTTAAGGCTCATAAGGACCGAGTGATTATAATTTGTTTTAGTGTTCTCACAGACAGCTGTTTTGGGTTAAATTATTTTTTCAGTACTGTCTCCACATTGTACTTCACTTCTGCTGTTTAAAATATCTTTAAGCTCATATAGGAGCAATAACTTTTTTTAGAAATTGGGACAGTACTGTGGTGGGGGATTCTTAAACCTCTGTTCTACGTTTATTTGTAGTTAATGAAACAAACTGCTGCAAGATGTTTTTCTTTAGAGATGTTAGTATTCCATTTAGGTAGAACACATGGCACCCTACGTCCCATAGTGTGACTTGTTTCCTTTAATTAGGCTGGACGATGATGGACAATCTTAGTACATATAGTGCACCATGTCACTCATGGGGTCATTCACACAGCATATATGGGACTTTGTTATGCTAGATAATTAATATGTTACCCTCCTGTGTTGTAACACTATATATAGTGGATGCAAACTTTGTTAATCCTGTATCTCAGGGGAGTTGTCTCCCCAATGGTGTATTATGTACTTATGGTCTACTCACTATATGCTATATATATTGTCAAGATATATGATATAAAATTAAAAATAAAGTTAAAAAAAAATATATCATAGAAGGTAAGGGAAAGAAATGTCCAGACATCCCTGGAAGCTCTACCTAGATTTACGCTGAGATGCCTCTTCTTACCACCCCCTCCCACCTTTCACTCCCTCCCTTCCTCTCTCCCTAGGTTAGTAAGTCCCTTGAAACCATCCCAGACAGTCTTGAGCGAAGCAATGGAAGCTGCATTGGCCACATCACCACCTACTCCTTGAAAATGTACATCCTAACATCCTTTCGGTACTTTCCATTTATCATCTTGAAATTATGTTCTCTTGCAGCTGAACATTTGTCAGTTAGCAGGGATCTGCTTCTGCATGGTCTGGCAAGCTGGACTCCATGGTCACAGAGGAGGAAACAGGTGTCTTATCTGGCTGGGAGGAGAACAGAGGGCTTGACCCATTCCCATTTCTCTCCCTCGAAAGATTTTAGTTGTTTCTCTTGTCTCCTGTTTTGGATAGATCCTCCTGCAGGAGATAGAAGAGAGCGCCTGCAAGTTGCTGATTATTTTTTTAAAAACCGAGTTCTTTCTTCCTGGTTTTCCCCATCAATGAGGCAGTCATAGTCCTCCTTAGAGTTTGTGTCACTGTCACTCTGACTGGGCTGTCTTCTTCCCTAGTTGACCCTCCTGAGCAGTTAGAGCGATTTCAAGAGTATGTCTCCATGCTCCTGCATTTAAACATCATTGAGCGACTTCCTCCAGAAGAGAATGGTCAGGGATGTGTTTCTGGGTATTTTCTGGTGACATAGACACTCAATCCTTGACCTTCATGACCTAAACAGTTCACCTTAGGTGCCGGAAGTCCAGGATGATCACTCTATGGCAAATCTCCCCAGCTTTGGAACTATAGGTTTGTTTTTTTGCACCGTGGTCCTCAAAGATGTGTTTTCATATCCCAGTTAGGCTCTTCCATCACATGCTTTCAGGTGGCTGGTAACTTGTTCTAGTTCTGAACAATGCAATTTGTCCTCTGCTCTGTGCCAGGAGTTCATTGGTAGAAGCATAACTTCAGGGAGATGTGAGCATGGCTACTTCCTCTGAGGGCTTAGGATCTGATGGACTGTGATTGCTTTTTGAGTATTGGACAGTGCTCCAGCTAAGGACTTTTTGAAACTGTTTGGCTTGATGGCAGCTATCACCTTTATGGGGCGCTGACTGCACCTTTGTTTGATTTGATTCTAGTGAGAGTTTAAAATACAGTACATTAGTCACAGTGTGCCTTTGTCCTGGTCAGTGATGGTTGCCCTCATCATGGCCTGCACTATTGTCTGGTGCCAGTACTCTGACCATCTGGGAGAGAGTGTCCAGTTTGTCCAGCCACCTCTGATGCTGTTTCTGACCACCAATGCTTCCCTTCTGGTTTAGGGAGCTCCCTTGGCAGATTGCAGGCATACAGGTTTTGGACTCTGCATGAACAGTAGCTGCACCTCATTGTGCTCAAACCGAGAGTGATTTTTCTTGATGTGACACTCATTCTGCTTGGCAATGGCTGGTCAGTCAGTCCGAGTTAGCATGGACAACACTACAGTCATAGTTTGTGTGAACTTGCAGGAGTAGGGTTCAGAAATGCCTGGGACAGGCACAGTGGAATTGTAGGGGATAGGAAGGAAGGGGGGGGGTTGCGCCCTAGATCAAGTAGGATCGGCAGCAAAAAAATAAAGGTTAAAAAAAAAAAAAAAAAATGGGCAGTCTGGGTGGACCCAGCAGCCCTTATCTGCCTTCACATTCTCTGTTTCCATCACAATGTGTCAGACTCTGAGAGAGTCAAACCTGGAGATGCGGAACCTACAGTAGGGCTCGAAAACTGTGTTGTTCAAAGGCCTATTTACTGGGTGCTGACAATGAGTACATCCAGATGTGCAATATTTTGTGGTAGTGGGGCCCCATACATAGACTTATTCGCATCCTGGGAGAATTGCAAACTACCACTCTTAACACGCCTGTCCCCCAGCAAGTGGCACAGTTTGGGACAAGACCCTTGCCCTGAGGTGGGTCAGAAAGTTTCTTTGTACTTTTCCATTCCCACCTTTCCCCTGGTGCTCAAAATCCTGCTGAAGACCCCGCTCTAATGGGCTTGGATGATACTGATTGCACCAGTGTGGCTACATCAGCATTGGTAACAGGACCTACTTTGCCTTAGCACTAAAGCCTCTGATAGTTCTTCCATTTTGAATGGACATTTTTCTTGAAAAGCTTGAATTTGTATCTGATGACGGGGGGGGAGTGTGCTCTTTTTTTTTTTTTACTGTATGCATCACAGTAGAGCTTCCAAGAATCAATACTCTCCATAAAGTACAATTCTTTGGTCTTAGAACTGGAGGCGACAGGACCCTGCAGTAACCAGAAGCCGCTGCTACGACGTTGTCCGCACGCTTACAAGGTATATAGTGATGCTGGCCCAAACCCCGTTAGTTCCTTTTTTCCCCACTGTCAAAGTGCAGTGTTTTCCTCGTCTGGGACAAGAATATCAGTTTGTGTACAACTGGCATTATAGTCTTTTTTTATTTTTTTGCATTTCTGTCTTATTTAACAGACTTTGTTTTTATAGTAGGTTTTTTTTGATAATAAAATTGTTATTGAGGTTCATTTAAAGTGACAGCAGCACCAATTAAGCCAAGAAGAGCTGTATCAAAGCACCAGGAAGCGGATGCAGTGCTTTCAAAATAATACATAAAAATTGGATTTTTGCTCTGGAGAATCAGTAGCGCATTAACACGGTGCCCATAACTGCTTTTTCAGCCAAAGTTTTTGTTTGCTGAGTCGGAAGCCATAGATTCTACCTTTGTTTAAACCATTGTTACTCGAGTGGTAAATCCATCACCTTTTTTATCCAATTATGCTACACGGGAGACTCTGGTGAGAGTGTCAGCAGTTTGTACTACAATTCTTTGCTGGGCACAGTATTTAGCAACCCTCTGGAGAGAGGGACTCGTCCTCTGGCCATTGCCACGGGAACCAGGTCGGGGATATTGCCTAACTACTTCCTGATTGAGTGGAATTGTGGGACTGTGGAGGCATATCCTGCTCCACAGCCACATTATAGCAGCAAGTGTTATTTTTTTTTTTAATTTTTTTTTAGGTACTGGAGCAAGGGCAGTGCTCCTTTTAAAACTGATAGAAGTCCAACACATGAAGTGGCGCTGTGTTTATTATTTTAGCTGACGCAAATTGTTGCTTGCTTAAATGAGGAACCGGAAGAGAGACAGAGATACTTCCGGTCCTTGCCCCATAAGAGCTGAGCCCCACTTGAGCGGAGACGCATGCGTTTTTGCGCGTGTCATGCGTGTCTAACATGGAAAGTGGACAGTATACTAATGTCTAATAAATGTAAGTGCATTTTTGGTATAGTCTGTATCTGTTCATGTTAGGCTAAGGTGTGTCAAGAGAGTTGTTACTCAAGGCTTTGTTGTTCCACTTGTTTGTGTCACTAGTCGGAATGATAAGAGTGAACACTAGTTACAACCACAATAAATAAAGATGGGAGCCCTTATTACACTAGATCCGCCCTCATGCCCAGTGGGGCCCTTACCAAATTCTCCACTTAGAGCAACGAGAGATATAATTGTGACACTAGATGGGGAGACTGGACTAAAGTGTTCAGTTGCCTTATGTATACTTTGTTTGATAAACTTCCCTCATACCCCTTATACATCTGTGACAAATGCATTAACAATAGTGTTTTAAGGGAGGACATAGCAACCTTTTATAGTAAATTAGATCTACTCATAAAACAATAAAATACTATGTCCAACAAACTGCATCAGCCAAATAACATACCTACGTTAGGAATGAACACTAGTGATTCTACTGAGACTATGATAGCAAAACCCTTAAGAAGTAGCCCTACTAATAAATCAGACAAAAGGAAACGACCACCTGATGACTGTGATGTCCCAGATAACGATCTTGAAGAATGGATCGAGGTCAGTTACAGGAGGAAATCAAAAAACAAGACACAGGGCCATTGGAACCTTAGTTGAAACAAGTAATAGATTTCAGTCTCTAATAAATTTAGTCAATGAAGACAATAATGAGCCAGTACAACTGAGTAACACTAATAATGAAAATATCTCCACTAAAAAAAACTCCTAATACCTTCTCCACCTCATCACAAACCAGCAAGGACTCTATAACAAATCAAAACTCAAGTACATCTGCAAATGCTCCGGGACTTTAATCTAAGGAGAATGTAGTTAGCAATAGTAACAATAAGGGGAATAATTCTGCCACAAATAGACCAACCACCCTTCCAGATATACCACCCATAAATTCTTCTGAAAGGACCCATACTCCTCCCAGTGTTGAGTTTGAGGAAAACCATCCTGACATGGACACCAATGAAGCCATAAGCCACACGAGGCAGCATTTTGTCCTTGGAGATTCTGTAATTAAATATATATAGATAAAATTGTTTGCAGGTCTGACAAACAGAATATTACCTGCTCATCATTTAGGGGTGCCAGGGTTAAGGACATTCATAGTGTAACCAGAAACATATTAGGCAATGCTGGACCAAACCCACTGGTTATTGTCCACGTAGGCACAAACAACATAAATAATTTGTCATTTGATGAAATAAAAGAAGAGTTTATTCTCCTGTGCAATACTTCAGAGAGCTTAGACTGCGAAATTCACTTTTCTGAGATCATTCATGTCCCAAGGGCCAATTACTTGAAAGAAAAAAAAATATAAAAACATTTAATGAATGGCTGTGGAATTGGACACTCCAGAGGGGATTTTCTACTGTTACGCACTGGGAATCATTTAACAATAACTCCCTATTTTGCTGTGGCAGATTACATTTAAGTAAACGTGGTGCTAGCAAATTGGGAAAAACCTTTGAAGATATCATTACCCATACTTTAAACTAAATAATAAGGGGGACACGGGCAACCAAAGATCTAAAGTTAACACTGAAACACCTAATAATTCCAATATATTAACTATAAATGCCAGAAGTTTAAATCAAACAAAATTAGCTGAATTAGGGATAATTATGAGAGAAAATAAGGTTGACATTGCATGTATTACTGAAACATGGTGGGATGATGCCATGACTTGGAGTAATAATATACTTGGTTTTTAACTTTTTTTTTTAACAAAAATAGACAAAATCGACGTGGCGGAGGAATCTGCTGTTATGTAACCACTGACCTACAGTGTACTGAATTACAACTCGATGTCCAACATGACATCATCACTAAAACCTTTTGGATTAATTTAAAACCTGATCATTCTCCAAAACTTGTATTAGGTGTTTATTACAGGCCACCAAATAGTGATAATTGCTATAATAATGCCTTATTACATGAAATCGAACAGACTTCAGAATTATGTGATGTATTAATGGTAGGGGGCTTTAATGCTCCAGGAATAAATTGGAACTTACTGACAGGTCAAACTGAGTCTGGAAAAAAATTTATTAGATACCATTATAGCATGCAGGAGTGAACAACTAATTCTGGAGCCAGCCAGAGAGACAAATGTCCTTAATTTATTAATAACTAACTGTAATGATCGGATTACGAACCCACAAGTCATTGCCCCCCTCTGCACTAGAGATCACAATATGACCAAATGCACTTTATTAGCTAGTAGAATGACAACATTTGATACCACTTAAACTCCCAATTACAACACCACCGATTGGATCAAACTATCTAACGAATTAGATAAAATTCCTTGGGATACTAAATTTAATGATTTAGAGGTGGAACATATGTAGGCTACATTTACCAACTCTCTACTTGAAGTTTTAGAACTCCATGTACCAGTGCACAGTAATCATAATAAAAAAAGGTGCCATTCCATTGTGGTACAATAATGCCATTATAAAACAGATACGAAGGAAACACAAGGCCCTCCAGCGTTTCACAAAAAATCCTACTCCCAGCCATAAAATCATGTATAAACATGAGCAATCAGAACTAAAACAAATCCATAAGGAAAGCAAAAACTCAATTAGAACTAAGGCTGGCACGAGAAAAGATTAAAGCTTTTACACTTATATAAATAATATGAAACACACATCTAATAAAATAACAACCATACTTAGTGAAGGAGAGGTGATCAGCGATAACCAAAAATTGCCCAAGGTTTTAACAATTACTTCATTTCAGTTTTCAATAAAAAAAAAAGTAATGACATGCCCTTATGTACTAGCAATGGTCCTCAAATAGTTATAGAAAAAAATCAGGTCCTGAAGGAATTACAACAACTGAAAACAACATCCTCACCAGGTCCAGATAACATTAACTCAGTCATCCTCAAAGAACTCGCCAGTGTTCTAGCTCGACCATTGACCTTGCTGTTTAATAAATCTGTTCAAACAGGTCGGGTTCCAGCTGACTGGAGAAGGGCATCAGTCATCCCTATCCATAAAAAGGGCAATAGGATGAATGTAATAAAATACAGGCCAATAAGCCTAACATCTATTTGCAGCAAACTTGTGGAAAGAGTGATTAAAAAGGAAATAGGCAAAGAGATAGCAAGGCTTGGCCTTGTAAATCCTACTCAGCATGGGTTTCAGAAAGGATTATCCTGTGTCACTAACCTCTCATCTCTTTTATGAATTTTGTCAGTAGACGCATCGATAAGGGAATACCTGTTGATGTTATTCTACTTGACATAGGAAAAGCCTTTGATACCGTCCCCCATGATTTGCTGATTAATAAAATCTTTATCCATGGGTTTTAACAAATTCATTGTTACGTGGATCAATAACTGGCTAACTGACCGGAAACAATCAGTCAGAATAAATGACGTGACATCTTACGATGGGCTTGTTAGTAGTGGGGTAACACAAGGTTCATGCCTTGGACCTGTGTTGTTTGGTCTCTTTAGTAGTGACATGGGTTCAGGATCTAGAAGGATCAGGAAGAACTCAGAGGGTGGTGCTAAATGGGGTGCACTCCAGGACAGCGAGGGTGAAGAGTGAAGTGCCACGGGGGTCAGTTTTGGGTCCGCTTCTCTTCAATATCTACATCAGAGATATTGCTGAGGGTTTGTAGGGTAAGGTGTGCCTATTTGCTGATGATACGAAAATATGCAATAGGGTGGACACCCCGGGGGGGGTGGAGGACATAAAGGGGGACTTAAAGATGCATGAAACATGGTCTGGGATGTGGCAGCTGAAATTTAATGCCAAGAAGTGTTCTGTGATGCACTTGGGGAGTAGGAACAGAAGAGCATGGTGCACCCTAGGTGGGGAGGAAATTAAAGTAACAGAACAGGAGAGGGATCTGGGGATCATAGTCTTCTCAAACCTTAAGGTAGGAATCCAGTGTAGCTGAGCGGCGGGAAAGGCCAATGAAATGTTGGCGTGCATAGGTAGGGTATTACTGGCAGAAAGAGGGAGGTAATAATGCCCCTTTACGAAGCCATGGTTAGGCTGCACCTGTAGTATGGGGTTCAGTTCTGGAGGCCACATCTCCGCAAAGATGTAGATGCATTGGAGAGGGTTCAGAGAAGGGCAACCAAGATGGTGCAGGGTATGCAGGGAAAGTCATATGAGCAGAGGTGTAAGGAGCTGGATCTGTACACACTGGAGACAAGGAGGGAAAGGGGAGACATGATTGAAACTTTTAAATATGTAAAGGAGCTCAATAAAGTGGAAGAAGAGGGTTTACTTATGAGAAGGGGGGCTCAAAACTACAGGGCACAGCCTCAGACTGCAAGGAAAAAGATACAGGGGCAATGTGAGAGGGCGTTTCTTCATGGAGAGTGTGGTGGGACCCCGGAACAGACTACCAGACGCAGTGGTGGAGGCTAAATCGGTGGAAGATTTCAAGAGGGCATGGGACAAACATATGGGGCTGAGTATGGTAGGGGCTGGCAGGAGGGAGTGATGTGGGGGTGGTAGACTAGATGGGCCAGTATGGTCCTTTTCTGCCATCAAGCTTCTATGATACGAGTCTATGAGGATCTTAAACAAATTGAACACTGGGGAGTTATTAATAAAATGAGTTTAAATGCTCAGTTTTACACTTTGGTCATAAAAATTCATGTTGCCAATATAAACTGAATGGTAAAACTCTAAAAACATCAAACCAAGAAAAGGATCTAGGAATCTGGATTAATAGGGACCTCTCTTCTATAGATCACTGTCATCATAACTCTCAAGTAACAAACAGAATAATTCGATCTATAAAAAAATCATTCATAAGGGACAGTGAATGCATATTGAAATTATTCAAGACTTGTATAACTCTACATCTAAACTACGGCTCACCAGTTTGGAATCCCTACCTTATAAGGGACATAAATCTCGTGGAAAAAAAACAAAGAAAACTAAGAAAATCAATTAGAGACCTGAAATCTCTTACCTATAACGAAAGGCTGACTAAATTACATCTATGTACCCTGGAAACCAGAAGGAAAAGAGGGGAATTACTTCTGATGTGTAAAATCATGCAAAATCCGGTATTAATGAGAGAATGTGACATTACAAACAACACTAGAAGTAATAATCTTTGATCACATAAACAACTAATTGTACCCAAGGTAAATACCGTTAAACAACATAATTTCTTCACTGTACGAACTGTCAGAATTTGGAGCACCCTACCAGGACACTTGGTTCAAGCCACTAACTTTGAAACTTTTAAAACACCTTGATGAATATTTTTTACTAAACATTTCTAAAAAAAAAAAAAAAACCTACCAGGAGTAGGAGACAATTTAAAGGGCTTATAGCCTAGCCTACTTTGTCTATCTGAACCAAGTATAACCAAGTGTCCAGTTCCTTCATTAGAGACTCTAGATCTTTTACAGCCTTAAGAACAACCACATTAGAAGGCTTTCCCTCCACTCCATGTGGTTGTGTTTGCTGTGCCACAGTTTTAGGTCTTCCCATTGTACAGTTTCAAATGTCCGGCATAAATTGCGAAAAATAGCACCTTCAGAAATTCCTGGACGAGGAGAACAAATCTGCTGTTAGATTCCACCCCAAAGTTGCTTAAAACAGGCAAAACTTGGTTAAATTAAATTGCAGCAGTTGGGTGCTCCTCTGAAAGACGCTCTACTGCTGTCGGCTGCTAACCACCACCCCCACCCCCACCCCCAAAATCGAAATGTTAACATTCAGTGTCCCTGCTCAGGCTCTCAGAGCCCGGCTCAAAATTATGGGGAATAGGGCTCGCTCAAATATCCGGGAGTCCATCTCACTAAAAACCCTGACCAGAAGGGGGCAATGAGGATCATTGTAGACTCCTCCATCTGGAGTTCGATCAGAACTCGCTGAAGAGGCGGGAAAGCATACAGAAACCTCCCTCTCCAGGAGAGGGATTATGATTCTCACCAGAAAATGCCAGGCCCTGGATCTAGCGAGCAGAAAAGCAGCAATTTTGCATTGAGTGGGAACGCAAAAGGGTCCAACTCAGGCCGACCCCACCTATCGAAGAAGTCTTCTACCACTGAGATTAGAAGTTCCCACTCATGGACTTTGGACTGCGAGTGACTTAGGCTGTCTGCCAGGACATTTTGGTCACTGGGAACATGGATGGCCGAGAGTTCCAGGCCATGCTTTGTGGCCCAATACCAGACTCTCAACACTGGTTCCCCTTGCTGCAACAACTGTCTGTAGAACCTCCTCTAAATCAGGTTCTTGAGCACCTTCTGTACCTTTCGGACTTGGACTTGCGGTTCTCCTCTATCTCTGCCATCTCTGCATGTCTTGTACCTGTGGATGGGCGCTCAGTGACCCAGCTTGATGTGTCCTACATATTCTTGTGGGGCATTCTGCATTAGAAGCCCCCAGTTAGGGACCCTGTCCTGCCTTGGTATCTTACTTTTAGGTTTAAAAAGCTTACCCTGCCTCCCTTTGAACCAGTCACGTCTTGCGAACAATGATTTCTGTCGTGGAAAATGTTATTTCTAGGGACATGGATATGTTGTTCATCCACACTCTCTGGCAGGTATCCTTGCCGCTTTAATTCTTGCCGGAAGGTCTTCAAGCTGGCTCCTCCCACCCACCTGGGTGGTAAAACTCTCGGCTCCGCCCCATGACGCCAGATCTTCCTTACCGCTTGGAAGCTCAGGTTCCCTCCTTAGCGCTCTGCGTTTTAGACTGGATCCTAATTCTTTGGTTCGTCCGAAATTGGTTTTGAAGTTTTCTAAACTTCGGTCTTCATCTTCCCTCCTGGCTGCGATGGACAAATCTGTTCCGGCTTTGGAGGTGCTGCCCTTGCGGGCAGAAAATGTCCAGGACAGATCCGCCTCCACGTGCGTCTATTGTAGGCCTAGATCACGACCCGCAGGCTTGCAAGTTGTCCGTTCTTTCTCGGCCAATATTCTGGATGATCGCTGCCCGTTTGAAGCTCGGGCGCCCGAGCGATTCTTCCGGCCGGTAAAATCCAAAGCTGCTCGTTGCGGTGTTCGCGCGGCTGGCTCGGCTGAGCAGTCGAGCAGATGATCGCCTCGAGAAGGAGGCGGCCCAGGCAAGATCTTCTTCCTCCTCTCGACGGTATTTATCCCGCTCTCTCAGAGTTCCTCAGATACAGCTTCTGCTCAAGGAGCTTTGCCAGTCCCTTTCCACGAAAGGAGAGGGGCCTTCGGGACATTCTTCTTGGCCCAAGAAAAGGGAATCGAAAGGTAAGTCCCATCGTTGGCGTTCATGGGAGCGGGAGAGATCCCCCTTCCCGGGCAGCTGACCGTCGACTTCGGTCGAGGTTGCGGCTGAGGCTGCTGGCTTCACGGTGCCCCCGTCAGGCCAGCCTGCCGAAACTCCCGTCGACTAAGTCGAGATTTTTCTCGATCCGTTAGACGGGCTGTCAACTGGAGAAGCCAACAACCCTACTTCACCAGTTCCCCCCGGTGGATACCGAGGATCTGCCTGCTCCTTCAGGACTGCAGTCCTCGGTTAAAGTTCCCGAGCCGAGGGAAGAGCGGGTATCCCCCGGCCCTTCCCAGACCCACCCTCAGTCCCACCAGGGTCTCGGTCTCGGACCTCTTCTCGGTCAACCGTTCCTGCCGACATCGGCGGTCTCGGTCTCAGCATCAAGTAAGTGGCACGCCTGCTCTTCCTCATCCTCCTCCTCGGGTGAGGAGAGGCTACGGCGCAAGTTGCGCCGGCGCTACGAGGATCTTACGTGGCAGCAGTTGCCGTTATCTTGGCCTAAGCCGACCCCCGGCCATCAAGTGGCTGTCGCCTGAACGGCCGAAGCAACCACTTGTTCCAGTCGAGTTGCCCGCCCCAGGGCCAGTTGCTAAGCCGAAACCAGCTGGTCCACCAATTGTGGTGGAACCTCCGCCTCCACAACCAAAGTCGGGGGCACTGACCAAGAATTCTCGGTCGGGTCATGGCCTGCCCCACAGGTTGTCGGTCACCCTCACTCCCGACCGTCCTCGGCAGGTGGAGGGTGGCTCAGGTCCGAGGCAGCTCTTCGCAGACTCTTCGGAATCCGACGACGATTCCTTCCTGTTCTCTAGGCAGTGTGATCTGGAGTCCTCCGGGGGCCAGTCAGTAGACGGTAGCCCATCGTCCTTCTTGGGTCTGCTTTGACTCATCTCGGAGTCCACCGGGATGCAGCTCGAGCCCGTGTCCAAACGGGCCAAGTATCCCCTGACGGAGATTCTGGACCGAGGGGATTCTCCCCACGGAGGCCTTTCTGGTGGCTGAGGCCATTGTCGGCCCAGCCTTGGAGCTTTGGCAGCGGCCTGCTTCCTGTCCTGCGCCCTCGGCCAGGATGGCTAGGAAATATGCGGTCCCTACCGGCTCTTTGCCCGGTTTTTCGGAACACCCCTCTGCCGAGGGGTTAGTCTCCGACAGCGTTCGGGGTTCCAGTAACGCCGATGGACAAGCCCCCGACAAAGAGTCCAAAGCTGGACTTTGCCAGGCGCAAGGTGTGCGTCCTCCCTCCTCGCCTCCGACAGGCCAGCTCGGCCGTGCTGATGGCACACTTCTCCCACGCCTCATGGGCTCCCTGGATGAGGTTGTTCCTCACCTCCGCCTGATCTGCAGACCACGGTCGGTCTGAGGGACCAGGGTAGGGGCGGTGGCGGCAGCAGCTCCAGACTGCTCTGGACATAGGTGATTCCTGTGCCAGGTCAGTAGCGGCCGCAGTGGCCATGCGGCGCAGGGTGGCTGAGGATATCCGCCTTCACAGCGGATACCCAGCACAAGTTGGCGGACGTCCCCTTGGGGACTGACCTCTTCGGCCCTGGAGTGGAGGGACACCTCCAGCGGATCGAGAAGTCCAATGCCACTCTGGACTCTGTCACCTCCACCCAGAGGGACAAAGGCCGCCGTCAGCAGCAGAAGTCCTTTCGTCCCTGGTCCCTGCTTCTACGGCCCAGCAGCACCAGCAACAGGGCCAGCAGGCTCGGCATGCCCCAGCGACGGCTTCCTCCAACAGGAAGCAAGGAGGTAAGGCCCAGGAGGTCCCGCGGCCGGTTCTTCCGCCAAGCCTGCCCAGTGATGGGTTGAGGGGTGCCGCCCCCAACCTCGTCACTCCCCCCTTGGTTCCCCCCCCCATGGGGGGACGGTTCCGCCACTTCCTTTCCGCCTGGTTCGCTATCACCACGGACCGCTGGGTGTTGGAGGTGGTAGGAAAGAGCCTGCCCCTGGAGTTCGAGCAGGTCCCGCCTTTTCGAGCCGTCGCACCTCGGTGGGGCCACGGGGTCCGTGGCCTCGCTATCGGCCCGCCGGGCTGATATTGCCCTGCTCCTCGAAAAAGAGGTAATCAGGAAGGTGGCGGATCCTCCTCCAGACCCAGAGTTTGTGTCCAGGTACTTCCTGGTCCCAAAACGGACGGGGGTCTGGCTCCCCATTCTCGACCTGCACGACCTGAACAAGTTCCTAAGGTCTCGGACCTTCAGGATGGTCACTCTGGCTCAGATAATCCCATCCTTGGAATGAGGCATGTGGTTCTGCTCCCTGGACCTCCAGGACGCGTTCTTTCACGTCCCAATCCGTCCGTCCCATCAGAGGTTCCTCCGCTTCAGAGCGGAGGGATCCCTTTACGAGTTCCGGGCCATGCCCTTTGGCCTTTCCTTAGCTCCCAGGGTCTTCACCAAATGCATGGCAGTGGTGACAGCATTCCTGCGGCGCCGAGGGGTCCGGGTGTACCCTTACCTGGACGACTGGCTGATAGCAGCACTCTCCAGACTGGAGGCGGAGCGGTCCACAGATCTGGCCCTCCAGGTTTGCTCTCAGGTTGGTCTCCTCATCAACGAGGCCAAGTCGGAACTCATGCCAAAGCAGGTGATTCTGTTCATCGGGGCAGAGCTCGACTCTCTGCGAGCTAGAGCACGGCTCCCGGCGGACAGGGCGAGGAGTTCTTTCCTCCTTGCCCAATCATTTCTGGTTGGGCAATTGCGCCCTGCCCGGGACTTCTTGCGCCTCCTGGGCCTCATGGCGGCCTGCACCAGCGTGGTCCATTGGGCCCGTTGGTACATGCATCCCCTTCAGTGGGGACTGGTCAGTCAATGGTCATAACGCCGCGATCCGTTGGACCGGCCTGTGACAGTGACCCAGGAGATATGGAATGCTCTCCAATGGTGGATCGTTCCAGCACATCTGCAGGAGGGTATCCCGTTCGTCCGCCCTGAGCCGACGGTCTCTCTCTCGACCGACGCATCTCTGGTGGGTTGGGGTGCCCATCTGGGGGAACATCGAGCGCACAGCCTCTGGTCCCCTCGGGAGTCCCGATGCCACATCAACCTGCTGGAGCTCCGAGCGGTCTGTCTAGCTCTCACCGCCTCCGCTCCGTTTCTACGGGGTCAAGTGGTTCAGGTCCAGATGGACAACACCACGACCATGTACTATCTGAACCGCCAGGGCGGGACACGCTCCATGCTGTTATGCAAGGAAGCTGTCCGCATTTGGTCCCTAGTGTGCAGCCTGGAGGCGGATCTCCTAGCCATTCACGTGGCAGGAGCCTCCAACACCCTGGCCGATGCCCTAAGCTGAATAGGGGCTGCGTCTCACGAGCGGTCTCTCCTGCGGGAGGTAGTACAAGATCTCTTCTCCCACTGGGGCACGCCTCAGGTGGACCTGTTTGCCTCCAGGGAGAATGCGAAGCTGAGTCTGTTCCACGCCGGTCTCCCTCAGCAGGGCTCGCTGCAGGGGGATGCCTTCTCGAGACTGTGGACCCCGGGCCTCTTCTACGCCTTTCCCCCATTTCCCTTGATCCACAAGGTGCTTCTCAAGGTGAGGAGGGTCAAGGCGCAGGTGATTCTGGTAGCCCCAGACTGGCCCCGTCAGTTCTGGTATCCAGATCTCCTCAGCCTCAGCTCCAGGCTCCCAAGGTGGCTTCCAGCCCGCCTGGACCTGATCTCAGTCAATCAGGGGAAGGTATTCCATCCAGACCTTCAATCCCTGCACTGGCAGGCCTGGTTCCTGGTGACTGGGAGTTCCAGGCTTTGGGTCTTTCTGACAGGTCCTCAACGTCGCTGAGGCTCCGTATGAGCTTCCACCAGGAAATGTTATGCCTTCAAATGGAAAAGGTTTTCCATTTGGTACCAGGGGAAGGGCTTGGACCCTTCCGACTGCCTCTTAGCAAGCATTCTGGACTACCTGTGGTCCCTTTCTCAGCTAGGGCTTCGGTCGACGACCCTTAAGGTGCACCTGGCAGCCATCTCTGCTTAGCGGGCGTGGGCCGGGAAGCAGTCGGTGGCTGAGGAGAAAGGTGGTCAGGCGCTTTTCAAAGGCCTTGATCACATATCCCCTCCCGGTCAGAAGCTCCACCTCGTGGGATCTACTGCTGGTATTGGCCAAGCTCATGGGCAAGCCATTCGAACCAATGCACAAGTGTGATCTTTCACACCTGTCATGGAAGACCGCCTTCTTGGTGTCTATCACGTCAGCCAGAAGGATGGGAGAGCTCCAGGTGCTTTCCATCGAGCCTCCCTACCTGGTCTTCCACAGGGACAAGGTTGTCCTGCGCCCCCACCCGAAATTCCTTCCGAAGGTGGTGTCGGAGTTTCACCTTAACCAGGTGTTGACTCTGCGGTGTTCTACCCAATCACCTCGGAGGCAGAGTATAGGCTCCATACTTTGGACCCTGAGCAGTAGCTTACTATAAAGGGCGGACTGAAGTTCGGGAGAGTTCGCCAGCTGTTTGTCACCTACGCTGAAGCCGCACCTGGCAGACCTGCAGCAAAGCAGATGATAGGCAGGTGGATCACCTCCTGCATAGAGTTCGTTACAGGTTGGCGGGCATGGAGCCTCCCAGAGGGATAAGAGCTCATTCTACCCGCCATACCACTGCATCGGTAGCTGCTTTCCAGGACGCCCTATCCAGGATATCTGCAGGGCTGCTACCTGGAAGTCGGCACATACCTTTATTACCCACTACCACATCGACCTCGAGTCACCGGGATGCTGGTTTTGGGGCCTCGTTCTCCAGTCTCTCTTTCCCAAGTAAGTATCGGGGGGGTGCGCCTTGCCTCCCTCCTCCCGGAGAACTGCTAGGAGTCTGCCAGAGAGTGTGGATGAACAACATATCCATGTCCCTAGAAATACAGGTTACTCACCTGTAACAGGAGTTCTAGGAATAGTATATGTTGTTCATCCACATGACTCCGACCTCCCCGGCTTCGACGCACAACCTGAGCTTCCAGCGGGCCAGATCTGGCGTCATGGGGCGGAGCCAAGAGTTTTACCACCCGGGTGGGTGGGAGGAGCCAGCTTGAAGACCTTCCAGCAAGAATTAAAGCGGCAAGGATACCTGCCAGAGAGTGTGGATGAACAACATATACCATTCCTAGAGCTCCTTTTACAGGTGAGTAACCTGTATTTTTAGTTGTCATTACTTCTGCCCAATGGATTTCCAAGCTTCAGGCCCTCGTGTTAGGAGCCTTATTTTTTTTAATTTTTTTTTTGCATTGTCTGTTGTTACCAGAAGTACAGCAAGGAGCTTCCTAGAGGGGTGAAAGGCCATTCCACAGGCGATATGGCCAGGTCAGTGGCCTGCTTCCATAATATGTCAGCTGCTGACATCTGTGCTGCTGCCACCTGGCGTATGGTCCACACCTTTACCAAGTATTACAGTCTGTAGGGCCAACTTTGGCCTAGCCATCCTCCAAGGCCTCCTTTCTTAGGCTGTTATTCCTTGTGCCTACTGCCCAGACTGTCTGTAGTGCCAGAACTGCTTGGGACTCAAGTCCTGCCAGTGATGGCCTGCTGCAAGAGATACCCTCGAAGTAAGATACTGTAGTACAGTTATGTAAGAACTTACTGTAATAGTACATCTTCAAGAGGATCTCTTGCAGCAGGCCCTGCTTTCCCCTCCCTCCTTCTCCTGTGTCTTTCTCCTCTTCCATGGGGTGAGCCTTTGCTTTCACTTTCTCTTGGTTATTAGGTTACCTCAGAGTTCTCCTCTGTTCCCCCTTCCAGCATCCTGCCTATGGTCTCCAGTGGGAGAAATGAGGAGGGTGTGGGAGCCACCTGCCTTTTGTAGGAGTGACTGACATCAGGCGCTGGCGTAGGTGGGTGGCCCCCTCTGGTAAACTGATAACTAGAAAGGTTTCTGTGTGGTCCTGGCGCCTGATAGTTTAGTCCTACCAGTGATGGCCCGCTGCAAGAGATCTTCTTGAAGATCTACTGTTACGGTAAGTTCTTGTGTAACTGTACTTTGTCTTACATCCCTACCACATTTAGTGATGTTCAGAAACCATTATGGTAGGTAGAGCACCTAATAAGGCAAGTTGCTTCAGCAACGAGTTTGTGTAGGATCACTATTTCTCTCTGGGGGAGTGTTCTGGTACCAGGCATTCTTTTGACCGGAAGATGAGTAGGAAACTGGTTGAAAAAGAAACAGATTGGATGAGTGGGAGGTTATGAGTGGGGTGCTGCAGGGATCCGTCCTGGGTTCTCTCCTCTCCTCTTCAATATGTTCATCAGCAACATTGGAGAGGGCCTCTGGGGCAAGTTGTGTCTCTTTACAGATGACACAAAGCTGTGTTTTAGGGTAGATAGTGACAAAGGGATCAGGGAGATGCAGAGGGATCTACAAAGACTAGAGAGGTGGTCAGAGGTTTAGAATTGAAATTCAGCACCAAAAAATGCAAGCTTATGCCTCTAGGTGAAAAAAGGAAGGAGTATTGGATGGGAGTAGTTAAAATGAGCACTGTGGCAGAGGAATGAGACCTGGGGGGAGTCATTAGTGACTCTCCCAAACAATCAAGCCAGTGTAGCAAGGGCTATGGTAAGGCTTATAGGACATTGGGGTGTATTGGAAGGGTTATTGACAGCAGGGAAAAGGAAGTACTGCTACCTCTGTATAGGTCACTGGTGAGGCTGCACCGAGAATGCTGTGCTCAGTTCTGGAGTCCTCACCTAAAGAAGGACAGGGGCAGGCGGGAGAAAGTGCAGTGCAGGGCTACCAAGATGATTTAGGACCAGCAGGGCAGATCTTACAAAGATCTTCACAAGGCACTAAACATGTACTCGCTGGAGACCAGGTGAGACGGGGGATATGATAGGGACCTTAAAGTTCCTGATGAGAATAAAAAAGATGAACTGATGGCAGTGGCAACCAAGGTACTTACTCAGTTATGGCCAACACCTGCTCGTCCTTCTGTGGAGTTACGGTTTAGGAAATGTTGTAGAATACAAATCATGGAGCTGGTGACGTCCCAGCTGAGGTTACAAATAGAGTGGTTTAAAAGCTGCTGACTCCCTTTTTTCCATTTTTTGGGTAGAGACAGGTGGTTGCAGTGTTCTTGATAATCCTGGTCCTTTCACCTTGAGGGGCCGACTTCGCCCTCGAAGTTATGGCCCGATTCACTTGGGTTATGGTCCTTGTAATGTTTGATTTTTGGCCCGACTCAATAATAGCTGATTTATGTAGGTTTTGAGAATTTGTTTCATGTTGTAGTGCCATGTTATGCATGATCTTTTTTTTTTTTTTTTTTAACTTTTGTCTTACTTCACACTGTAATTTTCAAAAGCATTGTAAGGGTTAGTGTATATATTTGTGGATTGTGTTGGTGTGCTTTTGTTGCAAGTTTCAAAGTTGTAAAACTTAAAAACCAAAAAGGTGAACTCTGTGGAACAATGTAGCAGGAGTACAGAGTTAAGAACCTTAGGTCAAAAGTGAAAACTGGCAGGGGAAGGTTCAAGAGGGATGCGAGGAAGTTCTGTTTTACGGAAAGGAGGGATAAGATAAAAGCTGTTATGGACAATAGGACGCGGGTAGCTAGGGAACTTCAGGCAAACTAGATGGACCTTTGGTCTTTGTCTGCCATCATCGTCTGCATTTCTAAGATAGGCAGTCCTTCAGTAGACATAAAAGGAAACTGTCCCTGCCCCACACATGCACAGCATCAGGTTCCAGTGTACAGTCAACCTCTACTACTTCCTTGTCTCACAGAAAAGAGCAGCGATGACACAGGTCAAGGTCAAATTCTCATCATTCTGCTCCTAGGCAGTCGTCTTCTTTGGGTGTGAGAATTCCAGTGTCCTCTCCTTCATCACCATCACTGAGGGGTAATACAGCACCAGATCTTTTCGTGTCCTCTGGGCTGAGACTTTTATCACAGCCATCCTTCCTGCGTATAGGAGATGTGTCAGATGAGCAGTTTAGTCGACGGACAGCTCTAACAGAACAGTGGCTTCTGAGCACCCTGTGGGTGGTATGTGCCAGGCTGGCAGTGTTTTTAGTTCCAGTCCCATCATTGATATCATTCTCCGTGCTAGTGGGGCCATCCTCTGTGCCACTACGGTTCCCATTTTGGATGTAGCTATCGGCTCAAGGCCAAGTTTCTGTGCCAGATGTGGAGTTCTCCATATAGATCGATGGATCCGTTCTCATTGCTGGTACAGGGGCTGCTGGCTTCTTCCTCTTTGCCGAAGGATAAGCAGGAATATAATCCAGATTTTACTGACAGTGAGATTATCCTTCGAATACAGAGTTAACTCTGCCTGCCCAGACAATGTGGACTCCTCGGGAGGGATTTCTCTTTCTGGTCACTGCTGAGGAATATGCCTAAGGCTTAGTCACACTTAATCTCCAGAAATCACAGTTAATTTCATCAAAAAAACTGAAGTTTGCAGGTGTAGTCCTCTGACACACTCGAGCAGAGTGCCTCCTACCTGTGGAGAGTGTGGAATCAATGATGTACACGGTCTGCCATGTCCGAGAATACACTCAATTGACAGTGCACTCCATGCAAAGGATGTTGGGACTCATGGTAGCTATGATATTCACTGTACAAGGGGTACATTGCTACCCTTGCAAGGCTGCAGATGAGAATGCCTTAGTGTAGTTGCAAGCATCTCAATCTGATATGGGTCACAGAGCCTTTGGGTTGCTCACTCCTGTGGTGCTCCTCAAAGGTGAACCTCCTTTAGGTCTTTATTTACTCCCCTCTTGAGCCAGTTAACTTCATCATGGACACCTCTTTAATGGAGTGGGCTTCACATTGCCAGGATCTTTACCCAGGGAACTTGGTTGTACTCAGAATGCCATCTCCACATAAATGTGCTACAGATAAGAGCTGTTCTGTATGGGCTATAGGCACTGTCAGACTGTGTTTGCCTCAGTGTAGTTTATCTTCAGACAGAAGACAGGTGTGTCATGTTCTACCTCAACTAGCAAGGAGGTATTCACTCCTGCCCTCTGTGCAAGGAGATGATGAGAGTCTGGGAGTGGTGCTTAGAGCACAAAATCCTCCTCCGGGCAACCCATCTACCTGGAGTAGAATATGTCCTGGTAGCTAATCTTAGTTAAACCTTTGTGGGCCCTAACAGATGGTCCCTTGTGGACAGTGTTCTTTGTTCCCTATTCGACTGGGGATGTAGAAATTGGTCCTTTTTTGTATCCCACCACAGTGCAAAACTGCCACTCTTCTGCCCCAGAAATCAAGAGCATGACATTTTTTTTTTTTAAGATGGTGTTCAGGCTGCAGTGGACAAGTTGTCTTCTTTACACCTTTTGGGCTTCCCCCTCATCCAACAGGTACTCTTTAAGGTGAAGGTCCACAAGAGAAGAATGACACGGATAACCCTATGCTGTCCGGGGCAGATAATACCTCTTGCTGTGCTAGCTGGTGATTCAGCAGCCACGGACGTTCCCCCGAGGACACATCTTCTGATCCAGTTCCTGGATCAGCTGATACATCCAAACCTCCTATCCTTGCTTCTCCAGGCATGGCTTCTGAGGAGGTAGAAATAGGCAGGTTTCAAGTGTTGCAGCAGGTCTCTCACACCTTTTTGGCAGCCTAAAAGCCTTCCACCAGGAAAGCTTATGGTAAGAAGCAAGTGTTTTTCCATTTGGTGTTCTGAGGACTTGAAAGATCCTGTTTGTTGCCCTCCAGAGGGAGTTCTCAACTATCATTTGGACCTTTTTTAAGTCTGTCCTTCAGTATTCCTTAATAAAAGTCCACTTGTAAGCCATCTCTGCATATCACTGTACTTGTTAGTGGGGACTCTTCCTTCAGCTTAATTCCCACTCTTCAGATAATTACTGAGGAGTATCCTGCATATGAGGCCCCATAAAGAAACTGTCTTCAATTCAGATCTCAGTCTAGTTTTGGATGTACTCGCTGGGAAGTCCTTTGAGCAGTTGGCTACATGACTTGAAGTATCTGACCTGGAAAACGGTGTTACTAGTGGCCTTCACCTCCGCATGCAGAGTTTCTGAACTAGATGCTCTAGTGATGGATTCTCCATAGACGAAGAATAGAGTGGTAATCTGTATACATCCTAAATTTTTGCCAAAAGTGGTGTTGGAATTTTACCTCAGCCAATATTTGTTGCTTCCAACCTTCTTCACAAAGCAAAGCTTGCTAAGGGAGTAACCATTAGGCTAATCTAGGATTCACTAGATACAAAACAGGGCAGACATTGTGGGACTGTGACCCTTATCTGTCATCAACTTCTGTGTTTCTTTCTTTTTTCCCCAAGCCAGAGAACCCTGGAAAAAGGGGTACTGCATTTTTTTAATGTTGGAATCCTCAGCTTCTTCCTCAGTAGAAACAGGCATCTCAGTTGTTTGCCTCATTCAACCCTAATCAAAAAGGACTTTTTCAAACAGTTCTTATTGAATTAGATTCAGTTGCATTCTGCACTGCTACACTTAGGGCAGCAGTTTGTGGGTTCCGTCAAATTAAGGCCGCTACCTGGAGTAGTATGTTCACTTTTACAAAACACTACATGTGGATAATCCACTCCAGGAAACATGCAGGTTTCAAATTGGCAGTATTACAAGTCCTGCTCTTCGTGTAAATCCTAGGTCTCCAGCCTCCCTAGCCCAGGGTACTTTTCTTGCTAGTAGAGAACAAAGAGTGGTACTCTATGGAAAAGATTGATTCTTATAAGAGAGAAAGTTTTACCGACACACTAGAACTTCAAGAATATCTTTTCCATAGAGTAGTACTCGATGACACTCCATCTCCCATGCTCACTTCAGTCTCATTATATTGTCTTCCCCTTCCTCGAATAGATGCAGGCTGTGAAGACACTTGTTAGTGTTGTCCTTTCTTAAAAAGACCAAAGGACTATCTTATGCTCCTAGTTCTTTATTCCATACTAACTATCAGATCAGATCAATAGATGGGTCTTCCTCCTCTGTAACAACAAAAACAATTACATAAAAGAGGTACTGAGGCAGCTGGGGCCAGCGCCGCTATAGCAATGTGCATCAGTGCTTGGCACCAGCATTGCCTGCTTTCAGAGTTGTGGTTTCTATGGGGTCTTGTCACCTCTGGCTCAAAGAATTTTACTCTTTGGAGAAAATATTCTTGAAGATCTAGAGTTACGGTAAGTAGCTGTTCTTTCTTCCCCACATGTAAATCTTATGTATTGAAGTGGAAGAGATTTTCACCCTGGTGGTGACAGGGGTTGGGTCTGTCACCGAGGTATTGAGAGATCTCGTTGATCAAAGTTGTAATATGTGTCCTTGTCACCTTCTTTACCTGAACAAAACATTAGTAAATTGGATTTGGCAGGTGCGGCAGAGATGATACAGTAACGGTAAGGGAGTTTTTTTCATTGGTCCACCCGTGTGCATGACTGTGTATCCTCCAAATTAGGCTATTAGCACAGTTCCAGCGTAACATAGAAGATTAAGGACAAAGACTACAAGTCAGTCTAGTCTGACCTAATGCCCTATGATAGTATTTCTCTGAATTAGTCTTTCCTCTCAGACACAACGCTTACTTCTACCTCCTTTTTTCTCCTAATATCCCCTGAACTTGCATATATCCTGCTGTGATTTGAACCCATATGTAGTCCCAGAACTGACCCAATTGCTGGGAAGACTGTATTAGGATCAGTGCTTGATGTCCTCTACAAATATAATAGGTAAGGTAGAACTGAGGCGTTCTGGTGATTTGGCTTCTTGAGCAGGTAGATATTCATTGTACCATTTGCAAAGTTGGTGTTGCAATGCATTGCATTTCTCCCTTAAATGATGGGAACCTGTTTCTAATCATTCCATTGGTCTCTTTAAATGAACTGGCAAGCCTCTGCAGCTGTCAAAGCCTGTTAACTGGTAGAGAGCCGTGTAATGGATTTACAAGGGAAGTACAAAACATAAAGAATTTATGCTGCTGTTTTAATAGGGATGGCAAGCCACAGGGGGAAGATAGTGATTGCTGCGAGTGGCCTGTAAAAAGCTGAGCAACATCAACAACTTCCTATACATTCTGTGGTCTGTTGCAGCCCATGTAAGTTTAACTGTTTTCCACTCACAGCTGCCCAAAACAGTCTAAATTTTTCATGGGAACTAATCAAAACTCCAATCCTTGCTGGCATGGAAAGTGTTTAGGACTGTAAACTTTAAAGATACTATGGCCTCATCTCTTTTGTTTGATTTCTGGGCATGCAGAAAAGCACGTCTTGATTTCACAGCACTGCAAGTGTTGCAACCACAAGGGTTTACTGTGCTAGAGTTTGTGGTTTTCAAATTCATGGGCTCTTAATGTACAGTACCTTCACACAAGTAGAATTGTTGGTTTGTGCATGTTTGTAAACAGCATGCTGTGGGTCCACCACGTAGTGTTGCACTTCTTCTGTGGTGGGTATGCGAGGGTTTGACCTAGATTTCCCAAGCCACACTTGGAAAATTCATCCTGGTTTATTCTATAAACATCTTCATTTGTCTTGGTAACCAAGAGTGAGAGTATTCATTTCAAACTGCTTATGTAATACCTCCTGAGGTGAACTGAAGTTCATGGTTTATTGGGTGACTGGCAGACTTTTGTTCTGGAGGTAGTGGATGGGGTAGGGGTGGGGCATTCATCTGTAATACAAAAACATAAATGGCTTTGTAAAGTGTGTGATTTTTTTTTTTGGATTAGAAAAACGTGCCACCGTTTCACTGAAAGCTCTTTTCTCCCATCTCCCCCGTTTTTTTTTTTTTATTTTTTTTTTATTTCTTTCCCTCCGGTCACGGCGCCATCAAACCTCTCTCAGGCAGCCTAGTCGTTATCCTGCCCAGCCTGAGGCCCCCCCGATCTGAACCTCCTCTCTCCTCCCCTTCCCCGTAGCCAGCACCCCCGGTTTGACCCGCCTGGGGTGGATCGCCCTCTCCTCTTGGGCGCGCTTACAAGTCAGACTCTGGCTACAAGGTAGGGCTGGGGAACGGAGGACCTGGAAAGTCAGTCGGGGTTGGTCTGGTGAGGGGCATGGGGGACAGGTGCAGTCACCTGTCCATGGCGCAGTTGATTTCCTTGTTCATGTGTTACCTCCACTCCTTCCCTCGTGGTGCATTCGGCCTTTTCAGCGCTGACAACCCTTCCGGCATCGTCCATAGATACGTGCTTGTCTTGGCTGCTGTAGTGCCTCTGGTCTCCACCAGGGGTCACTAGCATGCCGGGACAACCCACCCCGTGTTACCGGGGGAGGAGAGCACCACAAGGGCACTCATCCTCAACCCTCCACGGTGGCCCGAGCTCGTTCCCGAACCCGGGTCGTTGGCATGGTGCGAGGTGTGGCATCCCGCGCCTCAACCCTCAGCACCACCGGGCCAGCTTCTTCCCAGTTTTAACATCGATCAACCCCTGATCTGTAATATAAAGTAGAGCTGGGAGGCCCAACTAAAATGACACTTCATAGCTTTGGTATAGTTTGACGTTTGAAAGAGAATGGAGAGTTTTGGGGATGGGGAAGATGGATTGAAACCTTGTGCAAGTCATATTTAGGTTTCAGCTGGATTATAAGTCACAGTTAAAATCTAAACAAGTGTGAATTGAAAAGTGTAAGTCTCCAGCTTAAATGCTGCATTAGGCTTCCTAGAATTCTAAGACTGCAAGCAGCCTCCCAACTCAGTTGTAGTAATCTGTTGAAAACTGTTCTTTCTGAGAGTGTGCCTCACTGTTTATTTCAGTACTTGAATGAGACACATTATTTTCTTCCTGCACTCACACTCGTGTTAAAGCAATTCTCCCTACTTTCTGATTTTCAAGTAAGTTATGTAGTCTGACGTATAACTTTGCAGAGGTGTATTAGTCATGAGCAAGTTGGTTTTATGCCCATACGTAATTCAGTGGACCACCTGTGCAAATTAGTACATATTTTCTCCATGTCTGAAGACCCAGGGACCCCTGCAGCCCTGGTGTCTTTGACAGGGTTTCATGGCCTTTCCTTTTTGCCACCACTGAAAAATTCATCTTCCCTCCTGAATTTATACAGTGGACCGGGGTATTACATACTATAAACCCAGTGCCAGGATGTATACTGCAGTGGTGTCTTCTCTCCCTACTTCATGTTGCACCATGTGACCAGAAAGGGGTGCCCACTCTCCTCTTCCTCTTTAATTTTGGAACCCTTCATCATAACACTAGTATCTAATCCACATATTACGGGAGTGCTGGTTGGAGCAGAACAATGTAAAATAATCAGATCTTCCTAGAGGATATCTCTTTCATCAGGCCACACCTATGGAACTAACAGCCTCCAGGCACTAGTACCACACGGAAACTTTTGCAGTCAGCCTGCCAGTGGCCACCCATGATGATGTCAGATGTCAGCATCTACATAAACCTGGGTGGCCCTTCTTCTCTTCAGTTCTTTTCCCGCTATCAGTCTGTGCTCATCGGACCGCTGTGGAAATGCTGCTGCAGTAGCCACCATTTATGTTCTTTACATCTATAAAAGTAGTTATTTTCATAGTGATTTTTGACAACCTGCATGTCCTCGAAAGAAACCTCAAAGCTCTTCCAATACTATGAGTACAGAAACAAGATCTACACTGGAGACTTCCACATTGCCTGTGTCTGCTGCTTAGGCATGGATCACAACGTGAAAGCCTGTGAAATTTTCTGGGTGTTTAACTCTGCAACGAGGTGATGCCAAAATGGGCTTTAGAGAAGTTTATCCTTCAAAAAACCATCGCCAGAATGGGGAAGGAGCTCCAACAAAGACGGCAATGTCGCCGACTCAGCCTATCAAATCATGGTCCTCTAAATCTCTGGAAAAGGTGTCAGTCACAAGCACTGGGATAAAGAAAAGGAGAAAGCCTCACTGGTTGATTCCAGGTCACCCCTGTATTGCTCAGGTATGACCTCCTCTTCAACATCATCCGCTCCAGGGGCAGCGCCATTCCCCCACCCCAAAAACATCAACATGACACCAAGGTCGGGCCCGGCAGCCAAAATGGTGCTGACACTTGGGCAGTCCTCTTAATCTTTTTCAGACATAAGACATTTGCTGCCTAGCCTCTCTGTTCCAGGGGCCCATCAATGGGGCTATTACTAATTCCCAATCGATGCTGCAAAGTACTCCCTTTCCACAGCCACCTCCTATGCCACCGCCAGTGTTGCATGCATGCTTTCTCATCCCCATCGACCCTGTCGACAATGAGTATGAGTACAGTCCTGATTTAATGATGCAGGAAAAGGAGGATGAGGCTGAAGATTATGCTGAGAGGCAATATGAATGTGGCATGTCACCAACTCTACTATTTCTACATGCAGTAAGGATCTGTGGTGAACACAAGGTCCCCACCAGAGGACCCTACTTACAATGATGCAGCAATTGCAGGCAGCCATGGGATTTGTAGGACACTACTAAAAAAAAACTTGTTAGAGTTCCTGGAACTACCGGAGTCTCCTGCCATTGTGGTGCCTCCTCTGCTCCCACCCTTACAGGATGCCACCTTTGCTGCCTTTTATAGACCAAACAACTTACCTGTTGTCCCCAGGAAGGTGGCCAAAATGTATTTTGCCCCCTTTTGCAAAGCCTTTTTATGCCACACTACCCGAGACGGACTCAGTGGTGATTAATGCTGCCTATGACAGGTCTAGGGCACCTAAGCACCTCAGTTCTCTCCCTCCTGATAAAGAATCTAGGAGGTTGGATATTCTAGGTGAAAGTATATATGGCTCTGCATTACTGGGCCTTCATATTGCCAATTATATTAGGCCCACATGATGAAATATCAAAATACCCTCTGGAGGAAGGCCAAGGCACCTTCAGAGGCCTTGCCTGATGGTACACCAAAACAAGAGGTACTGAAAGCTCTTAACAGCTGGGGCTGATGTGGGCAGGCATTAGTTCCACACAGCCTATGATGTGTCGGATGCTTCTGCTAGGGCTGTGCTCTCTGGCATCTGTCTCAGGAGATAGTCATGGCTCAGAGTAATAGATTTTGCTAATGACAGGCAACAAACAATTTTTAATGACCCATTCAGAGGGCAGAAATTGTTTGGGCATGAGGCTTAAGAGACTCTGAAAGATCTCCAGGTCTTGGGTAGGTCTTTGAAGTCTGTGCATTCCCTCTACTGTACTCAACCCAGGTAGGAGCATGGGTGCCTTCCGTACAGCTGGTGTCAGACACTATCCAGCTCCCAGACAGCAGGGCAATCCCCTGTGCTAGTCCAGGTGCCCATTCAGAAGCGCCTAGGGGTGGTAGAGCTACCCACACCGGCTCAGCCTGACTTCTTATACACCCCGCCAACCACCTTTACCCCCAGAGGTGGTTGAAGGGGATTGACTCCCCCTCCACTTAAACCAGTGGAGGGAGGTGACAACAGATGTGTGGGTTCCAGAGATTATAGAAACAGGCCATGCTCTGGAACTTCTAGACAACCCTCCAGATCATCCCCAATTTATGACAACATATCCTCCAGGGTACCTGCCCTTGCTCCTAGTCCCAAAGTTGAGACCTGAGGCCTATTCTGGATTTACAAAATCTAAACTTCTTCATAGAATACAAGAAGTTCAGAGTGGTCACTTTGCAGAGTCCTCTTCTGTTACTACAAACGGGATTAGATATGCTCCCTGGATATGAAAGATGCATACTGTCGGATCAAAATCCAGAAATCTCACAGAAAATACTTGAGGATCTTACTTCGAAAGAGTTCCTGCAGTAGGTCTTAACACATAGGACTGTGCCCCCTGGCATCAGGACCACACGGCAATCTTCTAGCTAGCAATATATAGCAGGGGACCGCCCCCGGCATCACATGACAGGACATTGGTGTGACCGTATATAGGGGGCGGTCCCCACACCCGCCCTCCTGTTCTTTCCCACTATCAACGTGAATTAGTCGGACCTCGTGGTGAACTCAGCTTCAGCTGACCATTTTACATAAGTATTTCTAAAGTTTTCTGTCCATTTTCCTTCAATTTTGTGATGTCTTTGTGCAAAATTAAAAAGAAGTGCTTACAGTGCGGTGCTCAGATCCCGCACAGGGGATGGTCACTCCTGCTGCGTCCTCTGCCTGAGCCCCAAACACTGGGTAGCTGATTGCGAGAGCTACTGGTCCTTTAACCAGGCCATGCGCTCCCAATGCCAGAAGGCTCTCTATGCCCATCTCCTAAAACATCACCTTGCATCCATGGAAAAGGAGCTTCAGAAGCTGCAGGAACGTTCCCCTTCACCCACCTCAGAGAAAAAGGAGAAGCCCCATGAACAGGAATGGTCTCCCTCTTCCCAGTGTCGCTATACAGCCGACGCCACTATAGGTGGGGTCTCCAGATCGGTGAGTACTCTTCCCCCCCCCCCAGGTCTTCGTCCGGCCTAGCGGATTGGACGCCTTCCCTCTCTGCTGCTTCGGTCAGTGGGCAGCAAGTGGATTCCTCTCTGGAGGATTTACTTTTGGGGCCTCTCGACAGCTCGGCCGATAAGTCTCCATCTGGCTCTGCTGCCAGGTGCACGGCCTTAATCGATAAGCCGGACTCCAGCTCCTCAGCTGTTGTCCGCTTGACCACGACTGATAAGCTGGACATCTGCTCCCCAGACGCCCGCCTGGTCGAAGCCGGTCAGTCGGTCGCCAGCTTGTCCGACGACCACTCAGCTGAAGCTGTCCCGTCGGATCCTTCCTGGGTTCCTGATGTTGCGCAGAGCCAGCTTCCAGGCTCCCCAGTGTCCCACGAGGGTTCTCCCTCCCGGGTCTCACTGACCCAGCCCGACCTCTCATTTTTGATGGACCTCTGGGACTCTAGTTCTGCTGTCAAGGAGACCTCTCCTATGTCGGGCCTTCAAGCTGAGATTTCTGCTTCTCCAGCAGACCTGTCGACGGGAGTATCAATTCCCTTACCCTTCCCCCCCACCCTTCTCGGATCAGACATCGGGCGTCATTCGACCCCTGATGCCGGGCCAATCTCCGGTTCAAATCCCCACTGATTTGGGGATGGACTCCATTTTTTTACGCTCTGATGCTGGCTCCCCCTCCTGGCCCATCAGGGATCCTTACAGAGACCCCAGGCCTGCTGGCAGACCCCACATGCTCCCAGTGGTCCCTCAGCTCTGCAGCCCTCCGGGCCTTTGGACCCTCTGGCAACTACTCCGGCCGCCCGACACCACAGTTCCCATACTACCCGATGCCTGGAGGGCCATCACTAGGCTACATTTTGCAGGTGCTGACGCCAGGGTACCCAACACGGGGCCAAATGTGCCAGGGGCACCATCCTTATCCCTATTGGTACCACACTCCTGACTACCCCTCCTTACTGTACCATGAGGTACCCAGGTTACTAGCCTCCACCACCTCTTCCACCTCCTCCTCCTCAGCCGGAACTGCAGGGGACGATTCTGGCCTGGTGGAAGGATGCCAAATCCCAACTCCTGCAGGAGCTGGGACAACACCATCTGGTCCTGGCTGCCACCCTGACCCATAGGGCAGTGATGAGCCCATCCCCAATCAACCACCAGTCATCGGACAGGGACTCGGGCAGTCGCCCAACTGAGTTTTCTCTGGAGCTAAGTCTGCAGAGGTGGTAAAGGACATGTCCTCCCTACCAAGCAGACAGGATTCTTCCGACTTGGACTCTGACTCCGATCTATCGGTCATTGGGAGCCTCATTCTACTATAAAGCCACAACTGAAGGAGTCTCCCAAGTCTACAACGGAGGACCCGTCCTTTGCGGAGCTCCTCGGGTCCATCCAGCAGGCTTGTGGTTGGGCATTTCAGGAGGTGGACCCCAAAAGGAAGGGGCTCCCTGAATATCTTGACCTAACTAATGCGGAACCCCTCCCCATCCCACCATGGACGGGGCCGCACGAGGACTTAACGTTGACAGTATTTCATCAACCATCCTCCATTCCTGCGGTTTCAAAGAAAGCCAACAGGACTTATCACCCCCCCACCCCCCCGGAAGGGGCAAAGGGGCATGCCATTTAACAAATCAACCTAAGGCTGACTCTGTAGTTTCACTGCAGCCCATGATAGTTCAGCTCAGCTGAAGCACCTGAGTGCCTCCCCACCAGACAGAGAGTCCAAACAGATGGACCAGTATGGCTGCAAGGTGTACGCTTCCTCCACCTGTGCCATTCAGTCTCTATATTATGTGGCCCACATGGTGTCCTTCCAGAAGTCTGCTTTATCTGACTTGGAAAAGTAACTACAAGCTATTCTGGATGAGGACCTCAGAAATAAGCTTCTTGCTGCCATGCTTTGTGGGCCACCTATGATTCAGTTGATTCGGTGGCCCGATGCACTGCTATGGGCGTTTGTTTGAGGTGTCTGGCTTGGTTCCAGCTTGCGGGACTGGCACAAGACTTCCAAAGCACTCTTCTGGGCACCCCTTCAGAGGTTCTGTCCTCTTTGGAGGTCACGCTAAGGGCATTATAACAGAGCTACAGGAGAGCAGCAGGTGTCTTAAGTACATCTGCTCCATGTATCGCTCGGGCCAAAAACCCAAGCAGCCTTTTCGACTCCCCCAGAAGAGGTGAAATAGGCAGAACCAGGGCAGAGGACAGGGCAAGCGCTGTGTCACTGGTTCTGGTGCCCAGACTCCCCAGGCAAAAGCCCAAAAGGCCGCTGGAGGTGGCAAAGTGGCCCTCCCCTCTGTGTCCTGACTCGAGGGGATCCCCTCCACCTCCTCCAGTTTTTCGAGAGGAACCCGTTGGGGGATGGTACGCCCTCCACCTAGAAGGATGGAAGGCGATAACCGCAGATGCTTGGGTATTCCAACTCATTGTAAGAGAGCTCTCAATCGAGTTCCTGGACAGACAATCCACTGAGCAAGTCTCACTACTCGTCAGGCCACCTAAGCCTCATTCAGCAGGAATTCCAAGCTGTATTGGAAAAGTTGGCTGTAGAGCTGGTTCCTCCAGGGCAGATAGGAAGGGGTTATTACTCCCACTTCTTCCTAGTGCCCAAAGAGACAGGAGATCTGAGATCCATTCTAGATCTCAGCCTGCTCAACCTCTGTGGAATACAAGAGGTTCCGCATGCTAACTCTCCAGGGACTCTTACCTGTGCTTCAGTAGAACCAATGGCTGTGCTCACTGGACATGCAGGATGCTTACCTGCACATCTGTATCCTCCAGGCCCACCACTGTTTCCTGAGATTCTCCTTTCAGGAGAACAATTATCAGTTCAAGGCCCTTCCTTTTGGCCTCTCCTCGGCACCTCAGGTGTTTACCAAGTGCCTGGCAGTGGTTGCTGCAGCATTGTGCCGCAAGTGGATTTGTGTGTTCCCTTAACTGGATGACTGGCTGTTGTCAGCTCTGTCTCAGGACAGTCTGATGGATTCTCTTTCTACCACCCTGGACCTCTTTTCCAGACTTGGCATCAATGAATTATCCCAAGTCTCAACTGTCACCCTCTCAGTGTCTCCAGTTCATTGGAGCAGTGCTGGGCATGGTCCAGTACCGGGCCTTTCTACCTATGTAGTCAGCAAATAACCGCACCGCACGAGCTGTTACTCGAAAAGCAGCTTTATTTTAAATAGTTTAAAAAGGACAAATGCTACAAACAAAGCACCGCAGCTATCAGAACACAATGCCCCTACCGGTTTCACATCTCATGCGTCATCAGGAGGCTGTCCAAGCATAGTAATAGGACCCTTAAATATACAAATCTAGCACCCAATTTAAAATGACAATGCATCATATATCAACAAAAATGTAAACACAAACCATATTCAAAAAAAATTGTTAAACATACATAATAAATCAGATCCTAAAACAAATGTGTTCCAAGCAGGTTGATAGAATTTCAGAACAATGTTTTAAAGTATTTTTTATATGTATATCTATCCTACTTTATCCCTGGGAAACAGTCAGATCAGCAGGTACTTCTCCAGGTTCCCAGTCTGTTTAGAGACTCTATAGCGTCAGTACATTATGTTAATATGTCCTAAACAGGAAAAAGAGAAAAAAAGAATTAACACATAAAATACTTAAAACATTGTTCTGAAATTCTATCAACCTATTACTGTGCTTGGACTGCCTCCTGATGATGCATGAGATGCGAAACCAGTAGGGGCATTGTGCTCTGATGCTGCGGTGCTTTGTTTGTAGAGTTTGTCCTTTTTAAACTATTTAAAATAAAGCTGCTTTTCGAGTAACAGCTCATGCGGTGCGATTATTTGCTGACTATTCATCTATGTTATATTTCCTGCACACACTTATCCACCGGAGTGGTTTTTTCTGTTCTTTTTCCTTTCTGCCTATGGACAGGGTGGAAACTCTGATTCAGCAGGCTGCGTTGGTGTCCAGCTCTCGTTGGACCACAGCACAATCCGTCCTCTAGCTGTTGGGTCTCATGGCGGCTGCCATCCCCACAGTTCCTTTGGCCAGATTGCACATGAGGGTGACCCAGTGGACCCTCCGGGTCCAATGGGGCCAGCGATTGGCTGACATGGACCACAGGGTCTTAGTCTCCAGCAGCTTGAAGAGGGATTTCCTCTGGTGGCAAGATCTATCCAACCTCTCCTTGGGGATCCCCTTTCATCCCCCGTCCCCTTCCATGACCCTCATGACGGATGCCTCGGGTCAAAGTTGGAGAGCCCACCTGGGAGACCATCGAACTCAGGGGAGATGGTCTCCACAAGAGGAGCATCTGCATATAAACATTCTGGAGATGAGAGCTGTGCTCTATGCTCTCCAAGCTTTCCAGTCCCTCTTACTTCTGGGAATACTCCTTATCCAGACCGAGAACACGACCACAGTCTGCTACATCAACAAACAGGGAAGCACCCAATTGTGCCATCTCTGCAGGGAGGTGATACGGGTGTGGTACTGGGCAGTCCAAAACTGGCTGTCCCTGATAGCTTTCCATGTTCCAGGAGTTCACAATGTCCTGGCAGACGATCTCAGCTGCACTGTCATGCAGGCTCACAAGTGGGAACTAAGGCAGGAGGTAGTGGAAGATTTTTTCGCTCAGTGGGGTCAGCCAGAGATGGACCTCTTCGCCTCCCCATCCAACACAAAACTACCCAGCTTTTGCTCGCTTGTTCCTGGATGTGGTGTTTTTTGGCAGGACGTGCTGTCTTTATCTTGGGCAATGAGATTTCTTTACGCTTTCTGTCCATTTCCAATTCTTTAGAAGGTTCTGCTGAAGCTTCAGGCAGAGGGGGCTCTCATATTCTTATAGCCCTTCTTTGGCCTTGGCAGATTTGGTTCCCTCTGCTGCAGCAGCTGACATTGGAACCCCCGGTGCCACTTTCTTTCTCTCATGATCTTCTGTCTCAGGAGCAGGGCAGCCTGGTGCATCTGAGCATCAAGTCTCTCCAGCTGCATGCGTGGCAGCTTTGAACACAGCAGTCTCACGTTTTGGTGTCTCTTCTCGAGTCACCCAGGTTCTAGTGGAGGCGAGAAAACCCTCAACTAGATCCACGTATGCTATGAAGTGGAAGAGATTCTCTATCTGGGCCCCAGCCAAGGGCCTGGACCCATTCTCTTGCTCACCCCCCCAGATCCTCGAGTACCTCTTGCACTTGTCTGATTCAGGCCTCAGTTATTCCTCTCTGAAGCTTCACCTTTCTGCAGGTTCTGCCTGCCACCTTCTAGTGGGTGGCAAAACCCTTGCTCAGCTGGAGGTCTCCAAGACCTTTCTTAAGGAGATCCTCCACATTAAGCCTCCGGTCTGTAATCTGGTTCCCCCCGGGATTTAAATTTTATTTTGGAGAAACTTACCCTGCCCCCTTTTGAGCCGGCAGCAAGTTGCAACATGCGCTATTTGTCTTGGAAAGCTCTCTTTTTAGTCGCTATCACTTCAGCTAGAAGGATTTCAGAGCTTCAGGCCCTCGTTTGTAAGGAGCCGTATTTGATTTTCCACAGAGACCGGGTGGCTCTGTGGGCTAACCCTTTCCTTCTTCCGAAGGTAGTCTCGGAATTTACTTTGAACCAAGATGTTCAATTGCTGGTTTATTACCCAAAATATTCTAATGGGGGGAATATCTCTTGCACACATTAGATGTGCACAGGATTCTCTAGGACCAAGGAGATGCATAAATCTGACCAGTTGCTTGTTGCTTTCGCACCTAGATGTCAGAGTATGGCCATTTCAAAACAGGGTTTGTCTAAATGGTTGGGTAATTGCATCGTACATCTACCAGAAGTATGAGAAGCCCCTTCTGGGGGAAGTGAAAGGCCACGCGACACGTGGTGTGGCTACCTCGACGGCCTTCCTGCGGAATGTGACCGTTGTGGATATTTGTGCTGCAGCCACTTGGTCTTTCGTCCATACTTTGACCAAGCATTATAGTCTGGACATCGCCTGCAGGCGTAGGGCTGGTTTTGGCCTCGCTGTCCTGCAAGGCCTTCTGTCCTAATCATCTTTCTAGTTGACAGATGTTTCCACCTCCCAGAACTTAGTCTCTGACTTCTTTTTCTTGACTGCTTGGTATTCAGTCCTGTATGTGAAGACCTACTGCAGAAACCTTCATGCAGTAAGATATTACAGTTACATAAGAACTTACTGTAACAGTAGATCTTCAAGAGAGGTTCCTGCAGTAGGGCTCATTTTCCCTCTCACCTTCCCCTAGCTCCTGCTTTTTACCTCTCCTTTCCCAGGGCTTTGTTTTTCAGTAGCTCCAGGCTCTAGGAGTTGTACTCCTTTCTCCCGTTTTCCCCTTTTTGGGGTCTTCCGGTGGAAGAACTGGAAGGCGGGCGTGGGGACCTCCCCCTATGTACGGTCATGCAGACGTCCCATCATGTGACGCTGGGTGCAGTCCCCCACTATATATTGCTAGCTAGAAGTTTGCCATGCAGTCCTGACGCCAGGGGGCGCAGTCCTATATGTGAAGACCTACTGCAGGAACCTCTCTCGAAGATCTGCTGTTACGGTAAGTTCTTACGTAACTGTAATTTCCTGTTTCATGGGGAACATTACCAATTCAGAGTGTTGCCCTCTGACTTGTCTTCTGTGCCACAGGTCTAACAAATGCTTAGCAGTAGTCCTTCACAGTGAAGGCCAGTATGTTTTCCGTTACCTGGACAATTAGATATTGAAGACCCTCTCCAAGGACCAGCTGTTGAAGATCTTAGCATGAGCCAGACAATTCTTTTATGTTCTTGGGATGACAGCATACCAGAATCAGTGTTGACACCCTGCCAGCGACTGCAGTGTATAGGGCCAGTCCTAGATATGGCTCGGGGCTCAGCTTTCCTGCCTCTGGACAGGGCCAACCACCTGATTACCTGAGCACAGTTAGTGCACGACAGCTGTTATGTCTCAGCAAGGGCATTTTTACGCCTTCTGGGACTCATGGCCACAGCCGTTGTCACAGTACCACTGGCCAGGCTGCACATGCAGATTTCCCAGTGGACCCCAAGAGTCCAGTGGCATCAGATCACAGATGACGTAGAACAGGCGGTTCTAGTCACAACCCATGTGCGCAAAGCGCTAAAGTCGTGGATGGAACACAGCAACCTGCTCAAGGGGGTTCTGTTCCTGATCCTCTCTCATCTTCAGATCCTCATTGTGCATGCATCGGGATCATGGTGGGGAGCCCATGTGGGTCCTTTGCAAAAACGAGGCACGTGGACTCCAGTGCAGTGCACTTTGCACATCAGTGTTCTGGAAATGAGGGCCATTCTGTACAGACTACAGGCCTTCCAGTACCATCTGTTCCCAGGTTTTCTGTTAATAAATACAGACTGACAATGTCAGTGTGATGCACTACATCATCAAACAAGGTGGAACGCATTCCTATCTGCTGTGCAGGGAAGCAGTGAGAGTTTGGTATTGGGCTGTGGAACACGGTCTAGAACTATCAGCAGTACATATTCCAGGTGTCCAAAAATGTATTTGCAGGCAAGCTCAGCTGGTCACAGTCCAGAATGCACTAGTGGAAACTGTTGACCTCTGTGGTCAAAGGCCAGTTCAAAAGAGGTGTCATCCAGGGTTGAACCTTACTGCATCTCCACACAACGCAAAAGTGCCACTTTTCTGCTTGCTAGGTCTAGGGCCTGGAGTTTTCTGGTGAGATGTGTTGTCCTTCTCTTGGAAAGGGAGGTTTCTATATGCCTTCCTTCCCTTTCCTCTGATACAGAGTACTACTCAAGCTGAAAATGGAAGGCGTAACTCGTAACAGTCATCGTTCCCCTATGGCCTTGGCAGATCTGATTCCCTCTGCTGCAACAGCTAAGTACCTCTGCCCCTGTGCAAGGGTCTACTGTCACAGGAACAGGGTACCCTGGTCCATCCAGACCTGATGTCTTTCCATCTGCACACATGGCTCTTTCAGACACAGCCATAGATCAATTTGGGGTGTCACAAAAAATGGCAGATGTTCTGGTGGCTGCTAGAAAACCATCCACCGGAACCACTTACTTCATAAAGTGGATGTGGTTTGCTTTATGGGCCGCTTCACATAAACCTGGATCTGTTGACCTTTTATTTTATTTATTTATTTATGTCTTTGGTAACCGGTTAAGTGAACTGATCCGAAGGGCCGTTTTTAGTCATGACCTGGTCCACATAGTGGCACAATTCAAGCTATATAGTGTACACAGATACATAGTGATGATCATGCCTCAAATATGAGGTGAACTAATAAACAGTACAAAAACTGATTTACAACAAAAAACAATACAGACCCAAACTACATGAAATTATAGGGAGCCTTAATTTGGTTAACTTCAGGTAAAAACAGTGCAAATTCAAGAGTCTAGTGTAATGGGCACTCAAAATCAGTTTCAGTAGCCAAGAGATCAGGCAGGGCTTGTAAAGTGAGATACATGAAGTACAGTACATTACATACTAGAAAACATGGGTCATAGAGAGAAGTAGGCACGGGCTGGAGAGTGAGGGGCAGGCAGTAGACAGGTGCGTCTCGGTGTAGAAGAGGTGAGAAAACCCTGGCGTTAATCGGGGGAGCAGTGACAAGTGGCTTCAGATAGGAGCCAGTCTTTTAGATTTTTTTTTGAAGGACAGGTGGAAGGAGAACAAGTGGCTGGATAGAGGGAGTCTGTTCCATAAGGAGGGGCAGAGATGGAGAAGGCTGTACTACCCATGGAAGTGGAGTTGAGTGGGACAACCAGTGGAGGGATGGAGGATACTCTGAGGCTCCTGGGAGCCACACTGCTTGTTGTTATAAATGAATAAGGAGACTGGTGGCCACCACTTAGCATATTCTCCACTATGCAGGGGAGACTATGCATACCTGTCCAGTTAATCAGGTTCTAGAATACTTGCTGTCCTCATCGGATTCAGGCCTGCAGTATTCTTCCATCAAAGTACACCTGGCTACCATATCAGCATTCCATGTCCCATGCACAGCTGGAGGTAGCACATACGTTCTTGAGAGGCATTCTGCATTTAAAGCCAGCTATTTGAAATCCAGTCCCAGGTTGGGACCTGAATTTTATTTTGGAAAAGCTTACATTGGCTCCTTTAGAGCGAGTCACAGCTTGTGGCCTACGCTTTCTTTCTTGGAAAGCGTTATTCTTTTTTTTTTTGCATTATCTGTTTTATCCCCCTGCTTGCCCCAGCTGACCTCTCCTTCAGGTGGCCAAGTGTCCACTGCCCCTCAGGTTGCCACCACCCCCTCCCTCCCAACCCAACATATCCCTTCGTCAGGGGGCCCCCCTCCCATGGTCATGAACAGGAGGGGAGACTTTCCAGCATCACAGCCCCTTCTTCAAACCTTGTTAGGGGTGGCAAGGGTGCAGCACGGGCATTCGTGAGCTATCGTGGTGACAGGATCATGGGCCACCATCAACTGGATGGCTTGGGTGGCCATTTTTCCAGTTTTTCCCCCCACCCACTCAGAGGCACGCCGAGGCATCCTGGCAAATCATTCATGTGCCGTGTGGTCCAAAGGACACTCTTGAGCCCTCTCTGCCGGCCTCTGCTCCTGTCATCCAGGGCTCAGGCGTGAACCCGGGTCGCCAGCGTGACAGGCGATTCCCCCCACCACCACCACCACCATGGGACCAGCGTGAAAGTGTTATTTTAGTTGCAGTCACTTCTGCTTGAAGGATTTCAGAGCTTCAGGCTTTAGTGTGTGAGCCTCTTTATTTGATTTTCCACAAAGACAGGGTGTGTTTGCAAACTAATCCTACATTTCTTCCGAAGGTTGGTGTCTGAGTTTACTTTAAATCAAACCATCCACCTCCCGGTGTATTATCCAGACCATGCCTGTGCAGAGGAAGCATTGCTCCATCCTCTAGATGTACATAGAATACTTAGGTACTATTTGTGACGTGGACAGTCAGTTCTGAGTGCTTTATCTTTTTTTTTTTTTTTTTGTATAAAATGTATGACTGGCTCTGCTGAGAAATCTGGTACTCTTGAAATTACCTCACTCCCCCCACCCCAGTTTCAGCTGAAAGATGAAAACCATGAGAAAATGCTGAAAGAGCATGTGAGATCACCCACACACAGGTTTTTAGATACCAGGTTTTACGTGGAAGGCCTGAAGCTAATTACAGGGTGGAAGAAGCTTGAGTTGAACATATCCATTTAAAAGCAGGTTGTGATGTATGAGTGTGAAATCATAAAGATGCTTTCATGTCCTGGAAGGGGGAAGCTTATCATGAGATCAAAGAAGTGTCATTTGAAGGACAAGTCATGCTGAGTTTGCAGAATTTAATACTTGGAAAAGACATCCTGTTTTTGTTATTAAATATATAAATTTATTGTATATATTCTGACAGAGGAGGAGCAGCTAGGTGACCTCACCCAAAAAGGGGTTGGCAAATACAGTTTGCTTTAAGGAATATTCTGTTTTACTTCAGATACACTTTTATCTAGACTCTGACAAGGACACATCTGTGAGCACTTTAAACAGGTATTTAGAGACTAAGTACTGTTGTAGGAATTTGCATTGTTTAAACCTTGTTCTTTTAAAACATTTGTATGTCTTGTGATATAACAGTTTTGTATTTTACATATTTTTACCTATTTTTAGTAAAAGCTCTTTTTAGAGCATACTTGGTCTGTCTTTGAATTTTCTTCCATTTGTAAGAAAAGTATATATGGTTATAGCAGACACTAGGCATAGCTTGAATAGTGGTACCAAACTGGAAAGAGACACGTTTTAAATCTGAGGTCTTTATTAAAGTTTTCAATGGTTTATCTCTGTATACCTGGTTAGATAACCGTGGGCAAAGATGTCTGGCCCCTCAAGACAGAAATATCTGAGCCTGTGCATTGGGTACGCTTAGCAAGAGGTTCACAGTTTGAATCCCTCCAAATCTTGAGACCAGAGATTGATCCGAACTCACAAAACAGACAAGAGGGTTATCTTGTTCTGTTAAACTGGACTGCGCTCGGAGGTTGACACTTTGGGAGTAGAGGGCCTGACCTGTTGAGTGGGTTTGTGACACTATACACATCTTAGAAAGGACTGCAGGAAGTTCTCGAAGGTTTTTGTTTCATTCACTGCTGGGAAAGAGGGTGCCCCGGTTTCTAAACAATGCTTGTCCACAAACTGTATTACGTTTTGTTACAGGAAGTACTGTAAGGAACTTCCTGATGTGGTTCATTGTCATTCCACCAGAGGCATGGCCACCTCTTTTGCTTGTTTTAGAAATGTATCCACTGCATAGATGTGTGCTGATGCTACTTGAAGTACTGTCCACAGCTTCACTAAGCATTACAGTCTGGACATTGCTTCTCATCTACAAGCTGGCTTTGGCCTAGCTGTACTACAAGGCCTACTTTCTTAAGCCTATAGGATCCAGCCACCCAGACTGTTAGCTCTTGGTACTGCTTGGTACTCATTCATAGGTGTGACCTGATGAAAGAGATATACTTGAAGAAGACAGAACAGCTACGTACTTAATCTTTTTCATCAGGCCATGCCTTCCCACCCTCTTTCCCATTTGTTGGGGCCTGCAACTCTGGATTTCTTTTTGTGCTCCTATCTCCATTGTTAATTTCCCAGCCCTCTGCCTTGCCTGGTTTGCAGAGTGATGGGTTCTCTCCTGGCTCCCTGCAGGGAGGTCCTCCGAGCATGATCTCTGGCAGAGAACTGAGGAAAGGAGGGGCTGCCCACGTTTATGTAGATGCTGATGTCTTGCGTCGTCGTGGGTGGCCCCTGGCTGCTTGCAAAACGTTTCCGTGTGGTCCTAGTGCCTGGTGGCTATAAGGTCCATAGGTATGGCCTGATGAGAGAGTCTCTCTCGAACATCTACTGCTATAGTAAATATGTAACTGTTCTTTTACGTGGATGACATCCTGCTACACGTCACACACCCCAAGACATCCATCCCAGCTGCCCTGGCAACCACTGCAGACCATGGTCAATTGTCATATTGCAACATCAATACAAGTAAAACATGTATTGCTACCACTGAATGTCTTATTTACTGAGCAAGAGATTGTGGTCCTGGGTCAGGCATGAACCTCAAGAAAACTTTGATATCTAGGAATAGACGTAACCAGGGACAAAAAGCACTTAAAAAAACTTAATCTAGATGACCTGCTTCTTAAAATTGGCCAGGACTTAGACCAGTGGAAAGAACTCCCATTAACCCTTTGGGGCAGAATCAATATAATCAAAGAGAATGTTCTACTGAGATTACTCTACTTCATACATGTGCTAAACATCTTTATACCTGTATCTTGGTTTGACTGGATCCACTCTAAAATCTCCAGATTCATTTGGGACGGCAAGGCCAAACACTGAGCCTACCACAAACTGTCAGCCCCATAAACAGGCGGGAAGCCCCCGATAAAATTGGACTGGGAGACATTTGGGATTTATGTCGACCACAAGTTGCGGCCAATAAACTTCACGCTTGATGCCGGTCAACAAATGTGTTGTCAAACCAGCATCGTAGAACCCAACTATTAAAATAAAAAGCTTAAAAACACTAGAGTTACATTATATTTTAACTTTATCATTTTCTTGTTATTTTTATTACTTTCCCCTGCTGTTAGTCCACTAAATACTGTAGATAATGCAGCAGCTATTTCACTCAGTCTTTCAAAATGTATCCGATTCTCCCCTGCTATCCAAACAAGTGCTGTTTGTGGCACCACAGCCTGCTGTCATGGTGAACACTATGATGTCATACAGAAAGGCACTGTGAGGTTAACAGGGAAAAGGCAAATGTTTTCAAGTGTGTTCTATTCGGACTTTATAGATGGACTACCTAGATGCGTTGTAAACCTTGGAAAGGAATTTTACAAATGAAAAAAAATGTATTCTCTAGTAAACCGTAGCAACTGAAACATTTTATTTTAGAAAATGCATGCTGAAATGCAGAGTCGCTCTTTAATATATGCTGTCATAGCATGATAGCAAGATTTGTCCGAACACAGTATTTATTCCTTTTCTGATTTCAAATAATTCAGTACAGTGCGTGTTGCATGATACAGTACGTGGGTGGGTGGTAGGGATCGAACCTTCAAGAGTTCTGTCAGTGTAGAATTTACTATTTATAATGGATCTCTGACTACATTACAATAATTGCTGTCACCCATTCACTGTCAGGTGCCTGCATTTGTTCTAGTTTGCAATTGACACTTATTATTATACGTACCTTACTTATATGTAGCTTTGTTTCACGCAGCAGTTTGATCCCTGTCACCCAACCACATCATGTGACATGCATACTCGAATTTTGCAGTAAAGCATTATACTGTATGTGTAACTACTACATGGTGTGGATACTGAATTATTTGAAATTAGAACAGGAATTTGACAAAGAATTAAGCATCTGTCTGCTTGTTTGAACATACCTGACCCCCCTTCCCCGACCAACCGCAGAGACGCTCGTTTTTGCTTGCAGGAGTTGATGTAATTTCATTTTACATTGGACCTCATTCTGCCAGTATGTAAGGAACACAGTGCTGGAATAAATATTGCGATCTGACAGATCTTGCTGTCGTGCTATGACAGCATACATTAAAGTACACGCTAGTTATTGTCAGGTTGATTAAAAAGAAATGTGAATCACTATATCATGTAAAAGCTGCTGTTAGCACACTCGCTCATTCAGCCCCCACAACACCCAACTGGCACACACTGTGAAAAGCTCACAGAAATGAATATATTCTCAGCTTCATTCACGTCTCAAGAGTTTGGATTACATTCAGCGGAGAAAACACCACTAGTGTGAGGGATTTTTTCTTTGAGATAAACCTATATTATAAATGCCATTACAACAGAAATGAACTATTAGTTTAAATGAACTGGCAGAAATAAAACATAAAACTAGCGAAGATCTGGCGAGTGCTCATACAGACTCTGGTTTACCATGGCTTCATTTCATCTCTCGAAGTTGAGACAGGAGCCAAAAATAAAATGAAAACACTCTTTCATTGGCATGTCAGACACAGCAGTGCTATTCCATGTTCACAATAGCTGTTGGATCAGCTGGTTCCTTCTCACAAAAACAGTGCCGTTCAAAAGGGAGATGCTGTCAGCGATTGGGGTCACCCCACCACTTCGTGTTTACTCACCTGTGTTCTCAATGAAAAAATTAAATGAAACCATTTTTTAATTTAATTTATATAAATCAGCATACTATGTGAATAGGTAGTACTGTTATCACTGCTCCCACTCAAGCTGGCAGAGTTCGAGCTGTAGACAGGCTGTTCTCAAATCCAGTGTGCCCCCAACACACAGTGAGTCTGAGCATCTGGCATGTTGTTATTAAAAGCGATCGACCCCACCGCTCAAGACAGTTACTATGCTTAGATAGCCAGCTCACTCCCTCCGATTTGTATGCTGTGATTGCAAAACAATTAGTTCTCAGCTGGAATGTATTATCCCTTAAGGGATTCATGAGTGCTTCTTTGTGGCTTAATTAAACTTTAGAAGTGATCCTGCCTGTGTAGTAGTATCACTGACAGTTGGTGTTGACACTTGAAAAAACAAAGATAGCAGATTTTCATGTAACGTGGATAACAGATCCTGGCTAAAAACTACCCATTTTGCGATCACGGGAGTGAGGCTATTATCTAAGCATGATAGTTGTCTGAATGAATATTCGAGAAGTGATGGTGGTGGGGTTGATCACTCTTCCCCCCCCCCCAAATTTATTTGTCTGCCTGCTGACCAGCCCCCTACCACTGGCCACCCTCATCACCAGGGGACATGCCGGCCATCACCTCTCACCAATTTGAGGCGCCAGCTGGCCCAGTGCGGTTGGGAGACTAGCTTTATCCTGCCAGACAGCTTGTTTTTCTCCTCCATTTTGTCCCGCCCCGAGCGTGGAGCCAAGGTGTGCAGTGACGGAAGTGGCCCAGCCATGCACGCTTCTGCATGCGACACGCCGGGCATCTTGCTCAGCTCCACCCTCCTTGTGTGGGTCCATTGCACCGCCCCCAGCCACCGCTAGGGGCCAGTCAAGCAGCGGTCTCCGTCCCCACCCCTCCCCGGGAAAGGAGAGCTGTCCTCCAGACGCTCAATCCTCTCCCTTCCCAGCCAACCCTCGGTGACCCGCTGCATCGCGTAACATGGTCTGCCGGTGCAGGATGTAGACATGATGCCTCAGCCCTCCATGCCACTGGGCTGGCTACAGGATTGATCACTTTTAATAACAGCATGCCTGCCGTTCGAACTTGCAGGGAGGGTGATCGCTTTGAGAACAGCCTGCCTACCACTGGAACTCTGTCGGCTTGAGTGAGAGCAGTGAACAGTTATCGCCTGATGTCTGTCTCCTTTCTTTCTCTGTCTCTCTCTCTCTCCAATTCATTTATCTGTCTGTCTACTTACCTAATATATCTGGATCATTGTCAAATGTCATGTATGGCAGAATAGCACTGTCAGCATTCCTAATAGTACTACCTATTCACATTGTGTGCTGATTTATAATTGTAAAAAAAAATGGGTGTTTTTTTGTTTGTTTTTGTTTGTACTTTCTATTTATGTCCCCCATTTTTCACCTTGCTAGCTACTGGGACCTCCTTCCATCTACCAAAGCCCGTCTACCCACCACAGGAATCCTTCAGTGGTCCAGCCTGCCACCAGCCTTTGCTCAACAACCTCCCCAGATACTCTGACTGTAACCCGAGGCTTAACCCCAATGGGTGGGATCCCATCTTACTTCCCTAAGCCTGGAGGCAGATTCTTCATTCAACGGTTGGAGCCCATGAGGAGGAGCCGGCAAAGCTATTATCTAAGCATGATGATTGTTTGAATGTATACTCGAGGAGTGATGATGGGGGGTTGATCACATTTAATAACAGCATGCCTGCTGCTCGAACTTGCAGGGATGGTGATAGCTTTTGAGAACAGCCTACCTACCTACCACTGGAACTCTGCCGGCTTGAGTGGGAGCAGTGAGCTGGTTATTGTGTGAACAATGAACCAGTTATCGCCTGATGTATAAAAATGTTTGTTTCGTTTTTGTTTGTACTTTCTATTTTTGTCCCCCATTTTTCATCTTGCCAGCTACCAGGACCTCCTTCCACCTACCGAATCCCTTTTACCCGCCGCAGGAATCCACTGGTTGCCCAGCCTGCCACCAGCCTTTCCTCAACAACCTCCCCAGATACCCCAGCTGTAACTCGTGGCTTATCCCCCATCAGAGGGATCCCATCCTGGTTCCCCAAGCTGTGAGGAGGAATCTTCATTTAACAGTTGGAGCCCTTGAGGAGGAGGAGCTGGCAAGGCGATGGAGGAGTCGAAGAGGCCTTGCTGTGGCATGGGGACAGGGTGGTTTCTTCTGTTTTTTACTACTGGTGATATCTCCCCCCCCCCCCACTAAGCTCTTCCCTTATCCCACCCCAGGGTGTGATTCTCAGAGGTGAATCACATACTAGGGCTATTGGAAGGGTGAGTAAGCCCCACCCTACCTTTGGCACTCCAGTACCAGACCCACTCTGGCAAATAACGCCTCCGCATTACTTTCCATGCAAGTGGGTACGTGCCAACGTGAGGTCACTCCAGAGCGACCACTTATTCTGTCCCACACAACTCATCCCCCCTCCCACCTGGACACCAGGGACAGTCATACTGCAGAAGGAGGTGCCCTCCTCCCTGAGGCAGGAAGTGTCCAGTGAACGCTCGAACCCCGCCTCACTGGTCTGCACCAGACATCCCAGGCTCAGCGCTCAAACCTAGGTCATCTGGATGGCAAGCAGTAACTCTGCCATTGCGCAGGCTTACCAAAATGGTTTCATTTTAGTTTTGCTTTGAAAATACGGTGAGTAAACACAAAGTGAGGGGTGACCCCATTCGCTGAAAGCAGCTCCCTTTTAAGCCACACTGTTTTTTATATGTTGTAGGGAGTAGCTGATCCAGCAGCTATAGCGAACATGGAATAGTACTGCTGTGTCTGACAAACCAATGAAAGTGTCCCAGTACTGGACAGACATGTCCATTGAAAGGATTTGTGACCAGTAGAACCCAAGATGTAGTATATGGGGGTGGTGCAGTTGTAAACTTCAATATGTAGATCGTATTAAACATTCATTAAAAAAATGTATACAAGAGCTGTGCAATATATATGCAAAAAAAAGTGCACTAGGGGATCATTTTGGGGAACATCACAACTGCACCATTTCTCTGATTCAGAGCTTTGAAACACATACCAGAATCTGTGAGGAGGAGGCAGGCTAAAGACATTATCCATGAAAAAGACAGAATGGATGTATACACTTCAGTCCATTATTTGTTGGCAGCTTCTTTTTATCACTGTTAGTTGTGTATATATGAATGGGAGGAAGTTAACAAATCAGCCCAATTGAACCATATAACTACAGCAAATCTGGTCCCGTTTGGTGGAAATGACCAAAAGAAAGGGGAAAGCATTTGCTCGAAATTTAGGAAGCAGACAGAGATTTAAAGTGTCCTTTCCTTGTTAAGTAGCCTCCCAGTTTCTCATTAGTAAATGTATATGTAAGCACCCCCTTTCTGGGTACTTATAGCCTCCTCCCTTTGGCTTTTGCTTTTTATGGCCTGTGGCTGTGGCCTGCCTGCTGGTCGGGTGGAGCCTTGGGTCCTGGGAGAGGATTTAAGGGAGGAGTTTTGGCGCCTTGGGAGGCCGGCTAGAAAAGAAGGCAGAAGTTGGGACCTGGGTGGATCATCTCGCCCGGGCCTAGCCCGAGGTTTCAGCAGGCATCAAGTAGCAGTTCACACGGGGTAGTCATAGAGTAGAGGGCTGCGATAGCCGTGGTGACCTGTGCAGCATGTATGGGACCCAGTTGCACGTTTTTGGGAGCCGCAGCCCAGGGAGTAAGGTGGGACTGCCTTGTGCACTGCAGCACCAGGGTGAGAAGGCTGTAGGATCTGTTTATTGGTGGCTCATGGTGGGGCAGCATGGTGGTGGCAGCTCGCGTTGTGGGGTGTGCGGTGGTCACAGCCCGCGGCCCCTTTCTGGTCTGGTACTCCACCAGTCATGGGGTACTTGGCCTGCTTTGCAGTTTGGGGGAGACTGATGCATCTTGGGGATAGCCTTGACCACTTGGATGCCTTGTGGATGCTCGGAGCTCAGTTAGGGCCTGGGTGCTTTCTATATAGCCTCTTCCTCCCCTTTGCCTTTTATTGTCTGAGGCCGTGGCCTGTCCACTGGTCAGGCAGAGCCTCAGGTCCCAGGAGGGGATTTAAGGGAGGAGGTTTGGTGCCTTGGGGAGGCCAGCGGGAAAAGAAGACAGAAGACGGGGCCTGGGCAGGTCATCTCGCCCCAGCCCAGTCCAGGGTTTCAGTGGGCCTAGAGTAGCAGTTCACATGGGGTAGTTGAGGAGTGAAGGGCGGTGGTAGCCGTGGCAGCCTGTGCGGCATATATGGGACCTTGTTGCACATTTTTGAGAGCTGCAGCCTGGGGAATAAGGTGGGTCCACCTCATGCACTGCAGCACGGGGTAGGCTGGCTGTGGGATCTGTGAATTGGTACCTGGTGGTGGGGCAGCATGGTGGTGGCAGCCTGCAGCCCCTTTCCGGTGTGGCACTCTACCAGTCACGGGGGGCTGGCCCTGATTTGCAGTTCAGGGAGACTGATGCGTCTCCAGGATCACCTTGGCCAGTTGGTGGCGTTGTAGATGCTCAGAGCTAAGTTGGGGCCTGTGAAGTGGAGTCAGCCGGTAAACAGGCTAGAGTGAGAGGACTTAGGTGAGCCACATAAGAATGAAAGTGAGATCAGAGCCCGGGTACAATGGCAAGTGTTAAAGGATTAAAACTAAGTGTCGCTGCCATCAACTGGAGGTTGTTCTGGCTCCGTGGGACCCTTGAAAGATTTGATCACCTAGTTGTAAGTCTGAGCCATGGTCCTGTGCCACAGTATTACTGTTGCTGCTTTCTGAACTTTGCCGTGCCCCCACTCCATGGAGTAATCCCCTGTATTTTATTTCTCAGCATTAAATTAATTTGAAATTTTCGGTGTGGACAGTGGCTTCTCTTATGAACTTGTGCAGTGTGCCGTAACCGCAATGGTCCCACCCCCTCTGTAACACTCTGAACACGAAGAATCTGTACCCCCCCCTTCACGCTGGAGTGACCATCTGGCACCATGGCAACACCTAGGTAAATCTGTTAACTTATTTTATTCTCCTAGATTGTGTTCTGCAATAGAGAGAGCCTCCTCCCCTTGGACTGTTATCATTTCACCCGTAGACATTGGGTAGGTGGTCCTTACATGTAGGGGTTTGTACAGGATTTGGTTTGAGGGGACATGAGGGGAACAGCCATGTACCTGGAGTTTGTTGTGGGTTTGGAGTGCTTGAATGCTGTGGAAGGCCTGGTCTTGTTTCCTGCTGAGGGTGGAATCCCCCATTTTGGAGTGGAGGTTTCATGCCTTTTTTTCCTGTGCCGCCATCTTGGGAGCAGCTGCTGAATACTCAGTGGCATGTAAATGAACTCTGGTGTGCTGTGATTGGCAAGAGCCTACTGGGCTGCTGGGAAGGAGGGAGCAGGTGGCCTCTAGGGAGAAGAGCATCAGGCGCCATTGCTGCCGACTTTTGGAAACAAGCAGACAAAGGGACATTCTTGAAATTCTTTCAGCATGGTGGAGGCCACAAAAGAACCTGAGAAAACCGCAACAGTGACCATGTCACTGCTATCATGACTTTGGAACACTGTGGAGAAGGCCTCTAAATTTGACCTATGTGCTATGTGCCGTTACCAGGGGGAAGTAGTGACCCATCTACCCCTTTGCTCTGTGCATGCTCGGGAGGCTCTGTCTTCATCCAGCTGCTCTCTTCAGCCCTCTGCAGCCCTGCTCAGATGACTCCCTTGAGCACTTCCACCACTTCAGCAAGTTTGGAAGATTGGGAGGAGATGAGGATGGCTGTTACCGCTGCAGAGAGCCTTGGTGGTGGAACCCGAACCTAAGCACCCCCCCCCCCGGAGCAAACGCCAGTGGAGAGTGGGCACAGTCATCTACCCAGCCCCTCTCCACCTGTGGCCTTGGATTCTCCCCGAAGGAGAGGGCATGGTTGGGCTCATGCAGAATCTGACTCCTCTGAGCCCAGGGAGTCTAAGCTTTCTTAGACTATGGCCATGACAGCTTCAGGCCGCAAAGCTGTTTCTGGAAAAATGGAGTCTCCAGATGTGGTCATGGAGAAAGTACAGTCCTGCAGTTCAGCCAATGCCATTAGCTTTTGAAGATTAGCATGTGGAATGTGCCACACTGAAAGCCCTTCAGGCAACCCATGCTTACTCTGCTTGATAAAACCCCCCACCTGCCACAGATGTGCCTGCAGCTGCATATCAAGATTGATGGATTTAGACCAGACAACCCACTGAATCTGAAGAACCAGAAATGGGACTTGGCTGCCTAATGGTACAGCTACTAGAACCAGCGTGAGAAGTATACCAGAGTGGTCCCAGGTGGAGCACTGGGTCTGGAGGAGAATTCACAAGGAGTACCCTCAGGAAACGTACTTCTGTGTTTCAGAAATTATTTGGGACATAATAGAGGAGAAGAGAGCCGACTGTGTTTTTTATGGAACTTTTGACAAGATTCAAGCCTGAAACTGGAGCACCCACTCCAGCTAGTATCACTAAGGCTAAATTGCTATGTCAGTCCATGGTCTGGACTGGTTTGACCTTACTGAAGCACTTTGCACTGATCCAGAACGTGATAGGGCATCAGACCAAGTACTATGTAGTGGCGGATGATTCCTTAGGGGATGAAAGTACGAATCCTGACCCACAATATTACTACCTAAAGGATGGAGGCCCTGCTGTGTGAGAGACAGCGTGCTGACCGTATCTACTTTCCTGCAGGATTGGTGCTGTTTCCTCTATAGGACTTTCTATGGACCTTTCCATTTATGGCTGAGACAACTCCTGTTTGTTCATTTAAAAAAAATGTTTCAAGTTAAACTGTACTGCTGTTAACTGTTTCATAGGTTAAAGAGTGGTGTAGTGAGCCTTGGACTGGCCCCTTTTGGCGACTCTTTGGGACTGAAGGTCGAACTGGACTTTAGATACGGGAAGTCTCAGCACCCAGGTGCTGATTTGAGTGTGGTAGGGCAGTAGTGTGGCATGAAAGCGAGTGATAATTTGGTGGTGTGGTGCGAGAATGGTGTGTGTGTGTGTGTGAGAGAGAGAGAACTGGTGAGTGCATGGTGTGTGGTTGTTATGGAGCTGGGTTTATTAATATTTCAGCAGGCTTCAGTGAGGGTATGAGCTGTTAGCAATTAATTACTGTTTAAAGTTTTAAATGTTTATATGATTTCGTGAGGGGATGAGAGTCGTGTTTAAGGGGTCTCCGGTTTGGTGGCAGCAGCATGGCGGTTTGGTGCTGGGCTTTCAGGGGGCCTTGTGACGCCATCCTGTCTCCATGTCTGTCCACAGTGGAATCAGAGGGGTTGGTCGCCAGGTCCTGGGAGGTGTTTTAGTAGCTGAGGTGGGGGGGTGGTTCCACCACACTCATGGTGAAGCCAGTGTCAGCTGTGGGTGCGAAATGGTGGGGAGAATGCGCATATCCCTGCCTTGTAGGTCATTCACCAGGAGGTGATTAAATATATGAAACAGAGTCGAGGGATGTTCAGTATGAACTAGGAAGGAAAATAAGGATTCCAGTTTTGCTGTGGTTTAAAGCAGGAATGAAATCTGACTACATGTCTTTTAAAGTATATACTACGGATTAAAATTATTCTTACTTATGTAGAACATCATGTTATTTAAAGGGATACGCAGATTTGCATTTAATGTTATGCATTTTACATGGTGACATGAAGAAATGTAAACATGTTAGAGATACAGTATATATTTAAACACATGATGTCTTAACAAGCATCACCCCCTGACGAAGCCTGCAAAAGTGCTACGTAGGGGTGTTTGTTTCATGAAGGTTTTGCTGGAAAAATGTAAATATTTATCACTCCCAGAATGGTGTGTGTCATTTTTAATTTTGAAATTCCAATGAGAGAGTCACAGGCATCAGGGACAGTGGACACTATACATCAGAAACATTCTGGTATACTATAAATGATAATATTCCAGGACGAGTCACAAAACTTCAGGGCAAAAAAACTAAGACCGGGGTCACATATGTGACTCTAATATTAAAGCACATATCGACTGAAAAAGCAGTTAAAAATGCTGTGTTTAGTGTACAAAAAAAATTTCAGAAGGAGCAGTAGACACACTAATGTTTATGTGTTAAACTCCTTTACTCTTCAAGGACGGAGACGCCAAATCTAGGAAAGATTGCCAAATTTTTTTGAAGGAAAATTAGGAACTTCCTTGAAAATTAGGGATACATGAAATAAGCTGCAGTCAGGGACCGGTCCTGGTGCGTCTGGAGCTCACCGTATGCTATACAAAACAGAAAACAATAAACTGGATTAACACCAGCTTTACTAGTACCAAAATCATGTGCTGTCTCACACTGAAGGTACTGAAGATATGTCTAAACCCCTGCATGTCCTTCAGAGTGCTTTTAACAATAAAAATATATTTTTTACCTTAAGCATGAGTCAGTACATAATTCTGAGGAATGAAGTAAGCCCTGAAAATACGTGGGGGGAAAAAGACAGACTCACAGAAGACCTGTTGATTGTCTTTTGGTCCATATCACACTATTTTGGTTATTTTCCAGCAGTTTGGTTAAAATGCTGTGCACCAATGGAATTTACAGCTGACTGAGAGAGAGCTGAACACCCTGGACATGACTAGACTACAGTTTATGTTCCGATTAATAACAAAAACAAAGCAAAAAAAAAAATTGGGGACATTCTTTCTCTGAATTATTGTGATGTTTGTCAAAGCAGCAGTTAGCATGTGTTGTACAGCAAAATGCAACCTTTTTATTGTAGCCCAGCTTGGTCCATGCCTTCTAGGCCGAGTTATATATTAATTTATTTTTTTGGAAAACATTGCTGGCTTGTGAGCATACCTGTGCCTGCCTCAAAGAGGTTGGTACACAGCTGAACAAATCTGAGTGCACAAACCTGTCTGTGCATAGTATGGCGTTCCATGCTACATGCATGCAGGGGCTATAAAAAATTGGGCAGGAAGGAACCCATGTGGTGCTGCACACTGCTGTATTGCACATTTGTATAGCTCTGCGCACAGCTGGACAGATCTGGGTTCGAAAGATGGTTATGAGGTTTTGCCTGCCAGCTGCCATAGAATAAAAAAGCCTACTGTCTTACTCGTTCCCTTCTCCCACATCTGCAGTTTTTCCCCCAGCTCAGCCTAGTAACGCAATAACCTGAGAGCTGCTTTCAAGGGATGTCCAGATTCCAGCCTCGTGGGCTCAGCTATGCTGCTGCCAAGGACAAAACTGCTGTCCTCAGTAACAGTGCTGGGGACACAGGTTCCTGTTGCTTCTGCCTGTATTGTTACTCAGGAGAGCAGTTATTTTCCTCAGCAGCAGCGCACAGCCCACGAGTGTAGCCCTTTCTGGTGACAAGTCCGGTATTTAACATGTGTGTGAACTGAGAGCCTCTCCATAATTCCACGCCGCTGGGTTCAGGGCTCATGGGCAGATGTTACTCTCTAGTCTCTACCCCTTGTGGTACTCTCTTTCTCCTGGCATGCTCTATGATCTCTCCACACAGGATTACTCACTCTGGTATCACGTGACTCCATTACTGCGACTGGGATGCTCCAGAGTGCGTGTGTATGTGTAAAAACATAGAAACATAGACTTTGACGGCAGATAAGGACTGCTTGGCCCACCTAGTCTGCCCATTTCCCTACAGGATAAGCTGCAGATCCTAGTTAACCAACAGCCTATTTCTTCCTACCCCCCCTCCCACAAAAATTGCCTTATGTCTGTCCCATGCATTCTTGAATTCTCCCACAGTTTTAGACCCCACGGCCTCCTCAGGAAGGCTGTTCCATGCGTCCACCACCCTCTCTGTGAAAAAATACTTCCTCACATTGCCCCTGAACCGCACCTCCCCATCTTCACATTGTGTCCCTTTTTCTTGTGTAACCCCCCTGCAAATGGGGGTTCCCAAAAGACTTCCAGGAGCTTGCTTGAATGCTCCAAGCCTGAATGGTGTTTGGCATTTAAGCCATTTATCAGTGAGTGTTTTTAGAACCTCTGGTACTGTCTCTTTAAGAGCTGTCTGCTTGCAGACATAATTAGTTTGTATGGGGGACTGTGTGTTTCTTTGATTGAGTACCACTCGAGCTGCTGCCAATTCACTTCATTTTTGCAGTCACTAGGAGTGCAAAGGGAACCTATGTGAAAGATGTAACTGTTTGCCAGAAATTATTTAGAGTAATAATGAAATTACAGTTTGTCTAACCTGCTTTCTTTGCAGTCAGAACTGTGTGTGCTAGTTCCCCATTCTAGTTTTGAACTGCTGAACTGGACCAATCAGTGTGGGGGAAGCTAGCTCTAAAATGGTGCCTTGGACGAATCAGAACTTGACTCATAATCTGAGCCAGCCACAAGAGGATTGTATGGGCAGTGACTCTGGGAGATGTAGTTTAGACTTCAGTGCCTTTTGGACCAACAGCAGCAGTCTATTGTGAGTGACAGCCAATCCAGTCAAGAACTGGGAGGAACTCAAAGGAAGTGCCCAGTTTTGTCGGTTGGAGCTTCAATTGAGCTTTGGCAGTGAAGAAGGAAGGAGCCCTGTGCTTTTTCAGTGTGCAGTTTTAGTCAAAAACGGTGTAAGGCCCAGAGTTCCGGGTCTGCAGCTTGTTAGGACTGAATCTGTCCTGTGAAAAGAATCAAAGGATCTCTGAAGAGTAGAAACCAGGCTCACCCTGTAGAAGACTGAAGAATTGCTGAAAATTGCACTCGGTCTGTCAGGAACTGAATCTGCTGTGTGTTCTCCCGGTATTGTGCAGTAATTGCGATCGGGATACAGATGCAGCCTGCCTGGTATAGTACTTTCTTTTATATGGATGTGTGAAGAGGTTTGTGTACCTCAAGTGAGCCCTGCTGACATTGAAGGACCCTATCTTATTTGGAGGTCGTGAGTACTAATTCAGGGTCACTCCTGTTGAATTGCCACATTAAATCCAAATGGAATTACTGTACTGCTGACTGTTTAATTCTCCTTTTCTCAGTGTGAAAGGGCCCCACCAGCTGCCACGGTTTTGACTAGCCACTGGGCTTGGGTACCCAGGGACAGTAACTGATAGGATAGGCTCAGCACAGAGCCATAGGTAGATTATTAGAGTGATAAGCTAATTAACCTGATTTCCCTGTCCTTGTTATATCCCCTAAATAAATCAGAGCTGCTTGTTTCAGCAAAGTTATACTGCCTGAGGTATTTGTCTATGTTAAAGTACTGTACTGTGACTGTTGCACTGTATCTCATTTCACAGGAGGTCCCAGTGCCGAACTAGACCTGGGGTAAGTGTATACTGTGAAGGTAATTCTGATATATTGTGTGGGCCACTAGTGGGAAGAAAGGGGTTGCAGTGTCCCAGAGGGCTGTGACCAAGTTAGTTTAACTATTGCAAACCCTGACCTCTGGGTGGAGGCACCGCCATTGGATCCAGGCCCTCAACCTGTTAGTGGCAAATCAGGCAGGGTAGTAGCCCTGGGATAGCGCCATCTAGGGGTTACATCTTGAGGCTCACCGCTGGGATTGTGTGTCCTCTAGTGGCCATATTTACTAACCACTGTTAAGAAAAAATGGGTACCTGATAGAAGTGGCTGTCACCGCTGGTGGAGTGGTGTACTGGGGAGAGATCGACTTCAAATGCTATGCTTATCCTGGACATCCCCCTGGGTATCAATACGACACTGTGCAGGGAGTACTTTCCAAGGTGGAAGGTTTACAAAACCCTGTGGTGGTGGGTCGGCATGCTAATCTGCTCACCCACACTTTCCTGGCCTAGTAGAGTTTAAGGATCCCATAGATAGCTCCAAAGTGCCACAGACCATTACCCAGAGGGAGCCCTCACTGCTTGGAGAGTGATAACTATGACAGTAAAGACCCGGGGAATCAGCCCTCACCACTATCTGAAACTTTTGAGGAGAAATTTGCTGAATGGTTGCTGGGAGAGGGAAAACTGTGGAGGACTTGAAGAAACTATTCTTGCCACTTGGGGTGTTCCTCCCCAACACCCTCTCCTGCTCCAGTGCCCGTAATGGTGGCTGAACCAATGCAGACTCCTATTTCTGCACCTGCCATTAGTCACTGACTCTTACCAAGGTTGAGGATCTTCTCTGGCACCTCCCACCCCCAAGGGAGGATGACTGGGAGACCTGGATAGACTATGTTGCCCCAAGTGCTAGAATGGCAATGCTCGGAAGGCTAAAGCTTAAAGAGGGTTAGTGAGAGCCTCAGAGGTCCCGCCCTGGCTACCATCCCAAGCAACGGGCCAGTAACCCTGAAGCGACTGCACAGGCCTATCTTGAGGCCTTGGAGAATGTGTATGGGAGCCCAGATTCTGATGAGGACCTATGGTGGAGAGTAAGAAATGCACAACAGTACCAAGGGGAGTTGTTGTCTGTGTATGTCTCTCGGCTGGAAAAATTGTTGCAAGAATGCCTCAGAAAGGGTAGTTTGTCGGCGATTGAACTGGACCGAACCAGACTGGACAGAATCCTTAAGTCTGCCCCTTCTCAGAACTGCTGTTGCTTCAGTTACGCCTGGCAAATCGACTGGAATCCCACCCTCCCATGATGAGTTAATGAGAGAAATTCGAGGAGTTGAGAAGGCGACCTGGAGGTACCTGCACCAACAGCTGTGGCTACGACCTGAGTGACTGAGGGTGACCCATCAAGTGAAGTTCAGGGCAGAGGTTGACAGTCAATGAGTGCTCTGACAAGGAAAAAGATATGCCACAATGGGGCTTAACTGTTGAGAGAGATCCGAATTCAAAACAGTCCTTTGTGAAGGCCACGCCTGCAAGTATCGGCCCTGACCTATATCCCACTGCATCTGATATGGGGTGGGGTACCCACCCATGTATCTCCTGCTGATAACAGCTCCAAACTCAATTCCTTGACCATGGAAGTGGAGAAACTGACGAGATGTCTCCAAATGCTTATCACACACGCAGACAGAGATGGCACCCAGGTTTCCAGTTAGTAATACCCCGCCTGGCTCCCAGTGGCTGGCCTCCGGCCAGCTCAAACTCCAGAAAGTATGTTTTGCTATAATTGTGGGAAAGATGGGCACATGAAAAGGAATGCCAGTCCCCAAAAGACACTGACAAAGTTGCATATAGGCTACAAGTAGAGCTTCAGAGAAGAAATCAGTGGTTAAGAGGTGCACGACATGATCCCAGTGAGGGCACCAAAAATGCTAATTCACGTCCCTTGTGGCAAGTCAGTTGCCCAGGCCCTCACTACCGCCTCTCCAGACTGGTCCAGAATAGTGGGTCCCTCCATGGAGACCACTGTAAAGGTGAATGGAGTGTCTACAAGAGCTGTATTAGACAGTGGCTCCCAAGTGACAATTATGTTCCAGGATTGGTATCAGAAGCATTTGTCAGACGTACCTTACAACCATTAGAAGGACTGCATGTATGGGGTTAAGTGAGAAGGCCTACCCCTATTCGGGTATATCCAATTTGGCTGTCTTTCCCCACCTCCGTGGCTGGAGTGGCGAACAAGTAGAGACCCTAGCCTTAGTGTGTCCCCCACTGGACTGTATGATGGTGTCCCTTTGTTGATTGGAACAAATGCTCATATGTTCGGAAGGCTGGCACAGTTGTGTTATGAAAACAGGGTCAAAGACTAGTAGAGCTTTAAGAGTTCCGGCTTTAATTAAGAAGGCCTATGAGGCACAGAGAGATGCTGAAAAACAGAACCAGAGGAACCGGTCGGAATTGTATGGAAGAAGGATCCTGAGTCTCTGATCCTGGCGCCAAATGCCCAGTGTACCTTACAGGGAGAGGTCCGGTATCAGAAAGGATGTTAAGAATAAAATATTAATGTTGGATGCACCAGGCGATGGAAAATTGCCAGAGGGACTGCTGGTCAAGCCTAGTATTTTGCCCGCTAGAGCCCATGCTTATGCCAGAAGGGTAATGGTCCAAGTTCATAATGTGTCTGAAGAGACATTCGAGTAAACAGAGGTTGCATCCTGGCTAATGTGCATTGTGCAGACACTGCAGTGCTACCCAGCAGCAAGAGTTCAAGGAAGAATGACAGAGTAACGCCTGACTTGTTTGATTTCGCGCCACTGCTGCCAGCTGAATGGAAAGTAAGGATCAGTGAGAAGCTTGCCCAGAGAGCAGGTGTTTTCTTTAAAGGAATGGGATGTAGGATGCGTGCAAGGAGCTGAGCACAATATCCGCTGCATGACTAAAGACCATTTCGTGAGAGGTCCTCGCCTGGCACCTGCTGACATAGATGATGTGAGACGGCATCTGCAAGAGATGTTAGCTGCTGGTGTAATACAAGAATCCAGAAGCCCTTATGCTTCCCCCATTGTGGTAGTGAGGAAAAGAATGGAACAGTAAGGATGTGTGGATTATCGCACCTTAAACCGCGGACTATCCCTGATCAGTACACAATGCCCCGCATTCAGGATGCTTTGGACTGCCTAAACGGGAGCAAGTGGTTCTCTGTGCTGGATCTCCGCGAGTGGGTACTACCAGATCCCGATGGCCCCAGAGGACCGTGAGAAGACGGCCTTTATCTGTCCGGCTATTTCTATGAATTCATGAGGATGCCTCAAGGATTTCAGGTGCCCCAGCCACTTTTCAACGATTGATGGAGCGTGCAGTGGGGACATGAACTACTAGAGTGCCTGGTATACCTAGATGATGTTATTGTGTTTGGCAGCTCACTGGAGGAACATGAGAGCAGATTATTTAAGGTATTGGACCGACTGGAGGACTTTGGCCTTAAACTGTCCATTGATAAGTGTCAATTCTTTCAAACATCAGTAAAGTATGTGGGACACATAGTATCCACCGAGGGAATAGAGACCGACCCAAGTAAAGTTGAGGCCTTGACCACCTGGCACAGCCCAAAAATCTAAAGAACTGCAAAGATTCCTGGGATTCTGTGGTTATTATCGGCGCTTCATCAAGGACTATTCAAGAGTGATCCGCCCTTTACTTAACCTTACTCAAGGGTATCCCCAACCCACAAAAATACCAAAAGTCAGCGTCCCTCAAGACTGAAAGAGTGTATTTTCATCCGAGGAAGTATTTGGGGCCGCTGGACTCCTGATTTGAGACTGCTTTTCATGAGATCATATATCAACATCCCATGCTCCAGTGCTGGCCTATGCTGATCCAAGAAACCTTCGTCCTGCACACTGATGCTAGCTTGCAAGGGTTGGGGGCTGTGTTGTACAAGAGCACGAGAATGGCCTGAGACCAGTGGCCTTTGCCAGTAGAAGCCTGACCCCATCCGAAAGAACTATCCTGTACATAGTTAGAGTTCCTAGCTTTGAAGTGGGCTATTGTTGACCAATTCCATGAGTACTTGTATGGGGCTAAATACTAGTAAAACTGACAATAATCCTTTGACCTATGTGCAGACCTCAGCTAAGTTGGATGCCACTGGCCATAGGTGGCTTTCTGCATTATCTACATATGACTATGCTCTCGAATACCGAGCAGGTCTGAACCACATAGATGCTGATGCTCTCTCCGGAGGCCTGTTCCCCAGAATGATTGGGTCCGATTGCAGAACCTGACATTCGGCACTCTGCCGAAGTTTGACAGGGAGGAACAAATGTCCACGGACGCAGTGGACTGCATGGTGGATTGCTTGGGAGCCTCTGAGAATTGCATACCTGCTGCTATTGCCACTTTTCTGCAATAGACATTGGTGCACTGCCTCAGCTGGACAATGACAGTATTCGGGGCCCAATCCCGCGATCCCATGATCAAAGCAGCTTTAGAAGCCTCTATGCAGGAAAAGATGTTCCAAATTACGCCCACTGATTTGAGAACTGCACTGTTATACAAAGAAGGTCCTAAGTTGAAACTGATCAATAAACTGTTATACAGAGAAACAGTAGACAGAGGGGACAAGTAGACAAACAACAACTAGTGCTGCCCACTGCTTTTGAGACTCAGTACTGAGGTCCTTGCACAACACATGGGGCACCTTGGTATAGACAGAACACTTGACTTGGTGAGATCCAGATTCTATTGGCCTAAGATGGGGGCTGATGTGGAGCAACACATCAATCTAGTCGCTGCTTACAGGAAAGTTTTGCCCCAGAGGGCTGCCCCTTGTTAACATCACCACCAGTGGACCCATGGAGCTGGTCTGCATGATTTTCTGAGTTTGGAGTCAGATCAAAGAAATATCAGTAATGTGCTGGTGGTCACTGACCATTTCACGAGATATGCCCAAGCTTTTCCCACCAAAGACCAGAAAGCATCCACTGTGGCCAAAGTACTGTAGAAAACTTTTTGTTCACTATGGGGCTCCACAAAGAATCCATTCTGATCAAGGGAGAGACTTTGAGAGTCGCCTGATCAAAGAGATGCTTTCTCTGTGGGAGTGTGAAAGTCCAGAACCACTCTTACCACCCCAGGGGACCCACAGCCTGAACGTTTAACCAAGACTTTGCTAGATATGCTAGGCACCCTGCACCCAAAGGACAAGCCTAGATGGAGCCAACAAATTAGCACCTGGTACATGCTTATAACTGCACCAAAAGTGATGCCACTGGATTCTCCCCTACCGCCTGATGTTTGGAAGAAGCTCGACTACCAGTAGATGTGTGTTTTGGGGTCCTCCTGATGGGGTTCAAGCTGACAACTATTTACAGTATGTGAAAGTTAAAGGCCCAGCTAACTCATGCGCATCAACTGGCTCAAACCATGGCTGCCAAAAGAAATCTGGCCAACAAAGAAAGGTATGATAAAAGGTGAAAGCATACAGGAACCCAGGAGGGAGATCGGTATTGCTAAGAAATCTGGGACTGCATGGCAAGCACAAGATTGCTGACAGATGGCACCATCTCCCTCACATTGTAGTGGGCAAACTAGATGATCTGCCAGTGTACAAAGTAAGGCCTGAGAATAATTCAAAAGATGTAAAAACAATGCATAGAAATCATTTACTGCCCATTGGACAAATCTTAATTGAGTCTGAGCCCTAGAAGATGCCCTCTGGACCAGTGACCAGAGCTGCTGCTAAGAAAAGATCAAGAAAGTGTGCACCTACAGAAGCAAGTTAAAGTGTCCTCTCCACAAGTCCCAGTTGAGCATGACTGTCAGTCCATATCGGAAGAAAGTGAGAGTGACTTTGAATACTATCCTTCTTACGAACTGAGTCAATTGTTTGGAAATCCCTAGTCAATACTGGAGACAAAGCTGGGCCTTCTGGACTGTCTAAGCCCCAGCTTCATCCCTGGAGCCATTGCTCCCAGAAAGTGAAGTGCAAGCATCAGATCAGATGAAATGGAATCATTGTGCATGGTTGAACTGTTTGAGTTTTCAGGGAGGAAATGATAGATTGGGGCAGACTGGTGATACACCCGAACAAGAAGAGTATTTTGAGTGCCCTGACAGTCCACTGCCAGTGTCCGAAAGCTCTCCATGCGAGCCAAATGTTGTGGACTCAGAAACTGTAACTCCTGGAGCTGAAAGTGCCCCAAGTTCCAGCCTCTACCCCATGGAGACTCCCCTGACAAGTGAGGACAATGCTGAAAATGAGGCTCAGAGTGCGAGACTATAACAGTTCCCCTAGAAAGACTGGTCGAGCTGTAAAGCCTGTGGTGCACCTCAGTTATGATTCACTTGGGAGGCCTGTGGACTTGCCTCTCAATGTTGTCCATAAAGGAGTGTATGTGTCCCGAGCTCATTGCCCAAACTGAGCATCAGTGCTAACTCCAAGTTACTTGTGTTGCCCTTTCATATGGTGCCTTGCCCCCATCCAGCCCCAAGGTAACTGATAGGAAGGGCCCCTCTTCAGGTTTCATGTACAAGAGGTAATAACTTGAGTTATGGTACAATGTGTATGTAATACTGTGTAAAGAGTGACGCACTGCAATGTTTCAGAAATGTGTTCTTGGTAAAATGATATATTGACTGATGATTACATGTGCGAGCCTAATGTAAATGTACATGGTTGCAGTTGAAACTTATGGGATTCTTGCTTGACGCGACGCCAAGCTTTCCCAGGCCAGGAAGGGTGTAACCTCTGCAAATGGGGGTTCCCAAAAGACTTCAGGAGCTTGTTTGAATGCTCCAAGCCTGAATGGTGTTTGGCATTTAAGCCATTTATCAGTGAGTGTTTTAGAACCTCTGGTACTGTCTCTTTAAGAGCTGTCTGCTTGCAGACATAATTAGTTTGTATGGGGACTGTGTGTTTCTTTGATTGAGTACCACTCGAGCTGCTGCCAATTCACTTCATTTTGCAGTCACTAGGAGTGCAAAGGAACCTATGTGAAAGATGTAACTGTTTGCCAGAAATTATTTAGAGTAATAATGAAATTACAGTTTGTCTAACCTGCTTCTTTGCAGTCAGAACTGTGTGCTAGTTCCCATTCTAGTTTTGAACTGCTGAACTGGACCAATCAGTGTGGGGAAGCTAGCTCTAAAATGGTGCCTTGGACCGAATCAGAACTTGGACTCATAATCTGAGCCAGCCACAAGAGGATTGTATGGGCAGTGACTCTGGGAGATGTAGTTTAGACTTCAGTGCCTTTTGGACCAACAGCAGCAGTCTATTGTGAGTGACAGCCAATCCAGTCAAGAACTGGGAGGAACTCAAAGGAAGTGCCCAGTTTTGTCGGTTGGAGCTTCAATTGAGCTTTGGCAGTGAAGAAGGAAGGAGCCCTGTGCTTTTCAGTGTGCAGTTTTAGTCAAAAACGGTGTAAGGCCCAGAGTTCCGGTCTGCAGCTTGTTAGGACTGAATCCGTCCCTGTGAAAAGAATCAAAGGATCTCTGAAGAGTAGAAACCAGGCTCACCCTGTAGAAGACTGAAGAATTGCTGAAAATTGCACTCGGTCTGTCAGGAACTGAATCTGCTGTGTGTTCTCCCGGGTATTGTGCAGTAATTGCGATCGGGATACAGATGCAGCCTGCCTGGTATAGTACTTTCTTTTATATGGATGTGTGAAGAGGTTTGTGTACCTCAAGTGAGCCCTGCTGACATTGAAGGACCCTATCTTATTTGGAGGTCGTGAGTACTAATTCAGGGTCACTCCCTGTTGAATTGCCACATTAAATCCAAATGGAATTACTGTACTGCTGACTGTTTAATTCTCCTTTTCTCTGTGTGAAAGGGCCCCTACCAGCTGCCACGGGTTTGACTAGCCACTCAGGCTTGGGGTACCTAGGGACAGTAACTGATAGGGATAGGCCTGTGCACAGAGCCATAGGTAGATTATTAGAGTGATAAGCTACTTAACCTGATTTCCTGTCCTTGTTATATCCCTCAATAAATCAGAGCTGCTTGTTTCAGCAAAGTTATACTGCCTGAGGTATTTGTTCATGTTAAAGTACTGTACTGTGACTGTTGCACTGTATCTCATTTCACAGGAGGTCCCAGTGCCGAACTAGACCTGGGGGTAAGTGTATACTGTGAAGGTAATTCTGATATATTGTGTGGGCCACTAGTGGGAAGAAAGGGGGTTGCAGTGTCCCAGAGGGCTGTGACCAAGTTAGTTTAACTATTGCAAACCCTGACCTCTGGGTGGAGGCACCCGCCATTGGATCCAGGCCCCTCAACCTGTTAGTGGCAAATCAGGCAGGGGTAGTAGCCCTGGGATAGCGCCATCTAGGGTTACATTGCACATCTTTTCTGAAAGATGCTACCCTCTTGGACTTTGTTGATTCCACTGAGGTACTTAAAAGTTTCTATCATGTCCTCCCTCTCCCTCCTTTCCTCAAGGGTATAGATATTAAGCTCCTTTAGTCTCTCCCTGTATGGCTTCTCTTGCAGACCCTGCACCATTTTAGTTGCCCTCCTCTGGACTGCCTCTATCCTGTTTATGTCCTTGCGGAGACAGGGTCTCCAGAACTGGATGCAGTATTCCAGATGGGGTCTCACCAACTGTCTGTGCAAAGGGATGATAACTTCCTGTTTTCTGCTGGTAATGCCTCTCCCTATACATCCCAGTATCCCCCCAGCCCTCCCTACTGTCTTCTCACATTGTTTGCTAACCTTAGGGTTATCTGACATGATTACCCCCAGGTCCCTTTCCATTTTTGTTGTTGTTACTACCCCCCCCCCAAAATTGTGTAATCTTCCCCTGGGTTTTTGTTTCCCAGGTGCATTATTTTGCACTTCTTTGCATTGAATCCAAGCTGCCATACTTCTGACCATTCCTCCAACCTTGCCAAGTCCCTTCTCATTCTTTCCACACCTCCTTGTGTATCAACCCTGTTGCAGATCTTCGTGTCATCTGCAAAGAGGCATACTTTTCCTTCCAGTCCCTCTGCAATGTCACTTATAAAGGCATTAAAAAGGACTGGACACAGTACTGAACCCTGCGGTACCCCACTAGTAACACCTCTTTCTTCAGAGTGGACTCCATTTACTGTTACCTTCTGTGTCCTGTTATCCAGCCAATGTTTTACCCAGGCTACCACCCTGGGACCCACTCCCAGGCTGGTTAATTTGACTATTAATCTTTTGTGTCCGACTGTGTCAAACGCCTTGCTAAAGTCTAGGTAGGCCATGTCCACAGCCCCTCCCTGGTCTACTACTTTGGTCACCCAGTCAAAGAAATCAATTAGATTCATCTGACATGACCTTCCTGTTGTGAACCCATGCTGACTTGGGTCCTCTGCCCCACTGGCCTCTAGGTACTCAACAGTTCTTTCCTTCAGAAGTGATTCCATCACTTTCCCTACCACAGAGGTTAAACTAACAGGTCTGTAGTTTTCTGCCTCTGTCCTGGTCCCACTTTTGTGAAGGGGAATCGCATCCACCTTCTTCCAGTCCTCTGGTACCACACCAACCTCCCATGATTTGTTAAAAAGTGTAGTCAGTGGTTTCACTAGTTCTCCCCTTAATTCTTTTAGAATTCTGGGGTGAATTCCATCAGGCCCCATTGCTTTGTCCACCTTCAGTTTTAGGAGTTCTTTCAGAACCCTTTCTTCTGTGAATGGACTGGGATCGACCCCCCATCCAGAGTGCTTCTGTTGATTGGATTAGGCACCTCCCCCTCCTCCTCTTTTGTGAATACTGAGCAGAAATATTTGTTCAGTATCCCTGCTTTTTCACTGTCCCTCTCTGCCCACCCAACGTCCATTCTGTTAAGCTTCACTATCCCTCCCTCCCTTTGTCTTTCAACGTTCCCTGATGTACGTATAAAAGGTTTTATTCCCCTTCTTAACCGAGTTGGCTATCTTTTCCTCAGTTTGGGCCTTTATTATTCTGACTTCCCTCCCTGCTTCCTTCTGCCTTAACTGGTACAGCTCTCTGTCCTGCTCCTTCTGTGTTTCCTTATACTTCCTGAATGCTATTTTTTTTCTCCCTGACCTTCCTCACCACCACTTTTGAGAACCATAGTGACTTTTTCTTTCCTTTTGATTTGTTTATTTGCTTCACACAAAGGCTTGTTGCCTCTGTGATGGCAGTTTTGATGTTTCCCCATTGTTGCTGCACCCCTCCTTCTAGCCTATTTGCTAGTGCTTTTCTAAGGCACTCTCCCATCTTACCAAAGTCAGCCCTCCTGAAGTCCAGTACTCTCACTTTTGTATGGCTTGACTCTGTAGCTGAGTTTATCATGAACCACACTGTTTGGTGGTCACTTGTTCCCAGATGGCTACCCACTTCTAGATCTGAGATCCTCTCACTGTCCTCATTTGAGAGTATGAGGTCTAAGATTGCTCCCTCACGAGTGGGTTCCAAAACTAGCTGTCTGAGGCATGCCACCTGTAGGGCATCGAGAATGGCCCTGCTCTTGGATGTGGCTGCAGCAAAGGTGCTCCAGTTAACATCTGGCATATTCAGGTCTCCCATCAACAGTATCTCCCCTTTCTCTGCCATCCTAAGAATGCCTTCTATCTTATCCTTGTCCATTCCCTCCCCCTGAAATGGGGGTCTGTATACAACCCCTGTGTGGATTGTGGTGCCATTTCCAGTCTCTAAGGTGACCCACAGTGCCTCCTCTCCTCCCTGTTTACTCTCTTGTTCAGTTGCTTTTATCCCTTCCCTTACATAGAGAGCTACTCCTTCCCCCCTCTTCTCCCCTCCCTGTCTCTCCTGTAGGTTGTGTACCCTGGTATGTTAACATCCCAGTCATGGTTCTCTGTGTACCATGTTTCTGTGACTGCTATGATATCCAGGCTTCCCTCTTCCATCAAGGCCACCAGTTCAGGGAGCTTGTTGCCCAGACTACAGGCATTGGTACTCTTTACCCTCCATTTCTTCCCTGTCCTTATTGCCTTTGTCACTTTCTCCATTTACCCCTGCCCTTCTCCCTAGCGACATCTCTAATTTGGCATTTACCTCACTTTACTACTTGACTTTTTGGGCTAGGATTTCCCTGCCCTTTCCAGTGCCTCCTTGGCTATTTTAAATGCTTACCAATGAAGCATTTAAACCTGTCACCTAGGATCCTGGTTCCCCTCCTGGACAGATGCTGACCATCACTCCAGTATAGGCCTGCATCACTCCAGATGGACCCCCAGCCCCCAACAAAGTCAAATCCCTGAGCTCTGCACCAGTTTTTCAACAACTGATTGAATCCCATGGTGTGGAGCACCCTAGCCTCACCCATGCTATAGACAGGCAGCACCTCCGAGAAGGTTACTGTGTGTGCTACTTGTCTAAGGCCCCTCCCCAACTCCACAAACTCTTCCTGCACTGCTTTGATCCCTTTCTTAGCCAGGTCATTTGTCCCTAGGTGGACAATGACATCCAGCTCCCTTCCCTGTGCAGCTGCTCCGGCGATCCTGAGGATTCGCTCCCTGTCCCTCCAAGCCATGGCGGCAGGCAGGCACCTCACCTCCCTCTCCCCTTCCTCCCCCAGTTCTTCCTTCCTAACAATGGAGTCCCCCACCAGGAGTTATTTCCTTCTACTGTGGGGTCCCATGCCACCCTCCTGTCGGTCTCCTTTGTGGAGGTTCCCAGCATCCTCCTTGGTCTCCACTGTGGGTGCCTCCATAGAGGAACCACACTTTGCCAGAACGGCATATGAATTGTGGAGAGGTACAACTGGAGGGACGCGTCTATGTTCCACTACCCTCACCCTCCCTGAGCCCACTGTGGTCCAACCGCTCCTCTTTCTTGGCAACCTCTGAGGCAACAGCAGTGGCCCTGGTCCCTGGATTGGAAAGGAGGTCCCACAAATCCTGGCCAACTCAGTCTGGAGATGAGCAACCTACTCCCTCAGCCCAGAGAGGTGCCTACAGATGGGACAACACCGCATCCTCCAGAACGTCTCCTGGAAGACTGCTGCTCCACAGCAACTGCACTGCACCACTCCCATCATGTCTTATTTCTGGCCCTTTCACTGTTATTTGGAATACTTACTCTTTCCTCTGTTTATTTTTTTCTCCCAACTTAGTTACTGCCTCTGTGCCCTTTAAGCTCCTGATCTTCCTGTTCTGAGACAAGAATATCCTACATTTCTCAGTAGTCTCCTTACTTGCTCAGAGGCAGACCTCCAGCAGCTAGGGGGGGATGGAGAGCTACTCTTGTCCTTCTAGGATGGTGAGTCTTTTGTGGCTCTGTGTGTGTATGGAAAAGCAGCAGGAGAAGGATAAAGACATATCCATTAGCTCTATAGGTGTTAGAGTTTGACGGTCTGTGCTTGTGGAGAGTCTAAGAGCTCTTATTTTTCATTTATTTATTAAAATAAAAGATCCCTTTTTAAGGCTAAATAAATCAGTCACACAAAGAGATTCTTGCAGTTTTCATGAGCCTGCTGTTCTGGTGAGAGTGCAGTGCAGTGGCTTGTGGAGGCAAGGCACAAATTGCGTAACATCCACATGCATACAGAGAGACTGAACAAATCACTTAACCTCCCAGTACTCTTGGGTCACCCCTTGAAACAGACATTGCGCCTAGTGAGCTTACCTGGTAACCAAAGAATTAACAAAAAAACAAAAAAAATACCACAAGGATTTGGTCTCACAAAAAAGTCACCAAAGAACACAAGTCCCATTAGACTAGATAATGGCCCAGAAGCAACAAAAAAATGACAGACAGCAAACAAAAAATAGCACAAAGTTTGTCACAGTCACACACACATCTTTGAAATGAATGTATGCCAATCTCTGACAGTTTTTTAACCATCTGAAAGGTACAAAGATTATGCACTGCTAAGAGATCATTTACTCTGCTTACAATCTTCTAGATTTTCCATTCATTTTTTTTTTTTAAATTAAAGATCAGTTAACTAATAGTTAAGAGGGGATAGTTAACTCTCAGAGAGCAGCAGTGCAAAACGTATGCATGCATCATTTTTGATGTGCTGGTGATCATCGGTGAAGCAGTTAGAATATTAGTCTGGTGATTCATGGGGCATCCTGTAACAGATGTCCAGGAAAACAAACTTGAAACGCCGGTCATATCTCTGTATTAGTTGCATTCACTTATTTCATCACTTACCTTTGGACTTCATGTGGTAATGGGTTTTAAAGGTAAAGAACCCAACAGCCATACTTAAATGGGCCCCTATTCAGTTACAGTATGTTTGTGCTGTTTGTTCAGATAAAATACTGAATACATATTTATTTGATTTTTGAGCTACTACAGGTGTGTGGTCTGAGGATTGAAAGCAGGAGGCAGTTATGAATGCTGGGACATTGCCATTCTCCCCACGATTTCTTGCTTTCAGCAGAGTTGGGTTGGAGGGTTTGATCACAAAAGTAGGGAAATCCTAACCCCCCCTCACCTCCCACCCCACAGCAAACAGACAAGACCACACAAGCAACCACAGACAGTCATCATTAGGTAAGATAAATGACATACAGCTGTTTCCAGATGACACAAACCCAGTAGCACTGATGTGCTGCCTTTGTGGATTTGTGTCAGTTCCATGCATACCGCAAGGCACACACACTCGATTCTGACTGCAGATAGAAATCCACAATACTAAAATCACAACATTACTTCTGTGTGCTGAAACAGAGACCCCTGCAGCCACAGAGACAAAGCAGTACCCAAATTACAAGAATTTTTTTGTCTGCAGAAGTGCAGGCCCCAATGGGGCCAGTGCTCATGTAGCCACAGGTGCTCATCCACACTGTAAGACATACACACAGTTAAGCGTAATACATACACACTGACTTCTAGCTACAGAAGCGCAGGTGCCACAAAATCAGTGATATCAAAAGTTGCAGCAGTATTTCTGTCTGCAGAAGCACAGGCCTCTGAAGGGCCTTTGCCTCTTAAGACACAGATGTAAGACATGCACGCTGACTCATATAGAAAACCATGTACTAGCGGATCCAGCAATATAGTGACATAGGACCTGCTACCCTCTTAGGTATCAAAAAGTAGCTGTTTTAACAGAATCTGACTGTTAAAAGTTAACATTTTACTTTTTTTTTCCTAAACAAAATTGTACCCCTTTGAAAAATTTATGGAACCACTGCTGAAAATATTATCGGGCCTGTGCTTCTGCAGTCACAGTTACTCATGCACTCTGTGCAAAATACAAACACAGATGTGGCTGCAGAAGCACAGGTCCCTGCAGGGCAGCCGCAGCCAATAATCCATGGAGGTAGCACTTAAGAGCTACTGCATTTGTCATCTGGAAATGGTTGTACAGTATGTTCGTCTTACCTGATGATGACTGTCCGTGGTTGCTTGTGTGGGCTTGTCATTTTGCTGCTAGGGTGGGGGGGTTAGAAAACCCTCATGCCACATTTCCCCCTAACTGGTACATTAATTCCTTTTTTGCAAAGAATATATGTGTATATATATATATTCTGAGGACTCGGCAGCCTTTATTCCACACAAGATGGCAACCTTGATTGATACATATATTATAGGATACTGAGCAGACTTTGTTCCATGGTGAACTCAGGTTATACTGTATGTCAGAGGGGATCTTTTTTGAGGATATCTCCTCCATTAGGCAACACCTTTGGAGCTATAGCTGTCAGCACTAGGACCACATGGAAATGTTTGCTAGCCAGGGGCTGCCCACAATGATGTGCCATGTCCACGTGTAGATAAGCGTGGGTGGCCCCATCACTCCTCAGTTCTTTTCCTGTCATCAATATCCTTATCAGACCTGCTGAAAGAAACACCATCAACCTAGCTGTTGCCGTTCATTGCTTTATTTTACTAAGTGTTTATTTTGCACTATCTGCATGCTGCCGAAATCGAAAGAGCCTTTGTGTTAGTACTGTAAATACGGAGGTAAAATTTACAAAGACACACATGTGCCTTGTACGTGTTGTGTGGGCCTGTCTCACAGTGTGAGGACTTGAGGTTTTCCAGAGCTTCTACCAGACTGTAAGGCAATGCCATAAGAAAGTTCTAGAAAACGTCCTTTTTTCTCAAAACTTTGAAAGCCATGGAAAAAGAGCAGGGCCCAGAGTCTGTGTTTCCCTCACCTGACCGAGAAGTGACTGCCAAAGTTGAAAGATCGGGACAGTGAACAGATGTCTCAGCCCTCATCATCCGTCCAGAAGCACAAACATAGAGAAGAAGAAAGATCTTCACTGGCAAGGTCCCAGTAATCTTTGAGATGGCATAAATCTGCATCATTACCCGTTCTGGCGGCATTGACTATAGCCCCCCTCCCCAACTGTTGATAAGACACCAAGGTCGGGTCTTGGCTTAGACACTTCTCTACCTACTATGAAAGGTAGGACACCATCGTCATCAGGCCAAGGATTATTCATGCAAGTAGTCATGGCCCCTTTATGCATTTTGCCTGGATTACTAATTTTATTTTACTTTTTTATTTAAACTTTTGTTAACCACGTAAATGTAATGATCCAAGGCCCTTTTTCATATACGATCTGGAGCCGTAAATAACAGTCAAGATGTTACATGAAACAATAATATAATACAACAACAACAATACATCAAATACAATAACATATTCAGTAATGACATTTACATGTTAAAAGGCTGAGATATTGTTTCTTAAGGTGCTTTTTAAAAGTCACATGTCCCAGACCTTGTTTTAAGGACACTGGTAAGTTATTCCAGTTTGTTGCTGCACTTACAGAATAAGCACACATACCCATCTTTGTGCTTACATTTGGGACAGCAAGTCTGGGTGTAGTATTAGAGCATAGGGTCCAGTCCACTGTCTTAAAAAAAAATCATACATTGAAAATAGAGAATCAATCCCTAATCTCAAAACATTATTTGTTAAACAGTTTAGGTTATATAAACAACTTAAGTTTGGGGTAACCAACCCACCAGTTGATATAAAGTACAGTGGTGCATTCGATAGAGTAATTTTAGAACGAACCTACAGACAGCATGAAAGGTAGTGGTAAGCAGTGACATATCAGAATTTGTTAATCCAGAAAACAAAAAATGCAGTTATACAGGCAGTTATACCATTGACGGGACCTCCTGGTACCCAGCCCTCATTGATGGGTTCCTCTAACATGCTGAACATTCCTCCACCTCAGCCGCCACCAGTGTTGACTGTGCATTCTGTGGCTTCCCTTGTTTCTAGTGATATCAATGACGTAGTGAAACACAATCCTGACCTCGTGGATTTAGAGGAGGAATATGAGGGAGAACAATATTTAGCACCTCACTCTAGTTCTGCCCTGTCATCCTGCAATGAGGACTCTGTTCTGTACCCAGAAACCCCCTGAGGATACAACTTTCCAAGCCATGATACAGCAGGTGCAGTCTTCCATGGGCTTTGCTGTGAAAGAGGAAGATTCCACAAAAAGAAATCTAATGGAATTTTTGGCGGTGCCCTGCCCTTCCTCCATTATGATTCCACCTGTATATCCTGCATTAGATGATGCTACATTTGCCACCTAGTACAGACCTAATTCACTGTCAGCAGTTCCTAGAAAGGCAGATGAGCAGTATCCTGCACCATTTGCTAAGCCTTATTATGCTAACCAGCCAGAAACTGAAGTCATCATGGCTGCTTATGGTAGGTCTAGAACACCTAAACACATAAGTACTTTGCCTCCTAATAAAGAATCTAGGAGGCTGGATGTGATGGGCAGACGTACTTATGCCTCTGCATCACTGGGCCTTAGGATTGCGGGCTATCAGCCCCCACGTGGTAAAATATCAGAATAGCCTGTGGATAGCTGCTTCTACTGCAGCCCAGGCTTACCTGATGGCTGTGCCAGGAATGAGTTACTTAAAACATTATACAGTATTCTGGTGCTGAGGTTGGCAAACATTTGCTATGCTCAGCTTATTACGTTTCTGATGCTTCTGCCAGGGCTGTTCCTTCTGGTATTGTATAAGAATATATTCTTGGCTCAGAGTTGCTGGCTTTGCCAATGATGTGTAGCAGGCAGTTTTGAATTCTCCTTTTAGAGGGACAAAACTGTTGGCTATGATATTGAATAGGCCCTGCATGGCCTTGAGATCGCAAAGATGACTAAGGTTTGCATAGTCCCTGTGTCCCACTCTTGCTAGGAGTTATAAAAGGGGCTCCTTTTGTTCATCTGCTACCTGAGGTAGCCGTGCCTACTGTCAGCAAGGCCATTGTAAGGAAAGTGGCCCCTTGCCGGGTCCCCTCCCTCCAGATGCCCATACAAAAGCACCTAATGGAATCTGTTTCAGCGGCACTACCTCCATCGGTTCCGCTTGACTGTCTTGTGGCTATGATCCCACCTCCACTGAGGGGTGGTTGTGGAGGGCAGGATCTCCCTATGTCTGAAACACTAGTGGGAAATCACTATGGATGAGTAGTTTCTGGAGGTAATTGCAAGGGGGGCATGCTCTGGAGGTGTTAGAAATCCCACCAGATCATCCTCTGCATCCTTCCTGTTATCCTCTGGGCCACCTGTCCCTTCTGAAGAAAGAAGTTCAACCATTATTCCAGAAATGTGCTATAGAACTGGTTCTTCCTCAGGAGAGAAACAAAGGGTTCTATTCCAGATACCTCCTAGTCCCAAAATGGACAGAGGATCTGCGTCCTGTGTTGGATCTTAGGGATCTCAACTTCTACATGGAATACAAAACAGTTTGAATGTTATCACTGCAAACTCTGATTCACGTTCTGCAAACAGTGGGCTCGATTTGTTCTCTGGATATGAAAAATGCATACTTTATTGTTCACATCAGGAAATCTGACCGGCAGTATCAACGCCTTATGCTGGAGGGACAGCACTACCAGTTCAGAGTATTGCCCTCTGGCTTGTCTTTTGCATGATGGGTCTTTACCAAGTGCTTGGCAGTAGTGGCAGCAACCCTTCGCAGGAAGGCTTGTACGCATTCCCCTACCTGGATGACTGACTTTTGAAGGTCAGCTCCCGGGAACCTCTTCAACATACTTTGTTTCAGACACACCATTTATTCGACGACTTGGGGATCACAATGAATGCGACAGTCTATCTTGATTCCCTGCCAAAGACTGCAGTACATAGGGGCAGTCTTGGACACAGAGAAGGGTTGTGCTCTCTTGCCACAGGACAGGACAGGGCATATAGTGTGATTGACCAGGCACATTTGGTATACAGGAACAGTTATGTCTCTGAGGCACAGTGTTACGTCTCCTAGGTCTCATGGCTGTGGCCATAGTCACTGTGCCACTAGCATACCTTCATATGGGAATCCTTCATGGACACTCGGTGTCCAGTGGGATGACTTGACTGACTAGTTGGACCAAATGGTTCTTATCACCTCTCCACTTTGCAAAGCATTGCTATGGTGGACGGATCATGAAAACCTGTTTAAGGGCATTCCATTGCTTGTACCAGCTGCTGTTCAGATCCTCACCACAGATGTCTAGGGCTCCAGCTGGGGTGCTCATATCGGCCCTTACCAGACACAGGGGTTGTGGAACAAGGTGGAGGCTGAGTTGCATATAAATGTCCTGGAAAGGATGGCTGCCCTTTACAGCCTCCAGCCATTTCAGAATAATCTTTGCCCTGATCCTCTGCCAATCCAAATGGACACCAGTGTGATGCATTACATTAACAAACAAGGGAGAGCTCATTCCTATCCCTAATGCAGGGAAGCAGTGAAAGTATGATACTGGGCTCTGTCCCATGGCCTACAGCTATTGACATTGTATTTCGTAGGTCTCTAAAACATCTTGGCAGACAGGGTGCAGGTTACAGTTCGGGATTCATGAACAGGACCTGCCGACCTCTGTGGTAAATGACCTTTTCACAAGATGGGGTTGTCCAGGGAGTCACGTGATGAGCTGACCGGGTAGGACGTGTCCCGATCGTCTCCAAGGCCCGCGGCTTAAAGTTTTAAATTCCTGTGCTCCAGGACGGCCGGAAAGTGATTACTCTGGTGGATAAGTGCTCCGGAGGCGAGCGGGTTTTTCTTTCTGGTCGAGGCTGAGAACCATGATCTTTTTTAAACGGCGAGTCCTTACCTATTAGCGGCGGCGCATCGGCAAGCTTAGGCCGCGCCCTTGCCGGAGGATGGAAGCCGACTTTGTTGAACCCCTGGTGGGGCGTGCACCAGCTACCAAACGGCCTAAATCTCAGTCGCCCACCATACCAGAGCAGGGAGAGGAAGTTGTGATAGAAGGGGGCTCGAGCACAGGTGGTGATGATATTCGGGAAATTAAGGCATTGTTACAAGGTTTGGTGCTGGATTTCTCGGAGGTTAAGCCAGCATTGAAATCTTTGGCACAAAGGATGGGCGACGCTGAGGCCCGGATTTCCTCGCAAGAGAGGAAGGTTTTAGTGATAGATCAGGAGATGGGGACAATTCAGAAAAAGCTGAAGAAGTTGGAAGAGAGGGTGGAAGACCAGGAATCAAGGAATCGTAGGAATAACTTGATTTTGGCGGGGCTACCAGAGAGGGCTGAAGGCTCAGACTGTGTCTCATTCATACAGGAGCTCCTACTAAAACTGTTAGGCCCCACGCCGTTTGGGGAGGGGTACAATCTGGAGAGAGCTCATTGGGCACTACGGGAGATGCCACCGACGGGGGCGAGGCCACGAGTTATTATTATGCGATTCCTTAATTAGAAAGAAAATCCCATGTGCTGCAGGCTGCCAGACAAAAAGCCTCTGCAATGGAATGGCGCTCACTATGGTTCTTCCAGGACCAAACGCGCATCAGAGAAAACAGAAGGAGTACGTTGATATCAAGAAGAAGCTTTATCTGGCAGGGATAAAATTTCGCTCAGTTCCCCGCTGCTTTGGTGGTGCGTCTCCAGACTGGAGAGAAGAAGTTTCTTATGGCGAAGGATGCGTTGGAAGGGCTTCGAGCTGAGCTCCCAGACTTATTCAAACCCCCATCATGACTGTCGGTGGGCATAGGAGGTCGAACCCCCTTGAGGACTGTGATGGAAAAAGGACTGGGGGGCTTACAACTTTAAGGCTGGTGGATTCATTGCTTTTGGCCTGAATTTGGACATTTAAGGGACTAGCGAAGGTCGAGTTACTAGACCTGGATAGGTCGTAAAAAGTTAAACTACAAGATTTATATGTGTTAAGTAGTGGTCATAGGGGGAAGGGGATTGGTTAAGCATACTACCTGTGTTACTAGACCCAGAAATATTTTCCAGTCCCTGAAGTACTGGAGGAATTGGTTACAAGGGGATGATGAGGATTGTCTTCACCATGAAAGGGTCAATTAGCTAGGGCTTTACTTGTTAATAGGTGTTACTAGCATATAAGCGAGCTTGAGCCAGCTTTGAGGTAAGATGGACCAGGGACTGGCCCATCGGTTTGGGACCCTTTCAGCACAAACAAAGGAGGGGTATTACTCCGGGTGCAAGAAAACCCAGAGTGGAGTAAGGGTGGCTAGAGATATAACCTTCCAAAGAGGGCCTGAGGGAGATCCCCTTAATTTTCAAGTTGTTTACTTTTTCTTTTTATCCGAGGAATATAAGGGGATGATAGAGTACAGAGAAGATGGGATCTGGAACTCTGTGTCTCTGGGGAACTCAAGAGCCAGATCCTGGGCTTTCATGTCAATGGATGGGGCTGAGGGAGGTAAGGGAACGGTTCATCCATGACTCAATTTCAGATGGTTGGTCGGTCTAAGGACCGGGGTCAAAGGGGGGCAGGGGTGGAAGAGAGAGTCCTAGTGAGGAACAGTGGGGCAAGACCTTAGAGAGGCACAATATCTGGGTTCTTGTGAAAATTTTTGATGTTACAGATGGCATACCTTAAAATAATTTCTTGGAATGTAAAAGGGCTTAGGGGTCGACGTAAGAGAATGATTATGCTGAGGTATATGGAGCAACGAGGGGTGCACATTGTAGCACTACAAGAGACACATTTACTGACGGAAGAATTAGATGGTCTCAGGAAGCGATGGGTGGGGCAGGTGTATGGAGCGGGTAGGAACAGAGCCTCTGGGGGGGTTGCGATACTAATCAAGAAGTCCTGCCCATTTGAAGTGACCCAAGTGTTAACCAGGCAAGACTGTAGGGGGATCTACATGTCTGGCAATCTGCTTGACAAGGCAGTTTCGGTGGCATCCATTTATGGGCCAACCCCCCCCCGAACCCGAATTCTTTGCCTCAATAGAAGGGGAAATAGCTACCCTTCCCTCACATTCACTTATTTTGGCTGGGGACTGGAATACATACCTTGATAACAAGGAGGATAGGTTACCTTCACATAGTGGGTCAAGTCCAAGGCCCAGCACCTGCTAAGTTCATGGAGGCAGCAGCTCTAGTTGACCCAATTAAGAATTTTCCAAACCTGGGCCCCAACATGACATTTTACTTTAGACATAAGAGTTATACACTAGAATTGACTTTGTACATAGAGAGGTTTTGTAGTAAATTAGAAGTCGCTGACTGAGGTAGGACCCTCTAGACCACTCTCTTCATCCAGTTGCAGTGGAATCAAGACCCATGCCGCCTAGACCATATAGGTGGAGGCTCCACGATTGGCTTTTAACAGAGGATAAGAGAAGGGACGAGCTAGAGGGCTCTACAGGAGATCATAAGGTCTCAGCTCCCTACATTAGGATAAAGGTTAGCTTGGCTACTTGTAAGTTTTTGTATGCTGAGGCAGCTAGGGGTCTGGCGGCAAGGGTCAAGGCATTTAGAAGAGCCAGAAAGAATTCCTGGTCGGGCGATAAACTCTCTTGTCGCAACTTGAAGGGTCCTCGGGAAATAGATGCGAACTTAAGCGCTTGAGAGGGGAACTGTCGGAAATTCTTCATGGGAAAACAGAGTTCTGGCTAAATAAGATTAACGCCAAGTATCTATTACAGGGTGACGTCCGGGCGATCTTCTAGCAGCCAGAATTAAAATTGGAGGCAAGTAGGGACAATTATATCAATCAAGCATGAAGGAAGGTAGTTACTGACCCTCAAGAAATAGCTGAGGCATTTGCATCGTTTTTGCAGAAATATACCAAGCTAGAGATTTGGTGGGGGAAAAAGAGATTAATAGTTACTTAGAAGATATTCAGCTGCCTAATTTAGATCCTGCCCAAGTTAAGGAACTGAAGCCCCAATAAGGCGTCGGAGATTGTCGACGATGTGCGGTCTCTTCCTCTGGGTAAATCGCCAGGGCAGACGGTCTCACTGCTAAATTTACCAAACTCATATTCAGACTATACTCCCTATACTTCACAGTTTTTCCTTACCATAATGAGGAAGAATCACCATTCACCGCTCTACCAGGTGTATGTTACTCTAATACCTAAGCCAGACAAGCCCAGGAGGTACTAGGTAACTATAGGCCTATAGCACTAATAAACCAAGATATTAAGATTCTTACCAAAATTTTGGCAAATATGATCTTGACTATTGCTCCGAGTTTAATTAGTCAGGAGCAAGTGGGCTTTATGCCAGGGAGAGGGGCCAAAGACGCTGTCAAGAAAATTCATCATATTCTAAACTTTGCCCCAGATTCGCGGTTACCCCTGGCCCTGATCTCCCTAGACGCTGAAAAAGCGTTTGATCGGGTCTCACATCCATTTCTCTTTGCTACAATGGAGAAAATGGGGTTCCCTGGGGGTCTCCTTAGAGGTATTAAGAATCTATACGCTGCTCCAATGGCTAGAATACTCTGTAATGGTTATATCTCGAGGGAATTCAAACTTAATAATGGGACTCGCCAAGGATGTCCTCTCTCGTCGATACTGTTCAACATCTACCTAGAACCCCTGTTAAGATCTATAAATAGGGATGTCAAAGTTCAGGGGATTAGGATTGGGGGAATGGAGCTAAAACTTTCAGTTTTTGCAGACGATATACTCCTTCACTTATGAGATCCAGTATCCAGTCTTGAGAGAGTAAGAGACTCAATAGATCGTTTCTCTAAGGTCTCTAACTACAAGTTAAATCTTACCAAAACACAAATCCTACCCCTGACTCCACATGTTTTTAAGGCAGATTTCTCATCCTTGGGAGTACAGTGGAATATTGACAAATTAAAGTATCTGGGAATTTGGATTACAGCAAACCAAGAATCCGGGGTTGAGGTTAATGTGGGGGGGATCATATCGGTGATTAAAGGGGACATGGTGAGGTGGAATAAGTTACTTCTGAATTTTACGGCGCGCTTGGGCCTCATCAAGATGAATGTCCTACCAAGGTTGTTATACCCGGTATATTTAGCCCCTTATAACATCCCTGTCAAGTGGTTTAGTTTAGTTTAATTAGAAGATTAATCTCAGGATTTCTATGGAATAACAAACCAGCCAGGATAAATCATAAGGTCTTCGTTTGCCATACGAGGAGGGGATTAGACTACCTGATCTCCATGCTTCTATGTGGCAGGCCAGTTAGGCCTGATGGCTCAATGGGCAGATAGTGATGAGGGGAAATTATGCTCCTGTATGGTTGCAAATTGAGAGCAACTGTTATTTAGCTCTGGCTGTTCCCTGAATCGATATTATGCAAGGCCCAAAAAGAGTTATTTAGGGAGGTATGGGGATCCAATTAGAAAACCCTGGAGGCCTGGTGGGCCTTTCTACTCTGGCACAGAGGTGTAGTCAAATGAGATCCAGAGACCAGCCCATATTGGGTAACCCAAACCTGGTTATAGGGGTCGGTACTTGGACGTCGGTGGTCTAATTATCTGGATGGTTTAAGATTGATTGACACAGCAGGGAGATAAAATAATATTGCCACCACAATGTGAGGATTGTCTTTTTCAAGGCTACAGCTTAGACAAATGATTGCAGGGTTCCGAAAGGGCTGGGGCTTTTCAGACTGCTCCTCTCGTGGAGGAGCTTAAGGAAGCCTTCCGAAAACAACCCACTCTCACAAGTTTATAGGCTTCTTCTGGACTTCCTGGGCCCAAATATTGCTACTCAAATCCCCTACTGGGATAAGGTGATGGCTCCTAAAAATCTAAGATGGGAAATCATTTGGAAGACTACTAAATACAATGTGATACCCAAATACAGGATTTTGCAGATTTTGTGGTTCTAACATATACTATACCCTGTAAAGCTATATGCTAGAGGGTTGAGACAGACAGATCTGTGTTTCAGGTGCTAGAAAGAAGTGGGTGACTTGTTACATGTCATGTGGGGTTGCAGTAAAATTTCTTCCCTTTGGAATGAGATTAAACAGAGCATGGATCCAATGCTGGATTATTCAGCTTTTATGACTCCAGAAATATGCGTTTTGGGTGACTTTTCCCAGATAGAGGGGAATGCGCCCAAATTTCACCTTTCTTTAATGGGGTCGGTAGTTAAGGCGTTCATGGTAAAGCATTGGAAGGACGATCTGGTCTATGCATATGGACAATGGGTGAGAGAACTGCTGGGGGTACTGGCTAAAATAAAGAGGCATTTATTTGCTGAGGGAAGACAGGCGTTATAAGCTAAAAGATGGGCAATATTAGATGCGATCTATTCTCAGCAAGCTTCAGACACTGGAACCCAGGTCTGTCTGTCAGGGGATGACTAGCAAAGAGATATATGGAATGTCTAATGTTTATATTGTATTGTGCCGTGTAACATGTTATTTTTCTTTAATTTTTCCAATACTCTGTATAATGTTGGATTTATAAGCTTCCAGATGGCTAAATCTGGGCCATACTGGGTTCACTATTAAGATAATAGGGATAATGCTGTGGTCTGCAGGGGCTCAAGGGATGGGGACTCTTCTCTTTCCAGGGGACACACTGGGAAGCCGTCCGGGTGATGCAGGCTTCACGGGCCCTAGGATGCTATACACCTGTCAATCGACATATAAGGAGGAGTGATCTAAAGAAGGATGGGTGTTTCTAACAATGGGCAGTGTCTTATATAAAAGCACTACTGAGTTTGAATTGAGCTATAATGTGGGGCGGCGCCCCAGTGTGATTGTACATAGGGGCTGTACATAGTTTACACAGGCAGTTTTGGGCGGTGTCCCTGGCATGGCCGGGTTTCTGTAGTGTATGTTTGTTCGTTGTTTGTCTTTTTGAAAACGAATAAATACGTTTAAAAAAAAAAAAAACAAGATGGGGTTGTCCAAAGTTGGACCTTTTTGCATCCCCACACAATGCAAAACTGCCGTGTTTGTGCTTTCTCGCTCTGTGGCTTGGCATTTTTTGGTTACACATTGTCCCTCTAAAAGTCCAAGAACAGTTAAAAATACTAATTCCAAACAAACCTGCTCCAGGGACATTCTATATGTTACCCAAGATACACAAACCAGGGAATCCAGGATGACCCATCATCTCTAGCGTTGGCACATTCACTGAAAACATTTCAGGACTCATTGAATCCATTTTAAAAACACTAGTAAGAGCTACTAGCAGTTTTACTCAGGACACCACAGATTTCCTCAGGAAACTGAAATAAATTGGACAACTGCCTTCGAACAGTATCCTAGCCACAATGAATGTCACTGCACTGTATGCTGATATCCCACATGAAGATGGCATAGTGGCTTGTCAGAAATTTTTAAAGGAAAACACATCAGCAGGAGACATTCCAGAAACCACCGTCAGCACCCTAATAAAATTCATTTTGACACACAACTTCACCTTTAATGGCAAGCACTGTTTACAGATCATGGGGACACCCATGGGCACTAAAATGGCACCGCCATATGCCAATCTCTTTATGGTCTGTTTAGAGGAGGATTTTTTTAAACACCACCCCTGTAAACCATTTATCTTCCTCTGATATATTGATGACATATTCCTGGTTTGGACAGAAGGTGAAGTCTCTCTCAAAAAATTCCATCATGATTTTAACAACTTTCATCACTCTATAAATCTCACCATTGAATACTCCACCACCAGCATACACTTTCTTGACACCACAGTCAGTATCACTAAAAATGGACATATACAAACTGCTCTTTACAGAAAATCCACTGACAGACGCCGCTACCTGCATAATTCCAGCTTCCACCCAAAACATACAAATAAATCTGTAATCTACAGTCAAGCGATTCGATACCATCGAATCTGCTGTGAGAGAACAAGAGACAGACAGCTCTCCACACTTCGGGATTCCCTAATTCAGCAGGGCCACTCTCCAAGACAAATTGATAGAGAATTTGAACGGGCCATACAAATACCACGAGACAATCTGCTGGAATACAGGCAAAAACATCAAACTGACCACACACTCCAAGTGGTCACTTACAGCCCCATGCTAAACCCCCTTCAGCACATTGTTAAAGAACTGCAACCCATGCTTAGAGAGGATGAAACACTGAAGGAAATCTTCCCTGAACCACCTGTCATTGCCTGTAAGCAGCCCCCCAGCCTCTCAAATATAATAATTCATAACAAACTCCCAGCAGACCATAATAACCGAGAAACAAGAGGGACAACACCATGCAACATGGCAAGATGTAAGACCTGCACCCACATATGCACACAGACCATCATTAAAACAAGCCAGAACAACATAATACAAATTAATGGATCCTACACGTCAGTCCAGCAGTGTTGTTTACCTAATTCAATGCAAGAAGTGCACAAAAGGATGCTATATTGGGGAAACAAGTAAACCACTGAAAACCAGGATGAATCACCACCGTGTCCCAATAGTAAACCAGAGTATCAGCACTCTAGTAGGAAACCATTTTTCCCAAACAGATCACTGTCTCTTGTATTTATGTGTCTTGATACTAAGAGGCAACTTCAAAAACACACAGGACAGAAGGACATGGGAATTGAAATATGTTAATTTAAATCTGACATTTCTGGACTGAATCGGGGACATTGGATTCATGACACGCTATGGTAAACTGTAACTCTCTTTTTATTGTGGACTAATCTTGATATTATTTATCATACTTTGGTTCTGTTGTATTTCTCCTGTTATTGTTTTTTCTGAGTTCCTGCCTAATCTTTTTTTTTTTTTTTCCCTACCTTACATCCCCCTGCCTCTCCTACAAATTCTTCTGCTCAGCTCTCTGGTTGTTTTCACACCTACTGTTTACTACCTCACAATCTGTCTGTCTGGGCCTTTGTTCTTTTATGTCTTGATTTTCATGCATTTCTTGACATCTCCTGTCTATTCTACCCTTATGCCTACCTCTGATCTCAGATCTTTCTTATCTGTTCCTTTGTTTTTTCCCCTCTCCAGCTTCCTTTCATCTCCTCCAGACTAGCTCCCCTCCCCTTTTCTTCTCACTTATCATTTTTTTTTACTTTGCATCTTATATAGACTTTGTATCTCTAGTCTCCTTTTTTCACATTCCTGTTTCACTTCCTGCCCTTTTTTTTTTAATTGCTCCACAATGGAGATATGAGAGGGGTGCTGCACTTCTGAGGTGCCATCTTTCGGATGAGACGTTAAACCGAGGTCCCATCTGCCTGGATTGGTGGTAGTTCAGGTGGATGTTAAAGATCCCATGGCACTTATCGAAAAGAGTAGGGGAATTTTATTGAAAATGTTGGACTTCATTACAAAAAAAAAAAATCCTATACACAGAAAACTAAATCAAGAATCATCAAGAAACACAGTGAACAACAATAAAGAACAAATGATAGTCAAAAGGAAATAATAGACAATCAATCAGTAGACCAAAGATCACAATTATGCCAAAAAAGGAGAAATTGTGGTCCTGTAAGAACCTTAAAATCATGCAATTTAACTAAACGTGTAGCAGTTCTGATATTGTCAATTATTTCTTGTAAAGAAATCACTTTCTGATGCAAAAATAACATGCATCTGGCCTGCCATAGATAATATCGAATCAAAGCCCAAACAATATACAGAGTATCAGCATGATATTTTTGACATAAATCAATGTGTACAAAACATAATATGTTCATAGGATAAATGTTACAATAAAGGTTCAGACCACAAACCTACCAACAAGGTACAAAAAGCAAGGGCAAAAGGGCAGTCTAGAAATAAATGCTGTTGAGTTTCCAGAATAGCCTGACAGAGATCCCTGGGGCAATATCGAGCATTCAGTGCTTTATGCTTATGATTACCCTGGACACTCAACCTGCCATAATTACCCAACCATACCATATCCCAAACATAAGAGGGTAAACGGGGATTACAGAGTTGCTGAAGGATCCAAGCAAAACGAGCAGGGGGACAGAAGGGGAAAGCCACCTCCTCCTGAGCCTCCCTCCTCCAAACCCTGTCATAAAGCATATGACAAGACAGGACACACAAATCCCGTGGGAAAAAAAACAATAGGACAATGCCATCTTAAAAGCTTCCTTCCCATATGACGGAACGTCCTGAGAGCGAGATTTCAAACCCTTCTTTCCGGAATCCCAGTTTGAAAGACAGGGTGACAACCACTGCATCGAAAAAAGTTTCCAAACCACCTCCCCCGGCTTCAATGCCTTCCCAAAATTATAACTAAAAAACAAACTATAAAAAAAGCGACTGGATGAATCATGCCTACCCCTCCCTCACTTATTGGTCTATAGGTCACACTACGCTTTACTGGGTTTAGACGGGACCCCCAAAACCCTTGGAAAAAAAAAAAAAACATATAGTCTGGTAAAAAAGGCCATAGGTGGGGGAAACACATAACAAAGATACAAAAAAATAGGAATCACCAACGTCTTAAGCAAAGCCACCCTTTTTTTCTTACCAATCTGAAACTGTTTCCACCCGGAAATAAGACCTTCCGCCATCCCTAGGTCAAACTGCCAGTTATGAAAAAGCATAGTGCCAGTTACAAAAAAAATACCTAAGTATTTGATAGGAGCTACAGAAATGGGAATCCCAGCATAGGTACCAGCAGGCGGAAGAATGAGGTGACCAATGGGAACCCCAGCACTTTTCCCAAAGTTAATACTAGATCCAGAAACTGAGAAATAGGTCTGAAGAACCCGTACCAAGGCCGCTTCCTCAGTATGAATGTCCACAGTCAAAACCAAATCATCAGCATAAGCTAAAAGTTTTACAGGTTCAGAAGGAGGGACCCCCCGAGCCCTATAATTTGAGGACAAAGAAAAATTACCCGTATCAAAATATCAATATAAAAATTGTAAAAAATAGGACTTAAGGGGCACCCTTGCCGAACTCCACATACAATCGTCACAGGTTTCCCTAACCAGCCATTCACATTAGGAATGATTGTGGCCCCAGCATACAAAGTTGTAAGCCAAGAAAGAAACCTAACAGGAAGCCCAAAGGCCCGTAACACTGAGAACAAGAAACCCTGAGAGACCCTATCAAAGGCCTTCTCCTGGTCCAAACCCAAAACCCAGCCAGTAACTGCCCCCCTCTCACCCAGGGCAAATAATTCCCTCAACAAAACCAGATTATCATGTTGGCATCTACCAGGAACGCCACATGTCTGAGCAGGACTTATAAGATCAGCAATTTTAAGTAATCTGGCTAATAACATTTTAGCCAGGATTTTATAATCTACATTCAGTAAACTCAGTGGTCTCCAGTTATTCAAATCAGCTGCATCCCCTTTTTTAAAAATTAAGACCAAAATGGCTTCCTTCATCGTCTTGGTCAAGGAGGCTGTGGATAACATATCATTAAACAACAACGTTGAGGCCGGAACCAAATCATTCATAAAGGTTTTATAAAAATGGGCAGTAAGGCCATCTGATCCAGGTGCCGAATTCAAATTTAAACTACCTATGGCCTGAGCCACTTCCAAAGCAACAATATCTGCAGGTGTAACTACTATGTTCCCACTGCCTGTATGTCTTCCACAACCTACTGTTTTAAACCTATGAGGTCTTTTTTCTAGCATATAACATGTTAATCATCTGAGTGTACTGATCTGCTACCTGTAATAATTGTTACTCCCGGGTCGCCCCTGAAAAAGGGACCTCCTGGGCCCAGCGGGCCTACCCGGTCATCAAAATTCAATAAATAAATAAATAAAATAAACATACCCTGCTCATCAAGAGAGAGCGTAGGGAGATGCAGAGAGTCCAAAAAGGACTCAGCAGAACTCACACACCAGGATGCTACCCAACATGTTAAGAACATGCTGTTCCACAACAGTAACCAAAGCCTTCGGAGCCGTAACCAATTCACCAAAGGGGGACCGTAAAGACTGAATACATTTAGAATCTACTCGTCCTTTACAGGCCTTAAAAGGGTCCAATCCCCCTTTGGTCATCCAAGTCCCAAATCTAGCCTTTTGTCCCAAAGAACTAGCACGGTCATATTGTAGGGTTTTCATTTGTGTATAGACCACAGCAATTTGATCACTATAGTCATGCTGTGCGGTATCAGATAAATAAATCAAATGTTGCAACTGCTGCCTCCATGCCAAATACTGTAAGTACTGAGCAGTCTGAGCTGCAGCAGCCTTCCCCTGAAAGACATGCTTCCATCGTAATTTAGAATCTTCCCACCATTCACATGCGTCCTCATAAAGATCAGCTACCGAGAGCCGAGCAGCCCATTCCCTCTGCCACAATTTCAAAATATTAGGATCCTCCAAGAGGGAGTCATTAAACCTCCATCGGTTTTTCTTACACCGTGGAGCAGTGCCCCAAGAAAAAGACACCCTGAGGGCAGCATGGTCTGAAAGTTCCACACCTACCGTCTGACAAGAAAGAATCTGCAAAACTTTAGACAAAAACATAAAATCAATACGTGTCCCCAAAGGTCCCTTAAAAAAGGTAAACCCACCCATCTCATGACAAAACCTATAAGCATCCACAAGCTGGGCCGTGGTGATAATGTCCTTCAAAGCAATAGATTCACAAAATTATTTGGGGGTTTACAACCCCCTATATCTTCGGTGTAAACCACAATTAAAATCACCTACCCATAAGAGTAACCTGGAGGTATGCAAAAAGGGCCTTGCCAAATGAAAAAGAGACACTAGCTGTGCTTTGGTCTAGGGAGCATAAACAACAATTATCTGAAATCTCTCTGAGGAGTAAGTAAAATCCAATAACAATGCTCTACCCGGTAGTATATCTACCAACCTGGAAACATGTAAATCAGTATTGGAAAACAAAATACCAATACCATCACATTTATCAGTGCCAGATGACCAAAAGGAAGGACCAAGGGTCCAAGCCCAGGAAGCCTGTTGCAGTTCTTGATGTGATTTCAACCTAGTATCCACTAGACAAACAATATCACACCTGAAATCTTGCATAGTCAAGAGCACACCCCCAAGCTTTCTATGACCTTTGATACTATTCACATTTAAAGAACAGACCGAGAAAGAAGCCATTTAAGTGCTAATGGGTGATTTACTCGTTCGACTTTGACAGGTCCGTTTAGCAATAGGATCCAACTCCCTACCTCCCTCAGTGTCCATATAGGATTGAATGGAGGAGGTGTCCGTGTTTTCCCCCTTCCGAGTCCTTATCAGACAGGTCCGTGATTAATACTGCAAATTTATTACCAGACTGCCAAGTACGAACTCCTGCCTCCTTGCCCCAACCGGCAACAGCCAGACCTTTCCTGGTCTGTTTGCCAGGATTGTATGAAACCAGAAGCGTCTAGGTCAGAGGCAGACTGTGGATTGGGGGGGGGGGGGCATCACACTATCAACCACAACCGGCCCCGCTTCCATAACATGAGCTACTGGGACAGGGGGTGGAATTACAGTAGAAGGCTGAGTTTGTAACAGTGGAGAAAAGCCAACCGGAGTGTCCTGGACTACAACCTCCTCTGACCCCTTGTTCAACCCCTCAGATGTAGAGGAAAGCAAATTGACTTTCACATCCCTGGCAGCAACAAGCTTAGCTCGCAGTTGCTGTGCCATAGTAATCAGACCTTCGTGAGAGGGACAATCCTCCCTATTATGGGATGCCCAGGGACAGCGCTCATAGGCATGTCCCGTACGCTCACAGAGGTTACACTTAAAAAGATTCAAGCAGGCACTTGAATTATGGCCAAAGTCAAAACAATGACTACATTTCACAGTATCGCAGGCAGAACTAAGGTGAGCACGGGAACCACACTTAAAACATGATTTAGGCTGCCCCCACATAAAAAAAAATGAGCCCTTTATCTTTCCCCAAATAAAATAAACTAGGTAAATGACTAGGCCCAGCATTGGTAGAATACAACTTCACTCGAACTCTCCATCCTCCAATCCAGATTTGTTCACTATCTAATGTGGGGGTAGGCTTGTTGAGCACCTCACACCTTTGTTTTAACCAAAATAAAATATCCTCCACATTCACCCCTTCATTTTTAAACATAATAGTAATATTCCTGACAGCGGGCTTAGTCAAGGGAATAGCCTGAAAGGGGGGACCAAGTGGGAGAAGTTTGACAGGTCACGTATTGTGCCCAAAACCTATCCAGGCTGGAAACTTGCTTAAACCTGATATCATAATTATGATTACCCAAACTAATAAGGGCAAAGATTTCTGAGGAAAAAAAACTTCATAGAGCCCTTAAGTAAAGTTTTAGCTACATAAACCCGATTAGGGGGGTTCTGCTAGCCCTCCCTTATATAACAACCGGACGGCATTACGCCTAGGTGCCGTTCACCCTTAGTGGAAAATAAATCAGCTAGTTTAAAACCAAGTGGATGAACCGGGTCATCATCTACCGAATCTAGCAACAAAGGGTTTGGCCCCAGTCGGAGAGGGACTGCAGGCTCAGGAGGTACAGAAGGGGAAGGAGCAGGAGAAAGAGTAAATTTATGTAAAGCAGATGAATTATCAACAACAGGAGAACCTGGCACAATAGAAACATCCCCCAAGTCAGAACAAGTCTGTAATGCATCAGTCTGAACACTTAAAACACTACCCTCTATCAGGCCATTATCAGAAACAGCACCCCGGGGATCGTTGGAGCTCAATTCAGGGTCAGTGGCCACAGATGCAACTGCTTTTTGTAGCATCTTCAAGTAGGTGGGATCCTGGGAATCTGGAGTCCAATTATCCCCATCTCCCTGTTCCCAACCAGCACTCTTCAAAGCCATTTCAGGGGACCAGGAAGCCCCTTGGCTACAATCCTTGGCAATAACAGAAAGTCCCTTAGTAGATGACTGTTCAACAGGAGCCAAAGTCCCACCTCGTTTACTCCAACCACGTGATTTAGAAGCCGAAAAAAGATACACATCCGTAGACATATTCAAAGGGCCTGACGTCTCAGGCCGACTTCTGGGAGGCTTACCTCGAGTTTTACCAAGTCCATGCTTCTGTTTACCCGCTTGTACCGGAGGGTTTTCAAAAGGAACAGGTGGGGGCTCTGGGCACACCGAGGTAGCACTCTGAAGACTGCCAGCCACAACAGAAACCTCCGAGGTTGCGGAAGTAACAGGAAACAGTGCCGAACCTTCGGCGTCAGCAGGGGGCTTAGACAACTGCACGGCCCCAACATTAGGACTCCCTGTAGATGCCTGAGGGAGTGCTGCAATTTCTTCTTCCAATAAAGTCATTTCATGGATTAAATCAGAGCGCTTACCCAATAAAGCGGAACGGTAACCATTTCCATCTGAAGAACAGGCTGCTCCTTGCCGCCCAGCAAGTGCCACAACACTCAGTACGTCAGCCTCGATTATTGTTGCCACACTGACTGCAGCCACAACACATTCCTCATCCACGGCCCCAAAAGTTGCAAGCACAGGAGAGGAGGCCCTCTGTCCTGCACTCTCGATGTCCATCTCCTCCAAAGGTACCTGCACACTGGCCATCTAGCAGCCAGTAGCAAAGGCTCCCCCTACAGAGAGTAGGGGGATTTCCCTGGTGTACTGGCCAAATTTCCCTAATTCACTAAAAATACCACCAACAGCTTAATCTGGTTCAAGGTCAGTTGGCATTCATCTGTATCCCCCTCCCCGGTCGTGCCTGAAAATAGCCAGGATTTGTCTAGTGCACTTACCCAGTCAATAAAAACTAAATAAATAAAATAAATACTGCTTATGTTGCTCAGGTTCAGTATTCACCTGAAGAAGGGACCTGTGTGGCCCCGAAAACTTGTGTGTTATTCCATCTTTGTAAAGACACTTGTTGGTCCAATAAAAGGTATCAACCCTTCCATCATTCCCTCTAAAAGTAAATTCCTGTATGCATTTCCCCCAGTTCCTCTAATGCAGAGGGTTCTGCTCAAGCTGCAAGTGGAGAGTGCCACACTTATCCTCATTTCTCCATTATGGCATTGCCAGATATAGTTTCCATTACTGCAGCAGATGGCAGTTGAGTCTCCTGTACCCCTACCTCTGTATCAGGGTCTGTTGTCACAGGACAAGGGGTCCCTGAGCCATCTAGTCCTGAAGTCCCTACATCTGCATGTATGACTCCTAAAGACATAGCCAGTGCAAATTTCGGTATCCCCTAAAGCTGCTGATGTGCTGATTCTGGCTAGAAAGCCTTCTACCAGACATACTTATTCCTGAAATGGAAGTGTTTCACTTTGTGGGCTGCTTCCAGGAATGTGGACCCTTTTGCATGTCCTGTAAATGCTGTGTTGGAATACTTTATGTCCTTGTGTGACTCTGGCCTACAGTATTCCTCACTTAAAGTGCATTTGGCCACTGTGTCAGCTTTCCATGTCCCTAATCGTACGGTTGCCCAGTTAGAGATATCCTGAATGTTTCTGAGATCTCCATATGAAACCTCTTATCCATAATCCAGTCCCACCTTGGGACATGAATTTTGTGGTTGAGAAATTGACGTTGGCTCCTTGTGAGATGGCTACAAGTTGTGGCCTATGTTTCCTATCCTGGAAAACATTTTTAGTTGCAGTGACTTATTCTTGAAGTATTTCCGAACTTCAGGCTCTAATGTGTGAGCATCCTTATTTGATTTTTCGCAAAGACAGAGTCTCTTTGCGTACAAATCTTCAGTTTCTACCGAAGATGGTATCTGTATTTACACTGAATCAAATGATGCACCTTCCCATTTACTACCCTGAGCATGCAGTCAGGGTGAGTCACTTCTGCATACTTTGGACGTACATAAAATACTAAGATACTGTGTTACTCGCACCAAGAACTGCAGAAGGTTGTCTCATCTTTTTGTTTTGTTCACCCCTGGGAAAGAGGGCGCCTCGGAGCTAAGTGCCTATCCAAAAGGCTGGCACATAGCGTTACGGTCTGTTATAAGACTTACGGTAAGGAACTTTTGGTATTGTTTGAGGCCATTCCACAAGGGGTATGGCCACTTCTGTTGCTTGTTTCAGATATGTTCCTGCTGCTGACATACAGTATGTGCTGCAGCCATGTGGAGCACTGTCTACACCTTCTTTAAACATTGCAGTCTGGACAAAGTCTCTTGTAGACGTAGTGTCTCTTATCGACGTACTAGCTTTGGGCTTGCTGTACTGCAAGGCATTCTGTCCTGAATATATATCAGACTGTACCATCCTTCTAGTTTTACTTGGTACTGCTTGGGAATCATTCCAAAAGTGTGGCCTAATGGAGGAGCTATCCCTGAAGAAGATAGAACAGTGATGTAAGAACTTACATAACAGTAGATGCTCAAGATAATCTGCTCCATTAAGTCATACTGTTCCTGCCGGCCCAGTGGCACTGAGGGTTGAGGCACTGGATACCACACCTCATGACACGTTGGCGACCCGGGTTCGGGAACAAGCCCGGGCCGCCGGGGGCTGGCAGGGAAGGAACAGGATCGAGCATCTGGAGGACTGATCTCCTGTCCCGGGAAGGAGGGACTCATCCTGGGGAGCTTGGGACCCCTAACGTTGGCTGGGAACACAGCAACCTGAGACCAGGAAGTGCAAGGGGATTGGCTTTGGCTGTGACCCTGTAGGTATGCACGGGAGCATGCATGCCCACTTGAGGACGCATTGCACACATCCAAGCCAATGGGGCGGGGACATAAGTAGATATCCCCGTCCCCGTGGATAGGTGATGGCACCACCTCCCTCAGCCACACCCCACCGATTGGACTAGCTCTTCTCCTGGGCAGAGCCAAGCCCAGCCTGAATTGTCAAGATAAAGCACCCTGGGCAGATAGGGCAGCCCTAACCTCGGGGGGGCCTCAGAGCTGAGGGGGAGAGCCAGGCTGGTGCCAGGAGATGGAGGGGTTTGAGGTCCGGAGGTAGAGCTGCAGGGATTAGTGGATGCCCGAGAGAGTTCCCCGGGTGCCGGTGCAATAAAAATAGAGTTTGGAAAAAAATAAAAGTCATGCTGTTCGTCCCTCCCACCTTCCCCCTTCTTCTTCAGTGAGGATCATATCAAATGCTGTGCCTAAAACCTATTCCATGAATCCTGCATGCAGCCCCATGCTGCTCCTTGTATGCCTGGTGCTATTCTCATCTCCTGGTTCCCCCGGTAGGGAGTCCTTCAAGGCTAATCTCCGGCAGGGAACAGAAGAGTGATGGTGCTGCCCATGCTTGCCACTATGCCAGTCAGAACTAAAGTCTTTTTTAAAAATTGAAAACTCTTTTTAAGGATTATTGGGTGTCAGAGGAGAAATAAAAATTCCAGTAGGGGAAAGTGAGCAGTAACACCTGACAGAGTGTGGGGTATTGGTGGATACCCACACACCCAGGGGCATGATGAAGCCAGATGCCACAGGTGAAGGGCCTTAAAGCCCCTAGAAGTGCAGGTATCAACTAATGCCCCGCACCCTGAGCGGTCTTTTTGCACTTAGAAAATGAGTTGGGCAAATTTAAAAAGATGAAAAGACACAAATACTTCCCTCCACAGATGTTTTCTGTCTTTTTGTTGTTTGTCTTTCTACACATGCAGTAGGCAGTTTGTTTACCATGGACATAGCTTCAATATTCTGCAGTATTCATCTAATAGAATCCCCCCACTTCCGAAGCATGGAATGTTAACATGGAATGCATGAATTCAAACTTCAGCAAAATTCCGCTGGCATATACTAACACTGGCACAGTGGCCTCTTTTAGAGCCAGAGACTCAGTTTTATCTGGAGCAGGGTTAGCAGCGGAGATAGAAACATAGAATTTGACAGCAGATAAGGACCACTTGGCCAACCTAGTTTGCCCATTTTCCCTACCTGTTTCATATACCGTAGATCCTAAATTATCTGGGACTTACCCTCTCTTTACTATCACTAGAGTTCCTTTATGTGTGTCCAATGTGATTTTGAATTCCCCTACCGTTTTTGCCTCTACAACCTCTGCTGGGAGGCTGTTCCATGGATCCACCACCCTTTCTATGAAAAAAATACTTTCTCTCGATACCCTAAGTCTACCCCCCCCCCGCCATTTTCATATCATTGCCCCTTGTTCTTGAACATCTTTTTTTTTTTTGAAAGATGTTACCCTCTTGTGCCTTATTTTAACACCCTTGAGGTATTTGAGTCTGTCATATCCGCCTCTTTCTTCTCTCCTCCAGAGATTGCTCTGTCAAGTTGGTTAGGCGATGAGTGGGATTTTTCATGATCATCAATGAAACACCAGAAATAAAAATCTGAATAGTGCTTGATTATTTATTTATTTTATTTTTTTGGTTTATTTCTTTATGCCCCTTCACGGTCAGCCCACATCTGGCCGCTGTCCTGGTGCACCCCGCTCCAGTTAAGGGCCTCACCCCCAGTGATACCACCATGGCTTGCCCCCCACTCACTGCCAGGAATGGATCCAGTGCACTGGGGGTGACACCCTCAGAGCTAGGAGATGCATCCTAGGACGGCCATCAAGCCATGCTACCGTGCTTTTTCCCTTGTTCTTGCTCCCCAGGAGCTGGGGCGTGCAGTGACACCCATGGAGAGGAGCGCGCATGCGTCTGCACGTACTCCCTCCAAGCGTCTGCCCCAACTCCTCCTCCTACTGCAGCGTGGCGCCCTGTCCCCCAGCCTCCGCTAGGGAGCAGGAGAGTGCTGACCACTGAGAACCCCCCTCCCCAGAGAAGGAGAGCAGTCCGTCGGATGCTCAATCCTTCCCTCCCCTGCCAACCCCCGCCAGCCCATGCTTGTTCCCGAACATGAGTCACCAATGTAGTGCAAGGTACGGCGTCCAGCGCCACTGGACCAACTGAATTTTCTTTTTTTTTATTTTTTATGTGTATAAAAAAAAGATCATGAGTAGAAAGCACATTGAATTGTTGAAGGGTGTTTCAAGCAGCCAACATGAGTTAAACGCTCCTCACGCAGCTCCCAATAATTACGTATGTATGTTTTCATTTAGGGGAGTTTTATAGGGCCTAGTTGAAAGTTTTTGTCTAAGAGTAAAGGTTGTGGCGGAAATCAAGAATGAGTAATGTGGCTCATGAATTCTTCGTGTGATTTGTCCAAATTCCAGATCACCTGTTGGTCCTTTTTTTTTAACCAAGGGTATTGGCACATAAACGTACGCCAATGGAATAGCAACAGCCAATCAGAATACAGTATTTAATTTGCCCATTTTCTAAGGGAAGTTAATACCGTGGAAAGAAAATTAAAAGTGAGCCTGTAGCAAGCTGCCTGGAAATTAAAACAAGCACATCTTTAAGAAAAAAAAGTAAAATAAAAAAATGCGTTATAGCTGATACTCAGACTGTGAGGCTATACCACACGCGCGTACACACACACACACACACCAGCAGCAGCAGTCTCACTGGTTATTTCCTATGGGTTAGCATTTAAAAAAATAGACTCAATAAACAATAGTACAGATGTTAGATTAACCCTTGCTGTGCCAAAAAATGTATTTTATTAGCGTGTTAACAGCCTCAAGCCATGCATGCCACCTAGAAAAGTTTTACCCAAACCTTCCAATACATTTTTGCACTACAAACTTGGCAAAACAAAATGTGATACAGCTGGATGTTGTGGAAGATCAGTCTTCTGGCTCTCAGATCCAGCCTTTTTCTGGGAGTGGTTGTGGTCCCAGTAGTATTTCCATAGTTGACTCTGACAGTGGGGCCCAGCCCTGAAAAATTGTTAATGGAAGTTGGGCTGCCTCATAGAGCACCACCTACCATAGCTCCATTTCTGAGTCTGTGTTGTGCTCTGTGACTCAGCCACCTCCTAACAGTTCTACTTTTATTGAACCACCCTGAAAAAGAGGGGAAAAAAAGTGCAGATTTATTGAGTCGTGGAAACAGAATCATAAATAGAGAATGCATAACAGCAACCTTGATATTTTAAAATGTGTGTGGTACGAGTAATTTGATAAATCTAGAAAGAGTTATCCATTTAGGGATGGCATTTTTATTTTGTCAGAAGAGCAAAGGCACATTTATGAGAGAAAATATATATACATTACCTTACCTATACATTACAGAATCATCTTGCTCCTACCAGGTTGCTTCCTGGTCTCTTCACAATGTGCTCAATAGCACTAGTCCCAGATAACTGCTTCAAGGAACATTCATAAGCCCAGTTTGCAGAGTAAAAAAATATTTATTACAAAGGCAAAATATCAAAGAAGCAAACAGAAAGTCAGCCAAGTCACTGTCCACACCCGCCCTTGTTCCTTGAAGTAGTAATCGGGGACTAGTGCTGTTGAGTACATTGTGAAGAGATCAGGCGCATGGTGATTCTGTTTTTCCACAGGAGTGCACTGCACTACCCGACAGCAGTAGTGGTTTTGTGAGGAGTGGCTCCCCATTTCAGTCGACACCCCTCCCCACATTGTGTGATTCAGCAGTTCTTCCTTGTTGGACTTTGTGCCTATATATTACAGTATGTTTCACTGACTGACACCCAGTTTGATCTTACTAAACTAATTTTATCTTTTAAAGCGCCCCTGACGCCATTGTGACAACATTGGAAAAAACTTAATATTTAGATGCAAGTCAGCTTATATTTAATATTTTTTTCTGTAATTCTCACCCTTACATCTTTATTACTAAGGACATTTGTATGTAAACAGGATCACTGCCCTATCTTTTCTAGATGCTTGCCTACACCTGACATGACAGTTCTGTTTATGACATCACAATCTGTTGCTGTGGAGATAATTATGATGCCATAAACAGGGGGTTGCATGTGTCAGATGTAAGCAAGCAGAAAGAGCAGACAAAGTCTAAGGGACAGTAAGCCTGTTTCATACAACTGTCCTCAGTAATAAAGAAAAATAGAAACATGGCCAGTCCGCCGGCACTGGGGCAGGACGCCCGACTGCGACACCGATAGCCTGGGTTCAGGAACAGAACTGGGAACGTCGGAGGGCTGGCTGGGGGAGAAGGATTGAGCATCCTAGGGACTGCTTGCCTTCTCTGGGGGGGGAGTAGAGTGTCGGCCACGATGTGGACCCCTGGCAGAGGCTGAGGTACCCTGTGTCGGCACCATTACCTGTGTGGGGGGGGTCCTGGGATGCGGGGGCGTCACTGCACATCCTCACCCTCAGGGTAAACTAGCAAAAATGCATCTGCCACCTATTACACCGCTCTTATGCCCGCAGCCCGGATCCTGACATTGTCCATGCCACTACCAACCAGCAGGGCTCTGCGACCCACCTTGGGGGAGCCAAGGAGATGTGCACCTGTGGGCTCTCCTGCTGGTGTAGTGACCCTGCCCGAGGGCAATTCAAGGGGCATCGGGGGAACCGGGAAAAGGTAAGTCCCCAGGGTGCGAGGAGGTGGCCGAGGGTTGGCAGGGGCTGAGTCTAAGGCGGGCTATTCAGAAAAATGGAAATAGTTATAGAAAATATATGAAATACAAACTGAATTCTGCCTGAATCTCATATTTGTTTCCAAGTTTTTCTAATGGTGTCAGGGGCTCTTTAAAGAGGAATAGTCCGCACAAAAGGCGCCACACTCCAGCGTGGGGCTAGTCCCCATGTGCACTTTGTGTACAAAAGCTTTTAGTTTACGAACTGTTTCTAGAGTCATGGATATAATTCACTATCCACATGATGGCAGTTCCACTGGGAAGTGCTGATTTGCTGGAATATCTTAAAGCTAAGCTCCTCCAACCACCTGAGCGGTATGTCCCTCAGCTCCATCCCATGACATCAGATCTTCCTTTCTGCTGGAAAAGTTCAGGCTCCTGCTTCGCAGTTCTGCTCATTGTAGGCTACCAAGTGCACCGTTTGTGATTTCTAGTTTTTTCCTTCTGTATTATGGTTCCCTAATCTGGCTCCAGCCTTGTCGATGAAAGATGATACAGGAGGAAGCAAAGCCAGCTCTGCTGCCAGAAAATGTTGCAGATGGACTCTCACATGTCTCGCCTCTCCTGTTTGGGGACTGCACACAATGTTTCAGGTGTGGCCTGTGTCAGGCCATGCTCCTGTCCTTTTTGGAGGATTGTGCGGCCCAGCCCCTTCTCAGCCAGCCAGCATTGACCCAAAGCCTAGGCCAAAAGGTTGCAAGAAGGCCTCCACTGCAGTGGGATCTGCTGCCCAGCTAGGGGTCATGGGAGAGGCAGCAGCTACTGCTGTGGTGGACGGTGGACACCTAGTCAGCCTCAACAGTGTTTCTGGCTAGAGACAGCGTAGTAACATCCTTCACCAGAGAACTCAGAGAGATGTGCCAGGCCCTCCAGGCCTTTGGGGAGAGCACTACCCACCACAGTAAGAAACACAAGCGTCACCAGCACTAGTCATGGAACCCGGAGAAATTAAAGTCCTTCTGCTTCCTAAACTTCCCGACTGCTCGACCTGGGTCAAGCTTTCTGTGGTTAAAGGCCAGGTCGAAAGCTCCATGGTACCCCTGTTGGGCTTGTTGATCTCGACACTGGCTGATCAGGTGGTTCAGATTTTTTTAAACCCAGTTCACCACTTGGTGCAGGGGATCGACAAGGTGTTAGTCTCCCAAGAACCGGTTTTCCTGTTCCTCACACAGAAGAATGTGGACCAGTCGATGTCCTCTGCCAGTTTCAGTAGGTAACAGCCACCAACATCGAAGCCAGTGCTTTCCACGCACCTTGGTACATGGTCTACAGTGAGCCCCTAGTGACTTCTTCTCAGTGTCAGCTCTTGAGTCAACAGTCGAGGTTGAGCTCAAGGTCAAGGCATTGCTCTTGCTGTTGCTTGGCTGGGAGGCATCGCCATCAATGTTCCTTGACCTTCTCGCCTTCGGATGAGGATAGACTCTGCCACTAGATGTGATGACGCTACGAGGAACTCCAGTGGCAGTAGTGGACCATTGTGAGGCAGGGTATAGCTCTGTCACCAACATGTGTGGTCAGCTGGCAGGTGCTAGTCATGCCTACACTGGTCCATCCCCAACAGATATCCCCAGCTACTCTCTTACCACTCTTGCAGGTGGAGCCACCTCCACTGCAGCCCTTGGTGGGAGCTCCAGCAAGGGACTCTGATGCTGTGGCCGACTTATCAGGCTGGCTGTTGGTGGAGATCACCCAGTCAGATGACTCTTGGGTGCTCCATGTTGGCTTATAGATGAGGGACATTTTTTTGAAGAGTCATTGGATGACTCAGATGGTTTGTCCATGCTGTCATCAAGGATGCATACCTTCAAATGCGTTTCAGTCAAGGAACTGACTACAGACCATGGGCTGGTGGTGTTCAAGGCACTACCCCATCTAGTCCAGGTCTGTCCCTCTGGAGCCTGTTCAGAAAAGGGCCAAGTACCCTTTCCCAGGCATCCTCAGCAAGAACAAATCCCCTGGCATTGCCTTTTCCATGGCAGCCCTGGAACTTTGGCAGCATCCAGCATCCTGACCGGCACTCTCCGCCCATAAGGTCTGCAAGTATGCACTTCCTATTGGGTCCCATTCCCGGGTTCTCAGACCATCCCTGGGTCAAGGGTCTGGTCACGGACTCTGCTTTCCAGAAATCCATAAACCAAAGGGACATGGACAGGCCTCCAGACAGAGAGTCGAAGAAGATTGACCATATGACCAAGAAAGTCTACTCCACCTCCTGTCTTGGTCTTCATCAGACGAGCTATTCCATGATGATGGCCAACTTTGGTCACCCCCTGTTGGGAGTGTTGGATGATGTCCTCCCTACCTTCCTGCTGACAAGCAGTTGCCGACGAAGATGGTCAGAGATCAGGGTCAAGCACTGGCTAAACACCAGCTTCAGATGGCCTTAAACATGCATGACTCCTGCACCAGTATCATGGCAGCAGGCCTTCGCAGTGTGTCCCAGGGCCTGGCTGAGATCCTCCACCTTCACAGCAGACACTGAGCATAAGCTGACCAATGTCCCATTCTTGGACACTGACCTCTTTATCCCATGAGTGGAAGGACCTCTCAGGACTGAAGTCCAGTACCACCCTGAACTCTGTGGCTTCATTCCAGAAGGACCCTAAGGCCCAGAATCTGAAAAAGGACTTTAAATGTCTGTCCTTTCAGCCACAGAAGCCTTGGCAGCAGCCCCAGCAAGGGCAGTACCAAGCCTAGTGACCCAAGGCCAAGTCTTCTGGCCAGTGGCTGAAAAGAGGGGAGGTAGGAGAAGTGGTGCCCCTCCAGCCCCAGTGGCTGTGCCCCCTTCAAAGTTGCCCAGTGATGGGTCTGGAGGGTGTCAGTCTCCCACCTGTCCAGTCCCTGACCCAGCTCCCAGTGGGAATTGACTGTGCCACTTCTGGCCACACTGGTCAGTCATTACTATGGACAAGTGGGTTCTTGAGGTGGTAGGCAGAGGGCTGCCTCTAGATTCTGAGACTCTCCCTCCTTGTTGATCCCACGCTCTAAGGGAGTCTTCTGTGTCACAGGACATGCTCTCCACCCTAAGAGAGGATGTTGCTCAGCTCCTTGCAGTAGGGGCTATGGCCCATGTCCCAGATGCCCCGAAAAGTCAGGGGTACATGTCCAGGTGCTTTCTGGTCCCAAAACAGACAGGAGGCTTGTGCCCCTTACTGGATCTGCACAATCTCAATCAGTAGATATTGAAGCACAAGTTCCAGTTCCAGATGGTAACCCCGAACCAGATCATACCGTCCCTAGATCAAGTCATGTGGTTCTGCTCCCTGGATCAACAGTATGCATTCTTCCACATCCCCACCCATCCGTCCCACTGGCGGTACCTTCGTTTCTGTGCAGAAGGTGTTCTGTCTCAGTTCCAGGTCATGCCCTTTGGCCTCTCATCCACGTCCACAGTCTTCACTAAGTGCATGGCACTGGTGGCAGCTTTTCTGCAGCACAAGGGTGTCAGGGTGCACCCCTGCCTGGACGACTGGCTGATTGTCAGGCTGTCAAGTGAGGCCATGAAGAGGTCCAAGAATTTGGCTGTCCAGACCTACATAGACTTTGGCCTGTTGGTCAACCCAGCCAGGTCCGAACTGATCCCTTGCAGGTGATTCACTTCATCGGGGCAGAGCAGAACTCCTTGCGGGCCAAGCACCGTATCTGACCTCCTTTGCCCAGTCATTTCAGGGTGGGTGTGTGCGTCCCCCCGGGACTTTCTGCTGCTGTTCGGGTGCATGCCGTCCTGCACCAGCATGGTTCAGTAGGGTTGCTGACAGATGCAATACCTGCAGTGGGAGTTGGGCCATTAGTGGTTCTAATGCCTAGTACATTTGGACCAGTCAGTCACAGTGACCCAGCAGATGTGGGATGCCATTCAGTGTTGGCTCATCCCAAAACAGCTGGAGGAAAGCATCCCATGTGTCCATCCAGAGCTGTCATGATGGACTGATCTCTGGTGAGGTTGGGAGCGCATCTGGCGGACCACAAAGCCCATGGGTTGTGGTCACCCAGGGAGTCCCGTCACCATATCGGCCTGCTCAAGCTCCGTGCAGTTTAGCTAGCTCTGACATTATTTGCTCCTTTAGTCTAGGGTCATGTCATGCAAGTCCAGATGGATGACAGCCCAGCCATGTACTACTGGAACTGGCAGTGCAGCACTCACTCCCTTCCCTTGTGTCGGGAGGCCCTCCGCACCTGGACCCTCATGTGCAGCCTGGATGCAGATCTCGACAGAGCAGATAGTCTACTGGTGGACATTCTCAGCCAGGTGGGAGAGACGTTGCATAAGTGGTCCCTGAATCAGGTGGTGGTGGAATACCGGTTCTCCCTGTGGGGCACACCTCTGGTGGACCTGTTTGCCTTCTGGGAGAATGCAAAACTGAGGCTGTTTTGTGCCTCTCACCCTCAGTCTGGGACACTGATAAGGGGGATACCTTTGTGAAGTCCTGGATCCCGGGGTCGTGTTCACTTTCCCTGCCCTCCCCTTGATCCACAAGGTGGTGGTCAAGGCTCAAAAGGACAAGTTGTGGGTGATCCTGATAGCTTACTGTCTGTGGCAGATCTTACTTTGAGGTGGCTCTTGCAGCAAGCAACACATGTAGGACTGAAACCACCAGGTGCCAGGACCACACGGAAAACTTCTTTCTATCTGGCAGTCTACCATGGGGGACCGCCCCCACCGACGTCAGCACACTGATATCTGCCTATCCTGTAAAAGGGGCAGTCCCAAAGACCTACCGCAGTTCTTTTCCTGCCATCGACCTGCGCACGTCAGACCTCCACGGATGCCTGCTTCAGTTGACGGCCATTTTGTTTGCGCTTTAACTGCGTTTTTTTTTTTTCTTTTTCTCCAGTAGTTATTACATCGATTTTCGGTGTTTTCACCAACTCGTTTATGTCTTCTTCTCCACTCTCGTCTTCTGACTGGCCTACAAAGTGTACCTGGAGCAAGCAGATACCTGCCAAGAATGGTCTTCTGGCCTGCTCTGCTTAGGCCCCAGCCATGATACTGAGGCCTGCAAGCACTGTCAGGACATCAACCAGGCCACACGGAGATGCCACTTGAAGACCCTTCAAAGCTACCTGCTTTAGCGGAAATTTAGCAATGATGGAGAGGGCTCTTCAGGCTGAAAGGTCTTCCAGTTTCCTGGCCTCTGGGGCTTCGTCATCTTCCTCTTCCCAAAAGAAGTCTAGCAAGAAGCATAAGCACTGGGACCATCCTTGGTCAGCCTCGTATAGACCGGCTTCTGCCTTGGGGTCTTCCTCCCGCGGGGGTTAGGTCCCTTCTGCCTTGGCAGCTCTCATCCCCTCCAGGTTGCCGGTGGTTCCAAGATAGAAATGTGGATGGGCAGCAGCTCCTTGGGGCAGTGGATGTTGTCCCCAGCTTCTCAGCTCCCAGGCCCTCAGCCAGGTGGCTTGACTGGGGTTGGCACTCCCGGTCACGGTTTGCCTTCATCGGTCTCCAACTCCAGGGCTGGTGCTTGGTCCTTCCAGGCATCATCCGGAGCAGTCGCTACCTATTCTTCTACGCTGGTGGCGCCTCTGCCCCTGCCTCCAAGGTAATTCTGCCCCCAGGCACCAGTCTCTCGGCCCGGGCCCACCTGCTGTCGATCAGCACTTCAAGTGCCAGTGCCCACCAGATGACACACCTCAACTGTCACAGCTCTGGCATGTGCCACAACCATCACCCGCTGGCCCTCTTAGGGACCCCCAACCAGCACCTGCTGGGCCAATGCCAGGGTACCCTATGCCACCTCCTCCACCAATGTACCAGTACCACCCTCCTCAATATCCTTATCCACTATGCAGCCCTCCTCCACTGGTAGATTACAATGCCTTGTTCACTCCTGGTGGGCCTTCATGAAGGACAAGAACGTGCCCAGGCAGCCTTCTCCCAGGACCCCCGGACCCAGACCGATAGGACCTAGCAACCCCCGCACCACAGTGGCTTCTGGGGGTCACATGGGTGTCTCTGAACAGCATATGGATGAGCATCGCCTCAGGTGCCAGTCCCTGGACAGTGATATTTTGGGGGATGATTCCTCTTCTTCCTCCTCTGAGTCGTCGGAGGATTCCATGAGCTTCTCCTGTGGTCAGGGGCCCTCCAAGGAGACCCCCATGTCTCCCCCTGATGATCCCTCCTTTCTGGATGTGATGCGCTATATCCAATCCCTTATGGGATGGAAGACAGAGTAACTTAAACTGGAGCGCTGTCGCTTGGTGCTTTACCTTTGGAAGAAGGAGATCCTCCCTTTGGTGGTCCTTCCTCTGATTGAGTCATATGATGATGTTACTAAGGTGGCATGGAATCATTATTCCTCCACTCCGGCCTTGGCCAAAACGGCAGACCACCTTTATGGTGCGCCAGTGGGTAAACCCTTCCTTGGGGACCACCTCATGGCGGACTCTGTGGTCATGAACACTACTCATGACTGCACTAAGAAACCCAAACATCTTAGCACCCACCTCCAGACAAGGAATCTTGCCAGCTGGACCAGTTGGGCAAGCGGGTGTATTCCTCTGCCACACTGGTCATTCGGTCCCTAAATTATCTGGCCCATATGGTTCAGTACCAGAATGCCCTCTGGGATCAGGTGAGATACTTGGTTTCAACCTTCCCTGAAGATTCCACTAAAACGTAGTTGGTCCAACTCCTTAAGTAGGTTTGGATGTGGGCACCCATATGCTCAAGGCAGCTTATGACTGTTGATGCTGCCAGGTGTGGGGCAGCAGCAGTGGTCTACATTTGCCACCATTCGTGGCTCAGGGTTTCTGATTTTGTGCCCGATGTCCAGGCCAAGATAATGGATGCCCCTTTCCGGTGCTTGGTCTTGTTCAGGTGAGATGCTCAGGATATCATCTCCCACCTTTAGGAGTCGGACAAGGCCTTGAGGTTGGTACATTCCATGTACCGCTGCCAGCCAGTCCTCCCAACATCAGCCCTTTTGCTGGTCCTCTCACCAGCCTTCCAAAGGCCAATAGTCGAAACGACCTTTCAAGCCTTAAGCGTGCCACCAGTCAGAGCTCTGCCCACCCCTGGTTCCACTGCCTGACTCCTTGCCCACCCATCCCCAGCAGAGGCCTTGGGGGAGGCGGTCCAGGGCTGATTATCCCTGTACCTAGAGGGGTGGTGCACAGTAACCTCAGATCAGTGGGTGCTACAGGTTATCGAATGGGGTCACACCCTTGAATTTCTGGAGCCACCTCTAGAAAGCCTTTCCTAGCTCTCCCATTATCCGCAGGCCCACATCTCCCTCATCCAGCAAGAGATTCAGGCACTCTTGCACAAAAAGGCCATAGAGTCCGTCCCTCAGCTCAATGAGTAATGGGTTCTACTCCCGCTTCTTCCTCATCCCCAAGAAAACCGGGGACTTGAGGCCAATCCTGTATCTCAGCCACCTGAACTTCTACACAGAGTACAAGTGCTTCAGGATAGGTACCCTTCAGGGGCTGTTTTACCTTCTTCACTAGGGGGAACTGGCTCTGTTCCCTGGATATGCAGGATGCTTATCCCCATATCCTGGTTTTTCCGGCCCACTACCGGTTCTGCTTCCAGGGGGACCACTTTCAGTTCAGGACCCTCCCTTTTGGCCTTTTTCTCGGCAAGAGCCTAGTATTGGAAGCTGCGGCTCTGAAAAGACAGGGCTTTTAGGTGTTTCCTTACCTAGACAATTGGCTACTGACAGCCCCCTACAGGGATCTCTTACTGTAGACCCTGGAAGGCACCTTTCGCCTCTTCCAGATACTAGGGATCACAATCAACCTACCAAAGTCTTGTCTCACCCCGAGTCAGTGCCCTTCAGTATATAGGAGCGGTCTTGGACTCGTCCCGGGGCAGAGCCTTCCTGCCGGGGGAAAGAGCAGAGCAATTGATAGCGCAGGCCTGGCTAGTATCCTCTGGCCATCAGGTACCATTCAGAGCATTCCTTCATTTGTTGGGTCACATGGCAGCAGCTATAGCCGTGGTTTCCTCTGCCTGCCTGCACATGAGGGTTTTCCATTGGACTCTATGGGCTCAATGGGACCAGCGCACTGATGGCCTGGACCAGCTGGTGCTAGTTTCCGACCCAGTGAGACTGACCTTGGAGTGGTGGCAGACCCTGCCAGTCTTTTGAAAGGAGTTCCCTTCTGTGCTGTGTCCCCACAGCAGATTCTCTACGGACGCCTCAGACCTGGGCTGGAGTGCTCACTTGGCTAACCGTCAGACCCAGGGGATTTGGTCAGAGTCAGAGCAGCATCTCCACATCAGTGGCTGGAGATTCGGGCAGTCCTATATGCTCTACAGGCCTTCAAGACCCACATTCTTCCTGGCCCGCTAGTGGTGCAGACGGACAACATGTCTGTAGTATACTGTATCAACAAACAGGGGGGCACTCACTCTTACCCTCTTTGTTGGGAGGCCATAAGAGTTTGGCACTGGGCCATCGAGCATGACCTGGAACTATCCACCGTTCTTGTTCCAGGCGCCCAAAATGCTCTGGCCGATGGTCTAAGCCAGTGCAGGTCGAAGAAGCATGAGGGCCAACTCCTGTCCTCAGTGGTCAAAGACCTCTGCAACAGGTGGAGCTGTCCAGAGTTGGACCTTTTTGCATCCCCACTCAACGCAAAACTGCCACTTTTCTGCTCACGCGATACATGGCCTAGAGTTTTCTGGCACGGCGTGTTGTCCCTCTCCTGGAAAGGGAGGTTCCTGTATGCCTTTCCCCACTTCCCACTCCTGCAGAGGGTTCTCCTCAAGCTTTAGTCAGAGGGGGCAGAGATGGTTCTCATAGCTTCTTACTGGCCACATCTGATCTGGTTCCCTCTGCTTCAGCACCCAGTAGTGAAACCTCCAGCACCCTTGCCCCTGTGCACCGGCTTTCTCTCCCATGATCAGGGCACCCTGGCCCATCCAGACCTCAAGTCTCTACATCTCCATGCCTGGCTTCTGCAGACCTAGCTATCACCCACGTTGGGGTTTCTTCCAGTGTTGCTGATGGCTGCCAGGAAACCTTCCATGAGAGCCACCTGTGCCATGAAGTGGAAGCGCTTCTCACTATGGGCCAAAGCTCATCGCTTGGATCCCTTCACCTGCTCGATGAATCTGATTCTTGAGTACCTTCTATCCCTTTCGGACTCAGGCCTGGGGTACTCTTCACTCAAGGTGCACCTTTCCCCCATCTCTGCATACCATGCACCTATTGAACTGTTGCCCAGCTGGAAATCTCCTGCACATACTTGTGGGGTATTTTGCACTTGAAACCTCCCATTTTTGATCCTGTCCCACTATGGGATCTTTTTTTTGTGTTGGAAGAGCTCACTCTGCCTCCCTTTGAGGCTGCTGCAAATTGTGAGCTATGCTTTCTCTTGTGGAAAGCGTTATTTTTGGTTGCTGTTACTTCTTCTTGGAGGATTTCTGAGCTTTAGGCTCTGATGTGTAAAGAGCCTTATTTGGTTTTTCACAAAGACAGGGTCTCTTTGCGTGCAAATCTTAAGTTTTTGTTTAAGGTGGTGTCTGAGTTCACGTTAAATCAATCCATCCACCTACCTGTTTATTTTCCTGAGTATTCTATCAGGGGGAGGCTTTACTTCACTCTCTTGATGTTCATAGGGTGCTCCGTTATTACACAAATCGCACCCAACCGGTTAGAAAGACTGATCAGTTGTTTGTTTCATTTGCCCCCAAGAGAGAGGAGGCACCTGTTTCGAAACAGTCTTTGTCTAAATAGTTGGCACATTCCATTGTATACTGTTACCTAAGTACAACAAGCCCTTGCCTCGAGCGGTTAAGGGTCACTCCCATCAGACGTATGGCTGCCTCTGCTGCCTGTTTCAGGAATGTATTTGCTGCGGACATCTGTACAGCTGCCACTTGGAGCTTGGTCCACACCGTTATCCAATACTACAGTCTGGACATTGCTTCCAGACACAGGGCAGTCTCGGACTGGCTGTCCTTCAGGGCCTTTGTTAATGAACAGCCCTCTGCTGCCTGTTTGCCTCCTCCTGGCTGACTGACAGTCAATTCTGGTACTGCTTGGGATTCGGTCCTACAGATGTTGCCTGCTACAAGAGCCCCCTCAAAGTAAGATAGTACAGTTATGTAAGAACTTACCGTAACAGTAGATTTTCAAGAGGAGCTCTTGCAGGAGGTGCTGCTTTCCCTCCCTACTTCCCCCGATTGCTTCTTCTCCTTCACATGTATTCTGCTTTTCCTCAGCCCTGAGGAACTGCCTCAGTTCTCCTTTTCACTTTCTGTGCCGGTGTCTCTGGCGGGAGAACTGAGGTAGATCTGGAGGACTGCCCCTTTTATAGGATAGGTGGACGGCAGCATGGGAGGTCCCCCATGGTAGACAGCTAGCTAGAAGTTTTCCATGTGATCCTGGCACCTGGCGGCTTCAGTTCTACCAGTGTTGGCTACTGCAAGAGCTCCTCTCGAAGATCTACTGTTATGGTAAGTTTTTAACCAACTGTACTTTCTGGTGGTCGGATCTCCTCAGCCTCAGCAGCAGGCTTCTGTGGATGTTGCCTCTTCATCCAGACCTGCAGACCAGACAACAGGAGACAATCCTGCACCCAGACCTTTAGTCATTGTACCTCGCAGCCTGGTTCCTGGGAGGATAGAGTTCTAGGCCCTGGGTCATTCAGAAGCAGTGCTCCACATTCCGGAGGCCTCCTAAAAGGAGTCAACTCGCCAATGTTATGCCTTTAAATAGAAAATGGTTTTCATGTGGTGTCAAGGCAAGGAGCTTGATGCCCTTGCCTACCCTATGGCTAGCATACTCAAGTACTTCTGGGCTCTCTCCCTGCTGGGGCTGTGAGTGACGGCCCTCAAGGTGCCCTGGCAGCCATCTCTGCATACCGGGTAGGGGCTGGTATACCAACGGTGGCCCAGGAGAAGGTAGTTGGCCTGTTCCCTTCAGTGTGTGAACTAACACCACTAGGGGACCTACTGCTGGTGATGGCTATGCTCATGGGCAAGCCATTTGAGCCTATGCACAGGTTTGAGATGTCACACTTTTCGTGGAAGACTACCTTTTTGGTGGCCATCACATCATCCAGATGATTAGTGAGCTCCAGGTGTTCTCGGTGGAGTTTCCTTATCTGGTCTTCTGGAAGGACAAGGTCATCCTTCACCCCCACCCAAAGTTTCTCCCGAAGGTTGTATGAATTCCACCTTAACCAGGTGATGGACCTACCAGTATATTTTACCAACCCTTCTTTGGAGGTCGACCACTGTCTCCATACTCTGGACCTATGGAGGGCACCTTCCTACTATAAAAAGTGCACGACTGGAGCTCAAGGTGAGGCTTGCCAGTTGTTTGTGACATATATGCGCTTGGCAGACCGGCAGCAAAGCAAAGAATTGGCAGGTGGATTACATCCTGCATTGACCTCTGCTATAGGTTGGCTGGTAGGGAGTCTCCTGTAGTGCTTAGGGCTTTTTCCACCAGACATACCACTGCCTCGGTGGCTGCTTCCAGAGACATCCCCATAGAAGAGATCTGTAGGGCTGCTACCTGGAGGTCGGCACACACCTTCATTTACCATTTCAGCATTGACCTGGAGTCTTATCAGAGTGCTGCTTTTGGGGCCTCTGTTCTTAAAACTTTGTTCGCTAAATAGGGATGTGCACCGTGCCCTCTCCTCCTGCAGAATTTCTGGAAGTCTGCCAGTGTGTGGATAGTGAACTATATCCATACCCCTGGAAAAACTGATTACTCACCTATAACTGTAGTTCAGGGAGTGGTGTATACTATAGTTCACAGCCAGAACACGTACCTGGCCTCCCCTAGCAAGTAGCACACAGATCCCTGCTTCCATCATGCAAGATATGCCATCATGGGGCAGCGCCAAGGGATATACTGCCCTTGTGGTGGGAAGAACTCCACTTGAAGACATTCTGGTGAATCAGCACTTAACAGTGGAACTGCCAGTGTGCTGATGTGAACTGTATACTACTCCTAGAACTACAGTTACAGGTGAGTAACCAATTTTTTACTGTAGTATAGTAGATTGTATCAAACTAAGTTTGTTCACTTCTGGTTTGACATCTTCTGTTAATGCAAATCTTAGAATCCCCTGCTGCTGACTTCAGTGCAGTAGGCAGCAGTGAGAGATTCTGTAGCCTGCAGTGCATGTTAGAGCGTTTAGCACGCCGCAATCTCCGATTTGATGTTTTCCACTTCTGCTTTTCTCCAGGGGCCAAGTGCAGTCCTCTGTGACTATACTTGACCCAGGGAGGGCAGCGGGACCAGCAAAAAAAAAAAAAAGATAAGAGCTTAAATAAACTCTAACATGCACTGCAGGCTATTAAATCTCCCACTGCTGCCTACTGCTCTGATGTCAGCTGCTGGGGATCCTGGGGGTTTGTAGTAACAGATGTCAGCCTACAAACAAACAGAATTAGACTGATATGATCTACTACACTACAGTAAACAGTAAGTAAACAGAAATGTTTTTACACATAAAATGCACATTGGGACTAGCCCCGCACTTGAGTGTTGGTCTCTTAGGTGCTGACGGTCCCCCCTTAAGTCTGTGAAGGGTCACGCTTTCTTAGTTAAATAAAATGTTCTAAACAGAACCCTCATTTGCTCACATACTTTTTGTTCCATTCATGGACATGTTTTGTTAGTGGCAGTTCTGATGGTTTTACACTGTGAGCAAAATCTGCTTTTTGTGTCAGCCTCATGCAAATCAGATGTCTCATGAAATTCAGCATTCTCGCTCTGCAGAAGGAGACCCAAAAACATCTTACCTTGCACAAGATAGTGAGCATTAGATTGTCAAACACAGTAGGGCTTGGTGTCCAGGTACTCACTGATGCCTAAGTGGATAGCAGGATGGTGCACCAACACAAATACACAAGGCAAGCTGTGCATACCCAGTCGTGGGAGTTTGTTTGACCCATGGGTACTGCACGTCGCACTATGCATATGTTTTGGGAGTAAATTGTCAGTTATGCTTCTAAGCCTTGATGTGTTCACCATTTGCTTTGTGGATTTGTGTTTAATGTACTGTAGCTATTTTCCAGTTTCTGTTCTGCTGCATCTTTTTTTTTTGCTGGCGTGCACATGTTTTGATTGGCTCCTCAAATGGTGCCCCATTCTGGACCTGTGGATTCTAATATTTTTTTTATCAAAAGATAGTTAAGTTTGTGAGTGAGTTAATTATTTAGTTGATTAAAATGTTTTACCAAGTTGGCATATACAGATATAAAACATTCTCTTTTTACAGATGTGACCTGGCGGGAAGGGGAACAGCGATACAAGCAAATCAAAATACATATATACAGAAATACAAAAATATTAAAAATAAAAAAAATATCAATAGTAATAAAGTATCCATCCAGATATATAGCATGATGAACAGAAGATATACAGAGTGTCCCAGTAAATTAGTAACATCAGGTATAGTCACAGTAGGATACAGTAGAGTTTTTGTGAAACTGCTTGGCAGTGGTAAGACACGAAAGAGAACTATTGCCTAAGTTGGGGTTGTTTCTCACTTGAGGGAGACGAAAACTGAAAGCCAGCTGACCAGAAGACCGGTTTCTGTGTGGAATGATAAACCTGTGATCATGCTGAATCAAACACTTCCATCCCTGGAACAGGGAGTGTGTGTTTCTACTGCCTTGAACTACGGAATGCATACTTCCAGGGGTTGACCTTAAGTTTTTTTTGCACTAGCCAGCAGGACAAGTAAGTCTAAAATTGCACTAGCCCGCAGCAGTTTGCACTAGTCCGCACTCAATGTCACCATGTGCTTTTGACCCACAACACAATGAATAACTGATTAAAGCAGCTCAGTTTGAAAGTTTATTTACATTTATATAATGATGACATAACACTCAAAATGGCAACTTGTTTCAAAACATAAGCAATAAGTGACTCTTAAACAAATATAGAAAAATCTGCCCACCAGCCATAGCCCCCTTTGCTGGCAATGAGGTTGGATTCATCAAGGTAGCAGGCAGGTAGTACAGATGTGTTCTTCCCCTTCCCAAACACCACCACACACTTTATAATTTTACACACATCCAGACCCCCCCCTTGCAAGCAATGAGGTTGGATTCACAGAGGTAGCAGGCAGGCAGTACAGTGTTGTTCTTCCCCTCCCCAAATACCACCACCACACACTGTTTACAGTTTTACACACACCCATCTCCCCCAATTTGCAGGTGATGAATGAACAGAACACAGAAAATAGAAAACACAGGAGAATTGTTAGTTTTACACACCCCCCCCACACACACACACACACACACTTTGCAGGCAATAAGGCACTGAATTAACAGAACACAGACTATAAACGAACAGAACACAGAAAACGCAAGAGAATTTTACACTGTTCACACACCCAACAACCCCCACCCCTTTTGCAGTTACTCTGTCTTTAATTGCAGCAAGTCTGATTCAATAGCAAACTGTTTGCTGCAAACAGTATATGGGAAATGAAGAAACCCAAAGATTAAAGAAGCACACAGTCAGTTAAGACACAGACAATATTTTTGATAACACAGTGACTGCCAGCAAACTCAGAAGGCACAACATTCCCCCTTCCCCCACACAACCTCAGAACCATCCATTAAAAACATTGACTGCACCTGAGAGTAGCTTTGTGGCGAGTGCAGGCGTTGACCTTACTTTTTTTGCACTAGCGACCAGCCCCAAAGATTAAAGAAGCACACCACCAAAGTAAGCCGCCGAAAACATTTTTCATTTACCTTAGAATAATCCAGATTTTACAATTTAAATTCAAAACCATCGACTGTACCTGAGCCTGGCGTTGTTGCGAGTGTTTCTTCCAGCTCCCAGTCTGCTTGTCTTAGAGAAGTCTCGCAAGTCCGACTCCCACCAACGCCTTCAAAACAGCATTCTGCCACACTCTCAGTTCTTCCTCGTCGTTTATAGCCCTCCTTCTTGAACAATGAAGCCCTGCCCCTCCCCCACTAGCTGGCAATGCACTCTTCTGAACTTCTGTCCCGACTCGTGTCTGCCACTGCAGCTAAATTCATTCATTGGTGGTCTCCCCTGTGATGTCGTCCTGGAGCTGTTCCCACAGCCACTGCTTCCCCCTCTCTGCTGGCTTGCAAAACACAGGGCTGGCCAATAGAATTACATCTTACTGCTGAGAAAACTTTGCCGACCAATAGACTGCCATATTACAAACCCCTGCAAGGAACTTCTGGCACTACCGGTTGTTTGGATCCCCCACCGGCTCCTTGTCTTACTTGTGGCCGATTTGGGCTCCAGGCGTTCAGTACAGTTTTGCTGCCTTGAACCGCTTGTGCTTTGAACATGATTGCAGACTCTGCCATCAGACGCAAACTGCACTAGCCCACACGGACAGGTAGGGAAGCATCTGCACTAGTCCGAGGCAATCTGCACTATGCCCCGGACTAGTAAATATATGTTAAGGTCGAACCCTGCATACTTCCATGTACCAGTTAACCAGTCTTGACAGGCATTTCCTCTGATTCAGGGTGGATATCGGCCTGTACCCATTCTGTGTGATGCTCTTCCGTCTATCTGCTGCCCTGCTAGTGTTAAGCATGTACCTTTCGGCAGTGGCATACTTTCTTCACAGGATGAAGCTTTTCCCCTTATATTTATGACTGGGATGGACAGTTCAGGAGGTGGAACAGTCACAGTTCTGGGACTGGGCAGTCCTTGCATTCCAGAGTTTGATTTTCTTCTCCACCTAGCGAAGTCAGAAGTGGTCCCCAAGCAGGTTATTGTGTTAATTGGTGTGGAACTAGACTATAGCTCAGCTTCACTGTTACAAGGCCAGGGATATTACAACCTGTATCCGGTTGTTTCAGGTTGGACAGTTGTGACCAACAAGGGACATGGTCTCACTTTTGGGGTACATAGCATCCACGGTTTACATCATCTAGTGGGTATGCTAGCAAATGCATTCTCTGCAGTTGGAGCTGCGCCACCAGTGGTTCAAGTCCCATTTCCTGCTGTCGGTTGGTTTGTGTAACAGTGTTTGGCGCTTTTTGCTGGTGCCTGTGAAAATAAGTACTCATGCACAGGAACAAAGCAATATATTTTCCATACACAAAGGAATCATGAATCCTTGAAAAAGCACTAGTCAAGTACAAAACATTAGATGTGAGGGAGTCACACTGTGGGTTTACTGGCTTATGCTATGTTTGACCTTTACAAATAAAGGAAGGATTTTGTCCAAGGAAAGCATATAATTCCTTTGTGTCTGGAAGATGTGCTGCTAAGCTCATGTGAGTGAGTACTATTCACTTCATACCCTCTGGCACTATCATGTTATTGAGAGCCGCCTTCAGTGAGTTCCTTGTGCCTGTGAGTGTTTCCTTACTGTCACCAGAACTCATGCTACAACTGGCCATGAATGTCCCCCTCATCTGTTGGGGAGCTAATCTTCAGGACAGCAGAGTTCTGTCTGTAGTTTCTGAGGGGTCTCTCCTGCACATCAGCCTGTTTAAATCGAGATCTGTCCATCTGATTCAAGTTGAGTTATTCCCTGAGGTACAGGATCACAATGTGGAAGTCAGCACAGACAATGTAACCACACTGTTCTGCCTGAACAAATGGGGAACTCACTCTTTTCAGAATCGGTCAAGAAGCTCTGAGGGTATGGGAGTTGGGCCACTCACCGCAAGTGAACCTGGTGGCCGTCTGTATAGCATACTCAAGCATTTAACTTGTGGATACTCTCAGCCATGTGGGAGAGGTGTCCCATGACTGTTATTTGTATCCACAGGTGGTGTTTGTGCAGTTGGGAATCTTAACAGGTTTGTCCTTCCCATTGGGGACATATTTTATCATTGTCTTGGAGGTGGACAGATGACCTGTTGTATGCTCTCTTATTTTTTTTTTAATTCACATGGTATTCTTCATAGTATGGCAGGATGGAGGAACCTTCAGTCTGCCTGTCTGGGGCTGACCCTGCCAGTTTTGTCATTGCTGCAGTTCTAAACCATCTGTGTTGCTCCCCCCATTCCCAGTCTTCATCTGAGGGCTTAATCTGTATGTGGATCTAAAGTTCCTTACCTGACCACCTGGTTCTTGAGCAACTAGAATTTTGTGTGCTAGATCTGTCTGAAAACATCTGAGAGCTCTAAAAGCCATCTTTGTAAGAACTGACTCTCCAGTCCTGTGGGTTTAAATAAATGAAGTTCTCCAGCTGGTGACAGGAACATTCCTTGTCCTCGTTAATATGCTTGGTGAGTCAGATCCTTGATTATTGTGTTCTTGACCAAAACTGGTCTGCAGGTTGCCTCTATTAAGGCATATTTTGTGGTTATTCTGGCTTTCCACACTAAGACAGATGTACTGACCATTGCCCAGGAGGAAGTGATGTCCATATTCTGTAAGGGTTTGGATTACCCATCCCCCGGTGAAAGAACCTCCACTCTGTGGGATTTGTCTCTAGTACATTCTAGACTCATGTCAAAACTTTTTAAATCTATAGACTGTAGTCACGTTTCACATCTGTCATAGAAGATTGCCTTCCTGATAACATTTATTTGACCGGGGAGTGAATAAGTCCTGGCATAGTCAGTGGAGTATCCTCATTTGGTGTTCCATAAAAACAAGGTTGATTATCCCTACAGTAGGTCAAAGTTCCCATCCATGGGGGTTTCAAAATAGGACCTTAAAGGACAAGTAAACCCCTTTTACTCATGAAATGCCCAACTAAATGGATCCCTACGGTGAGGTACATAAAAAATGACCCTGTTTAACAATGCAAAAGTTGGCTAGCCCATTGGCACAGCTGTAGAGCTACCATCTGCGAAACTGGCATCCCAGATTCTGAAACTAGCCCTGGGTTGGCGGTGTGTGTTTGGGGGGGGGGGATTGAGCATCCCAAAGGAAACTTGGGAGGGAGGGTCATGCAGCCTGCTGTAATACAGCCACCTGGTGACTGCAGGTGACAGTGCAGTGAACCTGCAGATGGTCGGGGAGGGGAGAGCATACATTGGTATAGTGGAGGGAGGGCTTGACAAGTGGCCATTGGGGCGAAAACAGTGTTAAAGGAGTACACGTCTACGTAAGATTGCTGTAATGCAGCTTTGTTGCATTTAATCATCGTAAACAACTGTATTCCATGTAAAATGTTTCTGTGCTACAGACTTAAAACTTCCAGAATGCATCTAAAGACCGGCTGTTACCAGCTTAGTATGCCTTTTCTGATAAAACTTTTGAAATAAATAAGATGGCTCAGAACGTCCTATGTGATCATTGATGATGTCAAAAAAATGAAAAGGCTGCGCAGCTGATACAAAAATCCTATGACACTATGTTGGCTTGTCAGCATTGTATTTCATCCAGTTGTGGACATCAACATACTGATTGGTGCATTAAGTACAGCAAACAGACAGTGTCCGCATACTCACCTGATAATGTTGTAGCCAGGTGGGGGTCATGAGGACAGAGAACAAGGAGGCTGTGAACAACACCATGTGAATTAAGGATGGATGAGGGAAAAAAGACTAGGATAGTCATGACGATGAAGGGGGAGCGTACATATGTGCTGTACTGTGAATTTTTGTTTCTCTTTAGTTTCATATCCATCTTCCCCCCCCACTCCTCCCACATGCATAGCTGCTGCAAAGATTCTGTTTTTTTTTTTTTAGAGCAGTCAGATTTTTTAAGAGTACTAGAGCAGTACCTGGCTTTTGTGGGGAAAAACACTTGTAAAGCTATCAGTTTGTTCAGGCCCCTTGAGAGGAATTCTGGGTCTACGGAAAAGTTCAAATTCTGAGGCACCTGTGCAGCTGCATGCAGTAGCATGCCGTTTGTTTGTAGTTGACACGTGTTTTGGGAAATTATGTGCCACTACCAATAGGCCATTTTTATGAAGTCTGCAGAAAAGTTACATTTTTTGTAAGAAATAAATATTTTCTCTCTTGCTTGGGTCTGGTGATATTTGATGCTGCAGAAGAAAAACTGGTTTTCAGTATAAAACTATCACAGGGATTTTAAGAGAACAGAATAAAAAAGGACATTAAAACATGTTTTGAGTATTGTGAAACTATTAACACTTCCTTTTAAATGTCAGAGAAGTGGTAGACCACCATTGTCTGTCTGTCTGTTAGTTGTTTATGATTGTTTTTTTTTTGGCGGGAAGAAAAATCAGTTGTAACAACTTGCAGACTTAGCCCTCCATCAGGCTGTTAACAAAAGAAAACCTTCAAGGAAAGTGGGTGCAAATTTAGTCACGGTTACCAAAAATGAGAAAGGCACAAACCGGCTTGGTATAAATGCCTAAAAGAGGCCCTGCTGAAAACTTCTGTGGCCCTTGTTTCAGTATTGTCTGACTAAAACTAGTATAATAGAAGGCCAAGTCCAGTTCTGTTCCCTGCAACCAGACTGACATTCATTTAGAGCAGTGTCTCTCAAATGCAACCACTGGGAGCATTTTGTGCCGCAACACTGCTGCCATGCAAAGTTATGTCTTGCCTGCTCATCCATGTACCAAGTACAAGCAGCCAAGTGTGAGCATTGTTACCTGCATTTCAAATGCCTTTGTTTGGAGGCAGGTATGAAAGGGCGGGTTTGCAGCTGGGGAGGGGGGGACAGGGGACAGGCAAGAGCATGTTTTTTTTTTGGAGGGTCAGGTGTGCTAGTACCATGTTGGCTGCATTTCAAGTACCTTTGTGGGATGTGGTGTGTAAGTGGCATGTTTGCTGTTGGGGGGAGGCAGGCACATGAGCACAGTTTGTCGGGGGCGGTATGTGCCTAAGCAGGTTATGCATTCAAATACCTCGAGGATGCAGAGGCAGTGTGCTTTTGCCACGGGGGAGGGGAGACATGCATACAAGTTGATGTTTTATTCCTGTTGTGAGGGGATGAGGATGGTGTGCGCGTTTAACCAGTTTTTTTCCTTGTGACCAGTATGGTGATAGTTGGTGGAGGGTGATGGATTCCATCACCTCTTTATGTGGGGTGTGGGGGGGGTATGAGAATGAGTGCGGCATCATGAACAAACTGAGGCACTCAATGTATAGGTGGAGGTAATAGTCCTCTTGCTCTTCTTTCACAATACTCCAGGATTTCTGATGAGCATAGATATGTTCAGTCTTATTATGATTCTGATTAACAGCTGAGAAATGTAATTGCTATGTGCCTCCCTCTTCTACAGGATGTGTGTTGGTGTGAGCAATGAAAGTAACTGCATTAGTGAGGCACATTGTGTAAGTGCACGTAGTACTGTTTTGTAATTTGTTCCTCATTACTGAAAAAATGCTGTGTGGCCTTCAGCACATCTTGGTGGCCGCACTTTGTGGTCACCCATTTTTTTGGCCTTGAGAACCACTGATTTAGAGTTTGCTGTTCATTTGACAAAAATGAAAAATTGAACAAAAACAGTAGGGCATGAAATATTAAGAAAGTAGCATGTACAAATGCAAAGTTTATCATATGGAAATTCTTTGGCTGTAAATGTAGCTTTCTTGGTTCACTTTCCTAAACATAGTCACAATCTGCTGCTTTCCTGGTGTATGTCCTGGAACTTGCTCCTTTAACAGACAGAAAGCATAGCAGCCTATTGATATGTTAATAAAGAAGCTTCCCATATCATTCTGTGATGAGATGAGAGAAACTTTACATATCCCTATTTTTACAATCTGAGGGCTTTTTAAATATCACTCTAGAAACTGAAAATTGAAGTGGAACAACAGAAAGTTGTGTGTGAATCAGAAAAGATCATATTGCTCACTCTGTTGTGGCGGGCTGATTAGGTCATGCACTGAGCCCAGGTTATCAGGAGCGAGCCAGCAGATGGAGAATGGAGTTGTTTGCTTGGGCTTTGCACCTTGCCTAAGGAGGGACACCTGATTGCCCCCTAGTGGCCAGGGGATCTAGGGAGTCCGCATGAAGCTTGAATGCTGGTGTGGCTGAGGGCATTAAGACATCCATAGATCAATAGTGATGTGCTTGGCACTCTCACTCAGTAACACCAAGGGAGTGGAGAACAATGGAAAATGGACAGGTCCTGGGTAAGCAGATGAAACCCAACTGCTTTTGTCCCTGTTCCTCTGGTTTCAAATCAAGTTCCTTTGACCTTCCCAGGGTGGATTTAGTCTCTTGGCAAAACTCGTCTGCTAGCTGAGCTGTACTTCAGGGACAGGTAATAAGGTTAGTTGATGGAAGGAGGCCACTTCCAAACCAGCAAGTGGGTGGGGAGTAAAGACTAAATGTCATACTAATTCATACACAAAAGGGATATGAGCCAGTGGTGGCAGAGGTGGGTGATGAAATGTATAAATCATTCTCCTGTTGCTGGCTTCAGATCTTGACTGAGACCTGAAATGGGGAAGAAGTTGATGGTCTCTTTGCTGTTGCTTATACATACGGTAGTAGATAACATCTATGGAAGAGTGGTTGATGCATAGTCCATAACCAGCTTCAAACACTGGTGGGATAGGCACAGAAGAAAGATGCATACCAAGGAGGGAAGATGGGCAGTCGAGGGAAGTGGGTAAGTGCACTAGGGAGGGTTTGTCGAAATACAGTCAGGGCCATGGGTAGACAAGCTCCAGTCCAGCATTTGGCTGGTTGCAGATGCAGGCAGGTACTGGACAGATGGCGTGGGTCAGTGGGCCTTTTCCTGCCATCGGCATCTGTTTTTTTATGTTCTAAGTCTCCTAGACCTGTACACAGCTCTGTACCAGTTGGTACAGTCGACTGTCTTGCTCAGAAACCCTGGTTTGCATGGACATGAATGAATATTTTTTTAAACCACTTATTTACCCAGACTAGATCATATTAGGTGCAATATCTCATTTCCAGCGCAGTCCCATGGGTCAAGTTGAGGTAACTAGCCAGCATTACTTGTTCTTGCAAAATCCACTGGCCCCACTGAGTTCTCCACTGACCCAATTGGTGAACTTATTGAAATGTTACCTTCTCCAACACAAGCTAGCAGCTAGTCCGATATTCCTCAAGATCACACAGTGAGCCGAAGGCTATTGTGAGATATTAACCTGGAATCTCTAGTGTCAAACAACATGAAGTCTTGCTGTATTCTGACAATTTGCAGTTAGCTCCAGCTCTTGAACTGCCCCGGAGAGTGAAGGGTTAAATTCTATGCCAGGGATAGAACGTTGGGCTCAAGCTCGGTTAACAACTCTGTCTGTATCCTTATGAAACCAAACTGTCAGATTCTTTACTCCGCCTCACTGAACAGTCGCTCCGGAGATTTCTCCTGCTGCTCGGTTCTATTGCGGTTAAAGTTTCGGTTTTAGTCCGATTTTCATTCCGTCTTTTGGTTCGAGACTCTGTTTGTGGTACCGTAAGTACTTAGATTGGTGGCTGTTGTGTGGAAATTGTAAAATTTTTCCGATCGGTTCAGCTTAACCGATCTTGTAGTAAGATCGTAAAAAAAAAAAAAGGAAAAGAAAAAGTTAAGTGTGTGGTTACTGGTCCATATCGGTTTGAAAAAAACATAATTTTAGCATTTTTATCCATCACCCGTGACACAGTGAGAAACCGATAGGGGAGTCTTGCCTGGCAGTTGCCATATAAAGGGTAAGTTGGTTAGGTTGGCCATGTCTGAGAAACCCAAGTTAAAAAACGGGCCCACCTGGTTTCAACACTGCAGTGTGTGTGGGGAGGTCTTTGCTAAGGCCGATCCCCACACCACCTGTGTTTACTGTCTGGGGTTTGACCACCTCAATTCAGACTTGACAAATTTGTAAGAATTTCCCTAAGTCTACCCTGGAGAAAAGGTTAGGTAGACTTAGGGATAAGGAAGCCAAGAAATCTGCTGACCCGGAAGACCAGCCCGGTTCGGTTCCTACTGAACCAGAAGGAGTGCCCTCTGACCAGAGCGATACTTCTTCGGGCAAGAGGAGAGCCGATCCCGAAGGATTGGTTCTTACAAAAAGAAAACGAAAAGATAAATCGGCCCGTTCGGATCCAGAGCTGCATGTTTCAACCGCCGAAGAAATAGCCAAAGCGATTCGGATTGTGGAATCGCTTCATCCGGTTCCGACCGATCCGGCGCCTTCTGGCAGGGGTTCGGTTCAGTCGGTTCCCCCAGTTCAGGATTATTCCCCTGAAGATTTTTACGAACTGGAGTTTGATGAGGAGGGAGATTTTGAAGAGGATGATTACGACAGTGAAAGTCTGGATGTGCCTGTGGATCTGGACATCTCTCCAGACAGACCTTCTGGTGTTTCCCCTTCCAGGCTTTCTGAGTCCTCTCCCCACTTTCTGTTCTACAGAAAAGTGTCTCAAACCCTCCAGTTTCCTATTGAGGCTGTAGAGGATCAAGAGGAGCCTGACTACATAGATATGATGGACATCCCCGAGTCTAAGAGACTGTCTGTTCCCCTTCATAGGTCATTTGGGAAACAGACACAAAAAATTTTTATGTCTCCCAACTCTGTACCTCCTATTGACAAGAGAATGGACAAGAGGTACACCTTGTCAGGCTCGGATACGGAATTTCTTTACCAACAATGCAGCCATGTTAGGGTAGTGTAGGCTGCTGCCTGTGACAAGGCAAACATCCCCTTGGCTTCACACCCCCCAGACAAAGATTCCAGGAAGATACTGTAGATGCCATGGCAAAGAAACAGCACTTGGCATCATCTTTGGGACTCAGGCAGGCTAATTATATGACCTATACAGCCAGGTACCAGAAGTCCAGGTGGGACACTGTACTGGCACTGGCTAAACAGGCTTCCCTCCAGCTAGCCAAGGAGCTGGAGGGGGTGGCTGCTGATGGGATTGAGGCATCAAAGGTGTAATTTCATGCTGCTGTTGACTCCAATGATGTGTCATCAAGAGTCATGGCTACATCTGTGGCTCTTAGGAGAATGGCTTGGCTCAGAGGTACTAGCCTTTCACAGGACACCCAGGCTAAGGCCGTGGATTTCCCTGTAGTGGGTAATTCTCTGTTTGGGGAGCAGACAGAGAATTACATGAAGAAAATGGATGAGTACAGGACAACTTATAGGAGTGCCCAGGCCAAGGAGAGGCAGGCAACTTCTCAGAGGCAGCAAGCTAGGGGCAGGGGCAGGCCTTTTCACAGGCATTTCTACCAGGCGCAGGCCTCTTCTTCCTTTTCTCAGAGGGGGTTCTTCAGAGGGAGAGGCAGAAGGGGGATGAGCAGGGCTGCATCCACTCCTCAGCCTAAGGGTCCTGCCAAGCAGACACCCTGATGTGTCAGCCCAGGTCGACTCCCCCATTCCAGTAGGAGGCAGGCTGGCTTACTTTGTCCAGGACTGGATGTCTGTTACCTCAGACAAGTGGGTTCTGGAGGTGGTAAGCCAGGGTCTGGTTCTCTGTTTCAAAAGTTTTCCGAAACTGAGACCCAGATCCTTTCCACCTCCAAATACTTCAGAAACCCTTGCTCTAGAGGCAGAAGTTTTGTCTCTACTAGCTTTAAAGGCCACAGAGAGGGTTCCTACTCCATACGGGGAAAAGGTCTGTACTCCAGGTACTTGTTTACCCCAAAATGACAGGGGAGTGGCGACCCATCCTAGATCTAAGATACCTAAACAAGCACCTAATAAAGCCAAAATTCAAAATGGTAACTCTGAGAACAGTTCTTCCCTCTCTGAGGCCAAGGGACTGGCTGGCCTCCCTGGACCTCAAGGATGCCTATTTTCACATTCCCATCAGGTGCTCCCACAGCAAGTACTTCAGGTTCGAATTGCCCTCAGGCCATTATCAGTTCAGAGCAATGCCCTTCGGTCTAACCTCAGCTCCAAGGGTGTTTACAAAGTGCCTAGCAGTAGTGGTGGCCTTTTTAAGAAGGGAGGCACTCGGTCCACGGCCTTGTGCACGGAGGCCATGAAAGTATGGTCCCTAGCTTATTCCCTGCAGACCTCTCTAGTTGCGGTCCACCTCCCCGGAAAGGACAATGTGATAGCAGATGCATTGAGCAGGATTTCCCAAGGCCATCACGAATGGTCTCTGGATCCTTTGGTGTTGAAGGTGATCTTCTGAAGGTGGGGCACTCCGGAGATAGATCTCTTTGCAGCCCCAGACAATCACCAACTTCCTTTGTTTTGTTGCAGACCCTCAGTCTTGGGTTCAGTCCCCCTGGATGCTCTGATTTTGAACTGGGAAGGGAAGTTTCTTTATACCTTCCCTCCTTTTCCTCTATTGTTCAAGGTTCTAGTCAAGATAAGGTCACAACCATGCAAGGTGATTCTTATTGCTCCAGACTGGGCCAGGCTGCCGTGGTACCCCCTTTTGCTGTCCTTGGCAGTCCATCTTCCCCTGTCTCTTCCCAGGAATTACAATCTGTTAACATCCTCTCAGGGGAGGATTTGTTACCACAATCTCCAGTTACTCATTCTCAGGGCATGGCACTTGAAGACTTAGAGTATGCAGATTTACATCTGTCCCAAGGGGTTCTGGATATCCTCAAAGCTTTTCGAAAGCCTGCCACAAGTAAAACCTACAACTCCAAATGGAAAAGGTTCAGTATTTGGTGTTCCAAGAAGCACATTTCCCCAGACACTGCTGAGTTGTCTATAGTTCTAGATTACATGGTTTACCTTAATAGCCTAGGCCTCAAACCAGCTGCTCTCAAAGTTCATTTGTCAGCTATTTTTGCTTTCCTGTCAGTAGGGAAATCTTCCCCTCTGTCATCTCACCCTGTATTCTGTAAATTTTTCAAAGGATTACTTCATACCAATCCCCCTTTTAGGGATCCTACTCCTGCCTGGGATTTGAATATTTGTATTGCTCAGCTGATGCAACCCCCCTTCGAGCCTATGTCCTCAGCAGAGCTCAAGTACTTGACTTGGAAAACTGTGTTTTTGGTTGCTGTTATTTCTGCCAGACGTATCAGTGAACTGCAAGCCCTGTCAGTGGAGCCTGACTTCATTTCTTTCCATAGGGATAAGATGGTCCTTAGAACCAATTGAAGGTTCCTACCTAAAGTAGTTTCTGATTTCCACTTAAACCAATCTGTCTCTTCCTGTGTTCTTCACTGATCGCACCTCCTCAGGGGAATGGAGGCTACACAGTTTACATGTTAAAAGGGCCTTTAGTTACTACATAGAATGTACAAAGAGTCACAGGTTTGACTCCCTCCAGTTGTTCCTCACTTATGGAGAAGTAGGTAAGGGAAAACCTGCCACCAAGAGAACCATTGCCCGGTGGATTGTGTCCTGTAATCAATTCTGCTATGAAAAACTGGGAAAAACTGAACCCTCAGGCCTGAGGGCTCATTCCACTAGAGGTACAGCTGCATCTCTGGCTGCAGCTAGTGATATCCCCTTGTTAGAAATCTGTCAAGCAGCCACTTGGAAAACAGTTCATACCTTCACCAAGCATTACTCTCTGGATATCCGGGCTATGAGTGATGCTGGGTTTGGCACAGCAGTACTTCAGAGCCTATTCCCAAAGTAGGTCCTGTCCCTCCTCCTTGGAGGTACTGCTTGGTAGTCTGCAAATTGTCAGAATACAGCAAGACTTCATGCTGTTTGAAGAAAAAAATTACTCACCTTAGTAATTGTGATTCTTCTAATGGAGTCTTGCTGTATTCTGACCTCCCTCCCTGCCTCCCCTCTCAGAACCTGTTGGGAAGTGGGTGGGCAGGTGCAGTGTTGCACCCCAGGGGTGTCTTTAGCCCACTCCTGTTGTGTTGGGTGCTTTGGATTTGTTTAATTAAGAGTTTTTGGTTCTTATTACCTGGCTTTGGTTCTTTGGGTTTCCTGACTTGAGTCTTTTAGAGAATCCAGAGTCTTTGTTGCCAGTTGGCTACTAGGAGTTTTTACAGTTTCCACATTTTATAGTCAGTGAGTTTTAGCTCGTAAGAATCTGACGGTTTGGTTTCAAAAGGATACAGACAGAGTTTTCAACCGAGCTCGAGCCCAACGTTCTATGCCTGGCATAGAATTTAACCCTTCACTCTCCAGGGCAGTTCAAGAGCTGGAGCTAACCGTAAATTGTCAGAATACAGCAAGACTACATTAGAAGAAACACAATTACTAATCTTCTCAGTTCTCTGCAACAGCCACTGGGCCCAGCTGTCTTCTCTTTCCCCCTCATCTGTGAGAGGCAATACCTCATATGGTCTACACTGAGGTGCTTAGCAGAGTGGAGTAAGGATGGTTGAACTGTAACCTTTTGCATTTTACCTGACCTCTAAGTCATTGGAGTGCTTCAATTTCCAGAGCAGCCTGTCTCTTGTGTTTCACAAGCAGCACTAAATGCTTCGCTCAGATTGGTAAAAATGGTGTATGTAGGGTCTGACCCTTTCAGAAGAATGTCTTACACAATGTAACTGTGTTTCACTTTGACAGGAGTCACGAAGGTGGAGTATGGAGATGTATCGCCTCGATTATCACTAAGGCAGAAGCTGCAATGCAAGCCGTTTTCCTGGTACCTGGAGACTGTCTATCCAGATTCACAAATCCCACGTCATTATTACTCCTTGGGAGAGGTGAGATATTTAAGCATTAAAACTGTGTGTCCCTAAAGAATAAGGAATGAAAGTGCTAGTCATTGCATTTACACACATGCTTCAAGCAGTTAAGTAAGAAAAATATTTTGCATTACAGCTTTGCCCAAAAATAGCAATGGTATTTTATGATGTATTACAAAGGCATTGTGTTGCTGTTTTCGTTTTCTTTCGTTTATACTTTGTGCTCTTAAACCAACATGTAAGTGCTGTTCAACAGGCAAAATATACAGTATAGTTTCCTGTACCCTGTCATCTCTTTTTTAATAGGGTATTTATTCATTTTAGTAGTCAAGGTTACCTGTGTTTCACATACAGAGAGACTACAGTTCAGCAGAGAACAGGCACTTAAAATGTAAAAAAAGTAATTCTGAATTATAATGTTGCACAAACCACTGGTATGTATTGATGGATGTGTTCCACACCCCCAGTGGTTAGTGCTACATTTAAAAGTCTGGTGACTGTAGGTTAAAGAAGTGATCTTTTATAACCTTTTTGGATAAAGTTTGCAAGTCATACACTAGCTGGGGAAAAAAAAGTGTGTCCAAGGTCAGCTTTTTCTCAGTGGGCTGCTTGAAATTAGCGCTAATTTTCAAAAGTAGTGACCTAGTAGTATAGCTGAAGTGTTTTTCCCCTTTAACTCTTGCTAAGTAGAGGATTTTCTATCTTGACAGTACTTGGTATGATGTGCAGAACAGTACTCTGACTGGAGGCCGACTGAGTCAGTCCTGTTCCTCTTTGTATATCATCAACCCAGTGACCTTAGCGTCTGTGACATCGCAACTGACCAAGAAGAGCCAATCTCCTGCTGCAGGATCGGTCACTTGTGATGTCACAGTCAGTGTGGTCACAGTGCCGATAAGGTATGAATTGGGAATAGGACTAGATATAACAACATTTAGAGAAAGTACTGCTCTTTACATCCCACCTAATACTGCAAGGTAGAGAACTTTCAAATTGGCAAATGTAAAAAGAAAACTAGAAATAAAAAGTAACAACTGACTACTTTTAAACAATAAGTAACATTCTATGCCTGCTGTTTGTTGCACTACTGGCTCTTTAACCCCCCCCCCTCTCCGCAGTATCCACATGACAACAGAAGTTGTCATACTGGAAGGTGCCTTGTTACAAAATAAAAGTATTGTACATCGCATTCTTGTGATTCAGTTTGCACCCCCTTTGAAAGATGCATTAGTAAATGACTCTTTATACAGGCCTACCTTGGCCCTATTACCTGACTTTTTTCCCTGATGATCCCAGTTCCGTTGTCATTCTTCCCATTTTTCATGTATTTATTTAAAGTATACTGTGACTCACTGTTCTAATTGTAAAGCATTTTGGGTTCTGAAAGGCACAAGTGGAAAAACAAAATTGGCACGAGGAACAAAGAACAACTATGAATCACTTTACTCCTGTATTAAAACGTAAATGAAATACTTGAGTAGGTCCTATGAAGCTAAATAACAGGATGCATACAACAGCGGAAGAAAATGCCAACAAACTTATTTCCGTCAGTGCCTGGTAAAGGGGAAGATAAAAAGGCAGAAGGCATAAGTGCCACAGATTATACCAGTGAGGAGAAAACATGACAGAGCTGCTAAAAGGTCTGAACATTAACAAATTCCCTGCCCAGACATATGCACCTGAGGTTTGTTAAAGGAGAACACTATTGATTGTAAAAACCCTGCCCCCCCTTTAACAATATTTTTCCTGACTGCCATTATATTTAATTCCGTGTGTCCACTCATATGTAAACAATGCTGGAGAAGTGCGGTGCCATTTTGCATTCACAGCACAGCTCTGCACTGCACCGCTATATAAAGTGATAGAGTGAGCGCACAAAGCCGCATAGTGAATACAAAATGGCACCGCATCGCTCCAGCATTGTTACCATTTGAGCGACACATGTAATTAAATGAACAGCATCAGGTTACAAAAACTAATCAGGGCCGGGGTTACCACTGTTTAAAAACTGGACTAAGTCACAACCAACCCCACAAAGCCTGAGGTGCTCCCTGTCACAACTGCATGCTCACACTCAGTGATTAGTGGTTTTGGCATGAAGTTGTCTGGCAAATCCATTAAATACCTTGCCATGTATCTATTTAAAGTATACTGTGACTCATTATTCTAATTGTAAAGCATTTTGGGTTCTGAAAGGTACAGTAGGAAAAATAAAATTGGCACGAGGAACAAACATAGAAACATAGAATTTGAACAAACAAACATTAGAACAAAGAAACTAAAAATACCACCAACAGCTTAATTTGGTTCAATGTCAGTTGGCATCAATCTGTATCCCTCTCCCCCAGGACAAGGTTAAAAATAGGCGGAATTGTCTAGTCCTACTTTCCCGGTCAACAAAAACTAAATAAAAAATCCGGCACTCCAGTGACCCATCCTGACTAGGTCCCTTCAATCTGGGTCCATTACTAAAAGACCTTCAAACTGAATGGGAGCTCTAGAACGCTCTGCTTCTCTCCTTAGTGAGGAAGATAGTGGATCTCAAAATAGTGACTGCATCGAAACGTTTTCACCACCTTTCGTAATTTCTTGTAAGAAACCCTCTACTTTGGTTCTCCACAGCTCCACAGCCCAGCTCTCTGTATTGATCATAAGCCAGACCAGTTTGAAGCTATGTGAACTGCAGGGGATACGGATGACTAGAAATCTTTTCCAACCCAGAATCCTGGTTATCGACACTTTTGTTGATCTCCAGTCTCGCTTCTCAATTCCCAGAACTGACTTCAGAAATACCTTCACCTTAGAAGTGCTGTCCAGTGCCATCTCAAGTGCCCCTTCACCAGCCGCAGTTCTCCCCCCACCCTCCTTTGCCACTCTTCAACTGTCTCAAACCAAGGACAGGGCAGGTATGATCTATGGGGCCATTAGAGATGCAATGCCAGACCCAGTGGTCCAGTTAAGGGGTGTATTGGAGTATTTTACACCCAGTTTTGCCCTTTTTACACCTTGTGTAGAGTCACTACCAGGTGTTTCCATGGACTTCACGCATTCACACTTCAGTTCACCAGAACAGTGGGACCGTGTTGCAAAATACTACCTGGCATACCAAAATACTACCTGCTTGAACAACTAAGAAGTTTTTACTTTCTGGCCTAAAAAGTTATCTGGAGCACTGGCCAGAGCCTACTGTAAAAAGCTAAACTTGGATGGGAAAGAATCTTTCATTCCATCATTTCAGACCAGGAATGGACTCTGTATTGGAGGCTGCCTTGGCGGGCAGCCTGCTGATGCATAACAAGGTTTTCCACTAGTAGTACTGTACCCCACCCAACTGAACTGCTTTCCAGTGAACTGTGTTGGCTCTGTAAATCTGAGTTGGGGGATTTACATCAGATCTTATGGGGCTGCCTCCTAATACTGAGTTTCTGCTTAGGGGTCCTTTCCACCTGCACAAAGACCTACCTTGTTCACCCAGTCTCTTTCTCCTAGAATTACCCCCCCCCCCCAAGCCCTCCACCTTGAGGATTAGCCTAATTTGTGGTCTCTGGGTGCTAGTATGGAAGCTAAGAAACTGCTCCTTTTCTGGTGGTGCTCCACCAGTATTCCTTCCCTAAGAGAATGGTCCATTGCAACAGCCCAACTGGGACAATTCACAAGACTTTCATACTGACCCAAGGACACCACTTCCACATACTACAAAATGTGATCCTCTTCTCTCTCCTCACACCTTTTGCTCCTTGGACCTCGGATTCCATCCCAGGGATGCAGAAGACCCATGGCAACCACTAGGAAGACTGCTACTCCACATTTAGCCGTTCCTGCTTCTAGACCTGTTCGCTATATTCTGATTTTTGAATGTCTAGAACACAAACATGCTCCTCTGTAGTTAGCTGGTTTGTAGTCTATACTGGTTTGTAGTCTATACTGGTTTCAAGCTGTGTAGTATGAAGTTGAGTACCACAGTGTTTTGATGTACCTGTATTTTATGCCTCGCTGCTATTCTGTAAAAAATTGAATACTATCAGTAAAAATGATTAACTGCAACACAAAAAAAATGGGAAAGGGGGGAACTAAGTCAGACCCTGCTAATTATAGGCCTGTAAACCTAAAACCAATTGTATGTAAAATCCTGAAAAAAAGAATTAAATGTAGTTTTTTTTTGGGGGTTTGCTGATGAGCAGCTAACCAGCTGGACATTCCTATCCTAAGGTCTGTTTCCATGTGGTTATAAAAGTTATTAAAACGCAGTTCCAGCTCGCAATTTTTACTTCAAAGTGTCTTAAGACGTTATTTCAACCTACTATGGATGACTATCTGGCATTGGTCATCAGAAAGCCAGCCTGAGGAGTGCCAAGAAGTGTGAGGAAAGGTATGGCAGTGGGACAAAAAGGCCTCAGGACTGTCATGCTTTCAGCCCTGGAAATGGAGGCCATGGGGCGCACACTCATGGAGCAAGTTTCAGCTCCCCTTAGCCAAAAGTTGGATGTGGTCACAGACAAACTGGCAGAATAGGTGGAGGGCCAAGCAAAATGGCTGCCTGAGGTCAAGCAGCATATTTCCACAACGGAAGATGTCTTAAACTCCCTGCCTGAGAGACTGGCTAAGCTAGAGAAAGAAATTGAGGAGTTACGCAAACAACTAGATTACCAGAACTATCACCACCACAGCAGTCTCCATATTTGTGATTTCCCGGAGGGCAGAGAGGGACACAGTGTGGAGGACTTTTGTGAATCGGCCCTACTGGATCTTCTGGGGTTGCAGCTGAAAGGTGGGAGATTCATAACTGAGAGAGCGCACTGGGCTCTTGCCCCCAGTCCTGCACTTGAGGGCTCACCTTGGCAGATTATCTTAGGGCAGGGCATTCTTAATGCTTACAGTAAGAAAAAATAACTGGTATACGAGGGCACCTGTCGCTATTTACATGGAGATTTTTCTCAGCACCTGCAACAATGAAAGAAATTAATTAACCCAGTCTTGGGTACCCTGAGAAAAAGTAAAGTAGATTTCCAGTTTGCCTACCCAGCCATTGTACATATTCTGCAAGAAAGCATGACCTTTATTTACTGGGAGGTCGACACAATTAAACAGTGCATAGTAGATCTGGATAAAAAGCATTGCTAAGATGTTTGGACACTTTTTTACTTAAAGGTCGTGGCACAGTTTGGACTGAATTACCCCTGCTTCATGCACCCACAACCCTGGGAGAAACTGTGAGGATGATTGGCCCAGGTCTTCTCATCATGGGGAACCAGAACTGTTTTTTTGTTTCTTTCACAAACTCCTTTTGCTTTGCAAGCTGAGTGATGGTGGTACACTGTGGACTCTGGGATCTTAAATCGGCTTGCTACTATCGGGACTTGTACTCCCTCTCAGCTCTGTAGGAGCATGAGGTTGGGGACATAAAATGGCATCAACCATGTTGAATTGTGTACTGCTGGCTGGATGCAGTGCCGGGAGGAGTCACTGATGTGTGTTTGACTGACATCCTAACAGCCTTGATGTCACTGGGTGCAGTGGTACTTCGACTGGGAGTTATACTGCGAGGGGTTTTGAAAAGATTTATGCAGCACTCATCAAACACTATGGCGGGATTCGGAGCTCCTCCCAGGGTTTTGCAGTTTGTGTCAAGCCAGGTAGGTGTGGGGGCTGAGGGTGGGAGGCACAGATGTTTAAGGGTGCCTCCTGCCTCTGGTCTATCACATTCAGTGCTACGGGTGGCCTCCACACCAGGCATGCCCCTTTGGCTGTTTGGTACTAACGGAACGGTCACTTTATCATTGTTGAACTTAAAAAGGACTGCATGTGTATGGGTAGGACTTTGGAGCTTTTGTGCTGTAGGTGAGAGGGAGTTCCTGACTTGCAGGGTTCTATGGTTCAGGCTGTCTTTAGCTGGGGTGGGGCGGAGGTTCGATTGGAGCAGTGTGCCAGTCCACCTGCATCGGGGCCGGGTAGGGGGGCAGTAGGCTCAAGGCTTACTAGTCATGGGTCCTATAGAGGGTCATGGTTGTGATGGGTCTGCATCATGGGAGGGAGATGAAATATTTGCTGGCCTGAAGGCGACCACTTCCTGGACTCCTCTGATGCATTGCAATACATGGGGGGGGGGTATATGGGAACCGCAAGTTTTTGCTTGATTATGTTGGTGTAACTTTGTCCTTAACTAAGCTTAATGCAGGAGGTTTTATAGGAGTGGGATGTTTTCTAATATAATTTTTCTGTGTTGCCTAGTTGGTATCTGTTGCCTTACTGGTGCATGTGGGGAGGTGGTTTGTTCGCCGCACACCCAGCTGGTTGTGGGGGCTGCAAGATCATTAGGGTTCCTCTGCCGGTTGCAGAGGACCAACTGGTTATTATTGATGCATGTTTTCTCTGTGTTTTTTGTTACAGAATGTTTGTATGTGACAAGTGGACTCTCCTATTTGAACACTTGGATGGTGTGGTGGGGAGGTTGCTATATGTGTCTGGAACCAGGACATATAATCTGAAACATGGGGTCTAATACCACCATTATCTTGTGGAATTTTCTGTTACAGATGGAGAGGGTGGTTGCAGACCTCCAGGAAGGCAAATATGTTTTTGTTCTGAGCAGGGTTTACTTTTTGGGGGGGGGGGGGAGTGGCCATTTTAAGTCACAAGAATTTTATATTGCAGGTAGAGAGGGTGGTTGCACACCCCTGGGAAGGCAGATATGTTTTTGTGCAGGGCAAAGTTTGACACCCCCCGTGACATACACAAGCATGTATGCGCCCGCAACATTTGAAGCTGGGTTTTATCAGAGGCATTTGGATATTCTGCATAGGGAACAGTTTGAAAATCTGATCGGCGGGGGGGGGGCACTTGAATTGTGTGATGGAGTCCAGCCTGGACCACTCAGAGGGGAGTGCTAGACATGAAGGGTTATTGTGGAAATGGAAACAAGGGATGCTGGATTTGGACCTCTTAGATGCTTAGAGGGCAGCTAACCTGGGAGGTAAGGAGTTTACCTTTTATTCCAACCCCTACAAGATGTGGTCCAAGCTGGACTACATTTATATGCCCCACAAGCAGTATGCCCGGGTGCGGGATGTCTCACACAGCCTCATGCATGTGTCAGATCACGCTATGGTCATCCTCACACTTTTTCAGGAAGGGGAGACCAAGGCAAAATCAGGGTGGAGAATTCCCTACCTATCTGGCTAGTTAGCAGTGTAGGAAAAACATGAAAGAACAATGGGATTTATACAGTGGTGCCAACCGAGCCACAGTCCTATCTAATGCAATTTTGGGGAAGCTGGCAAAGCATATACGAGTGGCATGATTGTGAGCTATGTGGTGAGCTGTAAGAAAAAAAGAGAAGGGAGAAGCAGCAAGTTGTTGAAAAGAAATTATAGGATTTGGAAATTAAGGTCTTGATCCACCCCTCTGAGATCCTGCAGAGGGAGATGTTTGTGGCAAGGGAGGCAGTTAACTTGATGCTCACGGGGGGGGGAGGCGAGCACATCACTGTTTCATGCTAGGCATTGAGTCTGTGAGTGGGGCAGTAAACCAGGAGGGCTCTTAGTGAGGCTTATGCAGGGCAGAAAAGGTTTATCCGCAATTCTGGCATTGAGGGGTGTTACTGGTCAGGTAGAAAATATGGAAGAGATGATTAAGGATGTTTTCCTTCCCTTTTATCAGAAACTGTATCAATTCAAATGTATAGGAACCGAGCCACAGGCTACTGCTTTCTTGGATGGGATACAGATCCCGAGCCTTAATGAGGAACATCAAGCAATTTTAGGGGTGCAGGTGACCCCAGCAGAGTTAGGGAGAGCTATTGGGGCAGTGAAGAAGGGGAAAGCGGGAAGTTCATATGGGTTTATCATGGAATATTACAAGGAACTTCAGGTGGACCTGGTAGGTCCTTTAGCACCAATGTTAGAGGAGGCAGTTGTTGGGTGGCTGACTGCCTCGTGTTTGAAAGCTTTAGTCCGTGTCTTGCCGAAACCCATAAAGGCTCATTTTGAGTGTGCCTCATACCGACCCATTTCCCTTTTAAATTGTGATATGAAAATCTGTGCCAGGGTACTTGCCCAAAGGCTGGAGAACTTTCTCCCCTTAATAGTGCATCTTTTTTTTTTTTGAACTCTTTTTATCCTTCCTCCTAACACTGGCCCTTAGACCTTTCTCCAGTGAGGTTACATGGAGCGGCCATATTCCGCCCAGCTTGAGGTCCTCCTAATCTGGTCTCCACTCCCAGGATCTCTCCTTCAACTCCACAAAGCACCTTGCCCCCTGGCTCTGAGCCCCCTGAGGTGGGACCACCTTTAACTCCTCTGGCACTCTCTCTATAATCTATAAGGTCAGCCAAGGAGTGGAGGAGATGTGGAGACCAGCCAGGATGGACCCGACAGAGGGCGCTGGGGCCATCCACTGGACCAGCCTTGGTGTGTCTGGATGCCAGGGACTTTTCCTTGTTGTCCCAAGGGTGAGGATGTGCAAGGACTCCCAGCACGTGACGGGCACACTCCCACACCCATTTGTAAAGCGTTTGCCAACACCTCCAACCCCTGCCAGTGCGCTCCACTAGCTGCGCTGCCCCCAGTCTCCACAGGGAGCCATTGGTACTACAGCAGGTGCTACCCGGCCTTTCTGGAGGAGAGCAGCCCATCGGTGCTCGATCTTCCCGGCCCCAGGTCGCTGACGTCACAAGCAGTAGCACTACTGCTGCACTGGCGGGCTGGCATCAAATCGGGTTTGTCAAAGGGCGCTTATCCTACCACATGTGGTGACTACTAAATGTAATCCATTTGGGTTCTTGGGATCTAGGACACGTGATGGTGCTGTCCATTGACGCCAAGAAAGCATTTGATCGCATTGAGTGGCAGTATTTGTTTGAGATTATGAGGAGATTTGGGCTGGGTGATGCATGCATAGACATGGTGAAGCTTCTTTACATGGATCCGCATGCACAGATCTTGGTAAATGGGGAATTGTCATGGGATTGTGTTTTGCACAGAGAGATGAGGCAGGGTGCCCCTTCCCCATTACTGTTCACATTGGCCATTGAGCCATTAGCCATCCATATTAGGGAAGAGCAGAGAATCAAGGGTGTGAAGAGTAGTTCGTGGGCACGAGATAACTCTGTTTGCTGACAATCTTTTATTTATATGTCATAGACCTGGAGGAAGCTATCCCAGTATTATTACAAGTGTAGGGGGACTTTGCGACCTTTTTGGGCTACGAGTTGAATGTGTCAAAATCTGAGTTGAATTGGATATCGAGAAGGAAACATAAACATAGAAACATAGAATTTGACATCAGATAAGGACCACTTGGCCCACCCAGTCTGCCCATTTCCCTACCTAATGGATAAGCTGCAGATCCTAGTTAGCCAGCAGCCTACTTCTTCCTACCCCCAACCCCTAGAATTGCCTTATGATTGTCCCATGCATGCTTGAATTCCACCACTGTTTTTGACTCCACAACCTCCTCCGGAAGACCGTTCCATGCATCACCAAGGAGTGGAGCAGGGCCCTACAGCAATTGGAGGTTTAAAGAAGTGGAAAGCTGTTTTACGTACTTATGTATCAAAGTGGGTAAAGATTTGGATGGTTTATATAATTTAGCTGTCAATGACTGAAAGGCAGTACGGACAAGGGGGGTTGGGATTGAATGTCCCGGACCTTAAGAATTTACTTTCCATCTATACAGCATAGATATACTCAAGACTGGGTTAACAGGGGAGCAGCAGCTAGCTGGGTGGATCTGGAAGGGGAGGGAACCCCAGCTAATCTAGTGTCCTACTTAGATCCAGGAGGAAGACAGGCATATAGTATTACTAAGCATAAAAATCCGCTGGTGGGTCTGACTTTGGAGGCCTGGAAGCAAGTTAGGAAGAGTAGAGGTGCAGTGGAAGATTTATCTCCCTTGGTCCCAGTGGTGGGTAACCCAGAGTTTTTGCTGGGATTGCATGACCATGGTTTTCAACTCTGGAATGATTTGGGGTTCATTGTTTGGGGGACCTATTCACTAATGAAAAGATTAACTCCTTGGATGACCTAGGAACACAATTCAGGATCCCGCATAGCTCATAAGTGTAAGTTTTTCCAGGTGAGAGACTTTGCAGGAAGTAGGCAAAGGGATCCACTGGATGGGTTAGTGTTGTATTCCTTGGAGTAGGCTGTCTTCTGAGCCTGCACCACCCTACAAGGTTTACTTGCACAGATGCTGAAATAGGATAGGGATACATTTCTGAACCTTTCGACAAAAGTTAAACGTTTATGGGACGGGGATTTGGGGGCTGCAGTTGCAGATGTCAACTGGTGCATGGTGCTTAAATCACATATGAAACTCTTAATGTGCAATAAATTTAAAGGATTACAATGTAAGTTCCTACATAGGCTGTATTGTCCACCAGCCACAGTTCATAAATTTCACCCTACAGTATCTGCCGTTTGTGGACATTGTAATAGCATGCTTGGCACTTACATACATTACTTCTGGGAATGTCCCAATTTGAAGCCATTCTGGTGGTAGGCTGTGCAGGAGATCTCCCAGATTTCCGCTATACAGCTAGCAGACACATCACTTTCCCTGCTTTTCAGGGCAGAAGATTTAGGTGAGGAGGGGTTGGCACCGTACCGTAGATATATCAGAGTTTTGTTAACGTTAGCCCAGCAATGTATACAGAATACCTGTTTTCCCATGTAAAGTCCACACTAGGCCAGTGGAAGACTTTAGTGATACAAACTTTGGCCTTGGAAAGGATAACCTACACACTGCATGACTGGGAGAAACATTTCCTCCGGAGCTGGGGGAATATACTGATGCTCTTCCAGTGACGGGGTCAGCCCTGTTGAGTCGGGACATAATTTAGGATAGGTGGAGGTGGTTCCCTTTGGTGCTTTGTGCTTCTGGCTTTCCCTGTGGGTTATGGAGTGGATACAGAGATACTAACCCCTACATACCACTATAATTTATAGTGCAAAAGTAGCAAAGGATTTAAGGAATGTTTATCAAAAGGACCAGTGGATAAAGATCTATCTTGTGTCTTTTTATTTCATCTGTATAATTTATATCAATCAAGTTTTTATTTGTATACTGGAAAGTAGGTGAGCAAAAATGCCTGTTTTCACAAATGTCCAGTTGAGGAACACAACAAGAAAGTAAGAATAAAAAAATAACAGAGTACAGTAGATACAAAAATCAATTCACATGTGTAGCAATATCAAACAGTACAAAATGATAAAACAGTTCAGATGTTGTTCACAGTATGGACAGAGAATAGAGAACCACAATAATTAAGGGGGGTAGGAAAAGACAGGGAGAAAGTTAAGTGCATAGATTTTGGGGAAAGTGAAAGTCAACTGGAGTTGGTGGCATTGCTGGAGTCTTAAGTGGACTCATGAGTTTGGCAAGGTTCAGTGATGAGACAAGGTGGGGCAACTGCAGTTGGATGCATTAAGGCAGTGGGCCTTGAGGGAGGAGTTGAAGGAGTGGACGGTTTTACAGGCCTGTATTTCATGGGATAACTTTTACAATTTTGTACCAGTGTAGGAAATAGAGTTCTAAGCCTGCTTGGTCCTGTAGAAAGGGGTGACGAAGACCACAGTGGTGGAACCTCTGGTGAACCGCCCACAGACTGAGAGTAGGAAAAGGGAGTTGACGCTGGGTGGCAGAAGTTCGAGGTAGATTTTGTGAAGAAAGGAGAGTATTTTGAGGTGGAACCTCCCTTCAAGGGTGGGCTGGCTGAGGGAGGAATAGAGGGTGCAGTGGTGAGTTCTCCAGGGAAGACCGGTGACAAAATGGGCTATACTGTTGTAAGTAGCTCTTAGTTTGGAGTAAAGGAGTGAGGATGTTGGAGGGAAGAAGACAATGGAACCATAGCCGATGAGGGGCAAGAGTAGAGACATAGCCAGGTGTAGTCTAGAGGTGGGAAGCAGGAACTTTCTGATCCTGTAGAGAAGCCGAGCCTAATGTGGATCTTCTTTATAAGGTTGTTTATATGCAGATTGTAGGAGAGGTGGGGGTCCAGGTAGAGACCAAGGTATTTGAATTCAGTCACTTGTTATGTATGTGTGTCCTTTTTAGATCAGCTGGTTATCAGTTGTTAGCCTCACAGTGTGTCACTGATTGTATTGTTCAACATGGGTCTGGATGCTTCTGATTATGACACGGCTCCCTTTTTATCTGTTATCAATTACGATTTTGTATGGCGTGTTTTAGTGTCTGTATACTGTCCTGATTGTTGTTTGTACGTTTGAAAATTTTAATAAGTATATGAAAAAAAAGGTTGTATTTTGGGCCATATAAAAAGTAATGGATCATGTCAAACCAGTCTTAATTCTCTGAGCCTATAATCAAAGTGCTAGATAATCATTCAGTGGGTGTCATTTACGATGTACTGTGGAAGGCTTTTGATACCACCTCTCATGGAATACTTGAAGAAAAATTCAACAAAATACAGTTACCATGTAATTTAATAACACGTATAACAAAATGAATAAGGGGGAGGTATCAGAAAGTTAAAATAAATGTGGTAACATCTGAAAGCAGCAATGTATCAAGTGTGGTGCTACATGGGTCAGTACAAGGACCCTTGCTATTTAACATGTATGTAATGGACCTGGGGAAAGATAATACTACATGTATCATTAAATTTACAGATGACCCTAAAATTGCCAGTATTTAAGATTGTTTTGATCAATGCACATCCTTGCAGGTAGCCCTAAACAAAACAGTGTAGTGGGCCAAAAATTCAAAGTGGAATTTAGTATAGTCAGATGTTCTCTTCTACACTTGGGAAAACATAATCCAGTAATAAATACTACATGAACAGAAGTATCCTTAAACAAGTAGAGAGTGAAAGGGACTTAGATGTTTTAATACGTCCTGAATGAAGGAACAGTGTGATGTGGTTATCAATAAATGTAACAAGATCATGTCATACATTGGAAGGACTGTCAGTAGCAGGACAAAAGATGTCATACTACCTTTATATAAATCATTGGTTAGACCTTATGTAGATTATTCTGTACGATTTTGTTGGCCATACCAAAAAGCAGAAGTAAATAGAACTGAAAGGATATAAAGGAGAATAACAAAGATGATTAAAATATAGGTAACAACATATGTAGGGAGACGAGAATCACTAAATACTGTATGTGTACACTGGGGAGGAGATGTGAGTGGGGGGACATGATCGCAGTATATAAAACATTCCTCAGTGCAGACTTGGGGGGCTAAACTATAGCTGCACGGGATTTATTCAAATCAGATCGGAGAAAACTTTTTTTTTACACAGAAGGTGATTGGCAGGTGGAATGAATTACTGGAGGCAGTAGTCATGACACCTACTCAGGAAAGTTTTAAAAGGAGCCTAGATGAATTCAGGGATACTAGGTATATACATGAGAATCACTGAAATAGTGGGTGAGGATCTAGATGGGCAGTTCATGCTTCCTGTCGTCTCAGTTCCTTGTGTCCTTATTCCAGTGTTCCATTATTATACCACAAGTATCGTTTTATGCCAACAACATCACAGTTCTACAGTTTTAAATTTAGTTGCAATATTCTAGTTTCCACAACCACTGGTATCTTGGAATTTACATTCTGAGACATTCCATTCATAAAAATGCTGTTTAATGTGTTGTATGCATGGTTACTGGGGGTATGAAGGTTTTCTTACAGATCTTCTGTGTGCCAGAATCACTCTGCTTCACTTCTCAGGGAATTGTTTACCTGGTGTTTTGTGTAGCAGTAAATCTACTCAGATTCCATCAGCTGATACGTAACATTGACATGCATAGGACTTTGTCCAAAGGTATTTGTACAGTTTGCTTTGCATGAAGTGAAGTGCAGAATCGTACACATTTCCTCCTTATGCTACCAAACCAGCTGATGACTTTAGTCGGTCCAGCAGCAGCCCGTGATCCACAGTGTCAAACGCTGATGAGAGATCGAGGAGAACAAGAGTTGATCACTCTCCCAATCCCTCGCTCTGAGCAGGTCATTCAGCACCCATACTAACGCAATCTCAGTGCTTTGCCCTAAATCCAGACTGGAAGGGCTCATAGATATTAAAGGTAGTGAGGTGAACCTCGAGCTGACGTGCAGCCACGTTCTTAATAATTGTCCCTAAAAAGGGAAGATTTGAGATAGGTCAGTAATTCACCAAGATCTCCGGGTCCAAAGATGGTTTCTTCAACAGGGGCTTCACCAGAGCCCTTTTATGTGACTCTGGGAAGACCCCTGTCGATAACGAACACCGGATAATTTCAGTGAAAACTGGAACTAAACACGCAGCACAGCCCACAAGTAATCATGTCGGGCCCAGGTTCAGGCTGCAAAATGTCGGTCTTAACTCTAGGATCACCTCGCAAACCTCATTAGTCAATACTGCTCGAAATTCCCTCCAGGAAGACCGACTAGAAATGTCACCACGAGGCCCAGCCCTATTGGGTTGTCCAAGCCCACGTGGAGAAACTGCAGCCCTAATGGAGGACACCCTATCTGAGCAGAACCGAGCAAACTCCTCACATTTTTCAGCAGAAAATGCCCTAATAGACTCTAGACAGGCTGGATGTAGAAGTCTGTCCACTGACTGAAAGCGCTGTACTGGTCAACTGGTAGATTCTTTCCAGCTGCTATCACCCTAGACATAAAAGATGCCTTTTTCTGAGTGATTACATTCTGATACTTATTATAATGAGATATCAGACCAGTCTGTCATCCTGGGCTCCAAACTTCCTCCATCTGTGCTCAACCTCCGGTTTTCAGCAACCTCTGCTTACCATCAACCCAAGGTGAGATACCAGCAGGCATACATGAACTGGTGCAAGAAAGGCGAAGGCCTCCACAGCAGCCCTACCACAGGCTGCCACAACCACCTCCAGCCCCCCCCCCCAACACAAGCCTCCAGCACGGATGAGGTGTCCAGTGCCACCAATAGTCCCTCAGGATGTAACCCCTTTAAAGGGCAGAACCGGACAACCTCCACGGGGGGAGGGGCTGTGAAACTGAATCAGACAGTGTAATAATCCGACCAAATGACCAGATCAATCTCGAGTCCACGAAGCTCAAATCCCAGCAAGAACACCAAGTCGAGGGCAGGACCGTGACGGTGATGCATGGCATCATAGATAGATTTGCAAAAACAATACGTGAATGCATCTGTTAGGTTGAGAGTCTTTGGAATCTTGACAAATCGGTAGTGGTATTCCTTGGGATTTGAGTGATCATGCAACGCAGGGTTGGCATTACGGTAATATCTGCATTCTCTATGTAAGCATTGTGTCATTTAGTTTGTGTGACAGGACAGTGTCGATATTAGGGTGGTGCAAACACTGTGTTGTATTTATTTATTTAGCTTTTATTTACCAGATAAGCACACTAGACGAAGAATGCCTATTTTCAGGTGCGATCCGGGAGATTACAAGGTAAGTTTATGAACAATATAACAACAACAACAAGGTAGTGATGTACAGGCAGTGAACAATGTAAACAAGAAATAACAACGTGCACAGTGGTAAGGACAATCAAACAGTAAAAGGCAGTATATATTTCATGGAGGACTACAAAAGCACTAAAGGTAGGACAGGGTGGAATAACTTGTATACTAGGAGCAGTGAGTGCTAAGGTGCAAGGTAGGATAAGGGTCAGTGGTCACCTTTCATGGTCCGGAGGGGTTGGAGCTTAGCAACCATGGTAATGGGCAGAGCATACCAAGACTGTAGGAGATACCAGGCAACCTGGGGACAGTTGCAGGCTGAGGCAGACTTCAGGTGTGTCAATGGGGATTACTTAAACAAGGGATGGGTGGGATTACATTTGATAAGAACTGGTGTGGAGTTCCAGAGACGAGGGGCACAGACAGCAAAGGCGTGGTCACCAGACAGAGTACAAGTTTTTGGGACAAGGAGGGACTGCGTTTCTAAAGACCTGAGTTGGTATGATGGGTGTGCTGGCTGAAAGAGTTTGGACAGGGCAGGAGGGGTGGCATTTCAGACAGTTTTGTAGATGAAGCAACCCAAGACATAGGATCGATAGTTACTCTGGGACAACCAGTGAATTTTTTCATATAACTCACAGTGGTGGGTAAGTCGGGGGGCAGCGAGGGCAAAGCAGCAAATATTATTATAGACCGCATCCCATTTTGCAAGGCAAGCTTTTGCAGTGAGGGGAAAGTTCATCAGCCCATAGCTGAGTGAGGGAAGGGCAATTAGCATGGCAACAGTAAGGAACCCACGAGCCCTGTATGCAAGGTCAAGTTAGATGTTTGTTGCAATGCACACGTCTTGAATATGTAGGGAGAGGTCCAACTGGGGTTCAACTGTGACTCCATGGTATTTAAAGGAGCACGTAATGCCAACTGGGTCACCGTCAAGACTCAAAACTTTCAGTGGGGCGAGATGGTGCTTAAGCTTGGACGAGGAACCAAAGAGCATTAGTTGACTTTTCTTGAGGTTTAGCACAAGCTTGTTTGCCATGAGCCAGTTTTGTAGACTATTGAAATCGGCTTGTAGATGGCGATTTATAGCATCGATATCAGCCGAGTTGGACAGGAGAATCATATCAGTGTATAGGGTCGTATTGCTATGGGTAAGGACCAAAGAGAAATCATTAATGAAAAGAGAGAAAAGGATAGGGCCTAAGATGGACCCCTGAGGGACACCTACCATAACAGGAACAGGTTCGGAGAGAGCTCTATTAAACTTAACAAGATGTAGCCTACCAGTAAGATAGTTGGAGAACCAATTTAGAGCAGGACCAGACACACCAAGGGAGTGAAGCTTGGTGCAGAGTAGGGTGTGATCTGCTAGATCGAAGGCCTTGGAGAGATCAACGAAGATAGCCCTTGACAACATGCTGTGGTCCATAGCTGTCCTAATTTCGGATGTCACTATGGCAAGGGCTGTGCCAGTAGTATGACCTGTACAAAAACCATGCTGTTCAGGGGACAGTAAGGTTTAGTTAGTCAAGTAGTCTGACAGCTGCCCGTCCACCACCTTTTCCAGTATCTTGCCAACAGCAGACAGGGTAGCTATAGGGCGGTAATTTTTATACATTTCCAATCACCCTGTTAGAAAACAGGCACCACTGTAGCTAATTTCCAGATTGGCGGAACAATTCCAGTGGTGAGGGATAAATTAAGAACATGGGAGGTGGGTAGTGCAAGCAAGGGGGCACCTATCTTGAGGAGTTTGGGTTCAAGGTCTTCGTGACTAGTGCTCATGTAGGGAGAGATTGTTCAAACCCTGAGGAGCACCACACCACCATTTTTCCAAGGTACCAGAGACTTTGACTCCTAATTTTTCATTTCTTTACTTTGTACGGTTTGCATTTCAACACATATCGATGTATTAACATACATTTTTGATATTAATTTCCTTACTTTTTGGAAAAGATATATAAAAGCCACTTCATAGTGGTGCTCGGCGAGTCAGACCTGAAGCTCACTTTATCAGGCAGCAACAACAGACACAGCAGTATGTCTGGTGGAGTGAACCTTCAACCCTGTGGGCAGCTCCTTCCCAGCCAGCAGTTAACAAAGAGTGATGCAGGAAATTATCCATCAGCAAGTCATCTGTTTTACTGCCAGTCTTACTGGAGCGACTTCACATATGTGACGAACAGCTGGCGAGCCTCACCACAAACCCCTACCATGTGCTCTCTGTAGTACAGTGGGCCCAATGTACATCCAAGGAATGGAGTGCTTGCTGGGCCTTCAAAGCATGTGGTGTCAGAAGGAAGATGGGAAGACATGTCACATGGTTGAGGTGAAACTCTAAAACCACTTTCAGCAGGAACTTCGGACAGGGGCAAAGGATGAACATGCCCTTGTGGAAAACCAGATATGGACACTTTACAGAGAGCTTCTGGTGCTCACTCACCCATCTGGCTAAAGTGATAGCTACCATAAACACTGTTTTCCATGGCAGATGTTTCATCTTGCATTTGTCCATGGGCTCAGATGGTTTTCTCAGCACCACTGGTAAGTCCCAAGTTTGTGGAGGCTGTAGCACAGGAGGGATAGGTGATCCAGGCTTTTGAAAAAGAGTCCAGCCACTTTCTCCTGATCCATCGTCAGTATACCCGCCCATGCCCAGTATGTTGAAATGGCGACCAGGTGCCCCTTAAGGGACATAGCTCATAACCTCAGTTGTGACAGGGACCAAAGGTTGTTGAGGATGCAAGCCAGAGAGCAGGTGAGAGGCTCTACCTCCTGCCCCACATATCAGTGCAAAAACCTCATCCACTTAAAGGAGCAAGTCTACTGAATTGACTCCTTCAGGGACGTCTAGTACCTGTTGGACATCTTCCGAAAGATCCAAAGCCGGAAATTCTAGTCTTTTAGGAACCAGGCAGAAGCAGGAAGTGCAGTTCTGGATGCCTGATCATTCCCCTTCTGATCATGTCAGCAGTTCTTCCCTGTATGCATCTTCATTCATCACTGATGGGTTATATGCCAGAGGCACTATGACCCCGTTGGATTTTATAGCTTAGAAATTTTTGTAGGGGGAGGAGCCAGCGCCGGGGATGGCACCCACGAGGGTGCCACACGACGTACTGTTTGAGTGTTGGCCAGTAACCAATGCTGACTCCTCCCTCACCTCGGTTCTGTCTTTCCCGTCGTCGAGAGTGCACATTATGGGAGGTGAAGATCCATTACTACGCAGTTGTAGTTAGAGTTGTAGCCGAAGTTCTGTTCATTGTTACTCGACACCGTGGATCCTCATATGGGTGGGACCTTTCCTTTTCTTATATTATTTCTTGTTTCTATGGCGCAGAGTCTTTCTCTAGTTTTTTTTATTTTGTGTACGGTCGATAATGTCTGGCCTAAGTCGAAATCAAAGGCGGGACGTGCCAGCTTGTGCCCAATGCCCCTGCAGCAAGTCCATTTCCGTAACAGATCACCATGATCAATGTCTGTCTTGCCTTTGCCCTGAACACAACATGGATAACTGTGACACATGCTTTTCCATGGACTGCCGGGTCCTTGAAACATGCGCACTGAAGGTAGGTCGGAAACCGCCCACATTTGGAGGATGGCATCTGTCCAGGGATGAACTTTGTCCAAGGCAAGAACTTTGCAGCTTTCAATTGTTACCCCCATACATACGCACGGGTGGGGGAGTGGGCTGCGTCAGTTTCAGCTTCAGCTGGAACCTCCAGCTCGCCAGATGGGTCGGGTGGAGGCTGAGTACTCCTCTTGGTCGTCTGCCGCCTCGGAGGCACGATCACCCCTGATGTCAAGGTCAAAGCTATATGCTGAACCCGAACTGGTGGGGCCCTCGGCACCACCTGCCGACTCTGCTCGGGCTCCTAGCTCCATTCTGGGGGTTGGTGAGCAGGGCAGGGTCGCGGTTCGAGCTTGGCCTACTTCTGGAGCCGCCAGCGGCATCAAACGCGGTAGAGTAACGGGTGGCCTCTCTCCCGGATGTCCTGGTCTCCGCTTCTTCAGAAGAGGATGATGGGACTGACCCAGAGTGGTTACCCAGCTCTGAAGAGTCTCCCGACTCCGAGCAGTCACACCGCCTACCTAGGCCTAGTGGCAAGGTTCCAGAGGTAACTTCGTTTTCAGCCTCCCTGGCCAGGCCTGCCCTTGGGGCCGACTCTTCCGAGTCTTCCAGCGTCACTGGCGGTGCTGGGAACTCTCACGAAGCCGAGGGTTGCACCGGATCTGGGGATGGTGCTAGATCTGGGGAGGGTGCTGTGCCCAGATCTGAGTTGGGCATTGACACCACCTTTGGTGTCGGATCTGGCGTTGGCGCAGGGAGTTTTACTGGTCCAGACTCTGCTACAGGGGTGGGTTCAGGGATGGTTCTGGAAGGTTTGTTAGGGTCTGGAACTGTCCCAGAGCTTCCTCTGTCAGTACCTCAGGGATGGCTGAGGAGCAGGTACCTTTCTGAGGGGGAAGGTTTGAGAAGGCCTGGTCTGGTTCAGGGGCATACTTCCAGAGCTGCTGGTGGCTCCGGGAGGAGACACAGTGCCGACCCCTCGCTCTCCTCAGCACGGGGATCTGCATCAGGTGGGACTAGGGTCCACCCACAAGGTCCAGACCAGCCCCGGTCTCTTCACTATGGGGTCTTTTCCTTAGGGCACCCCTTGGGCTGCTCCTGTATGGTTGGGCGACCTAGTGGGCACTTTGCACAGCCCCTCCCTTCGGAAGGGGTCACCTGCGTGTTCTCAGAGCCCTAGCAGGAATCCTCCTCTGGCTTGCCAGACTTCTCCTCCTCCCCCCTCGGATCCACTGCCTTGCCTTATTGCTTTCCTGGGCATTTCGGGTCCTATGGGGCCCTTGTCCTGGGACCATTTCAGAGTCTCGGCTGCAGACTTCCTCGATATTTAAGACTTCTGGACCAGGTCACCTTCAGACCAGAAGCCTCTGCTGTGCTGGAGTCTGAATCAAGCTCTTCAACTTCCTTGTCATCTTCCCTAGAGGAAGAGAACTCGGTCCATCTGTCCTCAGATGCTGATATCACCAGCTATCGGCAGTTCTTGTCGAGGTTGTTGGAAGAACTCCATATATCTCACTTGGCAAGTTGCGATCCTGCTCATGTGATGCGTTGTCTCCTTGGGGTGTTCTCCTCGGAGAATATTGTTATTCCACCATGGCCTGTTCCGTTTCTGGAGGTGTCGCATCAGGTTTGGCAGAACCCCTCTGCCCCCTCCTGTGACCCGAGGGCAGGGGTTTTCAAATCAAAACTTTTAGTACTTGCCCAGCCATGACTGAAGCTGAATTTTCACTTGCCCCCCAATTCATTACAATGAAATTAGCTCTCTTTTTGTACTTGCCCCATCAAGGAAATTTACTTGCCCAGGACAGGGGGCGATGGGATTTGCCCACCTCTGCCCGAGGGACTGCCAGCACAGATATCGCGCACCCTATGGGTCTCCAGGTTCCATGCCTCACCCTACTAATGGGATAGGCTGTTGGATACCCCCCCTTGGCATAATCACCCAAGACACGACCGCTCCCCAGATTCTGACTCAGCTGAGTCTGACCACTGGGGGAGGAGGGTTTTCTCCATCGCACGTCTTTTCCTCTGTATCTCAGCTCATCAGGCCCATATGGCTGCCTATGCTAGGCACTTATGGATGGTGCTAGGACAGCTCACACCCACCCTGCCTGACTCGGAGGCAACCAGGCAAGCCATCTGCCTTTCTGCTAGTGACCTAGAGCTAGCGAGGCACCAGTCAAGAGCATCATACGATGCTAATGAGGTAGCTTCTAGGCTGGCAGGAACTGCAGTCTGCATAAGGTGGATGGCATGGCTTTGCCTTTCCAGGTTAGACATGGCATCACCTTTTCAGGTCATCACCCTAGGCCCAGGGTAGGGTGATTGCCTCCCCTTTCCAAGGAGCCCATTTTTTCTCCCGCAGGATGAGACGGGAATTAGCATGGTGTCTTCCTTCTCCCAGGCAATGGGAGTCCCCGTCTCACCCTGACCAGTCGCAGGCCTTGTCAGGCCCATAGGGGGCCCCATTTTCCCCTGTGATTCTCCCCCACAGGAGGTTGAAATGTCATACACAGACCATGTATTTATAATACCAACATTATACGATTATCATAAGCAAGGGGCAGAAGCTCTTCCCTCAGGGAGGTGCCAGGTCCCCTTCGAGGGGCTTGGTACTCACCCACCAGTGATGAATAGTGAAAATACATACTGGGAAGATATGAAAATTATGTACCTACCGTAATTCTTGATCTTCTTGTATATCTTCACCATTCATCACTGCTTCCCACCCACCTTCCCCCTTGGGTCTCAACCTTTGGGCAGTGCCTTCTCCCCGCTTGCTTTCCCTCCAGTAGAGGTCACTTGTGGGCAGAGTCTTGCTCGCTTCACGGGTTCACTGGTCCCTCGATTGGGCATCACTGACCCTCCTTGGGGGGAAGGCGAGTGGGGCTGCTTGCCCTCTTCTGATGTGGGCTTCTCGGGACCCCTTCTGTGTGATCCGAATGAGAACCCCCCTCGTGGGATCTGCTCTCACTTGCTGGGAGGGGGACCAGAGTCCAGACTGATGTCCTGGACTTGGGACCTTTGCAGATCGTGGAGGAGTTTAGGGGTTCTGGGGACTCCCTTCCCTTTCTCCTTTTTGGTTAGCCTGGCTGGTTAACCTGGGGCAGTTTCCCTTTTCTTCTCCTCAAGAAGAACCTCTTGGTCAACCCATTACTTCCTTGCCCGCTGACTTGGAATAGGTATTAAAAAACATATCATAGGCCTTTCTGCTGAAAGACTTGGGTTGAGGGAACAGGGATCCTGCCTCAGGGTGGGTCCTGTCCCCACCTCTGTGTCCTTGGGACAGACTTGAGAGACTCTGGCACCCACCCACTGTGGGTCGGAAGAGTTCGGCCTCTAGGTTGACTCCGCCTGCAACTACTCTCTGAAGTGCCTACCATGATCAATTGGTCTTGACATTCTTCCAAATGACAGACCATTCTGATATTCTCTCCCCACCCTGCTGGGGTGGTTAGGGAGAATTCAGGTGGGGGGTGTTCCTTCTAGTACCAAGATGATCCCTGGCATCTCTGGGGGGGTAGGGTGCCAATTGATCTCTCATTGTCTGTCTCTTTCTTTCTGTCTGTCTTTCTTCTCCTCCTCCTCCTGTTTCTTAAAACCACCCCTCCAGTTTTCTATGCCCTTGGGACTGCCCAGTGTTTGGGGCCTCCCTATACCACACCCTCAGTTAGCCTCCCCTCTTGTGTCGGCTTTGTTCTCCTTTCCGTTTTATATCTTTTCCTTTTACTATCACTTGGGCTCCCTTGCCCCGCCCTCTTTCTTTTCTGTATCTGTTTTTCACTCTCTCTGGCAGACAACTGAGGTGCAGGAGGAGTCTGCATCAGTTACTGGCCAGCGCTCGAGTAGCACGCTATGCATCGCCCTTGTGAGTGGCGACGTCCCCGGCTCCTCCCCCAGATACATTTCTAAACTATAAGCTTCCACGGAGTCATAGCGCTTGCAGCGTTAAACCCACCAGTGTTGAATAGTGAAGATATACAGGAAGATCAAGAATTACGGTAGGTACATAATTTTCATGTCCAGGTGCAGGGGAAACTGCCATGGGGGCCTGCTGCTGAGGCTAAGGAGATCCTGGTACCAGAATTACCTAGGTCAGTCTGACGTTATCACATTCACCATGTCGCTGCATGCCTTCAGAACCACTTTCTGGATCAAGGGAAATGGAAGTAAAGAATACAGAAGGTTTGGGGTCCATAGCCAGGAGAAGGCAGCCACCATCAGCCTTTCTTTCTGAAGAGGCAGGCACAGAACAGCCTGTTTTCTGTTCATCCAGGGGCAAACGGGCCCACCAGAGTTGAGCCCCACTGGGCAAACAGTTGTGAAACCACTTCTTGGTGCAAGGACCACTCATGCAACATCTTTCCCACCCAGCTGAGAGTGTCTGCCAGCTGATTGTCCTCCTCAGTGACATGGCCTGCAAGAAGGTACGCCTGCAGACTCCATACCAGGGATCACATCCGTAGTGCCTCCTGACACGGTGAAAGCCATGTGCTCTGCCTTACTTGTTCAGATAGAACATGGTGGTCATGTTGATCTGCACGACCTGACCCCTGATCAGTGGAGCAAACTCTCAGTGCCAGGTGCACTGCCCAGCACGTTAGAAGATTGGTGTGCATTTGATCTTAATTCAGCGACCAGAACCCATGAGCTCTGCAGTCTGCAGATGAGCTCCCACTGGTGATGTCTGTCATCAACATGAGTGACCGCTTCACCTGAATAAAGGGGTTGTCTAAGAGATTCAGGGGGAGCAACCATCACTTGATGGGATCCCGCATTGGCTGGGTCACTCAAACCGGCTGGTTAAGGGGGTCACAGTACAGGACCACTGGTGTCCCAGTTATCACTGAAGGGGGCTCATCTGCCAGTGGACCAAACAGACCATGGCTATTGTAGATGCCATGATCCCCAAAAGTTGGAGGAAGTCTCTGGCCCAATACAAAATGAACGACAAAGGAGGAGAGATCCTCTGCTCAGTCCGAGGGTAAGCGAGCCCTGACTTGGAGTAAGTCCAGTTCCATTCCACTCCACTGGACAGGATCAGCTGTTTCGGCACCAGTTCTGATTTGGCCATATTGACAATCAGGCCCAGATCCCCGGAACATCTGGATGGCCAGATACATGGACCGTTCCATGACCTCTCTTGTACTGCATGTGATGAGCCAGTCATCCAGGTATGGAAAGATTATGATGCTTCAGTGCCAGAGAAAGGCTACCAGAATTGACAGGTACTTAGTGAACACCCTGGCTGCTGCCAACGGGCCAACGGACATTGCCCTAAACTGGTACAGGGTACTGTCTACCCAGCATGAAGGAACTACCAATGTAACAGATGGATTGGAGTGTGAAAATATGTGTCTTTGAGGTCCAGGAAGCAAAACCAAGCTCTAGACTCTATGGATGGATGGTATGATCTCATCGAGGGTGATCACACATAATCTTTGCCTGTACACAAATCTGTTCAGGATGAGTTAGTCAAGATTGGGGCGCCAGCCCCATATCCATTTTTGTACTAAAAAGTGATGAGACACAAACCCATAGAAAATCTTTGAAGATATCACCTCCATTAGGCCACACCTTTGGAACTATAGCTGTCAGTGCTAGCACCAAAAGAAAACTTTTTGCTAACCGGGGGCCACCCACGATGATGATCCACGCCTGCATCTACATAAATGTGGGCGGCCCCATCCACTCCTCAGTTCTCTTCCTACCATCAGTCATCCTCGATGAACCTGCTGAAAGAAACGCCATCAACCTAGCCACTGCTGTTTATTCTTTTATTTTACTGAAGTGTTTATTTTGTCGTCTCTGAGTGCTGCATAAGTTGATGGAGCCTTTATTTTGATTTTTTTGTATAATCTGTTTATTAAATTTTCTTAAGAGAAACTGACAAGGCAAGATATTACATATATAATATGGTTATATACAGTGCTGCTGACACACACATTTTAGGATTCATTATTCCTCACACATTCCTTTGTACTTAACCTCCCCTTAGCTAACATATGAGAGCTAACTCCCCAAATAAATGGTTCTCTCATTGAAAAGTCTGTGTCAGATCAAAAGTCCAAATGGACCTGTTTGTCCCAGCATGGCATCTATATTAAAGAGGCATTAGTGACATAATAAACATAAAGAGAGAAAACTCTGATCCTTTTTATTGTGCAGTGTCAGTTTGTGCCTGGTATATCTATGTGACTCATTTTAATTAAGTCCCCCAATGGACTGACAATAGCATCATCCTGGTAGTGCATGTTTAGTAATGTCCAATCCCGAGGGAGATTAAATCTTATGCAGTGCCCAGGGTTCACATCTTGTAAGTTGCCTCCATTAAGATAAGATGAGTATAAAGATGCAGATGAGAAAGGACAAGATAGTCCTAACCAGGATATAGCCCCCTAAGAAGGGGCAATAGAATAAGGCCAAGGAAGAAGAAAGGAGTAATACTGAGAATCAAACAGGAGAAAAACGAACAAAAAGAAGAAATAAATTAGCTTTCCACTTTGCTTAAATGAATTCCAAAGAGGACCCCCCATATGGGGGGGCTGGTGGTGTTCTCTTCAATTATATGCTTCTGTGTACAATTCTCACACATCAACATTACCCTCCCTGTCCCACCATGAGACCCAGGGGGAAGCCACAGCATTTTAATATAGGAGAACCCCCCCCCCCCAAACTACCTGGCCTCTTAACCAATCCCAGAACTGTTTAATAGCATGGATTCCATTGGGGTCAGGTATGCCAGAAGTTCCGCCCAGTCATTCCGAAATCTCTCTTCTTTACTCTTTAGAGCATAAGTAAGTCAGTCTAGGGCTAATGTAGAGAGTATGAGTGTGCACCACATACCATTGGAAGGGGTCACATTAGATACCTAAGTGTTCAAAATTATCTGGTGAGCAGTTATCAGAACCACCCTCACCCATCTGGGGTACAGGCTCCATTCCCCACACTGGTCCACCTCAATACCCATGAGCAGTGAGATGGGTGAGAAAGCCACCTTCTGTCCCCAACTTATAGAGGTTTCCCCCTGGATCTCTTTTCAGTACCTCTGCAGTGTTGAGCATTGCCAGGAACAGTGTAGATAGGTTCCCCTCACTACCCCACATCTCCCGCATTTATCCATGATCCCAGGGTGGAACTTGCGGACTATAACAAGAGGGTGGAACAGGCGGTGTCGGAATTTATATTGGGACTCTTTGAACTTGTTGCATATAAGTAGCCCCATGTGGGAGGTTGTCAGGGTACTCCAGTTTTCATCCAAAATCGACACCCCCAGTTCTTTCTCCCATTGCAGTCTGGTATTCTGAGTCTGATCCCTCACACACTGCCCATCGAGCCTAGCCACTCTACCTGTCAGACCCTTCTCTCAGACCTTTGCTCCAAGTACTATTTGTTCCATCGATGCCAGAGCCACTACATCCCTCGGATTCTTTTGCAACCTATATGAGTAATTTCTTATCTGCATATATCTGAATAGGTATAACTTGGGGATCCCAATCCACCCGCTAATCTCCTTAAAAGTCATTAGTCCCGTATTATTACATAGGTCCCCCACACATCGTACCCCACCCATTTCCCATGCTGCAAAGCCTGGATCCTCCAGTCCTGGTAGGAACTCAGTGTTCCCAGACACTGGCACTAGGAGGGTGTGCTCCTCCAAAGCCCCCTGTCTCTTCCGGACCCTACCACCCATGCCCTCAGCACTGACTGTACCAGCGGGTTAGGGGCAGCTAACTGTGCATTCATTCACCTTGGGTCCCCTTTGTGACAGGTACGCCGTTAACCTACCTGGGCATCCGGCCCCCTCCATTCCCATCCAGGAGGCAGCATCACCCCGATTTACCCAGCTTTGAATGTATCTATGCTGAATAGCTAGATAATATCCCTTAATATCTGGAAACTCAAGTCCTCCCTTTTCTTTTGTTGCTTTAAGTCTGCTTAGTTTCATCCTGGACCTCTTACCCTTCCAAATGAAATCAGCGAATCCCATTTCCAATTTAGTAATGTCTTTAGAGGTTGGGCACATTAGTACCATCTGCACAGGATATAGCAGACGGGTTAACACATTCATCTTTATTAGGTTGATACGACCCAGCCATGACATTGGGAGTGCTCTCCATCTGACCAAATCAGCCAAGACAGTTTTAAAGACTGGTATATAATTAAGATTGTACAGCTTTGATAGCAAATTACTCACTTTTATTCCCAGATATGTGAAGCTCCCCTCACTTTTTTAAGGCCCCCAGGTATGCTCCGGGAGACCCTCTACCTCCTTCCCCAGGGGCATAATTTCTGATTTTGACAGGTTTAACTTACAACCTGCGAAAACCTTAAATTCTTCAATTACTTGTAACATGTGCGGAATTGAGCTTCCTGGCCGCAAGGTGAACAGAAGGAGGTCATCTGCATATAGGGCCAACTTGGTCTGTCCACCTCCTTCCAATGGTATCCTATGTATGTCTCGAGGGTCCCGGATCCTAATCACTTGAGGTTCAATGGCGAGGGCAAACAGGAGCGGGGATAGGGGACACCCTTGTCTGCTACCCCTAAATAATTCAGATTCCTCCGAGGCCATACCATTAATCAAGACCCGTGCCTGAGGCTTGTGATACAGCATCCGTACCAGCTCCACAAACCCATCACCAAGCCCAAACCTGCGCAATACTTCAAAGAGGTAGTCCCATTCAATCCTATCAAAGGGTTTTTCTGCATCCTTTGTTAACACGAAGGCCTTATTTGGATTGCTTGTCCCCCACCAGATGACATTCAGCAACTTTCTCATGTTATGGTACAATAGCCTCCCCTTAATGAACCCTGTCTGGTCTGGGTGAATTATTTCTGGGAGGATTCGTTCTAACCTCAGAGCCAGTACCTTTACTACTATTTTACAATCGCAGTTGAGCAGGGAGATGGGTCTGTACGATGCACTGTCTGCAGGGTCTTTTTCAGCTTTATGTATCAGGGTGATATTGGCCTCCAAACACGTTCTAGGGAGACCCCCCTCCCCCCTAGCCTCCTGCATAAGCTCTACCAGCACCCCCGCCACCTCCCCCTCAGAGCCTTATAAAATTCTGCCCCAAAACCATCAGGGCCCACAGCTTTGCCTGCTTGTAGGCTGCCAATAGACGTGACTATTTCATCTTCAGTAATCGTGGCCCCAATCTCTCCTTCAGGGTCTCGTCTATCATAGGGATTTTTATCTTGTCTAAGAAGCTTCTAGCCAGCCTCTGTGTGCCCTTGCCTTCCGCCTGGTGTAGGGTTTGGTAAAAATCTTTAAAACAAGCCCCCGGCCCGGTGGCGCAGAGGGCTGAGGCGCTGGGCATACACCTCCCAGACACGCCGGCGGCCAGGTTCCGGGGAGCGGACTCTGGTCGTCGGGGCTGGCTGGGAAGGAGATGATTGAGCGCCTGGAGGACTGCTCTCTCTCCTGGGGTGGGTTGGGAGGGTAGTCTCGCTCTTGTAGTGACCCCAGTGGAGACCAGGTACTACATGCAGCAGAGCAGGAGGGACAATCCGAAGCTGTAAAACAACTTCGGCTCCTACCTGATGATGGCCTCCATATTCTGCATGTCCCCAGAACCTTCAGGAGCCTGCCCCTTCGCAGCGGCACCCTTGAGCCTGTAAGGAAAAAATAGAGCGCTGGGGTTTCCCGGACCCCCGGTGTCTTCTCCCTCGAAGGAGGGGGACCCGACCAGAGATGGGTTACTCCGGGATAACTCGGAGGGCTGGCCACGATATGTGGGGAGGGTATAGCTCAGGAAGAGGATCGCCGGCCGAGAGTGTAGATACTAGGAAGGACCTGAAGGAGAAGTGGGAGCCGGAGCGTAGGAGAAGGTAAAAAGATAACTAAAAAAAAAAAAAAGCCTCTATACCCTGGTCCTCCTTTATTATCTTTCCTTGCTGATTTTTGATAGCTGTGATCTTGCATGGAGCTTTACCCCCCCTTCATTAGTCTGACCAAAAACGGACCTGGCTTCTTGCTCCATTCAAATATTTTCTGCCATGCATACCATAATTTAGCTCTCACTTCCCCTTTGAAACATGCATTTAGGGCCTCCCAGACAGCCTACAATTGCCTTTTTTCCTCCTCACCCCTACCCTGTAATACCCTCACCTCTAACTCTCTCACTGCCTGCCCTCAGGTATCCACTTTTTGTTTCTGTTCCCTCCTGATTTTCGCGGTATAACTTACATGGCCCCCCTGCCCCCCATAGAGTAGCCAGGCTGTCTACCTTACCCTTGTTAAATTGTAGATAATTTCCCCATTGTTCTTTCAGAAACTCCTTGAATTCTTCCTTTGCTAATAAATATGTGGGAAATCTCCATGTCCCTGTATGGGAATCTCGATCTTTCCATCTTATCCGCAGTCCTACCATGCCGTGGTCCGACACCGCTATTGGACCATGGGAGACATCCACTACTCTATTATAAAGGTAGCTGGCCAGGTAGATGTAGTCTAATCTGGACCATGAGTCATGTGGAAGGGAATGGAATGTGTACTCCCGTGCCCCCGGATATGCTTGCCTGCAGCTGTCCACCAACTCTAAATCCAATAAACCCCCCACTCATGCCTTAGTAGCCCGATAGATCCTGTGCCCCCACCCGAGTAATTCAATTCCTGGTCCATGATGTGGTTAAAGTCCCCCCCCCCCCAATCAGCAAACCAGGAAACTGCTTCCTGTGAAGGGACGTCCAGGACCTCCTGGTAGAAGCTAGGCTCGAACAATCAAGGGCATAGACACTACCTAGCATGAATGACCTGTTCCCTAGAGTACCAACCACAAAAATGTATCTACCCCCCTTGACGTTCCTCACAAACCTTGTGACCTAACAGGGGCAATGCTTGTGGACTAACACCTCTACCCCCCTTTTGTGGGAGGAGTAGGAGGCTGCATAGCATACCCCTACCCATCCTCCAATCAATTTGTTATGCTCCCTGGGAGGAAGATGAGTCTCCTGCAGCATTGCCACCATTGCACCTCTCTTTTTGATAGCCGCCGGTATTTTTGACCTTTTTATTGGGGAGGAGATCCCTTTAACATTCCAGGAGACCACTAAATCAGCCTCATGATGAGCCATTATGCCCACTTGTCTGTCTCGGGAGGACTACGTCTCCTGCCAGTAGTTCCATACCCTGATCAACCCCACACCTAGCAGCCCCTCTAGATCCTACTAACAGCATTAAAGAGTGGAAAAGAACACAAAAGAAAAACAACCTCCAACAGTGGCACAGCAGGTGCCCATAACCTTGAACAAATTGAACCCTCGTATCCCTCCCTCCCCCTGCCTCTTAACACAAAACAATTTTAATATGTACCATGCATCATTAATAGAAATGTTCATTATATTTTCGTTAGCAGTTTGCAGCATAGTGATCCCCATTCCCCAATCTCCCCCCTCCCTCCTTGCCAAGAACCCATATTTTCACAGCATAGACCTGGCTGTACGATAGTGTGTCCCCGGATGTAGTTGGTCATCTTTCAGCACTGATTGAAAAAGCTCCCCTTCCAGCCCAAGTGTACCTCCTCCACCCACTCATTGTATCACACTATTTCCCTGATGTCTCCCCCACGCCAATCAGGGTTCCCCCCCAAAATCCCCTCAGGCACAGGACCAAGGAGGGGACTGACTGGCAAGCAGAAAGCATGGAGTACTGTTCCAGATACTCTCCAAGTTGTTGCTGTACCAACCGTTCCAAGACCTTTGACACAGCCGAAAGCAGGGCAATAGGCCTATAATTTGTGGGTTCAGAAGTTAAGCCTGATTTAAAAATTGGAATAATTTAAACACTGCCCGAAATTGCCTCTGCCAGAGAACAGGCAGAGACACCAGGAGGAAGGAACTGCTGTTATTATAACTAAACTTCTCTACTGGGACTATATTGCCCTCCCCCAACCCCACCAGTTCTAGTTTTACAGACACAGGATTTGACTGACAACAGGAACTTCCTGTTTGGGAGCAGGAAGTGAGTGATCTCAGAGCCACCAAAGACTCACCATCCTAGAAGGAAGAGTAGCTCTCCGTCTCTTCCCCCCCCCCCAAGCTGCTGGAGGTCTGACTCTGAGCAAGGAAGGAGACTACTGAGAAATATAGGAACGTCTTGTCTCAGAACAGGAAGATCAGGAGCTTAAAGGGCGCAGAGGCAGTAAGTAAGTAAGTAGGGAGAAGGAAAAAAAAAACCAAAAACAGAGGAAAGAGTAAGTATTCCATACAACAGTTAAGGGGCCAGAAATAAGACATGACAGGAGTGGTGCAATGCAGTGGCTGTGGAGCAGCAGTCTTCTGGGAGATGTTCTAGAGGATGTGGTGTTGTCCCATCTGCAGGCACCTCTCTGGGCTGAGGGAGGAGGTTGCTCATCTCCAGGCTGAGTTGGCCAGGATTTGTGGGACCTCCTCTCCCACCCAGGGACCACCAGTGCCACTGCTGTTGCCTCAGAGGTTGCCAAGGAAGAGGAGCGGTTGGACCAGAGTGGGCTCAGGGAGGGTGAGAGTGGTGGAACAGAGGCACATCCCTCCAGTTGTACCTCTCCACAATTCATGTGCCATTCTGGCAAAGTGTGGTTCCTCTATGGAGGCACCCACAGTGGAGACCAAGGAGGATGCTGGGAACCTCCACAGAGGAGATCCACAGGAGAGTGGCATGGGACCCCACAGGGGAAGGAAACAGCTCCTGGTGGGGGACTCCATTGTTAAGAAGGTAGAACTAGGGGAGAAAGGGAAGAGGGAATTAAGGTGCCTGCCTGGTGCCATGGCTTGGAGGGACAGGGAGTGAATCCTCAGGATCGCTGGAGCAGCTGCACAGGGGAGGGAGCTAGATGTCATTGTCCACCTAGGGACAAATGACCTGGCTAAGGAAGGGATCGGAGCAGTGCAAGAAGAGTTTGTGGAGTTCGGGAGGGGCCTTAGACAAGTAGCACACACGGTAACCTTCTTGGAGGTGCTGCCTGTCTATGGCATGGGTGAGGCTAGGGTGCTCCACACCATTTAATTCAATCAGTGGTTGAAAAACTGGTGCAGAGCTCAGGGATTTGGCTTCATTAGGGACAGGGGTCCACCTGGAGGAATGCAGGTCTGTATTGGCATGATGATCTGCATCTGTCCAGGAGGGGAACCAGGATCCTAGGTGATAGGCTTAATTGCTTCATTGGCAAGCATTTAAACTAGCCAAGGCGGGAGGTACTGGAAAGGAGCAGGAAGATCCTAGCCCCCCCCCCAAAAGATCAGGGTAGTAAGTGAGGTAAACACCAAGATAGAGATGTTGATAGGGAGAAGGGCAGGGGTAAATGGAGAAAATGACAAATACAGTAAGAACAGGGATGGGGCAAAAAGGGGTAAGGCCATCAAGAAATGGAGGGTAATGAGTACCAATGCCTGTAGTCTGAGCAACAAGCCCCCTGAATTGGTGGCCTTGATGGAAGAGGGATGCCTGGATATCGTAGCAGTCACACAAACATGGTACACAGAGAACCATGACTGGAATGTTAACATACCAGGGTACACAACCTACAGGAGAGATGGGGGGTATGTAGCTGTCTATGTAAGGGAAGGGATAAAAGCAACTGAACAAAAGAGTAAACATGGAGAAGAGGAGATGAGGCACTGTGGGTCACCTTAGAGACTGAAAATGGCACCACAATACACACGGGTTGTATACAGACCCCATGTCCTGGGGAAGGAATGGACAAGGATATGATAGAAGGCATCCTTAGGATGGCAGAGAAAGGGGAGATACTGTTGATGGGGGACCTGAATATGCCAGATGTTAACTGGAGCACCTTGGCTGCAGCCACACTCAAAAGCAGGGCCATTCTCGATGCCCTTTAGGTGGCATGCCTCAGACAGCTAGTTTTAGAACCCACTCATGAGGGAGCAATCTTAGACCTCATACTCTCAAATGGGTTGGTGAGAGGATCTCAGATCTAGAAGTGGGTAGCCATCTGGGAACAAGTGACCACCAAACAGTGTGGTTCACGATAAACTCAGCTACAGAGTCAAGCCATACAAAAGTGAGGGTTCTGGACTTCAGGAGGGCTGCCTTTGGCAGGATGGGAGAGTGCCTTAGAAAAGCACTAGCAAATAGGCTAGAAGGAGAGGTGGTGCAACAATGGGGGAACATCAGAACTGCCATCACAGAGGCAACAAGCCTTTGTGTGAAGCAAGTAAACAAATCAAAATGAAAGAAAAAGCCACTATGGTTCTCAAAAGAGGTGGCGGTGAAGGTTAGGGAGAAAAAGATAGCATTTAGGAAGTATAAGGAAACACAGAAGGAGCAGGGCAGAGAACTGTACCAGTTAAGGCAGAAGGAAGCAGAGAGGGTAGTCAGAATAGCAAAGGCCCAAACTGAGGAAAAGATAGCCAACTCGGTTAAGAAGGGGGGTAAAACCTTTTATAGGTACATCAGGGAGCATAGAAAGACAAAGGGAAGGATAGTGAGGCTGAAGAGAATGGACAGTGGGTGGGCAGAGAGTGACAGTAAAAAAGCAGGGATACTGAATGAATACTTCTGCTCAGTGTTCACAAAACAGGAGGAGGGGGAGGTGCCTAATCCAATTAACAGAAGCACTCTGGAGAGGGGGGTCGATCCCAGTCCTTTCACAGAAGAAAGGGTTCTGAAAGAACTCCTAAAACTGAAGGTGGACAAAGCAATGGGGCCTGATGGAATTCACCCCAGAATTCTAAAAGAATTAAGGAGAGAACTAGTGACAGCACTGACTACCCTTTTTAACAAATCATGGGAGGATGGTGTGGTACCTGAGGACTGGAGGAAGGCAGATATGATACCCCTTCACAAAAGTGGGAGCAAGACAGAGGCAGGAAACTACAGACCTGTCAGTTTGACCTCTGTGGTAAGGAAAGTGATGGAATCACTTCTAGAGGAAAGAATTGTTGAGTACCTAGAGGCCAGTGGGGGCACAGGACCCAAGGCAGCATGGGTCCACAGCAGGATGGTCATGTCAGACAAATCTAATTGATTTCTTTGACTGGGTGACCAAAGCAGTAAACCACGGAGGGGCTGTGGACATGGCCTTTGTAGACTCTAGCAAGGCATTTGACAGTCCCACACAGAAGATTACTAGTCAAATTAACCAGCCTGGGAGTGGGTCCCAGGGAGGTAGCCTGGGTAAAATATTGGCTGGACATAAGGACACAGAAGGTAATTGTAAATGGTGTCCACTCTGAAGAAAGAGGGGTTACTAGTGGGGTACCGCAGGGTTCAGTTCTGGGTCCAGTCCTTTTTAATGTCTTTATAAGTGACATTACAGAGGGACTGGAAGGAAAAGTATGCCTCTTTGCAGATGACACAGAGATCTGCAATAAGGTTGATGCACACAGAGGCTTGGAAAGGATGAGAAGGGACTTGGCAAGGTTGGAGGAATGGTCAGAAGTATGGCAGCTTGGATTCAATGCAAAGAAGTGCAAAACAGTGCACCTGGGAAACAAAAACACGGGAAGATTTCACAATGGGGGGGTAGTAACAACAACAAAAATGGAAAGGGACCTGGGGGTAATCATATCAGATGACCTTAAGGTAAGCAAGCAATGTGAGAAGGCAGTAGGGAGGGCTGGGGGGATACTGGGATGTATAGGGAGAGGCATCACCAGTAGAAAACAGGAAGTTGTTATCCCTCTGTACAGACAGTTAATGAGACCCCATCTGGAGTACTGCGTCCAGTTCTGGAGACCCCATCTCCGCAAGGACATCGACAGGATGGAGGCAGTTCAGTGGAGGGCAACTAAAATGGTGCAGAGTCTGCAAGAGAAGCCATACGAGGAGAGACTAAAGGAGCTTAATATGTATACCCTTGAGGAAAGGAGGGAGAGGGGGGACATGATAGAAACGTTTAAGTACCTCAGTGGAATCAACAAAATCCAAGAGGGTAGCATCTTTCAGAAAAACAGTTGTGCAAGAACAAGGGGACACAATTTGAAGATAGAGGGGGCAACGGCTCAGAGGCAATGTGAGGAAGTATCTTTTCACAGAGAGGGTGGTGAATGCATGTAACAGCCTTCCTGAGGAGGTCATGGTGTCTAAAACTGTGGGAGAATTCAAGAACGCATGGGGCAGACATAAGGCAATTTTTGTGGGGTGTAGGAAGAAATAGGCTGTTGGTTAACTAGGATCTGCACCTTATCCTGTAGGTAGGGAAATGGGCAGACTAGGTGGGCAAAGCGGTCCTTATCTGCCGTCAAAGTCTGTTTCTATGTTAAGTCTAATATGAGTATACATTATCTGTAAATATTTTTACGCTGTATGAATATGTATTTCTCCCTCTCCCCCAGGATGCTTCTGGAAACGAGTTGTTTACAGCTCAGTATGTCTCTCCTGGTGAAACTTTTGAAATAAATAAATTATATTTGTACTTACAAATATTTAAAAATTGTTTTACATATAACTTTTAGTTTGCAGGGCATCCTTTGGGTAAGGGAGATTTTCAGTTTTGTACCATTCTTCTTTAACAGTTTCTGTTTCTGAAAACGGTGTATTTGAAACGGATCCCTGACGTTGAATGCCTTTGATGGTTTTTTATGATTTCTCAAAAACATTTTCCAGTTCCCATCAAAAGATTCAGTGAAATTCCTCAAAAGTTTGAATTTCCTGGTCCTTCCATTTTTTTATTACCGAAGACATTTTGTATCTGTTTCCCTTAGACATTATCTAGTCACATTGCCTGTTCTTTCTATGAAATCATAATTCTCTGCATATGGCAAATTATTCTGATATCACAAGCAGAGGGAGTATAATTTCAGAGCAGGAAAAGCAGCAGGAACAGATGAAGTCTAAGGGATTGAAAGCCAGTGAAAAGCTGAAAAAAGGCATTTACTAGCTACAGTTCCCTTTTATCATATTAACTATTATTGTGCTGTTACGATTTTGCTGTTCCTGAAATTCCTGAACTGTTTTTCTCCTCAACAGATCAGAAATGTAGAGACAAATCAGTGTCTGGACAACATGGCCAGGAAGGAAAACGAGAAAGTAGGAATCTTTAACTGTCATGGCATGGGAGGCAACCAGGTGAGGATTGTGTACATCCCTAACCGGATGGGAGAGGGATGTGACCTGAACTGCTAATGCATGCTTGAAGCAGTATTGATTCTTGATTTCCTTGTTTCATACCAGCTAATGTTTCACATTATTGTTTTTGGTTAGGTTTTTTCTTACACTGCTAACAAGGAAATCCGAACAGATGATCTGTGTTTAGATGTGTCCAAACTCAGCGGCCCTGTCATGATGCTCAAGTGTCACCATCTTAAGGGCAACCAGCTCTGGGAATATGATCCTGTGGTAAGTCATCGTGTATATTATATATACATATATTTATACATCTATATGGGATCTGTAATGAACTGACTCAATATACGATAGGTCTTGCAAGTGTGAAAGGGCAGGACCATAACTCCTATCTGCCATGCATGAGTTTTGAAAGTCCTGCCACCCTCTTAAGTAATGATTCTGTGTGTTTCGAGTCCGATCATAGCATGTTCAATTTATACAACTACTATATTTTAAATTTCCTTTTTGAAGATTTAACTGTTTTTCCTTGATTTCAGCTCTTGGCTTTAGTGTCCTCAGCATTGTAAAAGCTGCTATAGGTATACTGTAGAAAATATAGTAGCCATCGTGGAAACTTGAGCAATGCAGAACACCAGCTAGGACCCCATAGCCCCAAACTGTGCCCCGTTCATAAGGGGTAGGGAAAATGCTAGGGAGTTGGTGTCTCTGTATGTCAGGGATTCTAGCAGGATGGGGGAGGGCAAGACCATAACAGAAGGAAGGGAAGTGGAAACTATTTGTCTGGGGGTGGAGACTAAGGATGACTGTGGTCTATGGACTGCCTGACCAGTCCTCAGACGTGGAGCAGTTGCTAGAAGGAGAAATAAGGAAAGCAGCGAATCTGTGCAAAGTAGTGCTCATGGTGAATTTTACTCTTCCAGATATAAATTAGGGTTGCTCAGAGTACGTTGAATGGAATCGATTCATAAGATTCTGAGCAGGTTTTCAGAATTTCATAAATCCAAATTCTGAAAAACCTTGTCAGATGCAGAATCTGAATTCAATGCTGATTCTGCAGTCGGATGATCTTAAAGAGCAGGTGCTTAGTAAGGGTGCGTATCTTAAAGAATGAAGGTTTGGGGCCTTTAGATGCCTCTGCAATTATTCAGTTTGCTTTTATTTGTTTATTTACTTACTTTTGTATCTTTGTATTTTGCCAATTGCTAGTGAAAAAAGAGTCCAATGGAGTCCCTGTGTAATGATGTCATAAAATCCTTACTAGCAAGGCTGCCAGTGTATTTCAGTGGGAAACTGCAAGTCTGTTTTCAGATTTTTATGGAGAAATAACACTTCCTGCCACCAAAATATTATATATTTAATAGAAATATGTGATGTTTGATAACGTGATCTTTCGTTATGATTTAGCAGGTGACAGTTTCTTCTTAACCAGATGTTACTTGGAAAGAAGTAAAGAGAAGCTAATTATTGTATTCAAAAACGTAACATCATACAGATGGAACACTATATTGCAAACATATAAAAGGAGAAGTTTGTTGATGAAATAAGTATCAATTTAATTTGAAAAAGATAGAAAAATATATTTAGTTTCTCATTGAAATATACTGGGCTCTGGGCCTGATGGGCCTGTCACTGTGTGGATTGCAGCAGTCATTGCTGCCCTACACACCATAGGCATTGCTGTGTTCCTCACACTACCAGCCACCTTGTTACTATAGCATCTGCTATGCACTGTAGCAAGAACTACAGTTTGACTATTGCATGCAGCACCGTCACCTGTGCAGCACCACCACCAGTGCCTGTGCTGTGTAGTCTCTCTGGGCACAATAGTCTATGCAACTGTGTACAAATGCAGCCTACAGCTACCACCATGCTCTTCTAGACTGACCTATAGGTGGAGCTGTGAGTAGACCCAGCTGCCCCTGTACTTCCAGACAGACCTACATGTGGAGCTGTGAGCAGACCCAGCCTGCCCCTGTACTTTCAGACTGACCTACAGGTGGAGCTGTGGGACCTTGCAATAGCACTGCGCAATCTACATGCAAGTCAGGCCATAATGAGATGTTAATATGGATGTTTGCCCACCGACTGCCTAAGTAGGCACTTTTGAATATAGCAAATGTTTGCCCCGGGCAAGTGTCCTAGTGCCGGGCAGACGTGATAGCCCTGTGCAAACACTGCGCAAATGTATTTGCGGTGCACAAACCTGTCTGAACCATAACACAGTTCTGGTTTATTTGGCCTGCACCTTTGTTTTTTTGTTTGCAGCTTTAGTGCATCCACTTCTTTGCTAGCACACACATTGGCCACGTAGTTCACCTTTACCTTCCTCCACGTCTGTGTGCACTGGGCTGCTGTTTTCCTCTGCTCTTCCTGGATGCTATATTCAGAGCTGTCTTATTTGCTGGGCTATTATTGCACTGCACTCCCAGCCCTGTTTGCATGGCTTCACTTGCATGCTATGTTCAGCTGCTTTAGCCCCAGGGCTATTCCTTTGAATATAGTATGCAAATGGGTCTGGGCTAATTTAGCATGCTGTGCAGTGCTAATTTTGCCCCAGAGCTAAGTTTGAATATCTGGCCCCACATGTTATAAAAATCACATCTTTCTATTAAATATATAATATTTTGGTGGCAGAAAGTGTTATTTTTCCATATAAATCTGATAACAGATTTGTAGTTTCCCATTGAAATACACTGGCAGCCTTGCTAGTAAGGATTTTATGACATCATCACACAGGGACTCCATTGGACTCTCTTTTCACTAGCACTTCACAAAATACAAATACAAAGATGGAAAAGTAAGTAAATAAACAAATACAAGCAAACTGAATAATTGCAGAGACATCTAAAGGCCCCAAACCTTCATTCTTTAAGATATGCACCCTTACTAAGCTACTGCTCTTTAACCCCCTCCCACCCGTAACAGTTGCTCGTAGTCAGGAAAAAGTTCTCACCCTTCACCGCCCTTATCTACCTATCTTAAAACAGTGCTGATGGACCTCTGGCTGTCGTCATTGTTGGCAGTGGTGGTCAGGTCATGGTAGGGCACTGGGCAGCAGCTTTGTAGTTATAGGTGTCAGCGGTCACGATTCCACATGAACTCCACGAAACCTAATGCAGCGTGGTAGAAAACAGTGTATACAAAACTGCCAAAGTCAAAATTGTACCTGTCAATAACAACAAAGCACAAAACAGTGTAAGGGAATATTGTCACTGGAGTAGTGAGCCACAGTGGCGTGGTGTTGTAATAGTACATCTCCATGCAGGTCAAACATTTACTCAAGTGGTGGTCCATGCTGTCATGGTGTAATGATAGTACACCTATATTCACTGTTTTGTGCTTCGCTGCTATTGACAGGTGCGGTTTTGACTTTGATGATTTTGTACACACTCTTTTCTGCTGCGCTGCGTTAGGTTTCATGGAGCTGTCACTGGTCATTCTAGTGGCAAATTGTCCCCAGCCCCTAGTGCACATGGCTCCCCTTTCCCACTGGCCCCTGAGCTCTGAAACATCTCTTCATTTAGTCAGTTTTAGTCAGGGCCCCCACCGACATATACCCCAAGAAACAGAGAGGTGACAGAGGGACCCCCGACCCCCTGCCCCCAATCCTGCAGCTGACTAGAATAACACAATTACTGCTGCAGGCTGTCTTAGGCTAGTTAGTTGACTATGGTTATTTTTGTTTTATAACTCTTTTTTTGCCATTGCAATCACATACCTTGTTGTAGTACAATATGTTGTTTTACTGTACTTTCTGTACAAAACTAACATCATTGTGACCTTTATTCTGGACTGAATATTTTGTCTCCAAATGACCATATATTAAAGGAGAACTGCATTGAACATGGAAGCCTTTTTTCCAAGTAGAACCTAGTGCTTAAATACTGGTTCCAGTTGTTTTAGGTGTCTAGGTATAGGCCTTTTAGTGATCTCGGTGAGCATTTCTGATTTACACACTCTTGAGGTGTTAAGTACCATTTCAGAACTGTAGGATGTGGTTTATGTCCCTTTCAACCAGAGGTCAATAGTAGAACAAAGATGCATTATGGCTAACAGTGTAAGAGCTTTAAAAGGACATGAACTGTATCATACAGCTCAAAAATGGTACTTATGACCGAAGTGTAAAGCAGAAACACCCAGTTGAATAACTAAAAAGCCTGTGTAGATAGAAGAATAACAGAAATGGAAGCAGTATTTAGAATGGAGCTTCTTAAGGCTGAACTTCTCCTATAACGTGTACCATAAAAACTCACCTGTGTTATTGGCAAATACATTTGGACAAATGCCATTCTACTAGAAGTTTACATTTTGCAGAAAGACTACTTAAAGTTGGTAGTAAGTCCTTTACATATTATGGCCCAAAACTGTTAAAATTTACCTTCCAAATAATACTACCCTCAGAACATCCACACAATGTTTTAAGAATACATTATGGAATAGCCTGGTGACTGCTTCTGCTTGTACCTAAAATACCATGATTATACTTTTTTGTTGTTTATTTCTTACTGGATTTGTGATAAAAATTTGTATGGGCCTGTTTAAAGCATCATGATCATATTTCTTTCTATTGTACATGTTATGCTTACCTTGTGATTGAATGTATGTACTTGTTTTTGTCAGGCTGAACTGAAATGGGGCATCAATGTTTGGTTCACCTTCTTTGATACTGCTGTGTATCCAAATTGTATTGGAAATTCAAGTTTATATCTATGTGAACGCCCAAGTTTTAAGAATGAGCGACTGTCTGGGCCACTCGATGGCCCAGTGGGTAGCACTGTCTGCTCCCGTGCTGGTGATCTTGGTTCGGAAATGAGACCAGGAAGTCAGGCAGCGGTCCAAGGGCTGGGAAGGTGCTGTCATGCTGCAGCACTTCCAGCCGAGGAGAGACAGCATCTGGATCTGCTGCACTAGCAACCCCTGCAGTGGGCCAAGCTGGCCTTCTCCACAGGGGCAAGCTAGTTGCATGCGAGGTCTCAAGGGACAGGCCCAATGTCTGGGGAGGTGGATGGGGCATGAAAAAAACATGAAAATGGAGTGCCCCACCAACAGATGATTCTCTGCCCCCCGCCCCTTGCCAGAGGCTGCTGCACCACCTGCTGGGCCCTGGCTCATCTGGATATAGTCACCAGGGGAAGGGAGGGAGGGATGGCCCTCTTTCCCCAGGCCCCGTCACAGGGGGCAATCCATGGGGGACTTAGAGCCAAGTAAGGGGTGGTGAGTGATGGGGCTGGATGAGCAGAGGGCAGATGAAGACCAGCAGAGTAAGGGGGCATAAAAATCACGATTAAAAAAAAAAAAGATCAGCTATCAGTGTTTGCTGTTCTTGCACCCACAATGGACAGGACATCTCTGGCCCAGGCAAGCATCTGTGGAGTGCCGAAGATCGTCAGTTTTGTCTTGGATTCATTTAAAGATAACTGAGAAACTACTCCTGTAATTTATTAAAGCTGTGTTGCAGTTTTATGTCCTCCACAGGAGTCCCAGAGGTGAGAATGGCTGCATCATCTGCATATGTTATAGTATGTACACTTTGAATAATCTCAGCCATATCATTTACAAATAAAAAAACAAACCAAAAAAAGCTACGGACCCCTTGTTGGGGCTCTTGTCTTTATACTGTAGTTGTTAGTTCAGATATTGTGTCTCAGTTTTTACTCATTGCTGAGGCTGTGTATCTAAACAGATACAAAAACATTGTAATGTGTGAGCGGCAGGCCAGCACCAAAGTCCTTCTGAATCAGTATACTATGATCAAAGGCCTTCATCATGCTGACAAAAATTGATCCAACCAATTTGGCCTTTTTTAGGACATCATAGAAGTCATTAATCAGCCTGCCAGTACTATGATTTTCTCCAACCCTATGTTGGTGTTTAGATAGCAGGTTGTTTGTCCAGATATGTTGTAAGTTGATTATCAACAATTTTTCAAGCGTTTTAGCAAATACACAGAGTATAGATATAGACCTGTAATTTTTCATATTAGTAACGTTACTCGCTTTATAAATCGAGGACACTGTAGCTGTCTTTCATATTACTGCAGCTTAGTTTGTCCTAAGAGATAAGTTGAACATGGATGCAACCAGTCTTGCAAGTAAGATCAGACGAGATTTTCAAAACTTTGGAATCTCTGCCATCTGATCCAGGCCCTTTATTTTCACCTGTACCAGTTAGCATTTTCAGTACTGAAGCCTAGACAGCTGGCCTCCCAGAAGGTCTAAGAAGAGAGACTTAAATGAGTCTTAAGTGAAAGGACATAAACGACTGGATGAGGGTTTGCAGAGATGGGGTCAGAAAAGAGCAGATGTGGACAGTCAAATGGAGGTGGCAGTGGAGTTGTTTGCAGACCTGGGAAAAGTGGAAGAAGGAACTTAACATTCTGGGTTGAGAGAAAGCTGAGATATTGACAGAGAAGGCAAATGTGAGGTCAAGGCTGTAACAGGTGGAATTCCATTTCAGGATCCTACTCTTGCCTGAAAGGAGCACTACTCTCTTAAAAACATTCAGTTGCAGGATGTTTAGGCAGAACCAGGAGGTAGGATTGACTGAGAATGGTGGGATATTGAGTGTTGACAAAAAAATGGTACCAAAAGGTTGGCATTACAGATAGTGACTGGAATTGTAGTGGCCCAGTTGTAGCATAAAGTACCGCTGCCTTTTTTGTGCTGCACTTGTACCAAAATTAGATATAAAAATAATTTGCGGTACTTCAGTGGATTTTTCAGGCAGCGCAGCCTGTACGTCGTCCTCAGATTGACACTGGACCGCAGACCAGTGAATCGTAGCTTTGAAAGGAGCACTGTCAGCTTTAAGTATAAATTTCTGTGGCTGCGGGACCACAGTACCTGTTACCATCTGCATGCCTACTGATGTCCGATATGGCCTCTGTCTGCCTTGCAGATAACATTTTTAATGTTTTAGTAAAACATACAGAAAAAAAGGCATTTGATGTGACCTGATCTTATTGCGTCTGAAGTACTGCTGCTCGACCTTCATGATCCCAAGATGACCTTCGTACCACCAGCAAACTTGTGCATAAATTAGTTATGCCTTTTTTTCCCCATTCTATTTATACCCCCTTTTAACACTGGCATCTGGGCCCCACCCATTGCCACTTATCTCTGTTCTTCCCAGGTCATTGCAGTACCGTGGATAGTCTCCCCCGTGGGGTCGAGGGTAAGGCACCCCTTCGACAGGATTCTTACTTGTGGCCCTACTTGGGACAGCCAGCTTGAGGAAGGGTTGGCCAGATATTCCTGGGCTGCTAGTTCCCATTGCCAGTGTCCGTTTTCCACTGTTCTTCCCACCCCCCATCCTGAGGTGGCACATGAGTGACATCACAATGTACGCACACTACAGCTGTTGGCACGTTATCATCTGCCTCTTCCCTGATGGTGCCTCCAGCCATACTACCACCTGTGGTCACCAAGATGGCAGTGTTGCCGCAAAGGTGACTACCTCCCTCCCCAGAGGAGAAGGGGCGCCCTCTGAAACATTCGGTCCTCCTCCTCAAGTTGGCTTATGACTGCAAGAGATTGTGCCCGATCTCAGGTCAACAGGAGATGACTCCTGATCCCGGGTCATCAGCATTGAGCGGTAGCAAAATTGCTATGCCAGCAAACCAGTCCACAGTTCTGCTTTTTTTTTTTACCAAGTGGAATTAGATACAAATTCTGAAAGAGGGCATAAAACTTGGTTAGGCAATATGAGTGTTACTTCAAAACAAACATTCTAACCCATATAACAAGTAGTTAAAAAAGTGAAACTATTACTCCAGACAAGATTTTCTGGGATGAGTACTGTATGCCTCACTTTGAAAGTGAGGTGAGTAAAAGCATATTCAAATGTGTACAAATGTCTGGACAGAGTGGAGTGAGGAGTACATTTTTTTTAAATAATGTAGTTTTTTTAGATAAGAACTGATCAGGTGCCAGTAATGCTTCAGATAATGTTTACAGGTAGGAGTAATTTACTCACCAGTTTTAAAATATAAAATGTAGTGAGTAAAACAAAATTGGGATGCATTTAAGTGCTGTAAATCTGGAAAAAATACTCCTTTTGAATCACCTGTTATGTTATGAAACACTATTCTTTGTAGTATGGTTATTTACAAATGTTGGGTGAGTATTGGTACTCATGAAAAAGATTTTCTGAAGAGTATTTCCTAAAATGAGGTAAGTAAAACAAGTCGGTACTTCCCTTATCTGGAGCCATGCTCCAGACAGCATTGACTTAAAGCTGACAGTGTCCCTTTAAAAGCTGAAGAAAACATTTTTACAGATTAAATCTTCCTTGGCTGACCCCCTTCCTATTGCTGATTTTGGCTGCAAAATGCTGCCCTAACGACCATGATTAGAGGTATCGGGTTCAGTTGGTGAGCGGCAGGATCAGCCAGATAAAATTGTAGGTGTTTTTAAATATGTTTGTATTCTTATTAATTTATGTGATATGTTGTTTTTGTATAAAGTACTGCTGTGTTTATATGTACTTTGGTCATGCTTGTAAACGGGCTGTGTGGCCCTGTGGACATACCCAGTAACCAAATACTAAATTAATTGAATTAAATGAAACTGAAAGGCACCAACGTTAAGTACCATATTTTTCTTTGTAGTAGAAGTGCAGATCAGGCCGGCCCCATCCTATTGGTCTGAAGCTAGCAAGTGGACATTCCCCTTTAAAGCAGCAGTATTTGTTAGCAGACAGTTTCATCATAGTTTTGTTTGTTTTAGCAAAAATGTATTTCTGACATCCCTAGATTCATCATGAGCTATTTTTAATTCCTTCAGATATTTTTAAAATGGAATTTATAGCTAATTGTGTAAATAATGAGTCAAATCATTAAAGATGGCCACCACTCACAATTTAAAAAAATCTTTTCCACTGAATTTGCCTGCTTAATGAACATACTAGATTCATATTATGGATGTACAATACAGCCTCCATTAGCCGAACCACTGGGGTGACATCAGCTGTGTTTGAATAATCAGGAGTTTGTTAGCGAGTGGGTCCTATTTTATAAAGGGGGCATGGGATCATGTTTTGTTTTGTTTTTGCTGTAACAGTATTTTTCCTTCCATGGCAGGATGGGTGGAAAGTTCCGCTCTGTCCCCGTCAGGCGCAGCCATCCTGACTCCCCTCCGGTGCATTGGGGCCTTTATCCCCCACAGACTGCACCCCGCAGTGGGGCTGGGAATGGAGGGCCATCCTTTCCCACCCAGAACACAAATTCGGTTGGTTCTGGATCCCCAGTGTGGGCAGGCCATTGGCTTGACAGGCAGAGTTTCATGGTGCCCATCCCCCAGATTTTCTGCCGGACTTTTTCTCCCCTGAGCTGCAGGATGTGCAGTGAGCACATTGCGCATGCTCCGCCTCCATGGAGCACCCCGGTGGCTGGTAGGCACCTCCACCTGGATTCCTCCAGGTGGCAGTCGATTCCAGAGTCACGTGATCCTCCCCTGGCCAACCCCTGAACGACCCACGTCCGTTCCTGAACCTGGGTCGTCAGCGTCTGGAAAGGTAAGGCACCTACAGTGACTCAGCCCTCTTCACCATTGGGCCATCTTTTTGTTTGTTTTTTGATGCTAGTGGAGTAGTGGGTCTGATGGAGATGTGCTTAAGTGCTTTTTTTCCTTTTTACTATATTTTTCATCACTTTTACTTAATCTGTTACTGCTTTTTGTTTTTGTATGGCCACTCTGGAATACATGGCCTGCGATCTCCAGACTCCACAGCATAAAAAGCATAGGATTACACTCTTCTTGGTTTCTGAGCCAAAGCAAACATTGTGAGGAGCACTGTTCGACTTCACTGTGACTGGGATTGGAGTCATGTCTATCTGATCTTCATCCTCCTCCTCTGTTGGTGCACTCTTCTACAGTGTTTCTTTGGTGGTTATCGCAACGACAATCATGTCATCATCAAAATGTTCATAGCCATCATCAGCATCGCAGGCCACCCACTGATTCATCCCCCATTATACAATGGCAAGAAAAAATCCTGGTCTCTGATTGGTCAGTCTTGGGCTGGACCCATGATGTTATCCCAGCACAACATCACGGGTCTAGTTTCAGCCTCACTGTGAACCTGCAGATGATTTTTTTGGATGATGAGCTCTTTTTTTTGCATCTCCTCTTAAGAAACAAAAATATTTTTCCACACTAATAAAAACATTGTTTAAAATTATTTTTTTATTTTATATATAACAACGAGCCATTGTATAATAGCTGTAACGCCCTCCAGGGTGTGTGTCGTTTGGGATAACGTCACACCTCAGTTGTTGGACGCACTCGGCCTGTGGCCTCGTGCCCAACCACCTGAGGCGTGATGTTATCCCAGCACGACACACACCCTGTCAGGCATTATTGCTTAATTCTGAAATACCGACAGTGAGCTTTCTTGCAAGCTCTGTCAGGCTGTCTCATGTCGTCCCTCTCAGGATCAGTGGCAAGCAAGTCTTGATCTAATTCTGGTTCTGCGGGTGTAGAGGTACTAGTGATGACAGAGTCACCAGCAGAGGTGAAGGCAACTTCAGGGGTGTTACTGTGCCTGTTGGGATGGTTGACTTCACCAGAATCCCTGACAGCCCAAGCTTTGGCCACTGTTCGAGTGATTTTATGATGTCCTGCAGGCTGATGTTGACTTTTTTTTTAATCCAGTACAGTCTGCAGGAGTTTTTTTTCCCCTGTAGCTCCTCTTTAAGATCTCAGGGATGCTTTGATGTTGCACTGTATGTGGAATAAACCAGCAGCTTTTGGTCCCGTCCTTGATCGTTATCACTGGCATTTCAGGATGTGCTGAGGAGTTACCCAGCAACAGCAGCACTTTCAGTGGGAGACCTTTTGAAAGCAGACAGGGTTTTACTACTGAGACAAATTTGTCAATGTACCACCACATGAACTGGGAGGCATCCATTCAGGCATTTCTCTGTGAGCAGTACTGCTCAGGGGAGTTGGTCCATAATAATGTGCCAAAAGCACCTCAGCTCACTAGATTTGCCAGTCAGTAGCAGTTGTACCTTGTAGCTACCAGTGGCATTTGTACACCCCGAGAATCGTGACACTGTCGTTAACCTTCTTGAATGCTGGTGCCTCTTTCATTGTACTGCAGATGAGGGTTTTATCATGAAAGCAATGCCAGAATAGCCCCATCTTATCAATGTGTACCACTGATCCAAACAGAGTAATTGTCAAGCTGTCAGGTCCAGCAGCTACTCAGCGAACGATGCCACACTTTCATTCACCAGGTTCAATTTCTCCCCACACAGGTGGAGCTGGTGGAGCCCATGTTGCTGTTTAAACTGACACATCCAGCCGTCATTAGCAACGAAGGGGAATCACAGCCACATATGGCATGAAAAATCATGGCCTTCTCCTTGAGCACAGGACTGGAGATTGGCGTCCATTTTTCTCCTTTTTGCTAAAGCCAGATGGATTGCTGCATTGTGGCTGTCCTTTCGGCACTGCTTCATGTTTTCCCATTTCTCTATGCCATACTTCCCCCAACTGTCATGGCAAATGATCGCAGTTTCTCTTTGGCATCCTTGATGTCAGTCATGGTAGACTTGCCAATCCTGTACTCTGCAGCTAATGCTAAAGCACACTTACCGTTCTCCAGGCAGTCAATAATCTGGAGCTTTTGTGCCAAGGTAAGAACATTCCTCTTAAGCTTGACGACATGGTGGCACTGTTACTAACAACAGATGTGTACTGTGTGATTAGTCAGCTGTTTTAAACAGGCCGTAACTAATTGTCTGAATTGGGTGAAACAGCGCCAGCGATTAGTAGTGGCAAACTCAGTCGACACAGCAGGAGTTCAACAGACAGGGAGTTTCAGATAGTGGGGGTTTAGTAAGTTGTGATTGTACTGTATTAGGATGGTGCTAGCTGGTAACAGCACAGCACTGTACCTAGATTTATTTTATTTATTCAATTTTGATGACCGGGTAGGCCCACTGAGCCCCGAAGGTCCCTTTTTCAGGGGTGACCCAGATTTAGTTACAGAGTACAATCAGTTCACATACATGCCAGTACGGTGAGATGACCATTTTGGTTAAATTCTGGTCATTGTACTGACTAATTTGGAATTACACAATGATACATTAGGAATCAATAGAACTTGTACAAGAAGTAGTATTAGTGTACATTCAGACCGAGAGACAGCCTGATTCTTCCAAGGTTAAGTTTTTGTTTAGGACTGGGCTGTGCAAGAAGTAAGCTGGGGACTAGTTGTTAAGGTTCGTATCCCTGCACGTACATGCACTATTTGTTAGGTGATGAGCCCAGAGTCCCTTTTAGAAGTTTTCCAGGGAGGTCACCTCCTGAATGTCTGGTGGCAGTTTGCTCCATAGCAACGGAGCTGCATGGGCAAAGGACTTGGTGCCCGCTGTGGTGCGTACCCTGGGTACCTCAGGAGATTTCTCCCTGTGGTGCGGAGCATCCTGCCTGCCCTCTTAAGGACTAGCAGCCCAGTCATGCTGTCTGGTGGGCTACTGATGAGTTTGTATGTGTTGCACAATAATGGGTACTGTAGGCGGTTGGAGAGTGATGGCCAATATTAATCGAGCCGTCACAGAAAGGAAAGGGTCAGATTGAGATAAGGTGGCAAATCGAGCAATCTTGTTGTACAAAACTTGTATTCTGTTGTGTTCTTGTTTTGCCATACCTTGCATAACTGGGGCAGCATAGGTCAGGTTTGGGAGCAGGATGCTGTTTGCAGTGGTGACCCTGGATTCGGGAATCAGCTGGTCGGTCAGTCGGTATAGTAGACCCAGTTTTTGGTGTAGCGTCTTTGTAACCTGATCGACCTGAGGCTTCAGTGTAAGGCCTTGGTCTAGAGTGAGCCCTAGGTATTTTAAGGACTTTACCATATCTGTTGTGGAACCCGATGTGGAGACTAGTGAGAGCAGGGAGCCTCGGTCCTGCCCGAGAGCACTTGGGCCAAATACCATGGCCTTTGTTTTTGTGGGATTCAGGGCTAGTCTGTTTTCAGTGAGCCAGGATTCCAGCATTTCAAGTCGGATTGGAGGTGTTCCCCCAGGTCTGCAGCGGAGTTAGATGTTCGGTATATCACAGTGTCATCTGCATACTGAACCAGCGAGCAGCCCTCACAGTGGTCGTTCAGGTCATTGACGAATAGCATGAATAGAAGGGGACCCAGTATGGATCCTTGGGGTACCCCTTCCGTGAGGGTGAGAGGTTCGGATATTGCACCTCTCCACTTGACCTGCTGGGAGCGGTTGGTCAGATAACTATTGATCCAGGTTAAGGAGTGCTGGTCAAGGCCAATATTAACCCAGTTTGTTCATCAGTAGGGCATGGTCTACTAAGTCAAAGGCCTTGATCAGGTCTGTGAAGACGGCCCCAGTGGTGGTGCCCTTGTCCATGGCCATAAGGACATGGTGAGCCTGGTGAGGGTTGTGTCTGTCCCATGTTTTCTCCTGAATCCATGCTGAGTATGTGCTAGTAGTTTGTTAGTCTCCACGTAGTCCCTACGCTGGTAGTAGACTAGTTTTTCCTGGATTTTGGCTAGGCTGCATAGTAGGGAGATTCGACTGTAGTTGCCTATGGGCTGTCTTGGACCACCCTTTTGTATGGGTACTACAGTACGTGTGCCTGCTTCCATCTGTTAGTCACAACCCCTTCCACCAGGGACCTATTTATGAGCCAAGTGACTGGTAGGGCTATCGCTGGTGCTGCTGCCCTGAGCAACCTGGGGTCCAGGCTGTCGGGGCCGGCATCGCCTTTCACTTTGATGGCTTTTAGAAGGGGGAGAACTTCCTTTGCCCTTACCATCCTTAGGTGGAATAGTGACCTGTCCGTACCCTGCCTTTCCTCACACTGGTGTCTTGAGGTCCTTGGAGGGAGATTTACTTTGTATTCTTCTAAGTTCGTGAATCTCCTATTGAAAGCTGTAGCAACCTCTAGGCCACCATTGATTGTGCAGCCATTGAGTTCTGTTGGTCCTTGCAGAGGTCTTCCACTGCCTTTTAGCAGAGCATTTATGTGCGACCAGAAGGACTTTGGATCAGCAAGGTTGGTTTGCTGGAGTTTCTTTATATACTCCCGTTTTGCAGCCTTCGATGCTTGCTTGCATTAGTTCCTTAGAGTCCTATAGGTTATCAAATCAGCCTGGCAGACTGTAGATTTGTATTTCTTCCAGGCCTTGTCCTGGCTTGTCATCATAGCTTTTAAATCAGTAGTGATTCATTTATAGCAGCAACCTTTCATTCTCAGTCTCCTTAGTTGGGCAAACAGGTTGGCAGCTGAGATGAAGGTGTTCTGGAAGTACTCGAGGGCTTCATTGAGAGTAGGGAGTAATCATATGGGGCTCCACTCCAGTCTGTAGTATCGAGGTGAACATGGAAGGCGTCCTCAGAAAATTTGGAGAAGTCTGTGACTGTGAGGAGCCTGGGGTGGGGGGGGGACTCTGGGTGCCCTGTTCTTCCATATGCAGAATGTTGGTGAGTGGCCAATCAGAGCATCTGCTAGGGTGCCAGCCACCTGGATGTTGCAGGGATTGGATACCAAGACCCAGTCCAGGGTGGTGCGGTTTCCAGTTTTGGCATTATGCCTTGTTGTTTCAGTGATGACCTGTTCCATATTGACCTCAAGGAGTGTGGTTCTGTAGGTCATCTCAGTTTCTGTTGCCCAGTTAAGATTGAAGTCTCCCAGTATTATCAGTTCAGATGTGCTGTTTTCTCCCAGTGCCTTGGTTAGTGTCTCCAAGGCTTGTTGTGCAACCTTGGGAGAGTTATATAGGCACCCTATTATTTTTTTATTTTATGTCAGGTATGGTATAGAAGCAGGAACATTTAAACTTCAGAATCCTATATCTTCATTCAGGAATGAAAGAAAACAAAAAGAAAAAAAAAATATATATATATTGATGTTTTTGCCAGAGAAAAACATTATTGCTGGAAAAAAAAATACAAGGAGACTAAAATACTGCTGTACTGCTGCCTTCAAACGCACCCCCCTCCATTCAGTGAGGGGGTGTGGGGGTGTGAAGGTAAAAGATATTTTCCTGGTTCTGAGCAATTTGGAATTGAAAGGACACAAAGTCCCTTGCAGCTAACAGTGGAGGCAGAAGGGTATGATTCTTGGAACACGTGGAAATGAGTAAGGCATAGAATGATCTTGTACTATGAATATTCTCCTGAGGAGGCTCTTGTGGGGCTTGCAGACTTCATAGAGGAGGTGGAAAACACTTTGGGTTTTCGTTTATTGTTTAATATAAAAGACCTAATGAACACAGATACAGCTGAAAAGTTCCTCCAAAAATATGAGTGGAAAACATTAATGAAATCATTGTTTTAGTTATATTAGGAACATGACAGCCCTGGGCTTTTGTCAGCTGATAGGGTATTTGATTGTGTTATTTTCAGTTAAGAACCTGAGTAATCATTTTTTTTTCTTCACAAGAATACACCCCATATTACCCAGAGTGGCAAAGAACACACTCGCTTTTAGCTACCTATTTTTTTTTCTTTTTGTTTGTTTTGTAGACTGATCGCAGTGCTATGCAAAAAGAGTGAACTGTGCAGTTGTACCAAAGCCTGCTGTGGAGGTGAAGTACTGGGGTTCTGTTTGTGCCTGCACTTTCTTTAATACAGATATACAGTATTGCACTGGCAGCAGCCTGTCAGTGGTTTACCTCGTCGTTCTACAGCTTGGCTTGTCTCAAAGGACTGGGATGTAAATATTAACCCTTTGACATCACTTGAAGGGGTTAAGCACCTGGCAGTGATTGAAATCTGGTGAGATTTACTTCCTCTTTTGACACTGACAGGCTGACAAGGTAGTGGGGAAGGCTAATAGGATGCTGGGCTGCATAGGCAGGGGAATCGCCAGCAGATGGAGGAATGTAATGATACCCCTGTATAGGTCACTGGTGAGACCACACCTCGAGTACTGTGTCCAATTTTGGAGGCCCCATCTCTAAGAGAACATAGATAGGCAGTACAAAGGAAATCAACCAAAATGGTACAGGGCCTGCATCAAAAGTCCTATGAAGAAAGGCTAAAGGAGCTGAACGTACTCCCTGGAGGAAAGGATGGAAAGGGTAAATATGATAAAACATACAAATACCTTACAAGTAAAAACATGGTATGGGAAGGCAGCATTTTCCAAAGAAGATGATGCTCAAGGACAAGGAGTCTCACTATGAAGGTGGAAGGGGGAGGACTCTGAGGAACTGTGAGAAAGTACTTCTTCACAGAGAGGGTGGTGGATGCATGGAACAGCCTCCCAGCAGAGGTGATGGAGGCTAAAACAGTCACAGGACTTAAGAATGCATGGGATAGATAGAAGGGGATCTTGGAAGTAAGACAGGGTAGCAAGTCCGAATACTGAATAAGGGTTTGCAGTGTACCTGTAGGTGAGAAAAAGTAGGGCAGACTACATGGGCCATGACGTCTTTATCTGCCAATATCTTCTATGTATCTATGTCTCCATCTGTGTGTAGTCTATTGTAGCTGAGGCCCTACCATTTAATCATCCTCCTGCTCTTGGTTCACACTATGCTACAGATTGTTTGGGGGGAGGGGGTTGACTAGAGCTCCCTGCTGAGCGAGTTTGACCATCCAATGCATTTCACTTGTGGTGTGCTACATCTAAACCCAGCATTCTGGAGGTGAAAGGTCAGTGCAGTAACCCACTACTCCACTCCCTCCATCAGATAATCTAGTAGTAACCTGAAGCACTTCACTGTGCATATAAATACTCGGTTATAGGAAGTACTAAAACATGGAGGGATTAACCCACGACAGAGCATGGGTTTACCGAGCATTAATCCAGGCCTTGGGGGGGATGGGGGTTTGAGACACGAGGCTGCAGGCCGAGTGACTTCAACCACCCAGGCGTGGATTAATACTCAGTAAACCCAAGCTCTGGAGTTGATTAATCCCTTTATAAAATGATCAACTTTATTTTAGAGGTTTACCTAAATAAATATAAAAAAAAAACCACTGTTTACATGCATTTGTAATAAAATAGTTCTTCCGCCTAATGGGTTTGTGCTCCTGAGGATGCTGTAGTTGTAGTTCTCCACTAGGTGGATTTGTCCTAATGAGGGTGCCGTAGTTTTGTCGTTTTTTACCTGTTTCTCTGGTGGAGTGATCTGAAAAGGTCACTTTACATTGCTGTCACTCAGGATTTTGTAGTGTGGCAAGGCAACTGTGGATTTACAGGGTAAGATGGTAAAGGTGCCACAAGATTTTCCTGACAGGAAATTCTCCTCTCAGGAATGAGATTTTCTTGCCTGGAAATTCTCTTGTCAGGAACGACATTCTTCTCTCAGGAACCTCTTGGCACAGTTTTAACCTCTACAGCTAAAAAGCTCATCTTCATTGCTGTAACAGCTTTGTGGTGTAGTGGAAAGGTCTACAGCCTCATAAACAAGAGGATGTGGGTTTGAATCCAGACAACATCTCCTCACTTTTCTTTTCTCAGAATTTCACTTGAGTGGTGATTCATGGTGGTGTGGTGTTAGAATAGTAAATCTATATGGGAAAAGTTAGAACTTTATTAAATCAGGTTTTTAGGTTTATCACTCAGCTTCCATTGAGAATACACCACTGTTTACTCCATAAACAAGCAGGGACATTACCACTGGAACAGAGATATGAGTTACAAATGGGCATGTTAGCAAAGAAGATTACATTAGATAAAGTACCTGGAAATGTTCACCACTTATTTGTGAAATATGTAAATCCATTTTTAACCAGAATATCAGGCTACTGCTATTTTTCTTTACCAAAGATGAATGCTGCTGTGGGACAAAGGACTCTGCTCTGTAACCTGCCAAGGTTCTTTAATTCCATTTTGACCAAAATTGGTTGTTTAGGCACATCAATTTGTAGATTTAAAAAATACTGAGGGAGTATTGGATAAAGGGAAATGAATGTGAATGTTTTGCGTAATTGATGTATTGTTAGTCAAAATGCGTACCCTGTGCTTTTTATCTGTATCCTTTTATATTATATGTTATCAAGTTGTATTTATCTGTACTATGCGATGTGCACTCTGGTCGACCATATAAACGGGTCTTTGGCCATGGACTTACCTGAATGAATGAATGAATCAATCAATCAAATGAAAAGGGGCTTACATGGCACAAACACCAAGTCCAAGGTGGGGTAGCACAGGTGTCCTACTAGGACAACTCCCTGACAGGAAAATCTCGTGGCACCTTTACCATCCTTGCAGATTTACAGGGGGTTAATCCATGGTCAGGTGACCTGTTTTGACATCAGAATGCAGGATTTTCAGCATCCATTTAATAAACAAGTTTATGGTAATACTGCACTGGTATGGCTGCCTAGGTTTTACAGTTTTTGCAACTGTGGAGCCCAGGGACGCCATTTTGGGGGGGGCAGTGCACCCCCCCATTGCAGGCCATTGTTGTTTTTTTTGGTTTTCAGCACCAGGATCCAACCCCACAGCACCTCTGACCAGTTGTTGCCCCCCCCCCCCGCTGAAAACCGAAATGGCCCCCCTGGTGGAGCCTACTGTAGTGCTTGCTGGCTATGATTGCCCCCGTTATTCAGTCTTGTAATGATATAATTCCTGGCAAAGGACTGGGATGTAAATATTAACCTTTTGAGATCACTTGAAGGGGTTAAGCACCTGGCAGTGATTGAAATCTGATGAGAATTCACTTCCTCTTTTGACGCCGAGAGAGACATTGGGAGCAAAAATTTCAGAAAATTAAGGAAATGATTTTCAGATGTTGGATGACCTTGTATCACTTTAAACACATCCAGTAAAGGATATGATCTTAAACAGCAAGTATCCACTTCAGTATGTGTCATCACAAACTAAATGTATTTGGTTATTAACCTGTCTTGGTGCCAGGGAACTGGCAAGAGTCTTTATGGACAGCTAATGGGGGCAAGGCAGGGCAACTGAGTTTGCCTGGTGTTGGGGATCGTTAGACCATTCTGTCTTTTGGGACTGGAGGTCTGTGGTTTGGGAAACATTGTCAGCTCCTGACTGCACCAGGAATTGGCAGCATTATTTTTGTGTGTTTTTGGGGGACTGGGAGGACAATGGACAACTTGTTCAGCAGTTATAAGTTTGACTGGCTTGTACCAGTTGAACCAAAAGTCCAAACTTAGTCACAGAGGTTCACTAAAGTCTGAGAGAATTGAACACCCGAAGTTCAAGGTGTTCGACTCTTGGGTAGAACTGAATTTGCAGCTCTGCAACAGACATTATAGAGCTAGGTGACACTTCTGACCAATGGGAGCTTTCCTTTCCCCACCAATTGTTTTCTGTTGTTCTGTTTTACTATAATTAAGTAATGTTTTTTTGGAAAATCGATAACATTTACTTATTAAAAAAAAAATAAAGATTGTGTGAGACTCAGTTAGTCAGAATCACAGCGTGTGAAGAGCCACATTTTATCATAATCAGTCACAGGGGGTGTAGAGCCCCATTTTATCATACTCATAGGTGGTGCAGATCCCCATTTTATCATACTCATAGGTGGTGCAGATCCCCATTTTATCACACTCATAGATGGTGCGGATCCCCATTTTATCACAATCACAGATGGTGCAGGGCCCCATTTTTCACAATCACAGATGATGCAGGGCCCCATTTTATCACAATCACAGATGGGGCAGAGTCCCATTTTATCACAATCACAGATGGTGCAGGGCCCCATTTTATCACAGTCATAGATGGTGCGGGGACCCATTTTATCACAATCACAGTGGATACAGAGCCCTGTTTTATTACAATCATAGATAGTGCAGAGCCCCATTTTATCACAGTCAGATGGTACAAAGCCCCATTTTATCACAACCACAGGTTTGCAGAGCCCTATTTTATCACACTCATAGATGGTGCAGATCACCATTTTATCACACTCATAGATGGTGCATGGCCCCATTTTATCACAATCCTAGATGATGCAGGGCCCCATTTTATCACAATCACAGATGGTGCAGGGTCCCATTTTATCACAGTCATAGATGGTGCAGGGACCCATTTTATCACAATCATAGGGGATACAGAGACCTGTTTTATCACAATTGTAGATGGTGCAGAGCCCTATTTTGTCACAGTCAGATGGTACAAAGCCCCGTTTTATCACAACCACAGGTTTGCAGTGCCCCGTTTTATCACAAATCACATGGGGTGAAGAGACCCATTTTATCACACTCATAGATGGTGCAGAGCCCCATTTTATCACAATCATAGATGATGCAGAGCCCCATTTTATCACAATCATAAAGGTACAGAGACCCATTTTATCACACTTGTATATGGTGCAGAGATCCATTTTATCGCAATCACGGGGTGTAGAGCCCCGTTTTATCACAATCATAGATTTTGCAAAGTCCCATTTTATCATAGTCATAGAGGGTGCAGAGACCCATTTTTTTATCACAGTCATAGAGGGTGCAGAGACCCATTTTTTTATCACAGTCATAGAGGGTGTAGAGACCCATTTTTTTATCACGGTCATAGAGGGTGTAGAGACCCATTTTTTTATCACAGTCAGAAGGGCGCAGAGCCCCATGTTATCACAATCACAGATTTGCAGAGCCCCATTTTATCACAATCATAGATGGTATCACAGTCACAGAGAGTGCAGAGACCCAGTTAATTAGAATCCTGGGGGAGTACAGAGCCCCATTTTATCACAGTCCTAGAGGATGTAGAGACCCAATTCAAAGGGGGTGCAGAACCTCATTTCATTTGAGTCCTGCTGTAGAATGAATGAATGATGATGTCCTCACCTATAGTAACGAGTGATTAGCTGCTTGTCAGACAGTCAATAGTATACTCTAGGTGAGGACGTCATTGTTCATTCTATAGCCGGACACTGAAGAGTGAGGACTTCTCTCTCCAGCCCTTGATGTTTTCTTTTTTGACCGGTCGGATCTGTATCCTTATACTTTGCCTAATTTGGGGGCTGCATGGAGGAGGGAGGTTGGGTGCTAGAGGGTATTAGGGTGGGGGGTTATTAGCGAATTTGATGACTGGGACAGGACAGACACGGGGTGGGGAGGTGGGTGGTATGTTTAATATGGCATGGGTGGGGGTAAGAAATATATTACTTATTTTGCTGGGACTGCAGTGGGGAGGGAGGTGGATGCTATATAGTGGGGGTCAACTGTCTTCTAAAGGGTCTGGGTGGTGGGAGTGGGCAGAAAGGTGGGAACGGTATGTGACAGTGAATGGGGGTAGGTTACGCATTTTAAAACTTCTTTTTTTTTTTTTTTTAATTTTTACACTAAAACACTTCAGGCAGTTTACATGTCATGGTGCTTCACTGGAGAAGTGCCACTAAGGTTGTCTTCACCAGGCAGAGTGGGGCACTTTGTTAGGTGAAAACTTCAAGAAGTGCACACCCCCCACCCAAGCAAAGTGAACTCAGGGAAACTTTGTGAAGTACTTGGCAGAGTAAATTTTTCTGACTTTGCACAGCTCTACTAAAATGTAATGTTGTGTATCAGTGTTTTAGCTATATAACGCTGTATATTATATGTATCTTGTTGCTGTGTATTTTTATTGTACAAATGTTACATTTCACTCACCTCTTGTTCCCTTTCCCCTAGGTCACACCTGGAAATAAGCCTTGACTCAGTGTGTCTGTGTGTGGGTCTGGTGGACAGCCAGCAACTCCTGGGCTGCTGACCGTGACCCCCCCACCACCACCACCACCACAGTCGGTCTGAGTAGCAGACATCCCCGGTGATGAGACCGATGCTGTATGCTTGGTCTGTACCAGTGAACACCTTGGTATCATCATCTGGTGCTGCCCGTATTCAGTCACCATTAGTTTTGATTGTGAGCTGGGGGGCACCTGGTGCGATGCCAGGCCCTACTCCAACACCATTCGTGGTGTCAGAGGAGATATTGGTGCCAAGGTGTTATGCTTCCTGTTTCTGGGGTGGAGGAGGTTCCTTCCTCTAGTGTTGCAGGCGACACTGAGGGAGAGGATGCGTCTGGTGACAGACGCAGCAGTGGCCAGGGGCATGACACCTGTGATGGTGTTTGCATCCTCCATGGCACTTCGAGGGAATGGCTTTGGGGTAGACGCCGAGACTGGCACTGAGGACAGTGCCAGCTGTGGCAGCGAGAGTGAACTCGTCTCCAAGGACGTTGTCAACCATTAGACCGGTGCCAGAGGCGGCACCAGCTTGGAGTCTGATGGTGGTCTGGAAGCAGTATTCTCCCTGGAGCTGCTGGCTGGCAATGTCACCAGTGGGGACCAGGGCCATCCTGTGAGGACTGTATGGCTCCACTTTCCTCACCTGGAGGAATCCCCATGGGGACTGACCAGCTTACTCCTCTTATGTAAGAGGACCCGCACTCTAGCAACTCTGCCAGGGCCTTCCCTTGAGCAAGGCTTCCTACACAGTACCACAGCCCAGATAGAGGCCATTCAGACAGTGAATCTTGTCTCCCTGTCAGCCTAACCACTTCCTAAAGAGGTTGTCCATGTTCATAGGGTCTGAGGGGCCACTTAATGTGGAAATAGCACAGAGCGTTTGTTGGTGCTAACTCTCTGTACCAGCAATTCTTGATGGAAATTCTTGAGGCTCTTGACACTGGATCCTACACAGGCCACAATGTGGTAGTCCTACCATTGGGAGTCCTTAGAATTCCCAGTGATGGCAGTATTGTCATACCTCCCTGGCCTAGAGACTTCGAAGAGGCATCAAGGGTAGTATGGAAGCATCCCTGTTCTTGCCCTCCAGCCCCCAGGGACGTCCTCCTTCGGTATCACGCACCAACAGGGTCTCCAGGTGCAGTACTTTACCCAACTTCAGGGCTAGAAGTACTCTAGACCCTGTCGGAGCCAAGATGCCCTACATGTGAATGACCTCCACAGGCTGATTCTGCTCAGACGGATGCCTTTGGGAGGAAGGTTTTTACCTTGGCATGCACCCTTATGTGTTTTGCCGCACACCAGACACATCAGGCAGCCTTTAGTCGGCACCTGAGGTTGTAGCTAGGTCAGCTCTTAGTTACAGTTCCTCAGTGTGAGATATCTGGGCCAGCCATTTGCCTTTCTGCTTGAGGTCTGGAGGTAGCACGGCACCAATTAAGGGCATCTAATTATGTCAGTAAGGTGGCTTCCAGGCTTGCAGAAACTGCACTCTGGCTAAGACGGATGGCATGGGCTTTTTCAAACTGGCACTTGTAGCCCGGCATAAGGTGCTGAACTCCCACTTCCTTGGGGCTCATTTCTTCTCCCGCAGGATTAGGCAAAATTCAGTGGGGCACCCTCCTGCTTCTGTATCACAAGGAGCCTCCGCCTGGCCCTGACCAGTCTCAGATCCCATCAGACCTGTGAGGAGCCCCTGCCCTCAGGTGTTTCCCCCATGCAGAAGTCCGAGGGTACCTGTTACCCTTAGGGTAAGCCAGCTCCTCCCTCAGAAAGAAGGGAAGTTTGGTACTCTGACCAATAAGTGGGAATCTGTGGTGAAGACTGATTCCTGGAGGATATGAAAATTAAGAAATTATATACTTAGTGTAATTGTTGACCTTCCAGAACATCTTCACAGTTGATTACTATGCCCGCCCACTATTCCCCATTCAGAGCCAGGGACTCAGGGAATGCTCACCCTCCTGGTGCTGGCAGCACCACAGACACACTAGCTGGGTATATCCCCAGCCACACACACTGACACACAGCCATCCAGGGGTCTCTATTTTTTTTTTTGTGTTTTGTTGCGTTAATAAAAAGGGAGTTGGGCACTTTTTTTTTATAATAGCTTTATTAAACAAATTCAAACCACAAACTACATCAAATATGCATACAGAGTAATGTGCACAAAGCACAATATAAATAATAAAGGAAATATTAATGACTACCACTGGTACTAAACACTATGCTGCAAGATCAACAAAATATGCCACAATGAAAGGTAGAAAAAAGAATGAAAACGAAACTCTAGAATTATACAGGGGGTACAACACATTACAACAGTCACTCCAAATCACAATTTATTTATTCATTCTATACACATACATGACCCAGGAATAAATAGGGGGATCTGGAACAGGATATATTGTCTGAACTACCAGGCAAAAAAAACAACTCATTCTTGCAATTCAGGAATATCAGCAAATTGTTAAATTAAGGTACAAATGACGGGTCTGACTGCACTCGAAATAGCACCCATTTTTGCCATATGGTCTGAAAAGCTGGGAGCTTGTTCAGATATCTAAAGGTACACTTCTCATAACTATAAATAGTGTCAACTAATTTAACTCAACCCAATGTGAGTAAGAAGGGAGTTGTGTAGTGATCCAGGGTCTGGTAATGGTTTTCTTCACACAGACTACTAAAATGGGTAACGGCTTCAGTTGTGATCGACCCAGCTGAGTATCAATGGAGGGAATATGCATACGCACTAAGTGAGGTGGCAGTGGGATGGGAATATCAAACAAGTTTGAAATAACTTTCATAATCTCACTCCAGTAGGGCCGCAGGAGACCGCATGACCAAAAAATATGTGTGTGATCAGCCGCCAGTGACCCGCATCCCCACCAGCATTCAGCCGTTTTACCAGCCCAAAACATTGACATAATAACCGGTGTACGATAAAAACGCATTCTGCATTTCCAGGCGAACTCTTTTAAATACAAAGAAACAGTTAACTTAACGGTTATAAGGGAATGTAGAGTTGGGCACTTCTCTGGGTGCCCTCCTCACAAAAAAAATAAATACATACACAAAACTGGGATGAGGGTCCTCTGGTGGGCCTTGCACCAAGCAAAAAAAGGAGAGACTTCTTGCAGTTAATATAAACGGGTCTTCTGACTCAGGAAGAGGTATTTTTGCTCTTGGTTAACACTGCAGTTACCGTGTGAGGACTACTTTCATGCCTCATCACAGTAACTAAAAACATAAAAATTATCAGTAAATTAAAATAAAACTGCAGTATTGAAGAAAACTAAAAGCATGCTGTTTGCGTCTACACACAGCAGATATAAATCATCCACACTAGTTATTCGAAACAAAAAACGAAATTCTTGAAATGATCCAAACCTTCAAATATCTTGGGGTTACCTTAGACTGCTCCCTATCATACTCACTACATATTGATCAGGTCGCCAGGTCAGCAAATAGGAAACTCAGTTAACTGTATAGACATAAGCACTGCCTCGCAAAAGATACCCTAAAACTTGTCATAAATAGCTCTGTCTTTTCTGTAATAGACTACGGTCTCGTCATATACAGTGCGGCCTCCAACACAACCCTAAAAAGAATTTCCTTAACACTTAATAAAGCCTGCACGCTAGTCCTGGGCGCTCCACGCCTTACCCACACCTATGACCTTTACTCACTCACTGGTTGGCTAGACCTGGAAAACAGAATTCGTTACCAGCTCTGTCTTCTGGCCAAAAAGGCTACCCTTGACCAGTCCCCATCTGGGGAACAAACCATGCTTAGCCCAGCTGCTCCTACTAGGCGGACCAGAGGGACACACACAACAACCCCTACAAGGTACCTTTTCGCCGTACTTCTCAAGGTTAGCGATCTTTCAGATACCATGCCCCATATTGGCTGAACTCCCTCCCATTAAACCAAAGAGACCAAAATAGGACCCTTTAAATCTAAACTCCGCTCCCACCTCACAAATCTAAAGAAGTGTACCTGTTCCTATTAACAAGTCCAAGTGACCTAGGTCTGTCTCTGTTTGCACTTGCACTTTATATCCCCTAGGTTTCATTCAGATTACTCTTGCACTCTCCCAACCCCCCACTCCCTTCATATCTCTTCTGCCACCTTCCTCATCTCTCAACAATCTAGCCCACCCCTACCCTATCCTCTTGTGCAGTCCCTTCTGTTACTTACCCACAGCTCTCCACAACCTGGTCACCCCTACTTAACCTCTCTGCTCCTGTCCCCATTAACTTCCTACCTTAATCTTCCTGCCTGCACTCCCCTTACTTCCTACCTTAATCTTCCTGCCTGCACTCCCCCTACTTCCCCTTCCCTGGACAGAGGTAACTGGCAATACTGGTTCCCTGCATTGAATCCACTGAACTTCCCCACTTGTTACAGGAATTTATCTGGAAAATGTAATTCACATTGTTTCATATTAAAATCATAGGTCACATTGTCGCTTAATGTTTTTTTACTGTTGACTCCTCTGATCATGATTGTGTAAATTTGTGCAGCTTTAATCTCCTACTTAATTTTTTGTATTATTGCTTGTTTGTTTTGAATGTCTTATCACGACATGGAACCTCTGTAAATGAGCTCCTAGCTCAAAGGTTGTAATCCGAGATTGTAATAAATAAAATAAAACTTCAGTATAGAAGTATTAAACAACAACAATCGCACACAACAGTACCTTTTGCACCTAGCTATCTTTAGAATGTCCCACAGTGATGAACCAAACATCACTAGGTAATAAATGCTCATCTTTATGGTGGCAGACAAGTGTGTGGCTCTTGTGGAGCGAGAGGGGCCAGAGCGTTGTTGTCAAGGGGATTGACATTTCATATCAATTGCTGCTCAGGGATACTGATCAGCAACACAAGAAGAAACAAGAACAGGAAAACAGTTTCCTTATTTGTGGCCCGAGGAGCCAAGACCCATCCTTCTTCTGCTAGCAGTCCTTTTGATAGTTTGGGGAGATAATATGATGTTAATAGCACAAAAACTATTGATATTTCTGCTCACTGTAGGGGCAGTGAGTTGGCACAGAGATGACCTCTTCTGATAATCGCTACTGAGTTGGGTGTGGGTTCTGATGTGCTGCTGCTGGGTATATACAAGGATCTTCCCTTGTAAGTCTTCACCATTCATTACTGCTGGGTGTAAGCCGGAGGCACGCACCTGCATGGGAGCTTTTTTTTGGGGGGAGTGGAGTAACCGCCAATGGTGCCACCCATGAGTCTGTGTGCACAGGAGGGTTGGCTGTTAGGTGCCGCAGACTCCTCCTCCACCCTAGTTCTGTTTCCAGTATTCTCCTGCATCACTAGGTCTTGCCTGCTTTTCCACGCCATGTTCCTGCCACAAGTTTGTTTCCTCCATCCTGGTTCTGACAGTTCACCCAATGCTGTTAATACCGGTAAGCTCATTCCTTTTATTTTCTCACTGACAGCACCAGGTCTATTTTCTGTAGTTTTGGTTAATTGTTTTCGGCGTCATGTCTGTTTTGGGGGCTAGGAAGAAATCCAAAGCAGGCCATGCATCGGTGCCCCCTGTCACCAGCATTATTCTGTAATGGACCAGCATGACGCCTGCCTTCACTGCCTAGGTCCCAACTATGATATTGATAACTGCAATGCCTGTTTCTCCAAGGACCGCTGCGTTCTTGAGATCCGCGTGTTTAAAGTTGGCAGAGCCCTGCCGACCTTTGGAGGAAGATGTCATTCTAGAGATGCCATGGCAAGAACTCTTGACCCTGCCTCCGGGTGCCCTTCTGGGTCTATATGGCCTGATGAGGAGGAAACCTCCTCTTCTGATTCTAGCCTTGCCGTAGAGGAGGTTTCTTCCATGGTGCCGGAGGAATGGCTCGGTTCTCTGTGGAGCCGGGTCGGGAGCACCACCACAGCAGTCACCTCCTCAGAGGTGCATGCTCCCCCGGTGTTGCAGCACGCAGCTGCTGGGCTGAATACTGGTGGACCCTCAGCACCGTCTGCCAACCCCGCCTCAGATCTGCGGTGTCGGTGATCGAGGTGGGGCCACCAGCGGTGTCCTGTCCCATGGCGGTGCTGTTCATTGTGCCATTGGTAGGAGAGCTCCCGGGGTCACTAGTCTGGTGATATGTGTGGTCACCTCCTCTTCAGAGGGGGTTGATTCGTTGGCTGACCTGGACTGGTGTCCGGACACCTCGGAGTCAGGGGCCCCTGGACGTGGCACCAGACACCCAGTGCTCGCCTCAGGGCACCCAGATTCCATGGTCTCTGGGGCCCCACATCAACCCCAGTGTCGGGGCCCTGGCAGCGGATAGCGGGTCTGCAGTGCTTGGGGTGATGGTCTCGACTGGGGGCTGGGACAGCTGCCATCTCTGATGCTGCCCTGACTACAAGGTGAGGGGACGGGACCCCTTTCTGCAGCCTCCTTCGGGAGGGGCCTGCAGGATCGGGGGACCCCTTCGCACTGGGTGCGAAGCAGAGGGTGGCCTCGGAGTCTGAGTGTTTAAGAGGCCAGGGTGAAGCACGGGGGCCCTCTTCCACCACACTGTGGGTGGTGGGTAGGAGTCGCAGTGCCGAGTCCCTCTTCTCCTTCTCTGAGACTTCAGAGGTGCCCTTGGTGGGCAGCACTGGGGGTTGCCCTTCTGGATCCATGCAACCCCAATCGCACCAAAGGGGAGATTCCCCCTCAAGGCTCAGCGAGGATTTTTCTTCTCATCTGCAGAGTACGCTGACTGGGTCAACCCCCGGATCCCCCCCATGTCGGAGGATCTTCTGCGAGGTCTCAGAGCCCTGGCAGAGGTCGGGCACCTTCGGTTAGGTGCCTTTCCCCAGTCCCTCTGCAGACACCTCCCCCTCTCCCAGATCACGTGGGCCCTACGGGACCCTTAACCTGGGAGACGTTCAGAGCCACTGCGGCAGCCTTTTCTAAGTATGTTAGAGCCATGGACGAACAGGTCTTTCGCCTGTCTCCACCGCCGCAGGAGGACTTAGAGCATCTGAGTTCCTCTACCTCCTTGGCTTCTTCATATGAGGAAGAGGAACATTCTGTCCACCTTTTCTCCGACTCTGATTTCACTGAAAATCAGCAGTTCCTTTCGAGGTTGGTTCAGGAGCTCCATATTTCTCTTGCGGTAAGACACAATACCGAGCTGGCGATGCGTTCCATTTTGAGCGAGTTCCTTGCGAACCACCTGGTAGTGCCTTCCTGGCCTTTTCCCTTCCCGGAAGCATCTATCCGCATCTGGCAGTCACCAGCCGCCTCGTCCCTAGCCCCAGCAGACTGCAGAAGGTGGTATTGCACTCCCCAGGAGTCTCTTGGTTCTCTGCCTCTCCCACCCTCTGGGCTAACAGCTTTAGATACTCCTTCCGAGTTTCAACACCTGGCGCATGACCGACCACCAGATCCAGATTCCGCTGAGTTCGATCAGTGGGGAAAAAGGGTTTTCTCTTCAGCTTGTGTGCCGCTCTGCATTGGCTCACATCAGGCTCACCACGCTGCCTACAACAGGCACTTGTGGTCGATGCTGGCACAGGTGTTAGCATCATTGCCTGATTCAGAGGAGTCTAGGCAAGCCATTGCCCTCTCTGCACAGGGTCTGGAGCTTGCAAGGCACCAAGCAGGGGCATCGTATGACACCAATGAGGTGGCTTCCAGACTGACACAGACAGCGTGAGCACTACTCCCTTCACAAAAGAAAGGGTCCTACAAGAGCTTGCTAAGCTCAGGGTGGATAAGGCAATGGGACCTGATGGCATACATCCCAGGGTACTTAAGGAGCTAAAGGTGGAACTAGCAGAGCCATTAGCAGAACTGTTTAGTGAGTCTCTGAGCACAGGAGAGGTCCCAGAAGACTGGAGAAGGGCTCATGTGATCCCGCTCCACAAGAGTGGTAACAGGGAGGAGGCAGGAACTACAGACCAGTCAGTCTTACCTCAGTAGTGGGCAAGATTATGGAGGTACTCCTTAAGGAAAGGATAGTGCAACACCTGGAATCCATAGGGCACAGGATCCAAGACAGCATGGGTTTACAAAGGAAGGTCCTGTCAAACTAATCTCATAGATTTCTTTGACTGGGTAACCAGAGTGGTGGACCAAGGGGAGCAGTTGATGTCGCTTTACCTTGACTTCAGCAAAGCTTTTGACACTGTTCCACATAGAAGATTGATAAATAAGCTGGGTAGGCTCGGGTGGGTCAGAAGTTGGTCAACTGGGTGGCAAACTGGTTGACGGGCAGAAAACAGAGAGTGGTGGTAAATGGTATACAGTCAGAAGAGATGCAAGTCACAAGTGGGGTACCTCAGGGATCAGTCCTGGGGCCAGTCCTCTTCAACATCTTCATTAGTGACCTTGCAGATGGACTAGAGGTAAGGCTTGTCTGTTTGCAGATGACACCAAGATCTGCAACAGAGTAGATGATCCAGATGGGGTGGGCAGAATGAGAAGATATCTGGATAAACTAGCAAAATGGTCAAAAGAGTGGCAACTGGGATTTAATGCAAAGAAGTGCAAGATCATGCACATAGGGAAGAGAAACCCTGAATAATCCTATAGGCTGGGAGGGAGTTGCTAGCAGTCACAAAGGAAGAAAGAGACTTGGGCATCATCATCACTGATGACCTGAAATCATCCAAGCAGACCTCTAAAGCAGTAGGTAAGGCTAGGGGGGGGTGTTAGGGTGTATTAGTAGGGGTATCACAAGTCATAAGAGGGAGGTAATAATCCCTCTTTACAAGACACTGGTTAGGCCCCATCTGGAGTACTGCATGCAGTATTGGAGGCCACACCTTCACAAGGACATTAACCAAATTGAGGCAGTCCAGAGAAGGGCAACCAAAATGGTGCAGGGACTGCATCAGAAGACATATGAGGACAGATTAACAGAGCTCAATATGTATACCCTTGAGCAAAGGAGGGAGAGAGGTGATATGATCGAGGCATTCAAACACCTTAAGGGCATTAACAAGGTAAAAGAGTCTAACATGTTTAAATATAAGAAAAATAGCAGGACAAGAGGACACAGCATGAGATTAGAGGGGGGCCGATTAAGGGGGAATGTGAGGAAATTCTTTTTCACAGAAAGGGTGGTGGATGCATAGAATGGCTTACCACAAGAAGTGGTGGCTATGAATACAGTGCAGGGCTTCAAACAGGCATGGGATAGGCATAAGGGAGTAATACAAATGATTATGAATAGATAGGCCACTGACAGAGCAAAGGCCGATGGCACATTTATAAGGTAGAAAAAGAAATGGGCAGACTGGATGGGCCTTGCGGTCCTTATCTGCCGTCAACTGCTATGTTTCTATGATCTGCATAAGGCAGACAGCATGGCTTCGCCTGTCTAGATTGTCACCTGTTGCCCAGTGTTCCTCTGCCTTCCAAGGGACCCACCTTTTCTCCTGCAGGGCGAGGAGGAATTTACAGGGGCATCTTCTGTCCCCCGGCCATGGGGGGATACCTCCTCATCCTGACCAGTCTTTAGGCCATTTTTGGTCTAGTATGGCTATAGGGTCTCCCCTGCGCAGGAGGCTGAGGGATTCTGTTCCCTCAGAGCAGTGCCAGATCCCCTCCAAGGGGCTTGGTAATCACCCAGCAGTAATGAATGGCGAAGATTGACAAGGGAAGATATAAAAATTACGTACCTACTGTAATTCTTGATCTTCTCTTGTATCTTCACCATTCATTATGGATTCCCTCTTGGGCCTTGGCTCCTGGACGCTGCCTCCACCCTGCTCACTCTCCCTCTCTTCAAGGCCAGTTGGGGGCAGAGTGCTCCTGGTACCTCAGGGCCCTCTGTTTCCTTCTAAAGTCACAGAGTGCTCAGCCTAGGAGGGCAGCGAGTAGGGTCTTCGCTCTGACCTCGGAGATAACTTCCTGAGATTCTCAGTGGGGTACACTGTAGGGTCCTTCCATGTCTTGGTTTGGATCTGTGGTCCGTTGTCAACTTGCTTAAGGGTGGGGACTTTGTCAGTGCATCCTATGGAAGGACCCTTAGGGACCCCCCCCCTTGTTTTCTTCTTTCTCACTGTCCCTTTACTTCTAGGGGTCATTCTGAACAGCGTCCTCTCCTGTTTAAAGAATTTTTTTTCCCCCTTGGCTAACCCTCAGGTGGTAAGTTGGAGAGAGCCATGTTCCAGGACTTTCATACCAAATGTGGGTTTAGGGGTACGGGGGGATCAGACTCCGCCATGCTTATATTCTCCAAGACCATCTCAAATTCTCTTTCTGGACCTAGGTCCAGTGGTCCCTGAAGTTTTTTTTTTTTTTTTTGTAACTCTTTTTCTCGCCTGTCAGTCCGGTGCATCTCTGAGGCAGGCTCTCTCAGCTTCCACCCCTAACTGCCCGCACGAACCACTCCTCCGCCCAAAGCTTCAGTATCAGGATCCCCTCCTCTCCCGCTGGCCCACACAGGAGGTGGTCGAGGATCCCCAGGGGTAGGATTGGGATCGTGGCCAGCACTGTGCGTGTGGGATTTCTGCCCCGGGAGACCCACCGTTGCCGCACCCATCTGCCTGGGGTTTTTCATTCATTTTGGTTCCTCCTTGGAGTGCAGCATGCAGTGATGCCTACACATGGCTGCCCTGCTGGCGTCTGCCGCACTCCGCCCCTTACGTCAGCTGGTGTACCTGCAATACACCCGATTTCCATTGGGGGTCATCAGGACACTGAGCAATCCTGGATCCCTCCCCAGGGAGAGGAGAGCTGTCCTCCAGATGCTCCATCCTCTCCGTCCCCTGCCAACCCTCGGCTACCCGAGTTCGTCACTGAACCTGGGTCGCCGGTGTGGCGCAAGATGTGGTGTCCAGCACCTCAACCCTCAGCACCACCGGGCCATGGTCCCTGAAGCTGACGGGATCCTTGCTCCTTTGTCTTCATACCTCTCAGGTTTTTGAGGCTAAAGATAGGCCAAAGGTCTTTCGGCTTAGTACGGCGGAGGTCTCCCCTTCTTTCCCTATATATAGGATATCTTTCTCCTTCCTTTCTCTCTCTGTCTCTCTTTCACTCTCTCTTTCCTGTGCTGCCAACCAGGGGCTGGAACCCTAAGGCCAGTTACAGAAGTTCTATTCCCTCTGTCCTCTGGTTGGCTTATTCCTTTTTCAGTTTATATCCTTTCCTTTTGCTGTCCCTCGGCTCTCTTGCCTCTTCTTTGGATTTCTCTATGCCCCTTTGTTTCATCCCCTCCGGCAAAACAGAACTGGGGTGGAGGAAGAGTCTGCAGTGCCTAACGGCCAGCCCTCATGAGCCAGGCAGTGCGTCAAGCTCATGGGTGGCACCATTGGCGCCGACTCCTCCCCGCAAAAAAAACAACTCCTGTGCAGGTGCGTGCCTCCAGCTCACACCCAGCAGTAATGAATGGTGAAGATACTAGAGAAGATCGAGAATCACGGTAGATACATAATTTTAATTTATCTACAGAGATCTCGATCGACTCCGGGCTGAGGCTTCCATCCTGCCTTTATTTCCTGCAACATATGTAGTCGATGAGCATCAGCGAACTGAGCAGACCTCCGTCTCCTTTGACAGTGAAATGTGTGCCACTGATCCCCCCCCCCCAGAAAAAAATGTGTTTCACTAGTTCTTATAATATGGGACAGTGCCTCTCCTCAGAATGTAGGACACAGTATCAAACTAGAAGGTGCAAGCTCAGAATTCAATCATGCCTTTTTTTTTTTTTTTTTTTTGTATGATGGTTTTTACCCCTCCCGACCAACCCAGTCACCCACTTCCTTCAGGCGGGCAAGCCCCTACGCCCTGCTTCCTCCGGTCGCCATCCGCTGCCCCTCATCATGTCGCTTCCTGACCGTCCTCAGTCATGCTTTTATTTGTGCCAAGTTTTAATTTTGATTTAGCTTCATAGGTTATTATGGATTTCTGTATCACTGCATGTTGTCAGTGGGAAGGTAGTTAAAACATATGGGTAATGTGCTTCCCTACTGAGTTAGTGGTACAGCTCCAAAGCTGTGATCTCAGCACAGACCCCCAGGGACATGGTACATTCCAGCCGCATTCCTTCCCAGTTTCAGCTGTACCAATAAAAGGGTAGCAGCACATAAGAACCCTTTGGAAGTTTAAATGTCATTTTGTTATTTTATGTGTAGGATTGCATAACCCTTGGATACCTTGGGGCTTTCTGGTGACAGGAAGCACCCCTAAATTTAGAAATCGGGCCTATGAAGCTGAGGCTTTCAAATTGAATAACCTGCTAACTAACTTTCATTCCACTGCCTGGATGGAGACCACTTTCCTTGTCGGGTGTTTCTCTCTGGTACTTCTGTAAACAGTCAGATATCTAGTCTGGTGCCTCGGGTAAGTAGGTTCATTACTATTTTGTTTGCCACTCCCTCCCCCCAGCATCTACTAGTGCATTTTACCTCTGTATGTACTTGCTTCATTTATCTGATGCTCTTTCTGGGATTTTTCCTCTGTAGCCAGGAAGTTAGAAATGTTTATTTTTGCAAGAAATATTTTTTTTGTGATGCTGTTTTGTTGAGTTTCAGTGGGTTTTTGATCCTTTCCCTCCCCATTTGCATGTTGCTTCTGTTGCTGGACAGTAGCTTGGGCCGCCTGTCAGATGGCTCCAATTACAGCACTTTAGAGGTGACTGTTTTGTTTTACTTGGATGGCTTCTAATGCCGGTGTGGCTGTCACTGCAGCGCGTAGCTCTGTTGCACACTTTAGAGGTGTCTGATTGGGTTTTACTTGCTGACCGTTAGTGCCAGCAGTGCTGTCTCTACAGAGCTTAGCTCCGTTTTTGACCTTTTGTTGTTGGTTTGGTTGAGCACTTCATGTGCTTTAGAGGTGACCAATTCTTGGTGGCCGACATAGTACAGTAGAAGCCACTTAAAGAGGACATCCGCTTAATTGAGATGATCCTCCAGGCACCGATTAGTATTCTGTGGTGCAATTATTTGTTTAATAGGGACGGTCCCGTCGCTTAATTGGGATGATTTGCTGGTCAAAGCTATAGGCTGAGGTGTTGAAATGGAAATCGCGCCTCGTTAGTAGCTCATTTAATTAGCTGCTTTTATGTTGTGTGCCATCACCACATGCTTAGTGTCTCTTTTGATTGAGCTTTGGTTCGTCGAATGGCAGCTAACAGCAAAAGAGTCGACATCCCTCTGATTCAGAAAATTAAAGTTATTGAGACATTACAGTTGCCAAACTTCTGTCTTTCCAAGGTCGCTAAGGATTTTACCATTTCTAAGACCCAGCTGGGACGAATAAGTTTGAACAAGAGCAAACTTCAAGCTGAATGGAACCTAAACAGCAACCCAAATCGTACGTGCAAAAGAGAGGGGAAAGACACAGTGGTGGAGGAAGGGCCACTGACATGTTTTAACCATGCAGTTTCTAAAGGTGCTCACCTTACTGGACCAATTTTAAAAGAAAAGGCTAATGAGATTGCCGCACACTTGGACCATGAGGGGTTCGAAGCCACAGATGGGTGGCTCTCTCGATGGAAACAAGAGGCACAGCATAGTCTGAAAGAAAGAGCAAGGGGAGCGCCTTGATGCTGACATGACATCTGCCTCTGACTGGATAAAGAAAATGCTTCCAGGCTTATTGGCAGAGTACCCCGCTGATGATGTTTTTAATATTGTCAAGACCGGCATTTTTTACTGCGGCTACCCAGACCGTGGCCATATCCAGAAAAGTGTTGATCTAACTGGAGGAAAGAAGTCGAAGGATAGGGTCTCAGTCCTGTGTTGTGCAAACATGGCAGACACTGGGAAACTACCCCTTCTGGTCATTGGTGAAAGCCGTCGACCAAGGTGCCTCCCAAAGGACGTATCCTCCCTCCCAGTCACCTACACTAGCTCTGTAAATGCATGGATGACTGGCAGCATTTTTGAGGGGTGGCTAGCCTCATGGAACAGCCGTAAGCAAAGACACCGATGGAAAGTCCTAGTCTTTGTGGATAACTGTAGCGCACACCCTGCTCAGCTCTCTGAAAAGTTTTCAAACATCAAGCTAGTTTTTCTACCCCCGAAAACCACCAGCCTGATCCAGCCGATGGACATGGGGGTGATAAAATTTCAAGGGGCACTATCGCTCTCTGTTTTCAACACGGGTTGTAGGTCTCATCGATAGTGGTTCCACAGCCTTAGCAAACAAAATCGCCAAAAAAGAAACACTCCCAGATGCGATTTTAATGTTGGCTAAGGCATGGGCTACTGTCAGCTAGACTACACTCGCTAACTGCTTCCGCAAAGCCAGATTCTATCAGGGTGCTGATGTAACTGACCTGACCAACGGAAGTGGATGTAGACAGGAGCGAAGAGACAGATGGCGAGCTGAGTGTTCCTGACATATGCTCATCATTGTCAGAAAGCAACAGTGTAAAGCCAGCTGATGATGATCCGGAGCCGCTGTACGTGAGCAACATGGAAGCGAGAGAACACGCTGCTGTGTTGAAAAACTGGTGTGTTCAAGCAGACAAGTTAGAACACCTCAAGAGTCTTTTTGAGCTAGAGGGATTAATTTTAAAAGAAACCGTGTCTGCCTGCAGGCAAACAAGGATCACAGACTTTTTTGGTGCCAATGTGAAGGATATCGCTGAAGATGAGAAGTGACACAGCACAGTACTGTACTGTAACAGATAAGTGGAAAAATTCAGTTCAGTTTTAAAATGTGATTAAAGATTGATAACCAAAACACAAGTTATCAAAAAAGGGCTGTAATCACTACTACAGTAGTTCTGTACTGGTATACAGAACAGGACTGCTCATTTATGTTTGTACATTTGTCCATTTGTTTCATTGTTCGTGTGCGTTAGTGTCAAACGACCAGTGAAAGAATGCTACTTCTGATAAATGGGACGGCCGCCTAAAGGGGATGAATTGTGATCCACAGAGGTGTCCCCTTCAAGCGGCTTCCACTGTAGATGGTTCTAACTATGGCGTTTGGCGCACTTTCTAGTGGGCAGCGGGGTTGTTCCCACACTGTGATATGCTCAGTATTTTTTTCCCTTTGAGCAGGAGTGCCCCATAAGGTCAGGCGTGAGCAAGGTGTGTCACAACGTAATGGCATTACGCATTCTACTTGATGGCAGATGTGCGTTCACCCACACGGCATGAGGTCCTCCAGCATAGTACTCATTTCTTAGGAATGGGAGCGCTATGGTTTATCTAGGACTAGCTGGAGTCTGGCAGAGGAGCGCTAGTTGGAATAGAGTGCTTCTATGCAGCACTCTGTCTTGCTATCGTGAGCAGTCAGCCTGGCTGAGGAGTGCAGTGGAGTGGGCTTGGACAGTCCAGTTAGTCTCGTCTTAAGAGTAGCTGGATTGTGGCACATGAGCTCTAGCTGTAGTAGAGCGCTCCCACACAGTACTCTGTTTTGCTGTCATGAGCAGTCAGCCTGGCAGAGGAGCACCATGGAGTGGGCTTGGACAGAACCATAAACCTTCTCTTGTGGTTCTTACCACAGCGCCCTAGGTTAGGGTGGCTGTTAGGAGGCACTCAGGTATTCGCAGTGTCACCATGGCTTATCGCAGAACAAAACTACTGTATATATGTAAGGCATGCAGAAGGACTGTGAGGCCCATCGTTCAAGGGACCTCTTGTCTACACTGTGTAATTGAATTTAATATGTCTGTTTCAGGTCCCCCAGCTGGACCATCACGCTGGGGCATGTGGTGCAGCTGTGGTACTGTTGGCAGTGGTATGGCTGAGTTACACAATGCCCATGCTGTTTCTACTTATGGAATATCCTGTATACAAGTTTACCAGTGAACCGCAGGTTCAACCTGTAAAGACACACGAGTCCATATGGATGCCTCTGGTCAGAAAAGGGTCCATACAGGTACATCAAGGTGCACCAGAGCAGAGTGAACTGGCTCCCCTATTTGCAGTGGCCCCTAGCCATGATGGCAGGTCAAAAGGAAGATATAGGGGGTATGACTATACTCCTGACCAAACAAAGCCAAAACCATCACAGTGATGATGTATCTCCGAGGAAGGGGAAGACTGAACTGAAACACAAGGTGGCAGTCTCCCACCCCCCTTGTTTTTGTTTGATACAAGGCTCCTGTACTGTGTTACAACATGTTGGCCAGTATTCCATACAGGGAAGTTTTCAGCCTTCTGTCACTGTGTATATGATGGCTCTGAAATAGGTCAGGGTGGCCAAGTCATATTTTCCCTAAACTGTTCGGTTCTCTTGCCTAGAGGACTCCTTTGTTATTTATATGTGGTAAGTGTACTTTGGTATCACAGGAGGGATATGCAGAACTGTGGGGACCCCTGCTTTATCACACTATGCTGCCTGGTCAGACGCTTAGGACAAAGGTAAACAGGACAGGCAGAGTGATCTGAACTTCAGTTGCAGCATCTGTGATGAGGTACGCCCTTAAAGTTCATCGCGAGAGGCTTTATGGGTATGCCCTTCACCCTCGGGCTGCTGCCTTTGCATATGTTGGCTTGGTCAGCCTGTTCTGTTGTGATACCCAAGCAAAGAGTGGCGACACCAGTGAGCCATGGGCCTCATCCCTTTTTACAGCAAGCTGATACCATGCGACTTTTGCTGTGCACTTCATCCTTGGCTACAACTGTATGGAATGAGGCATGGCCGTTTCCATTCCCCATCCACTAATGGGATGTGAGGGAGGGTTGGCAGCAATAAAGAGATGGCTTCAGTTGCCACTGCCAAGATATGGTCTGTCAGAAGGATGTTCCAGTTACCTCTTATTATTTGTCCCACCCTCTCAGCAATGATAGTGTACTGTGGCACAAATGTAACATTCCTTTTCTCTACATACCCTGTCCTTCTCTTAGGAATTTAAACTTTGTCCATAGATCTTGCCCTTTTGTACGCATTCTGCAGTTTGTTCCATTCATCCCTCCTAGCCAGCAATCTGTTTAGCAGATCTGCTGCTTGTCCATCAACTTCATTTATTTCTGAACAATTCCTTTGAAGCCATGCAGACTGTCCATATGGTGTGGATCATATTAGGGAGCTAGGATGGGCACTGTTTGCCTGCAAAATGCTATTTGTGGCTTTATCTTTCCTGTATCCCTTACTGCAGATAGGTCTGTCCTTTGCGATTAAGACCTCATCCAGCAATTTAACTTCTGCCAAATCAATGGTACATGTAAATTTTAAACCCAGATCATTAGTGTTAAGCCAGTTAATGAATATTGCAGCATTTTCCTGGGTACCATGCCCCACACAGTGCCGTCAGTGAAGCGAAACCTTTTGACAACAGTGTGTGGATTGTCAGGGCCAAATACTGTGTTCCTTTCCCATTGCCAGTGGAACAAGTTAGTGTGTGATGGGGCCATTGTGGGACCCATCGTTGTCCCTCAAGTTTGTAGGTAGTAGTCACCTTCGAATAAAAAAGTAACCATGCCCCAGGACAAATTCCAGTGCCTTAAAGAGGAAGCTTAAGGGTATGTTGTTGGTCAGCCATGCAGGACACATGGACACTTGTGAACCAGGGGTGTCATGCAGCTGATTGCTCCGCATAAGTCTAGCAGCTGTGCTGAATGTTTTCTCTGGAGTCCTCTTACTGTTAAAGGCATTCCTGAGGTAGGAAGGGGTATAAGTTATACCCTATCAGGACGGTTACTCATTAGTTCGATGAGTAGCTGGGGGAAGTGCCCCTATCTCAATCACACTTCTCCCAGGGATCTCAGTGGCTGGGGTCCATGCCAGTTGGTATGCTTTCAGACATGGCACTGCGAACCATGATCCATATAAGACCCCACAAGGATGGACTGCTGTCAGTGTGGCCCAGCTTGAAGGTTCTCCAGACCTCCACTCAGTTGCTCCAAGCTAGCTTCAAGACTTCAGTTCAGTTGTCTAGGCTATTCTTGCTCTAGATGACATGCTAGGAGAGTTCCAAGCTAGCTTTGAGGGGTTCACCTTGAAGCCTCCTCTAGGCTGATGTGGCCACATTGACAGCCAGTCGGTTGCTTGGGGGGGGGGGGGGTCCTTTTCTTTTTTTTCATAGACCAGATTCTGGTTCAGGAGGTCTGGGCCCCTGGGTTAAGCAGAAAGGCATATTTAGTAGGAATAACTTATTTTATGGCCGAGGTTGGTTTATGGTGACAAAAGTGAGTCCTGATAGCATTAGCGCTGGCGCATTCTCCAAAGTCTTGGAGGCATAGGAATCACAGCCTTTTCACAGGAGAGTCTGGAGCTTCAGTGGGCGGATCACTGCCTAGCAGTATTTTCTCCGGCAGGAGAACAGAATGTCACTCAGTCGGTCTAGGCCGTTGCTATGTACACCCCGAGGAAGGCAATCCTTGATCCTGAGTCTCTTTTTGTCTTGTAGAGCAGAAGGTTGATCTGCAGCAAGTCAGACTATACAATGTCCATGCCTTTGTGACCTCTCGCCTTGATTACTGCAATGCCCTGTACCTAGGGCTACCAGGGGTTGATATCCGCCGCTTGCAGCTGGTGCAGAACGCAGCAGCCAGGCTTTTGACTTGGACATCTAGAAGCAGTCATATTATGCCTGTGCTGCGCGGACTGCACTGGCTGCCGGTTCAGTGGCGGATCACCTTCAAGGTTGGCTTACTGGGCTATAAAGCCCTACATGAACAGGGACCGCGGTACCTGCAAGATCTCCTTATTCCCTACTGTCCCTCTAGCTCACTCCGATCCGCCGACGAGGGATTGCTAGAGATTCCCAGGGTACGTTTAAAAACATCTGGGGCACGTGCATTTTCTTACGCTGCCCCCACCCTGTGGAATTCTCTACCTCGTCGGAAACGCAGCTGCCTGACTGTCGAGAGTTTTAAGTCGGAGTTAAACACTTATTTATTCTGAAAAGCGTATGGAGAGTGATCTTATTGTGATTTTATTGTTATTATTGTTATTCTTGTCATAGTTTGTAAATTCTAATGTTTGCTTAATTGTACAGTGCTTTGGTTTTGAAAATCGCTTAAAAATAAAATTTACTTACTTACTTACAACCACAGGGGATCTTTCAGGTGTTGAGGTCCTTTAATGGATTCAAGCAGGCCATGGGAAAAGGCAGTAGATGCCTGTCCTGGCAGTGGAACTTCATCAGCTGTACCTGCTTAGTGGTTTTCTCTGTTGTCTGATATTAGTCAAGGATTCAGGAGACCATGAAAAGTTGCTTCTGATAGCTTCAGAGTGGCAAAGAAGACCATGTTTTTAAAGTCTTGGTTAACTTAACTATGTTTACGGTTAACAGCATGGTTATTCAGGGCATGAGGAGTCTGTGGAAGTAGAGGACTCTAACCCGAGAGGTCTTCCCCAGATGGCTTCTAGGAGAAGAGATATTCATCTTGGCGGTCTTTGTTTGAGTGTGGAACCTTTTCTCATGTTGGTCAGCAGTCTCTGAGAAATGCTCATTTCAGTAGATGGTGTTAGAGTGTGAAAATCTTCTCATGATGGTCTGAAGGCCAGAATCTTAGCACACTTGAGGTTGTGATTCTGCACATCCTCAATGGTGGTGTTGCCAGTGTTAGTTACCAATAGCTATGCAGTAGTGCCATGGGTTAATAGTATTTTGGGAATAATAATAAGTCAGGTATCATCCACCACAATCCAATGACAGGCAGCAGGATGTAAAGTTAAACATTTTAATGCCAACAGTGCAAGCATACAAAACAAAATAACAGCAGTGCCATGTCGGTGCGTGACACCCCCCCCCAAAAAAAAAAAAAAAAAAAAGGCCTTGTGAGAAGGGGTCATGCACCTACGTGGCACTGCTGTTATTTTGTTTCACATGCTTGCACTGTTGGCATTAAAACATGTAACTTTACAGCCTGCTCTCTGTCATCGGATTGTGGTTGATGGTACCTGGCTTAATATTATTCCTGCACTTGTATTCACCGGTGGCACATCGCGGTTGGAGCCGCCCGTCCTGCTTGCTTTTTAATAGTATTTTGGCCAGGAAAGTGGAAGACTGTTAATGTTTTTTCTGTGCTGGGTAAAGCACCCGATAAGATGTAGAGACAAGATAATACATCCTTTAAAGGTCAGAAAATGTGGAGGAGTTAATGAAACATAAATTTTCTTTTTGTTGTCCTCTCAGTCCTTTCCTATTGTTTCTTGTCTGAGCAGCAAAAGGGCTAAAAACTTGGCAGTCATATTAGCAGTAGCAAAAAGGCCCTTGAAAAGGACAGGTCTGCTTACGACAGAGTTCCCTCCTTTCAGGGTGCTTATGGCATCCTAGGCTGAGAAGGCTTAAGTTTGCAGCAGAATTTGTCAATTGGTAATGTTGCCATCTAGCCTTACCTTTTCCAGTGCCATACAGGGGGGTGATGCCGTGAGCTCTGCAGACACGGCCGTCCATTACTCGGTCTGACAAACCATAGTTATCAGATGAATCCAGTAGTTACCTGTTAGGGAATTATATAGGGCAGTATCTCCCCTGCCCTACATAGATGGGTACTGCTTCTTAGAACCCATATGTATTAACTACCTCCTCACTGGCAACGTGGAGGGATGCAGAAAAGAGAAACTCCATCATACTTGGCATAATTTTCTTTTCTTTTAGTTCCAGTGTTGTCAGTGGGGCTTGTCCTTGGAACCGTCTGCTCTTCTGGAGAATATTGTTCTATATGTGCGTATATATAGATATTTATGTAGGCGTTGTTCGTTGTTTCTTGTATTGGAGGACACGTGCTGTGCCCTTTCATGGGTTAGGATTCATCAGCTGCATCTGGACGCTTTTGCACAATACCTTATGGTTTGCGTAATGACTCATGATTTTCTAGATGAGACGAATAAAGTTATGCTTCTTGGGGGAACCTGCATGGGTATGCAGCAGTCATGTTAATTCAGTTGTATCCTTTCTATCTAAAGATTTTCTCTGTGTTTAAGGCAGGCCTTCAGGAATAGCATACCATGAGATCCGACAGTAAACCTGGTGGCCAAGATTGGAACCCACAAACGGCAGTCGTACGTCTCGAGTGGGGACCCTGTTCTTCCAGACAGATAGGCCTATATTTTCTATTCATCTCTAGTTTTTCTGGTATATGTTTATGCGAAGGTTCAGCCATGGATGTGGTATTAATAGTCGTTTGTATGTTGTGCACTGCATTGACAGAAGTGAACTGAGGAGGAATGCAGCTGGAATATACCACAACCCTGGGGGTTTGTACTGATGTCACAGCTTTGGAGCTGTACCACTACCTCAGTGGGGGTGCACATTACCCATATATATTAACGATCTCCTCATTGACAACATTGGAGCTAACTGAAAAGAAAATGACGGTATGTATGATGGAATTTCTTCTTTCTGCTTTAAAGTCGGTGTACAGTGGGAGACTGATCTTTTCTATGTGGGATTGAGCAATTCTGAGGGTTAAAATGAGGGACATCCCTCATACTGTGAAACAGTTTGAGAGGTGTGTGGTTTGCAGTATTGCACAGCATATTAGAACTGAGGTGGTCGTCTGTGTGAAATCAATGGAGAGATTCAAATATGGGTGAGACAGACACATGGGAATGGTAAGGACATTAGGAAAAGTATAGAGGGAAATGAGTGAATGGCCACATGGCTACCCACATCCAACCATAGGTAGGGCTGGGCAGACTGGATGGACCTCAAGGCCTTTTTCTGCCTTCAGCTTTTCTGCATGGTACTGGTCAAAAAACGTCATGCTTCCACCTTTCGTTGAGGGGCAGGAGTGTCTCTGCAGTTTCCGGTCGAAGTAACAGTGGCGTGTTCTGGTATAACTGTCTTGTCTGTTTTTGATATTATGGTGATGTCACCGATGGAGTTTTACCAATAAAATGAAAAAAACTCAGATTGGCTCTTTTAGTAAGTTGGTCTTTTAATTATTTATTTATTTTTTTGGGGGGGGGGTTAGTCGAATGCGAGGTGATATAGAAAAGCATTGATCTAGCTCTGTGCATTGGGCCAGGTAGAGAGAGAGAGAGAGAGAGTGAGAGAGATTGACTGCTAAGCGCACAACATAATTACAGGGCGGGAGGGTGGTGCGGGGCTTTCTCTTCATCATCAGCAGCACAGACTGAAACTCAGACGGGCAGCCAGACAAACGGGTGTTTCAGAGGGGAGTGACCTACGAGCCTGTTGCATAACTATGCAACCCCCACCACAAGAAATGGACCCAGAGTGTTTGGATTTGGTACTTTGTCAGTTCTGGTTTCGGTAAGACAGCTACTTGCCAGTCTTGCAATTTGTGTACTCATGCAGCTCGTTCACGGCTGGCAGCAAGAGCCCAACTTAGGATGGGGCATGTTTTATAGTCCTGTTCCCAGGTAGCTAACCATGGTTCTGGGGGGTCTGTCTTACCGGTGGGCCCAGTACAGTGAACAGACCTTGCTCTGTGACTGTGGGACAGCCCACTATCTCCCCGGAACTGCTGTTGTCCTAGAAGCCCCCCCCCCCCCAATCAACACTATCTCCACCAGCAGAACCAGTTTTGAGCTGGAGCAGTGCGCAGCTGTGGAGACCTGCTATCATCCCAGGCCCAGCAGTAACGGCTGCCGATCAGAGGTTGTTTTTTAGGTGGAAGGCAAAGCTTCAGTGGTTCCAAATTTGGAAGGCATTACAATTGTTTGAAACGCAAAACACTTACCAGATCCCCACTTGTGAAAGTCCGTACTCAAAAATAACTGCTGAGATTTAAAATTATTGGAAGTCAATTATAGCATTCCGAGAGAGAGAAATTTTTGGAGGCTGATCACAGATTTCAGTGGTTTGATGTCACCTAATTGTGTCTGTTCCTTTTGATGTAAATTTCAGTGAAGTAAATGTAGCATATGAGGTGCAGTGTTTCATTTGTGATGGGGTCCTTGGGAACAGCAGGATACACAATGCCTAATTTAAAATTCAATGTTGTAAGATACACAAATGCTACTGGAGCAGTAGATGAAGCCAGCAAGGTGGTGGGGAAACGCTGCCGTCAACTGCCATAGTGGTGCAGGACCAGGCAGCTGTATGCAGTCCTGTAGATGTAGAGCAACTTGAGAATATTACAATGGTGGCCAGTATTAAGTGTCTCGGAGTCTCTGAAGGAACAGTGGAGGGGGGACCTAATTACTTTTTTTTAGAAAGGTGGCTTCCAGAGAAGGTGTGGCTGGAGTTTGCTATCCTCATTCAGAAGGTGTACAGCATTTCTCTGCGCTGCATTGCTGTAGCTGGAGAAGGGTTGCCTGCAATTCTTTTCACCAAAGCCTCCCCTGCTGTCTGTGATCAAGTCCCCCAGGGGACAGAAGACTAAGGACTGGTAATGCTCGGTGAGTCCAGAGTGCCTTTTTTTTTTTCCCTTCCCCCCGAACTACTTGTACGCAGTCAGAATGAGAAGAAAAGTGTTTGAAGGAGTGGTTACCAAACTTAAAGCCGCAGGAACTGTCTGTCGTGTTGCCTTCCCTGCCGGCCATCAGTTTTTCAGTTTTCATTCAGGGACATGCAGTATACTTTTATAGACCCTAAGGCAGCAGGGGAGTTTGCTGCTAAATTCTCGAATCAAAATATGGAGCCCACAGCGAGTGAGGAGCAGTTGAAAGATGAAACAGTCATGTAACTTTCTTTTTCTCACAGAACCATTATGAGCACTTTTTCGGCTGCCGCTGTTTGAGCCGTTTCCGTGTCGCTACTTGGACTACATAATGGGACTAAAACTGGAAAGAATATCTCAGTCTTTGGCACAACTCCTTCCACTGAGTCTGGTTGTACAATAGATTATTACAGTGTGTAATGCAGTTGAAAGGGGGGAGTGAGGCTAAAGGGAAAACAGGGCAGTGAAGAAAATATATCTCTACGGAGTGTGTAAACAACTTAAGCATTTTTATGGGGGTCCGGGCAAGTCTTGCTTTTTTTTTTTTTTTAATGCAACTCTAGTTTTCTAATTACAAAATGCTGCATAGTTAGAACATGGCATTCACCATGGAGCTGGTTTCACACCACACGCACTGTGAGGCTGGAGTGTCTGCTTTTACTCTAGGAGGTTCAGGGAACTGAATCAGCCAGAGTAACGCGGCTACTTCCATACAGGGTACATCCCTTCTTTAAGCCCAGGGTGAGCAGCAGATTTTGGTGATAAGCTCATTGCAGTTTTGTTAATTCAGGCAGCAGAACCTGCAGTGTATGAGATTTAACATTGAGTACAATCCAGTTAGTTTACTCCAAGACATTATGTTTAACAAGATGCAGTTGTATGCCTCTCTCTTTTCTAGCTAAAGATCAGTTCTGAAAGTTTTACGAATGCATGCGTGTGTGCGTTTAAGAGACTCTGGGGAATATGCAATTTAATGAGGTTTCAAAATGTTGTAATATGGAGTGAGTTTAACTGCCAGTGGGCACGGAATGCAAAAATTTCTGTGTTATATAATATACTACTTTCTATTTGAGCACTGACCACAATACAGTTTCTGTGGAGTGTATATAATTTGTATGAGCAAAATGTGTTTACCCCCCCCCCCCAAGTGGTTACAAACAAAAAACAGACGTACTGGTTTACTATATTGAACTTTTATTGAGCATAAAACGCTTGCATGTTGGTTTGCTTTTTCTGGCAAGCATATATATGCCTGTATTATATACTAAAATGCAATAAACATAAATTAAAAAAAAAAAGGGGTGATTTAACATGTTGTCCCCATCAGCTAGACACTAAACAGGAGAATCATAACAACAGTGACAGGGTAACTGAGAAAACAGTGGCGCTCAACTACAGATGTTGGTGGAGAGTGATTTGAGTAATGTGGCATGCAAGTCAAGTTTCCCACTGTTTAACTGTAGAAAGGGAAAGTGGAGCGTGAGTGCTACAAACACCGTATTAACTGGGTGCGACGTCATACTCCGTTATTACAGCCTTTGCTCACACTAGTAATCGATGTGACGGGGGGGGCACCAGTTATTGATTTATAGTTCACGCTCAGCTAATAAGCACCATACGGATTTTATACAAGCTGTGTTTTTTTTTTTTTTTTTTGAAATTTCTGTTTTTATCTTTTCCTGCCGTCCCGCTGGAGCTGCACCATCAGGAATCGCCCATCAAGCCTGTCCCTACCGGTGCCTTACCTGACAGTCCCTGGTCCCTCCATCGTGCCTTGGATACCCCCCTGGGAGGGGTCAGGGTAGGGGCGGACCCCTGAAACTTGCTACTGTCAGGATCCTGAGACTGCAGGCAGGCACCGGCATATCGAGACCCGGCTCGGCATTCCATCTTCCTGGCTCCAGTGGGGGTGTTTCTGCATTTTCTGTGCAACGTTGCTGGCCCATACGTCAAGGCGCAAGCACTGACGTCGGCAACATCCCTCCTTCCTCGAAGGAGTAGTCCCTGGGGCTGATTGGTCAGTGATCTACGCCCTCGACCAATCATGCCCTGAGCACTCAACTTGCTGTCATTCCCCAGCCTCCGCCAGAAGCCGCGCTGCGGGTTATAGAACCCTCCTGCCGGAGAAGGCGAGCTGTCGCCTGACGCCCAGCCTGTCTCTCCCCGACGGGCCCAGCTCGCCTCCCTCTTACTCGGGGTCGCCAAGCGTGGAAAGCAGGTCTAACATCCAGAGCCTCAACCCTCAGCGCCACTGGGTCGGCACCCAAGCTCTGTTTTTAGAAAGGAGATGATAAATCCATACTGCTTTACTGGTACAAATCTTCTGTGCATACCAGGACTTCATTTTTAACAAATAAAAGTAAAACTTGCTCTGCACATTATTGTAAAGGCATTCTGCATTAGCTTGATGTGTAAAGAGGGCTGGTAGTATAGTCTAGAGGTTAGAGTAATAAACTGTGAATGAGCTTGGCACATCCAGCAGATCTAGGTTTGATTCCCACAACCTCCACTTGCATATTGTGTGACTCTGAGCAAGTCACTTAACCTCTCTAGTGCTTCCATGCCACCCTGAAAACAGGCAGTTGTGCCTAGTGGGCCTTACCCAGTTACCAAAAAACTGTATTTAAGTTGTTGTATTATTTTAATGCAAGCATGGGGTGTTGTAGAAAACTAAACGGTAGTATTAGTGTGGGTGTGCAACACACTTACTACCTCTCCATTTTCTACAACTTAGCACACTTACATCGCAGTAATACAACACATTACTCATCCTGTAATGGCCAGGGTACCTTTGAGCTGTACCGCTACCCCAGTGAGGGAGCACATTACCCATAATTATTAATTCTTCATTGACAATGTGGAGATACAGAAACACACATTACAGTAACGGGTTGAAATTGGCACCGGCCCGCTAGCCAAATGCTGGTAGATTTTGCATCGGGCTAGTAAGATTTTTATTTAACTAGCCCTGTGGGCTTGTACTAGAGAAAGCACACTTCAGTATGTACACCAACTGGACCGGTGGAAAAGTCTGTGGGTCCAGTGAATTTTCCCAGTCACTAGCCCTGCTGGCTAGTGGCTGCAAAACTGAATTTCGATCTCTGCAGTAGTGCAACAAACAGAGAAAACCTTACTCATCCTAATGCTAAGGCAGTCGTTGTTGGCTCTTGCCAACTCTTGTTCTTTCTTGTCCTTCTCCCTGCTCATGGTATATCCATCCACTCTGTGGGTATATCTCTTTTAGCTGCTGTATGCAGCATGTGCCCCAGGGCAGTATCCAGTCTAACCCTGCTTGGCAGCTGTACTGCATGTGGGGGTGCTTTTGGATCAACTGCACTAGCTGTTACACAGGGTTTATCCCTGTGGTTTCAGGAGAAACGGGCCATTGTTTTAATGAAATCTTTCTTTGACTATGTCAGACTATTTTGGTTAGCATTGCCTTTCTTCTTGTGTATTGGGACCTTTAGCCCACTACTCTTAGGGGTGGCTGGGGATGTGAACACATCTCAGCTCCCTTGGATTTGTCCAGTCCTGCAACTCCAGATGTACCTAGGTTCCCTGGTGTAAGAAAGAGGGACATGGTTAGCTCACAGGTTCAATCAGTTCTGTGTCTGGCAGCATGGAGTTGCCCCCTTTTTTCCCCCAGGAGTCTGTGTCTTTCTTTTTTTTTTGACACATCATGCCATCTCATTTACAAGGAGGTCCCATTCATGGTCATCATCCTTATGATTCTGCCACAGCCACATGCTCAGGGCTACTGCCCTATTTTTTAGACCAATGTTCACCTTCTGTCTGGCTAGTGGTGTCAGACTCTGGCTCCACAGCCCCTACTACCCCTTGTGTTACCTAGCGTGCCTTGTTTTCATTTCTAAGTTGGTAGCTGGGCTTTATTTTGTTTCCAATATCCTTTCCCTATCCCTTGGGGTAGAAAGTAGCTTTCTCTCTATTTCTCTCCACTTTGTTTCTCTCCTGGTGAACAGAACTAAGATGCATGAGGGAGCTGGCGATGGTTATTGGCTTGCACATGCAGCACCACGTGAGGTGTGCAGACACCATCAGTGGCAGACATCCGCTCTCTCCCTGCAAATAAAATTTTTCCTGTTGGGTCCCAGTGCCTCCAGCTGCAGACCCATAAGTGGTAATCTATATTGAAGATATTCTGGAAGACCAACAGTTATGGTAAGTATGTAATTTTCATTTTTTTTAAACCTCAGAATTACATCTCTCTTCAGGATTGAAAAAAATAAGAAGGAAATATGTTGCTGTTTTTGTTTGTGCTTACTGACAACTATATTATCTAAACAAAAAAACCTTTTTGAAACACTGTAGCTTTCTGTACCAGTTTCCCCTTCTTGATGATTAAACCACATTTTGCTGACTTGTTCATGAACTCAGTATGAAAAGCTTCAATGAGGCTTTTCTGCCCTCATCGTGCATTCCAGGCCATCTGACTTACAGTAACAGCAGGTTAATTTTCAGTCCTTTGATGATTATGATCCCACAAGCACTCCTGTTATGAGGTCAATTGTGACATTCAGATGTTTATATGTCTGCTGTTATGATCAAGACAACAGGGTTGACTACTACCCTCAGGAGATGGAAACAGAGAAGACAGAAGAGTTCTTAACTGACACCCCTCCACCACCACCAGCACCACTAAACACACACACGCATCTTCCTTGTCAATCTTCACCATTCATTACTGCTTGGAGACTTGGGCGCGCACCCCGCTGGGAGGTTTTTTTTTTTGAGTCTGCTCCAATGTTGCCGCCTCGAGTGCAACGTGACTGTCATCGCGCGAGGTGTGTGAGTGCTGCAGAGACCTCCTCTACTGTATCTCAGTTCTGTTTCTCCCGCCGTCGAGGCTGCACCTGCTGCGCGGTAGCGAATAGTGTTCTCGGTTTCTAATCAAGACTCCTCGTTTTCTCTCAGACGACTCTCTCGACGCCGTATACCGGTAAGACCGTTCCTGTTTTTCTATAATACGGCGCAGAGTGCTTTATTGCTTTTTTTCCTTGTTTAGTTCGCATCATGTCAGGTTCGGGAGCAAGGCGTAAGTCGAAGGCGGGCCGCTCCCCTATGCGTCGTTGCTCCTGTGGCCAGCATTTTTCCATCTCGGACCGGCATGATGTCTGTCTCCATTGCCTGGGACCCAACCACAACATGGACGCGTGCGACGCCTGTTTCTCCATGGACCGTCGTGTCCTCGAAGTCCACGCGTTCAAGCTCGGCAAGGCCCCACCGACCTTCGGGGGATGGCATCGCTCCAGGGATTCCCAGGTAAGGTCTCTAGGCCCTTCCCCAGGTCCCCTCCCGGGCCTATACGGTCCGAGGAGGAGGAGGCTTCCTCCTCTCTTGTCAAGAGGAAGCTCTCGCGGTGTCAGGGGAACGTCGTGGTCCCTCCCGGGGCCACGATGGGGACACCGCCTCGGCAGTCACCTCCTCGGAGGTGCAGGCTCCCCCAGTGTCAAGGCCCGCGCCTGCTGGGCCTGGCACCGGTGGACCCTCGAGGCCGCTTGCGGCACTGGTGATCGAGACGGCACCGTAGGCGGCGCTGTTCTGGCCTTCGGCGCCACTCGCGGTGCTGCAGGCCCGGTTTGCGCTCTTGGCGGCGCCGGGTTGGGTTCAGGCGCTGGGGCCGTGGGCCTAACTGGCGCAGCAGGGGAGCCAGGACCGGGCCTAGCAGTCGAGAGTGGGCTAGGGTCATCCGGCACCATCCCTAGCACCGGCGCCGTTCCTCCGGGGACCCCCAAGGTTGCCAGCGTGGAGGTTCTGCTGGTCTTGTCCTCTTCGGAGGTTAATGACTCGGAAGTGGACCCATCCTGGCACCCTGACTCTTTGGGGTCGGGGTCCCCAGTAACACGTGGTGCTAGGCGGCACAGCGGGCCCCTCCCGCTGTCTCCACTCCCGTCCTTCCCTGAGGACCCTCGGGCTAGGGGTGGCCCCGGGTCCCGGAGGGGTGATCTGGTGGGGACTGGGGGGGGGCTTTCCCTCCTAGGGGGTCTGTGACAGCTACCCTTCTGGGTGCTGTTGCCACCTCTCAGGGTGGGGGAACGCTGGAGTCGAGGAGGAGGGCTCTCTCGGAGTCCGAGGGGTGGGGGACGGTCGTCGCGGTCTCAGCCGGCGACCCCTCGTGGGGTGGCTAGGAGCCGTAGCGCCGCACCCCGTCTTTCCCTCTTGGGCCCCGGGACTCTCTCCGGTGGTGTTGCTGCGGACTGCCCTTCTGGATCCATGCAGTCCCAGGTTCGTCACGGGGAGGATCCCCTTCTGGGCTCTTCCAGGCATCGCATCCCCAGGGTTCCGTTTTGCGACCTGGTTTGTTGTCCGGGATCCCGCCAGCTTGGGCTCTGTCCCCGGATTTCAGAGCCCTAGCAGAGGTCAGTTGCCTCTTCGCAGGTGCCCTTCTCCAGTACCTCTGCAACCACCCCCGCTCTTCCAGGTCATGTCGGTCCTATAGGTCCGTTATCCTGGGAGCAGTTCAGAGGTTCTGCGGCGGCCTTCCCCTCATACATTAGATATATGCATGAGCGGGTCTTTCCACTCTCCCCACCACCGCAGGAATCTTCTGGACATTCGAGCTCCCCATCATACTCGTCTTCCTCCTCTGAGGGAGAGGAACCCCTGCTCATCTTTTCCTCCGCGCTGATTTCACTGAATATCAGCGATTCCTTCGAGGATGGTGAGGGATCTTCGAATCTCTTACATTAGGCGAGACAATACTGAACGGGAGATACGTGAATTCCTTGGAGAATTCAGTGCCCAGCACCTGGTGGTACCTTCCTGGCCTATCCCCTTCCAGGAGGCGTCTATCCGTTCCTGGCAGTCGCCAGCCGCCCCTTCTCCAGCCCCGGTAGACTGTCGAAGAAGGTATTGTGCCCCCTTGGAATCCCTGGGTACCCTTCCCAACCCGTCCTCGGGTTTGGTATACCTAGAGACTCCTTCCGGGCGTCGCCGCCTGGCACACGACCGTCCACCGGATTCGGAATCCCTACAATCCGACCGGTGGGGGCGAAGAGTGTTCTTCCTCTCGCATGGTGGCCTGCATTGCATCACAGGAGGCTCACCACGCTGCCTACAATCGGCATCTGTGGTTGATGCTGTCCCAGTTCTTAGCATCAATGCCTGATACGGAGCACACCAGACAGGCTATTGCCCTCTCCGCTATAGGCCTGGAGCTGACAAGACACCAAGCAAGAGCATCTTATGACGCTAATGAGGTGGCTTCCAGGCTTGCAGGGACAGCGATCTGCATTAGGCGGACGGCATGGCTTCGTCTATCAAGGTTGTCACCCCTGGCCCGGCGTAGGGTGATTCGCTCCGCTTTCCGGGGGACCCGTCTCTTTTCCTCCAGAGCTAGGAGACTTCTGCAGAGGCTTCCTCCGTCTCCCTGTCCTCGGGGCACCTCCTAGCTCTTCTCCCACATAGGCTTCTCTCTGCATTAGCCAGGGTCTTCCCCTTCTGTTTCTCACCAACAGGAGGCTGGGGTCTTGTTCCTCAGGGTTCTCCCCGGGGAGGGGCTTGGTACTCACCCAAGCAGTAATGAATGGTGAAGATTGACAAGGAAGATATGAAATTACGTACCTCACCGTAATTTTGATCTTCTTGTATCTTCACCATTCATTACTGATACCTCCCACCTTCCCTCAGTGGCCTCCTTCTGTGGGTCTCCCTCCCGTCTCGTTCCTCTTACTTCCCTTGGCCTTTATGCCAAAAAAAAAAACTTTTCTGTTTTTCCATTCTTACTGAATGGATTCCCCTTTTTTCCTCAAGGTAAAGAAGAATGAGCACGGTTATAATTTTCTCTACTTCTGAGGGAACTCTTTCTGACCACCCTTTGGGTGCGATTCCTTACCTTTTTCAGGTCCTGCAGTTTCACGGCCCAAGTGGCCATGCCTGTCCTGGCCCTGGCAAAGTCAAGAATCCTCCTGGCGGGTATTATTTCTAGCTCTTCTAGCTACTGACTGAACTTGTCAGCTCTGAGCGTCTGCCTGCCTTGCCCTAGGGAGTCTGATTGAGTTCCACCTATTTTTCATACAAAACTGCCTTGAGAAGGCATAGTCTTTCCATACACTGCTGTGTTAGCACCTAACAAGGTGCTGGGGACTTAGTCCCCTTCCTGGCTGGGCGCTCTACCCGGAACAGGTTCTGCCCGGACAGTCTAGGAGCCCTCAACTAGGATGAAGGGACTGGGCGTGTTGAGAGTCCAGAGAGTCTGCCCTCATTCGGATCTGTTCAGGTGGTTCAGTTGAACCTCCCCTCAGTCCTAGCAACTGGGATTCTTGCTCCCTTGTTAGTCTCGAGCCTATAAGCCTCTCAACCAATGCTCGATGGGCACTGTTCTCCCTCTCAACATGCCTCTTTTCTTCTTCTCCTTCTTCTTCTACTCTCTCTTTCCTTCTCTCTGTTCCTCCCTTAGAGCCGCCCCAGAAAGGAGGCCCTGCAGTCCCTTAGGGTAGGAATTCTCTCTCCTCTGTCTATTCTCTACGTGCTTATCCCTTTTTCAGTTTATATCCTTCCCTTTTTCCTATCCCTCGGCTCTCTTGCCTTGCTTTCCTTTTTTCTTACCCTTTATTTTCGCCTCTCCGGCTAACAGAACTGAGATAGAGGAGGAGTCTGCGGCACCTAACGGCCGCCCCTCGTGCATGACACAGTACATCGCGCTCGAGGGCAGCGCCTTTGGAGCCGACTCATAATAAAAAAAAACTCCCGTAGAGGGTGCGCGCCTCCGGCTTAACCCAAGCAGTAATGAATGGTGAAGATACAAGAGAAGATCAAGAATTACGGTAGGTACGTAATTTTCATATCCTGAGACCCCCATTCTTTCTCGATCTCCATGACAGGGGAGAAGTCATTTCTGCAGCTCCACAAGGCTTTTTTTGATCTGTGTATGATCATTTCAGTATTTGTTGACAGGATTTAGGACTTTTAGAGGGCAGTGTCACCACAGCTCTGTCCACTGAGACCACTGTGTGCTTTCCACAGTCCCATACAAAAGGGAGAAAATGGTTGCACAGTGATTGGCTCAAGATACTGCTTTGAGGCCATACTTGAGTTTGCATTTTGACAGCAGAGACCCCCTGCTACCCCATTGAGGTCCCTTGTGGGTTTCCTGCAGGCCCCGGGCAAAGGGCCGAAACCTTCACATGGTACCAATCCCTAAATTTGGGTCCACAGTGTTTTTTGTAGAGTCCCATGTGAACTGTGTGCATGGAGTGGACATACAGTGGAATTGGAGCTTTCTGGGGACATGGATATGTTGTTCATCCACACTTATTGGCAGGTCCCTTGCCGCTTTAAATCTTGCCGGAAGGTCTTCAAGCTGGCTCCTCCCACCCACCCGGGTGGTAAAACTCTCGGCTCCGCCCCATGACGCCAGATCTTCCTTACCGCTTGGAAGCTCAGGTTCCCTCCTTAGCGCTCTGTGTTTTTGACTGGTTCCTGAAAAGTTCGGTCTTCAAATTTATTAAAAAGTATCCTTGAATCTTCTATCTTTTCTTCTTCGCTGCGGCGATGGCTTTTTCCGGCCCCGAGAAACATACGGTTAGTTCCTCCAGGAGGGACTCGCACTCCACGTGCTCTTTTTGCCTGGACTTGGATCACGATCCTCGGGCTTGCAAGTTTTGTTCTGACCTTTCAGTCAGCTCTCCGGAGGACCGCGCGGCCCATTCGGGGCTCAGACATCCGGTGTTTTTTTGCACTCCGGAGTCTCCATTGGACCGGCGGGTGCCCGCCTCGACTGTTTCTATGCAGTCTTATCCTGCCGGGCAAGGAACGGGGGTTCCCCTTCCCTCTCCTTCGGTTGCGGAGCTTATCCCGCTCTCCTTGGATTCTTTACATTCAGCTTCGTTCAAGGAGCTTCGTCATTCCCTTTCCTCCAAGGGAGAGGGAACCTGGCCTGTCTCTAAAGGGCCGCGAGCGGGGTCTCTTCGTTGGGAGCGGGAAGTTTTCCCCTCCCTCATTGGCCGCGCCGACTGGTTCGAGGTTTCGCTTCGCCTCTGGCCTCACGGTACCCCATCAGGTCAGCCGGCCAAACCCTTCGGGTCGGCGGAGGTCGCTCTCCCCCGCCGGGCGGAAGTCGAGGCTCTGTCCTCCACTTCGGATCGACGGCCCTCGGTCCGTTCGAGCCGAGGGAAGAGCTGGTGCTCCCTTCTTTTCCAGGCCAGCCTCGGTTACCCGAGGATTTGGGTCTCGGTCTCGGTCTACCTCTCGGTCTCAGCTCACGCCGATCTCAGCGCCTCGGTCCGGAGCACGGGTTAGCTGGCTTGGCGTTCTTCCTCGTCCCCCTCCTCGGATGAGGAGCGGTTTCGATGCCGTTGGCGTCGGTGTTTCGAGGAACTTATGTGGCGACAGCAGTTGTCTGGGTTTCAATCGACCCCGATTCATTCTCCAGATAGCAAGCAGTCACCGCTTGGTCGGCAGCCGTTTGTATCGGTCGAGGAGTCTTCTCCAGGACCGGTTGCTCGGGCTTTGACCTCGCCCTCCGCTTCTTCGGGCGGGAGCCCAGGCCGGGACCGTGGCCTGTCCTTCAGGTCTCTCGGTTCCCCACTCCTGCCTGCACCCGGCGGACGAAGAGTGCCTCGGGCCTGTGGCAGCTTTTTGCAGACCCTTCGGAGCCTGGAGCAGGCTCTTGCCATGTTTTCTGACGGGGAGGACCCTGGATCTTCCGAGGAACATCCAGTGAGCGACAGCCCATCGTCTTCTAAGGGTCTACTCGCTCATTTCAGAGTTTACTGGAATGCAGCTTAAGCCCGTCTCCGATCGGGCTCCTTACCCCATTCTGGAGATTCTTGATTGAAGGGGTTCTTCCACGGAGGCCTTCCCGGTGGCTGAGGCTATTGTGGGCCCAGCCTTGGAGCTATGGCGGCCTGACTTTGCCCTGCGCCTTGGCCAGGGTAGCTCGGAGTCTCCCAACCCGTCGGTTCTCTGCCCAGTTTTTCAGAGCACCCCTCGGCTGAAGGGGTTATTACCGGCGACGTTTTCCAATGTGTTGGAAACGCCGGAGATGTGGACAGACCCTCCCCACAAGGAGTCCAGAAGGATGGACTATGTCGGGCGTAAGGTTTACGCTGCGTCCTCCTTAGGCCTCCGTCAAGCCAGCTCGGTTGCACTGATGGCACATTTCTCCCACACCCTTTTGGGCTCCCTGGACGAGGTTCTCCCTCATCTCCCAGATGACCTGCGGACCACGGTTCGACAGGTGTGGGACCAGGGTAGGGCAGTGGCGAAGCAGCAGCTCCAGACTGCTCTGGATCTAGGCGACTCCTGTGCCAGATCGGTGGCGGCCGCAGTGGCCATGCACCACAGGGTGTGGCTGAGGTTAACATCCTTCTCCTTGGAAACCCAGCATGAGTTGGCGGACATCCCCTTCTTGGGGACTGACCTTTTCAGCCCTGGAGTGGAGGGATACATCCATGGGCCCAGAGTCCAATGCCACTCCGGACTCGGTCACTCTCGCCCACGGGGTCAAGGGCAGCCATCAGCCTTTGCGTAAACCCCTTTGCCCCCTGAGCCCTGGGGCCCCCCTGGCCCAGCGTGAGGGCCAGCAGGCATGCGCTGGGCGATCTGTTGCCAAACCAGCGTCTTCCTCCAAAGGAAGCGGAGAGGCAGGAAACCGAGGGGCTCCTCGGCTCCCTCCTCCTCTAAGCCTGCTCAGTGATAGGCAAGGGGCATTGCTCCGGCCCCATCGCCCCTGCCCGGGGTTTTTCCATGGGGGGACGGCTCCGCACCTCGTTCTGGAGGTATTTAGGGTGGATCCTGTCACAAGTTGCGAGCGGATCCCCTTTGAGCCATTGCCCCACGGGGAATTTGAGTTCACTGCCCCTGTGTCAGTCGTCCGACATGCGTGGCTCTCTAGTTAGAGATGATCAGGAAGGCCGTGGGCCCCCCCCAATTCAGCCCTGGGTTCGTGTCCAGGTATTCCTGGTCTCTTACGGACGGGGACTTGCGCCCATCCTCCCGCACGCCTGGATGGTCTCTCTTCTGCAGACATTCCATCCTCAGGACATGGCGTGTAGCGGATTCCTGGTCTCCAGGATGTACCTACTCCTCGTTCCGTCCGCTTTTGGGGAGGCTCCACCCTTCTACGGGGAGCTGCTTACGAGTTCCTAACACTTCCTTGCTTAGCAGTCTCTCGGCATGGAAGGGTCCGGATGTCACCCACCCGGAAGGCAGACTGGTCTCCCGTTCGGGGAGCCGAGTGAGAATTGTGATCTTAGCGGTGAAGCTTCTTGGGACTAAGCTCGACTTTGGAGTCCAAGCTCAGCTCCGGCTTAACAGGGCGAGGTTTTCCTCCTTGCCGGTCGGGTTGGCCGGGAATGCATGCCTGCCAGGACCTCCTGCTCCTCCTGGGCCTCAGCGGCCTTCCCTTAGTGGGAGGCCAGCCAGAGGTCACAACGCTGTGTCCCGTGGACCAGTTCGTGACTTACAGCCCAGGAGTTAGGAGAACGCTCCCTTGGACCGTTCTAACTCCGGCAGGAGACTATCCTGCTTGTTCGCCCTGAGTTGCCGGTCTTCTCCGGCCGGTGTTTCTTGGATGGGTGGGGTGCCCATCTTGGGGAATGCAGAGTGCGTCGCCTCTGGTCCTCTTGTGAGTCCCGATGTCCTTCCTGCTCGCTGGAGACAGACGGTCCGATTAGCTGGCACCGCTCGCACCGCTTGTACGGGGTCTAGTGGTCTAAGTCCAAGTTGGATTATTCCAAGACCATGTGCTACCTAGGTTTGATTTGGTCTATCCCCTTGTCTCGGTGCAAGGAGGTTCTCCGCATTGGGCGGTTGTGCAGTCAAGGCTCCCTAGCCATTTCATGGCAGGAGCCCATTTCCCTGGCTGCGGCCCTGAGCCGGGCATAGGCTGCGCCTCATGAGTGTCTCCCCTGCCGGGGGTCGCACAGGATCTTCTCCCTTTTCCCTCCGGGGAGAATACTAGGCCGAGACTGTTTTTTTGCCCGCCCCTCAGCAAGGCTTGCTGTAGGGGATGCCATCGGGGCCACGGACCCCGGGCCTCTCCGTGCCTCTCCCCCATTTCCCTTGACCTACGGGCAAGGCGAGGAGGGATTTGGCGCAGGTGATGCTGGTAGCCCCAGACTGGATTGCCAGTGCTGGTATCCAGCTCTCCTCAGTCTCAGCCCCAAGCTCCCGAGACGGTCTCTAGTCCGCCGGTCCTGTCTTCTTTTTCAGGGGAAGGTTATCCATCTGGACCTTCAATCCCTGCACCTGTTGGCCGTCCCCTGTGCGGCTAGGGGCCAGGCCTAGGGTCTTTCGGCAAGGTCCTCGACCTTCGAGGCGTCCTGCTAAGAAGTCGGCCAAGATGCTTGTCCTTTGGGAGAAGTTTCCTTCTTCCGATGATGGGACAGGGCGGTGCCCTTCCCCGTCCCTGGGCACATCATTCCGGACCTTTTGCGGTCCATCCTTATACCAGGGCTTCGGTCGATGACCCTCTGGGTGCCTCTGCGGTCACCACTGTCTTCCGGGCGCGGTCCGGAGGGTAGCTGGTGGTCCGGAGAAGGTGGTCCGGCACTTCTAGGCCTCGACCACGCCTCCCCCTTTGGGAGAGTATCCCTGTTCCTGCAGGATCCTTGCTGGTATGGGCTTAGCTCATGAGCAAGCCATCTGAACCTTTGCACAGGTGCGTTTTCCCCCACCTGTCGTGGAAGAACACCTTCTTGGGGCCACTCCGCCATCCAGAAGGCTGGAAGAGTTCCAGGTGCTCCTTTAACCTCCCTATCCGGTCTTCCACAGGGACTAGGTTGTCCTGCGCCCCACCCGAAGTTCCTCCAGGAGGTGGTGGCGGAGTCTTCCCTTCGGGGGTTTGCCTCTGCCGGGGTTTATTCCCATTCACACCTCAGAGGCCGTATTCAGGTTCCGTGGGAACTGTTTTAACGCTCACCTCGTGAGAGCGTAGAGCTTAAACTCGGGAGAGGTTCGCCAGCTGTTCATCACCTTCGCTGAAGCCGCATTCGGCAGATTGCAGCTCAGTGGAAGACAAGCGGCGGGTCACCCCTGCAAGGTCTCCACTTTAGGCGGGCGGCATGGAGCCTCCTGAGGGATAAGCGCTCCTTTAACCCGGTCCTTCCGCTGCATCGGTGGCTGCTTCCAAGGACACTCCGGTCCAGGATATCCGCAGGGCTTCTGCCCGGAAGCAGGCTTTACCGTTCCCCTTCCACATCGACCTTGGGTCGCGCCGGGGTGTTGGTCGGGGCCTCGGTTCTCCAGTCTTTCTACCTAATAGGGGTGTGCGCCTTGCCTCCCTCCTCCCGGAGAACTGCTAGGAGTCTGCCAATAAGTGTGGATGAACAACATATCCATGTCCCTAGAAATACAGGTTACTCACCTGTAACAGGAGTTCTAGGAATGGTATATGTTGTTCATCCACACGACCCACCCGGCCTCCCCGGCTTCGACGCACAACCTGGCTTCCAGCGGGCTAGATCTGGCGTCATGGGGCGGAGCTGAGAGTTTTACCACCTGGGTGGGTGGGAGGAGCCAGCTTGAAGACCTTCCGCAAGATTTAAAGCGGCAAGGGACCTGCCAATAAGTGTGGATGAACAACATATACCATTCCTAGAACTCCTGTTACAGGCGAGTAACCTGTATTTTTGCAACTTCCTGATAGGCTGCCGGATGATTTAGAACGCATAGGTTTTTAGGACAAGATATCTTGTCGGCGGCAGCCTAAGGGTTACGATATGGCCCTTTCAGACTACTCGAGGCAGGTAGTGCACTGTTAAATTACTCTGGTTGCAGGGTGCCCATGCGGCACTGCTGCACAGGATACAGCCTGTTTGCTTACTGCAGAGGCTTGGAAAGAATCCTTTTCTATCTATGTATTCCTAGTCCACTACCAGCAGGGGAGAAGTCAGCTTGGCAGTTCCACAAGGCTTTGTTTTTATCTGTACTTGATTGTTTCAGTAGTTTTTGGCAGGATTTATGACTTTCGGAGGGCAGTGTTATCACAGCTCTGTACACTGAGTCCACCATGTGCTTTCCACAGGCCCATACAAAAGAGCTGAAATGGTTGCACAATGACAGGCCCAAGATACTTTCTTTGGGACCATACTTGATTTTGCGTTTTGATGGCAGTGCTCCCCCCCCCCCTTTGCTACTCCACTGAGGTCCACTGCAGGTTTTCTGCAAGCCCAGGCAAAGGCCAGGAACAGTCGCATGTTACTGTACCAAACCCTAAGTTAATACTTCAGGGGCCCGCTGCTTACTTCCCATTGTACCAGCTGTGAAGTTCGATACCTTGACTTGACTGTGATCTATCGCTAGATCCATTGCAGGAATGCATGTTGGGTCCAGAGGGTCCTCCATAGGGGCCCTTATGAATCATTTGCATGGAGTGGCCATACAGTGGAATTAGAGCTTCTTGCAACTTCCTAATATTAAGGTAGGACCCTTTCTACTGTTCTGGACAGGTGGGGCACTGCTACACTGGGCTGGTTTCAGGGCTGCCATGCGTCACTGTGGGTCTTGATAGAGCCTATTTGCAGAGCCTTAGGAAGGAGCATGTTTTTGCAGTTTCGGATATTGAGGGATACATTTTCAATGGTTCTGCCTTTTATTCTCTCTCTTGAAACAAGGGAACCAGCCCTCCTTAGTGGGTAGCTAAGTAATGGATCCCACAGATCAGCTGCCTTCATCTAAGTAATGGATCCCACAGATCAGCTGCCTTCATCCAACACTGTATGTTTTCTTGCCAAGCCTCATAAGAGCAGGCAGAGTCGTTCAAGGATCTGAAGAGCACATTGGAAGTCAACCATTTCAGGTTTGCGGCCCTCTACTCACAGACTTGCTCACAGTTCCTTCTTTGGCCCACCAGCAGCAATGTCAGCTGCAGCAGCATTCAGCTGCAGCAGCATTCAGCCACAGAGCACTGGTAAGATGGGAGACGGGTGAAAGCCGGCCCACCTCCCTCATACACATATCAGCCTCATCTTAATCTTTTTTTTTTTTTTTTAACGGGTATAGCACACTAAGCTGAAAGCTTTTTTGCAGGAGCGACCTGGGAGCACAAGGAGGTTAAGTGACTTGCTCAGGGTCACACAGTATGCAAGTGGAAGCTGTGGGATTCAAACCCAGGTCTGGTCTGCTGGATGTCACCAGATTTGCAGCTCAGAGCCTTAGACCACTGCGCTACACTGCCGCCTTAATCTAGTAAAAATTGAGTAAGTACTATGATAAACAGTAGGAATAACAGGCATAGATGGCTCCAATGGGGGGGAAGGGGCCTGCAGACCCACTGAAATTGATCTTCCCTTGTCAATCTTCACCATTCATTACTTCCTGGGTGTAAGCCGGAGGCGCGCAACCGCCACGGGAGCTTTTTTTTTTTTTTTAAAAGCTAGCTCCAACGGCGCCGCCCTCGAGACCGACGTCTTGCGTCATGCGCGAGGGGTGGCCGTTAGTAGCTAACGACTCCTCCTCCAACTCAGTTCTGTTTCTCCCGCCGTCGAGGCAGCACCTGCTTGAGCGGAGCGAATAATTAGTACTGCGTAGTGTCTAGGCCGACTCCTGTTTTCGTTCGCACTCGACGCCATACCATGATAAGACTGTTCCTTTTTCTATTTGTACGGCGTCGGGTGCTTTCCTACTGTGTTTTTACCTCATTTGTTTCGCGTTATGTTCGGTTCTGGAAGCGGCGTTTTGAGCGGGCGCCCTATGCGTCGGTGCTCCTGTGGCGGCATTTCTCCGTCTCGGACCGGCGCAGCGTGTGTCTTGATTGCCTGGGACCCAACCATGATATGGATTAGTGCGATGCCTGCTTCTCCATGGACCGTCGCTCCTCAGAATCCCAGCGTTCAAGCTCGGCAAGGCCCGCCGACTTTGAGGGCGGCGTCGTTCACGGACTCCCAGGTAGGTCTCTAGGCCCTTCCCGGGTCCCCTTCCGGACTATCACGGTCAGCTGGAGGAGGGGCTTCCTCATCTCTTCTTGCCGAAGAGGAGGACCCTTCAGCGGTGTCGGGGCGTTCGTCCCTCCGGGCGCGGCGTCGACTACCGCCTCGGCAGTCACCTCTCTCGAGTGCAGAGCTCCCCAGTGTCGAGGCTCTTGATTTCTGGGCGGACACCGGCGGGACCCTCGGCGCGCCTTTGGCGCCGTTGGATCGGCGCCGTTCGCGGTGCCAGTGATCGAGGCAGCGCCCGTTCGCGGTGCCGGTGATCAGGGCAGCGCGGTTCGGGCACCATTTTGGATCTCGGTGCCATTCACGGCGCGGTGATCCCGGCGCCGCCGCTTTGGCCCCAGCGCCATTGGCCTGGTTTCTTCTCCCTCATGGCGCCCGGCTTTCGGTTTCCGGCGCGGGGCAGTGCCGTTAGCCCGCTGGTGCGCGGAGGAGCTGGGATCGGGTCTGGCTGTAGCTAATGTTGAGCGGGCGGCGCGCCTGGATACCGGTGCCGTTCGAGCGCCGTTGCCTCAGGGACCCCTGGGGTAGCCAGCATTGAGGTCCTGCTGGTCTCGTCCTCCTCGGAGGCGAAGACTCAGGCAGTGACCCATCCTGGCACCCCACTCTTCGGGGTCTGGGTCCCCTGTGGCACGAGGTACCAGGCAGTGCAGCGGGCCCCTCTCTCTGTCCCCCCTTCCGTCCTCTCCTGAGGGCTCCCCGGCTGGGGGTGGCCGTGGGTCCCAGGAGGGAGGCGTGGGGGTGACTGAGGGGGAGGTTCCCCCTCCGGGGACGGTGACAGCTACCCTCCGGGTGCTGTTGCTCCTCTGGAGGGGTGGAACGCTGCAGTCGAGGAGGAGGGCCTCTCGGAGTCTGAGGGGTTGAGGGGCAGGGGACAGGCCTCGGTCTTCTTTTGGCCACCTCAGGGGTGGCCAGGAGCGAGTGCTGAACCCGCCCTTCCCTCCGGGCTCTAGGGTGCCCTCCGGTGGCGTTGTTGCGGGCTGCCCTTCTGGATCCATGCAGTCCCGACTTCGTCGCAGGGGAGGTTCTCCCCCTGGGCTCTTCCAGGCTCCGCTTCCTCAGGGTTCCGTCTTGCGGCCTGGTTTGTTGTCCGGGACCCCGCCAGCTCGGGCTCCGTTCCCCGGATTCCAGAGCCCTGGCAGAGATCTGTTGCCTCCTCGTAGGTGCCCCTCTCCCATCTCTCTGCCTCCACCACCCCCGCTCCTGGGCCATGTCGGTCTTACGGGTCCGTTATCCTGGGAGCAGTTCAGAGGTTCTGCAGCGGCCTTCCCTTCATACGTTAGATGTATGCATGAGCGGGTCTTTCGACTCTCCCCACCACCGCAGGAGTCCTCTGGGCATTCCAGTTCCCCATCATCCTCGTCTCCCTCCTCTGAGGGGGAGGAACCCCCTGCTCATCTCTCCTCCGATGCTGATTTCACTGAATATCAGCGATTCCTTCGAGGATGGTGAGGACCTTCGGATCTCCTATATTGAAGAGACAATACCGAGCAGGGAGCGTGAATTCCTTGGGAATTCAGTGCCCAGCACTTGGTGGTTCCTTCCTGGCCAATCCTCTTCCAGGAGGCGTCTATCTGATCCTGGAAGTCACCAGCCGCTTCTTCTCCAGCCCCAGCTGACTGTCGGCGTAGGTATTGTGCCCCGTCGGAGTCTCTAGGTACCCTTCCCAACCCCCCTTCTGGTTTGGTCTACCTTGACACTCCCTCCGGGCGCCGCTGCCTGGCGCACGACCGCCCACCGGATCCGGACTCACTTCAGTTCGACCGTTGGGGGCAAAGAGTGTTCTCTTCTTCTCGTGCGGCTGCTTGTATAGCATCACATCAGGCTCACCACGCTGCCTACAGCCGGCACCTGTGGTCGATGCTTTCTCAACCCTAGCCGATGCCTGATATGGAGCAAACCAGACAAGCTGTTGCCTCTCCGCTGTGACCTGGAGCTGGCAAGACACCAGGCAAGGGCATCTTGGCCAGTGAGGTGGCTTCAGGCTTGCGGGACAGCGATCTGCATTAGGCGGACGGCATGGCTTCGTCTTTCAGGTTGTTGTCACCCTGGCCCGGCGTAGGGTGATGGCGCTCCGCCTTCCGGGGACCTGCCTCTTTCCTCTAGAGCTAGGAGACTTTGCAGGGCTTTCTCCGTCTCCTCATCCTCGGGAGGCACCTCCTAGCTCTTCTCCCACTTAGGCTTCTGTGAATTAGCCAGGGTCTTCCCTTCTGTTTCTCACCAACAGGAGGCTGGGGTCTTGTTCCCTCAGGGTCTTACCCTTCCCTTCTGGGGAAGAAGAGCTTAGTACTCACCCAGGAAGTAATGAATGGTGAAGATTGACAAGGGAAGATATGAAAATTACGTACCTACCGTAATTCTTGATCTTCTCTTGTATCTTCACCATTCATTACTGACCCCTCCCACCTTCCCCTCAGTGGCCTCCTTCTGTGGTGTCTCCCCCTTCCGTCTCATTCCTCCCTCTTGCTAAACCAAAAAAAAAAAAGGGAAATCTCTCTGTCCTTTCCTGTTTTCCTAAAAAAAAAAAAAATCCAGGAAAATTATTTACTCTAAGATTCGTTGGCTTTTGTTGCAGGAGTGCTGAGTCGTGAGTAAGCTACCATTTATCTCTCCGCCATGTTCTCTGAGGCACTCCTAGGGACCTTGCCTGACTCTGTCTGTGCAGTTTTGATCCCGCAATATTCTGCTAATCAATTACTAAGCCCTAGAATCAACCCCCTTTTTTCTTTTTCTTGCAGAGCAGGAGGAACGGGTATGGTTATTTCCCTTCTCTTTTAAAACTGAGGGAACTCTCTCCGACTGCTTGAAGGCAACCCCTGGCTCTCAGGTCATGTTTTCTCTCATAAGCCTGCGAGTTATGCTCTGTCTTGAAATTTTCCCTTTTCAAGGGTCCTTCCTGACAGTGTTGCAGAAAAGCAGTGCCAACCATGACCGGTTCTTGCCAGCTTAAGTCTCTCCTGCCTTGCCATAGCAAGTCCGATTGAGTTCCAGAGTATTATCACAACCGCCTGAAAGGCTAAAATTTTCTTCCTAAACCCTTGAGCAGCTCTTACATGCTGCCTGGGAATTATCCTTTCCCTAGCGGGTGTCCTCCAGGCGAAGGCCTGCTCTCCGCCAGGAGCCGCGCTAGGATCAAGGACCATGGTATGTTGAGGTCAAAGACTATGCCCTCCTTAGTCTGTCTAGCGGGTTAGTGAACCTTCTCTTCAGCACTACCAGTGGGAATTCTTGCTCCCTTATTAAATCGAGCCTTAAGCCTCTCAGCTATCTATGCTCGCTGGGCATTCTGGTCTCCTCAACATCCCATCTTTCTTCTTCTTCTCTCTTCTTCATTCTTTCTCCTTCCCTTTCTCTCTATCTGTTCCTCCTAGAGTCAGTAAGGAGGCCCTGCGATCCCTAGGGCAGGAATACTCTCTCCTCTGTCTATTCTCCATCGGCTTATTCCTTTTTCAGTTCATTCTTCCTTACTTTGCTATCCCTTGGCTATCTTGCCTCGCTTTCTCTTTTTTCCATAATTTAATGTTTTGCCTCTCCGGCTCACAGAACTGAGTTGGAGGAGGAGTCAGTAGCTACTAACGGCCGCCCCTCGCGCATGACGCAAGGCGTCGGTCTGGAGGATGTTGGAACTAGCTTTTAAAAAAAAAAAAAGCTTCCTGTGGCAGGTGTACGCCTCCAGCTTACACCCAGGAAGTAATGAATGGTGAAGATACAAGAGAGAAGATCAAGAATTACGGTAGGTACGTAATTTTCATTTCTTTTCCTTAAATTATCCTATTGTTCTGGACCAGTGATAAAAAAATTTTATGAGCTGAGCCCCACCCATTTAGGTCTGAGACTAACAGTAAAATAGCTGGTGACATCGCTAGAAACCTTTGAAAAATCATATTTACACTTGAATCTGCTAACATTTTACATATTTTCTGTATTTATTGGCCCTGTAACAACTTGCATATAATTTTGTACTGTAGGTTTTTTTTTTCATTTCCTTTCCAGCTGTATTGATAAGTTTGAAAGGATCTGTGACGGGAAATGAGACAGTTGCCAGAGGCATGCCAGATGACTGGAGAGTGATTACAATCTCTGGTCCTGTACTACAGGACCCTCTCTGGCCAGTTAATGGGAGAGCTTTGAAAGCCAAAACAGCCCTTCCATGCTTCAAAGCCAAAACAACCTTTTCATGTTATAGGAAGGCCCTGGTTAACGACTGAAGCAGTCACTCCTGCTGTGCATGACAGTAAGTAGGACAGGAAGTGTCCTTTGGAATACACAGCTTCCTGAAGTCCAGATCAGTTTCCCAAAAGGAACCATCCCTCAAGACACAAAGAACTGGCCTGGGAGTGATGTCATAGGATATGTGTGCCATGGGTGGGTGGAGACTGTTTTTTAGGAGCCTTGTTAAACCTGACTTTTGTGAGAGACTGGGTGTCAGGTTGAGACACCAAGCAGTTGCCATCTAAGGTCCGAGTCTGCCCTGATTCACTAAGACCCTGTGTGGTAAAAAAAAAAGTTTTTACTTTGCCAGGAGTTGAGAAGTTATAGCAAGGATTTTCTATGCGTTTCTTCTTCTGGGTGTAAAACATTTTCTTTTTATCTCTGTAGAATTACTGTTCCCCATAGTCTTAGTATTAGTATTCTGTATTATATGTGTAAATATCTTGAAGTATTAAAAGAAAGTTGTTATAATTTGGAATTCCCCACCCCCAAAGCTGTATACCCCCCCTCCCCCTTCAATTAGGCTTTCCACAATGGGAACGTGTTTTTTTCCGTGTTCTGACTTCCTTTATTTTATTGTTGCAAACTCTGGGATTCTGCAGCATGGCGGACGTTGCGCTGTTCCATTTCATGAGAAAGTGCGGCATCTGCCATGTTGCAGAATCACGGACAGTGCATCAACAAAATAAAGTAAATTAGAACACTTGAAAAAACGTGTTCCCCTTGCGGAAATCCTAATCGGGGAGTAAGGCTTTGGTGGGTGGGGAATTTCAAATTATGACAGCCTTCCTTTAAATATTAGTTTTTATATACGTCATGTTTCTGTGACTGAGTCCTTTGAGGTACAGATAACTGGGTTATAACTGACAAAAACTGTTGATCCTTCTTTGAAGAGAAAGCTACATTTACCTTATTAAATGCAAGGTGTTTCTCAGCTGCCCAGTAGGGGTGAGTCGCTTGCCATTTTGATGGAGCACTGTAGTGTGTGAGCATTAGCCTCCAGTGGGATTCAGACCTAGAGATACCCCGAGTGAGGCTACAGATGAGTGATGGTGGCATACCAAGGTGACCCTTTCAGGGGTCAGCAGTCTCAAACCGAGTGTGGGAGAGATCTGTCTGTCACAGTACCCCTCTTTCTTTCTGCTGAGGAGAGCTGCTTAAAAATAGGATCCTTGTCCCTCAGAGTTCATCTGCTCCTGCTGACTATGTACACATGATGGTTATAATCCTCCCTTAATGAATCACAGTTAGTTGATGTCACAAGAAGACACTGACATCACTTATAGACAAGCAGCAGGAGCAGATAATGACCAAATGACTAGAATCCTGATTCCATCCAGTTTCCCAAACAATAGAGAAAAAAGAGAATGATAAATATAAGAAATGTAATTAAAATTATGCATAAGTTTTATTATTTTCCCAGAAATATCACAGGCTCTTAAAGCTGCAGTACACAAAAAAAAATACATGTCACAATGTACTTTTCAACCCTGATATTGATCTTTGCCATTCATGTTTGCTTCCAGCTTTTCCCATTCACAGCTTGTAATTAATGCAAAAAAATCAAAAGTAATGTTGTTCACAAGTGGTAAAACTACAGTTCTACTAAACCATTCCCTACATATTGAAACAAGTGAACATGTACTGTTGGAACAGGTCCATGGTTATAGATACCTTGGTCTTTGGATCGATGATAGAATCAAGTGGGATACACACATTAACTGTTTGGTTAAAGAGGTGGGAAACTGACTGGGAGCATTATACCGAGTGTGAGGCACTCTGTATGACTATGGAAGTTAGGAGTTAGGTTGTTAATTCACTTATTTTGCTGTTAGATTATGGAGATTTATTATTTGCGGGGGCCTTGGCTATGGAACTCTCCAGATTGGATACTATATCTAATAGATTAGCAAGGTTTGTTGTAGACGCACCCAGAAAGAATGCACAGATGTGCATTATATAAAATTCTCAAATGGCAACATCTTAATGATATAAGAGCCCTCCATATGTTAGCTTATGTGTTTAAGTGTTATAAAGCTAGGGTACCCGAATATATAGTGGGTAAAATTCAAGTTAGAAACATAAAAAGAGTCTTAGATTGGCGGGAGGGATGGAATATATATTACCAGTGTGTAAATCAGAAACAGGAAGATCTCTGGTCCGCCAGAGAAGCAGTTGGATTTCTGCTTGTGATGCGGCAACCGGGTTCGGAATGGACCGGGTTGTCGGAGAAACTAACCGAGGGATCAAGCATCCCTAGACTGCTCTTCTTCTGTGGGGTGAGGGGTGTGCGTGTGTGTGTGTGTGTGTGTGTGTGTGTGAGTTTTTGGTGTGGCAGCGTCACCCAGAGGGGTCTGGGTTTGCCACTAGTACCGATGCCTACCAATCTCAGGGTCGGGGCGAACATTAGTCATCATTGCACGTCCCCGCCTACAGGGGAGAGAATCTTGTGCCAGTCTGTCTCCATGAAGCCCTGCCCCCAGGCCTCAATTAGCCTCCAAAGCTGGCTCCCCGACTAGATACCGGTATTGCGGTGCTGGTAGGGAGATGGTGCCACAACCCTATCCTCTGGGGGGAAAGCCAGGAGTGACTGGGGAGCACTGGCATAATCAGAGATGGAGGTACTGGGGTCCGTGACCAGGGCGTATACCAACGGCCTGGCACAGCAAAAAGCATACTAAATAAAAAAGAAAAATAGGAAGATCGCATATTTTTTTAACATGGTGCCAAAGATATGGAATTCTGTGCCCCTAGTACTTAGGTCCTTACACTCCAACTTTTATTTGGGGGATATAAAAAATGGTACATATAATGGGCTCAGCAAAAATGACATTGTTGTTCTGAACTGTGTTGTATGTGATGGATGGCTCTGTCTTAAAATTGTACTATTTTGTCCTCAACTGTGAAATGAATTTGCACTGCAGAAATGATAGGAGTTTTTTTTGTGTTGTTAGAGTTCTTAATTATCTGTGTTTATCCTGTGTCGTGTTGTGATGCAAGTAATTAATGTTATGAAACTTTTTTGATTTTTTTTGTAATTTTGATACTGTGTACAAAGGACCTCTCTGGAAATGAGCTTGTCTCGGATGAGTATCCTATTCATTACCTGAAAATGAAAAACATTTTACTACTCAGTATTACTTGGTTTGTTAAGGTGGAAGGAGGCACTAGGCCCATCTAGACCACCTTCCCCACACATTGTGTGTGTGTGGCCAAGGGTGGAGGGGTGGGATTAGGTACCCTTCCCAATAAGGTGCTAGTCAAGTTCACATTTGAATTTGTTAAAGTTTGTAATATTGACTTGTATGTACTACTACTACAACTTCATTTATGTAATGCTGCATTTAATTTCGTGTTCATAATGTTGCAGCTTTGGTTCTGTGGCTTGGAGTTAGTGCTTATGTCAGGGAGTATTGTCTCTTGCCTACTAGTTCATCGTAATCACAGGAAGAGTGCTATTAAAGAGTGGGTGTTCAAAAATAGCTAGAAATGGTGATGAAAACAAGTGGGCAGCCATGTTTAAAGCAGCACTCCTTTCATTATTTTTACATGTAAAACAGAGTGCTAAAGCAAATGAGGTTCTGTTTTCAAAAAGGTTTTTCCCTGAGGTTGAAATAACTGCCTTTTTGCCTGTCCTAAACAGCGGGTTTTACACAGGGACTGCAGTTTTGATTTCCCTATCTTTTCCTGGGACAAACACCAAGGCTAACTAGTATAGCATACTACTAGTGATTTACAAAATATTGAAAGATGAGCAACAGAAAACGGTATGTTGTTTAACGTTGCAAAATGTGTTGTGATGCATTTTGGGAAGAAAAACCCAAAATATCAGTACTACTTGAATAATTCTTTAATCAAAGCTTAGCTAATGAGCATGATCTTGGCATAACTCATAGTCTACTGCGATATTGTCTACTGCTCTGCTTCCGCCTCCTCCTTAGCCAGACTGGATACCTTTTTCAGCGCATTCTGCTGTTTTGCCCTGAATGCACCTCCGTTAACCCATCATTGTCACCTTTACCGATCCTTGGCTTTCCCGTCTCTAGCTAACAGGCGTCTGCATCACAGTGCAAAATTTGTCTCCTCCTACTGGCTGGGTATTCTCCCTTCTGTCTTACCTCCTCCCTCTCCCCTCCCTCCTGCCTTCTCAGATCCTATGACCACAGAACCCTGGCAGTACCCCTGAGGTCGACTTCTATGGGCCAGTCTGCTTTCTCCTACTATCTCCCAAAACTGTGGAACTCGCTTCTATCTCAAATTCGTCTTTCCTCCTCAGCCAGCTCACTTACTGTGGCACTCCACAACTTCTTTTCTGTTAATTGTGCTTGCACCTAACCCCCCCCCTCCCATTTTGGCATTATACTTATACTTTACTGCCGCCATTAAATTAGGCATTACCTGCATGCAAGCCCTTATTATACCTACGCACTTAAAGATTGTTCTGCTTATTTGCTATTGTATTGGTAATCTGGAGGTATGCCTGTGCTCCTTCTGGAGCTCCTGCTATCTAATTCTCTGTTATACTGCAAACATCCTACACTTCTAGCCACTAATTCTCCCTTTGTCTAGTACACTTGTTAGCCTTTGCATTATATGACCTTTGCGCTCACTATTCTCACGGTCTCTGCTGTCCTACACATAAAGCAAACTTTCTGTGACTCCTACCTATTGTTTGTACTCCATAAAGTCCTACTTTTGTTGTTGCACATACAGCTACTGCCCTCTTTTTGGTACTCATCTTCCTGTATGTAATCAGTGCTACTTGAAACGCTGTACACTTTATGTAAATCAGGTGTTTACAGCTAAAATCTGTAACTGTCTACTATATACCCAATCTGTCACTCTACTACTGTGTGTGCCTTGTTGTAAAAATATTTTACTATGTGACTTTTCCCCCCTCTTCCCCCCAGGTCGCACCAGGAGACGAGCAACTTGTTGTTCAGTGTGCCTTACGCGGTGAAACTTTTCAATAAATAAATAACTGTAAACGACAAATTTGCAGTGTTGGATCAGTGCATCAAAATTTCCAGACTAGCAAATGGTCTAGTTAAACACATTAGGCACACTTTTGTGTTCAAAACAGAACAATGTTTGATACCGTTGTATAGGTTCTACATAAGACCTTATTTAGACTATGGATCTCCCTTCTGGAGTCCCTATTTAAAGGGAGACATTGTATTACTGGAAAAGGTGCTGAGGCGGGTAACAAAAATGGGCGCCAGGTTAGCAACTGAAGAATACCATGAAGGATTGAGTGAAACAAGATTGTTCTCCTTACAAACCAGAAGAAAGAGGGGTGACATTATTTTTATATGGACTATGGAACCCAGCTGTGGAGTCCATATTTGAGGAAGGATGTGGCAGGGTTAGAGAAAGTGCAGCACAGGGTCACAAAATTAATACAAGAAGTAAAAAATAAATGATACGAAAAAAGACTAACTGAATTAGGGCTGTACAGTCTGAAAAACTGACGCAAGACAGGTGATCTTCTAATGATGTATAGAATAGTAAAGGATGCAGCATTACAATCAGAAATGGGTTTAGAACTACAGAGGAAACCCACGGGACTAAGATGTAATAAATACCAGATTAAATTTGATCAGTGTAAAAACAATAAGAGATTAAATACATATACACAGCAGGGAGCAAGGACTTGGAACACACAACCAGCTGAGATGGTCACAAGTACAAACATAAAGATATTTAAAACTAAACTCAATAAACAGCTGCTCTGTAATGGGAACCCTTGACCCGTCTATATGGGTAGACAGACTAGATGGGCAAATTGCCTCCTTCTGTCTATGTACCAGTGTGGTATAAATCACATCAGTCTCCAGAGATGATGGCCCAGCGCGGACTGGAATATTCTAATAGATGCACTGCGTTAAGATCACACAACAAACATATGGCAGCCCCATGGGCTAACACCTCAAAAAGAGATAACTTCTTCGCAGTTCGAACAGTTAAAGAATGGAACCTACTACCACAAGAACTGGTCAATCTAAATAGCTTTAATGAATTTAAGAGTAGATTAGATAATCTAATTTGTTCAAAACCAAAATTATGGTGAATGGCCCACATGGTATGGGGGACAATCATGAAGAGCCACAAGCCTTCTTTTGTCCACTCAAACTAAGTAAGTAAACTAAGCATGCACTAGAACCCCTGAAAATGCAGACTGAGAGGTTGGGGTGACGGTCATCCCAAAATCATTGTGAGAGACGTACTGTACGTGAAAACCAACATTACGTCACTGCTTCACTTTTGACTGTTTCAGCATATGAGTTGCAAACGTAGAGAGCTTTGGGAGAACTGTGCTGAGAGATTGACTGTGCATGCTTAAGTTGTATTCCATGATTGCACACGTGCCCTATCACCAGTCCTTCCGCTGCTCACTGCGCTCACACCCTAGATTCCTCATTTTGCTCCGTGTGCCTGCTGGTCATCATAATGATGGCGCAGGAAGACATGTACCTGTGTTCACTGCCAATTCCCATGCCAGTAACTGTGTACAAGCAGAGTTTGGATGTCTCTCTACCGGAACTGTGGTAGGACCCTAGAACACAGGTTAGTGGACAGTGGCACTGGTCAGTAGCGAGCAAGAGCCTGAATGGTGGTGCCTGGCCAGAGGAGCATAATCACCTTTATATTAACACAAAAAAGACCCCCCTTCCTCCCCCAAAATCTCCCAATTGTATTGTAGTGGTGCATTTAAATTTTAACTCTTATCATAGGACCGGATAGGATGACAACCAGATAACTTCTCAGTGTAGTATAGCCACTGCTAAGTGATTTAAATCACAAATGGCAATGAAAAGGGAAAAGTATGACCCACTGGGAATTGAACCCAGGCCCCCAGGATACTGTCCCGGTGCTAAAAACCACTAAGTTATGTGCTCACATGGCTTAGTAGGCCTCCAGGCTTTCCCTTGCGCGCACGCACTCACACACACACACACACACACACACACACACACACACATGCCTTTCTCTAGTGTTGCTTAACTGCAACCTGGAACACGTCAGTATGACAACCAGATAACTTCTCAGTGCAGTATAGCCTCTGCTAAGCAATTTAAATCACGAATGGCAATGAGACCTGTTTTACTAATGAGGCATAGGACCAGATATAAATTCTTAAAATACGTAGTAGAATAGAGCTTCAAAGAATCGGTGATCTTACTTCGAGAGGGCTCTTGCTGTAGGTAATTACATATAGGACTGATGCCGGCTGGCGGCAGGACCCCATGGAAAAATTTCTAACTAGCAGTCCCTGGCAAGGGATCGCCCCCACGTCAGGTGACTGGCGTCAGGAGACGTTGGTATAAAGGGGCGGTCCCGGACACCCGCCTTCTAGTTCTGTCCCGCCGTTAGCTCATGCAGCACCTCACAGAAAAGTTTGTGCTTCGTCAGCCCTGCCTTCGTCAGTTTTTTCACCGATAAATCTTATTTTTCGACAGCGTCAGTACTAATGTCGGTGTATATGCGTCCCCCTATACCTCGAGCACAAGAACAAGTACAATTTATGCGGGCCCAACTACCGCACTAAGCACGGCCACCCTGTGCCTGTTCTGTCAGGCCCAGATCATCAAGTCGTAGAAGTGCCAGCATTGCCTTAGCTTTAACGTGGCCACCCGAAAAAGACGGCAGCAATACCTGGAGGCCCATATTCTTAAAAAGAAAATGAGCTCTATGGAGAAGGAGCTTAAAAAGCTAAGGCAGGCGTCCACTTCCCCCAAAGGCCATCGAAAGAAGAAGGACAAGGAGAGGCACCAGGACAAAGGCTCCTCCACCGCGTCTCCCTCGGGAGTCGTGGGCACACAGGTAACATCCCCTCCGGGGGATCGCTCCTCGACAGCCGCCTCGGAGGTTTCTGAGGCGGCGTCGGCCCGCCCGTCTGGCTTGCGCTCGGGCCTTGCTGGCGCCTCCGGGCAGTTGGATGCCTCCACCCCTGGTTCGGCTGCAGGCTTGCGGCCTACCATCGTGGGCGACTCCGGTAAGCTGGGTGTTGGCTCCTCTGACCTCCGCCCGGAGAGGGCTGGTAAGACGTCTGACCCTCCGGGGCGACACACGGCTTCTTCCCCACCGGACCAGGCCGACCCTTCCTCTCGACCTGTCTCCGGTGAGGGCTCTCGTAAGTCGGACGTCGGCTCCTCCGGCGCCTGCCGAGAGCTTGCCTCTACACCTCACATTGGCTTGTCCGACATCCGGCCAGCGAGGGAACCGACGACGGACCCCCCCCCCAGCGTCCGTCGTTCCTGGTTCACCGCAGCCTTCGCTGCTGTCTGGGGAACCAGAGTCCCCCCATCCTGACCCCGGGGACTTCTCCCCTCCGTCCCCGGGTGCAGCTGGGGAATTTTTGCCTCCGTTAGTCCCTCCTCTATCTGGAGCGACAGACCTGACGTCGGCTCCCCGGACGCCGGCTCCGACACCGGTACCTCCGGCGTCAGGGCCTCCACCGTCGGCCCGGACATCGGCCTTACGGACTCAGGGAGAGTTCTTGCTCCCATCGGGCCCTCCCTCCGGGCTCTCTGCTACGGACCCGCCTGTGAGGTTCCCAGCCAGGCCATCTGCGCAGGAAGCCCCCGGCTCCGGGTACCCTCTGTCTTATTCGACACGGTGTGCCGGGGAGCTGTATCCGATGCCGCGGTACCCGATGCGCGGTACTCGATGTCTCAATAACCGACGCCGGGTTACCCGCAGCCGGGTTTTGGATACGCTCCATATGGGTATAGTCCACATTCTTATCCCCCGCCTCCTCCTCCTCCTCCACCGCCCTCATGGCCCCCGATGGACCTGCAGGAGACTCTGGCCTCCTGGTGGGCTGAGGCCAAGGCTCAACTCACCAAAGAGGTAGCGAGCCGCCTTCCGGTGACAGTGCCGTCCCAGGTTCCCATATGCCCCAGGCGGCACACTCCCTCACCACCTCCGGACTCCAGGGTTCTTCCATCTGGATCCAGAGAGTGGCAGGACATGCGTCCCCAGGGGCTACCCAAGGGACCCGTTCCTCCCCCGGGTCGGGAAAGGGAGTCTTACTCTTCTTCTTCCTACTCTTCACTCTCGGACTCTTCCGACGGCTGCTGTGAGAGAGACGATGAGCCTCGCTCTCCGTCGAAGCCCCGGCCAAGGACTCCTCCGAAGTACCCCTCCGGAGGATCCTTCTTTTACGGAGTTGCTTAGAAAAATCCAGGAGGTCCATCAGTGGCACTCTTTGGAACCAGATCCTCAGCGTCTGAAACTCGCTGAACATCTGGATCTGCCCGTGACAGCTCCCACACTAGTGCCACCCTGGATAGAGCCTCACACCGACCTTGTCACCACGATATGGAAACAGCTGTCGGCCTTAGCCCCACTTCCTAGAAAGTCGAACAGGCTATATCAGGCTCCAGAGGGTGTTGATTTCCTGGATTCTCACCCTCGTGCCAACTCGGTCGTGATTAGCGCCGCTCACGGCTGCTCGGTGAACCCAAAACATCTTAGCTCGTCACCTCCTGATAAGGAATCTTGCCTTCTGGACCAGTACGAGAGAAAGATTTACGCTTCCTCCACACTGGGGATTAGGGCCCTGAACTACGTCGGCCACATGGGGGACTACCAGAAGGCCATCCTTACTCAGGTGGAAGCCAAGCTGGACTCCTTTCCTGACTCCCAAGTCAAACAGGAGTTGGCTGATCTCGTCTGCTCTGCTCGTTCGGCCAGTCGCCACATGCTACGTGCGACATATGACGCAGTGGACACTGCTGGGCAGAGCTCAGCTTTCGCCATAGGCCTACGGCGGCATGCTTGGCTCTGCGTGTCAGGTCTGGTCCCGGAGGTGCAATCTGCTATCCAGGAATCACCTTTCCGGGGGTCGGTGCTTTTCGGGGGTGATGTCAAGGACGTCATTACCGATTTGCAGGAGAAGGGGACGGCTCTGAAATCAGTTGATTCCATGTACCATCCCCATCAGCAGCAGCGCCGTCCCTTTTGCAGACGGAATCGGTCAAAGGCGAAACCCCAGGGAATGGGGGCCACAAAACGTCGGGCCCCCGTGGCTGCTAACCCCCCCGCCCAAAAAAGCAGCAGATGCTTCAGCTGCGGCGCTGCCCCACACCACCTGACTCCTTTCCTCTCCTACTGCCTCCAGACTCCCTGGAGGAACCGGTAGGAGGGAGGTTTTCTCTCCACCTTCCGGGATGGGAGAGGATAACCACGGATTCTTGGGTGCTCCAACTCATAGCAGAAGGACACTCCATAGAGTTTCTTCAGAAACCACCCCGCCACCCCCTCCCCTCTGAAATCGTCGTATTCATGGGAATACCTTCCTTTGGTCCAGGAGGAAATCTCAGCTCTTCTGCTGAAGCAAGCGATAGAGCCCGTCCCCCTTCATCTTCAGGGGACGGGTTACTATTCCCATTTCTTCCTGGTCCCAAAGAAGACGGGAGATCTCAGACCGATTTTAGATCTTAGTTCCCTGAATCTTTATGTAGAGTACAAAAGGTTCAGGATGCTCTCTCTGCAGAGCCTTCTGCCCCTCCTCCGGCCGGGTCAATGGCTTTGTGCCCTGGATATGCAGGATGCCTATCTGCACATTCCCATTCACCCATCCCATCACAAATACCTTCGTTTTGCGTTCCAGGGGTACCACTACTAGTTCAAGGCGCTCCTGTTTGGTCTATCCTCGGCCCCCAGTATTTACCAAATGCCTGGCAGTGGTGGCGGCCCACCTGCGTACCAAGGGAGTACAGGTGTTCCCTTACCTGGACGACTGGCTCCTGGCAGCCTCATCCAGGGAGGAACTCCTGCGTTTCCTTTCCCTCACCCAGCAGGTTTTTGCCTGCCTGGGTATTACCATCAACCATTCCAAGTCTCATCTGGACCCTTCCCAGAGGCTACAGTTCATTGGGGCGATCCTCGATTCGACCATGGGCAAGGCCCTCCTGCCTCCAGACAGGGCAGCCTCCCTTCAGACCCAGATATGTCTGTTACCCGACCGCAGGATGGTCTCGGCAAGGTCGGTCCTTCGCCTTCTCGGGCTCATGGCGGCTGCACATGAGGATCTCTGTGGACTCTACGCTCTCAGTGGGATCAACTAGTGGACGACCTAGATCACTCAGTTCTGATCTCATCGCTGATGATGCGAGACTTGCAGTGGTGGATGGTTCGAGAGAACCTGTTTCAGGGGGTTCCTTTCTTTCATCCTCCCCCTCCCAGACTCTAACCACAGACGCCTCGGGCAAAGGTTGGGGAGGCCATCTAGGCCCTCATCGGACCCAGGGCTCTTTGTCCAGGCTAGAACAAGCTCTTCACATAAGTGTGCTCGAGCTTCGGGCAGTGTTGTACACTCTCCAAGCCCTTCACCAATACATCCTTCCCGGCCACCTAGCCGTCCAGACGGACAACATGTGCGTAGTGTGGTACATCAACAAATAGGGAGGAACTCGGTCCTACCTTCTATGCAGGGAGGCAATGAGGGTTTGGGATTGGGCAACACATCACGACCTTCACCTCACGGCGATTCACGTTCCAGGTGTCGACAACACCCTGGCAGACGAGCTAAGTCGCTCTTCTGCTCTGACTCACGAGTGGGAACTGGACCAAGGGGTCCTAGACAATATCTTCCAACTTTGAGGAACACCACAGGTCAACCTGTTCGCATCCTCCCAAAATGCAAAACTTCCCACCTTCTGCTCGCTCGTTCCAGAGCGAGGCGCTTTCTGGAACGACGCTCTGTCTCTAGACTGGAAGGACAGATTCGTCTATGCCTTTCCCCCAATTCCTCTTATCCCACGAGTCTTGCAGAAACTAGCTTCAGAAGGAGCAATAATGATTCTGATTGCTCCTTTCTGGCCCAGGCAAATCTGGTTCTCTCTTCTACAACAATATTCAGAGGATCCTCTTTTTCACAGAGAGGGTTGTGGATGCATGGAATGGCCTTCCGGAAGAGGTTGTGGAGTCAAAATCAGTGGTGGAATTCAAGCATGCATGGGACAGTCATAAGGCCATTCTAGGGGGTTGGGGTAGGAAGAAGTAGGCTGCTGGTTAACTAGGATCTGCAGCTTATCCAGTAGGCAGGGAAATGGGCAGACTGGGTGAGCCAAGTGGTCCTTATCTGCCATCAAATTCTATGTTTCTATGTTTCTGTATGTTTCTTTTCCGCAATCTCGAGGTTTGTTGACCCAGGATCAGGGGACCCTGGTCCATCCAGGCCTCAAATCCCTTCAACTGCATGCATGGCTCCTGCAGACCTAGCCCAATCCCGTTTTGGGGTGTCTCCCAAAGTGGTGGAGATTTTAGTGGAGGCCAGAAAACCCTCCACCAGATCCACTTATGCCATGAGGTAGAAAAGATTCACTATTTGGGCTGCCTCCAAGAACGTGGAGCCCTTCTCCTGTTCAGCGGGGCTTCTGCTGGAGTATCTACGTCATCTGTTCGACCTGGGTCTCAGCCATTCCTCTTTGGAGGTACACATAGTGGCCATCTCGGCCTATCATGTTCCCTTCGCAGACAAGCTTTCGCTCTACTGGAGGTCTCTAAGACCTTTCTCAGAGGGGTCCTCCATTTGAGGCCCCCCATCCGTACTCCTGCCCCCTTGGGACTTGAATTTTGTTCTCGAGAAACTTACCCTTCCTCCTTGAACCTGCAGCTTCTGCAGATTTGAAGTTTCTTTCGTGGAAGACGCTCTTCTTGGTGGCCATTACTTTGGCTAGAAGAATCTCCGAGCTCCAGGCCCTGATGTGTAAAATTCCCTACTTGATTTTTCACAAGGAACGAGTTGCTCTTCGCACAAATCCTAAGTTTCTACCTAAAATAGTAGCAGAGTCTACCTTAAATCAGTCCATAGAGCTACCTGCCTTTTTTACTCAGTACTCTAACCAAGGGGAATATTTACTCCATACTATGGATGTTCACCGGATTCTGAGATACTACACCAACAGGATGAAGGATCTCAGAAAGACTGATCAGTTGTTCGGCTCTTTTGCTCACAAAAAGGAAGGCAATGCAGTTTCCAAGCAATGCCTGTCTAAGCGGTTGGCTCATTGCATCACTTTCTGTTATGACAAGTACCATAAGACCCTCCCGGGTCAAGTCAGAGGCCACTCCACAAGAATGTGTCTGCGGCAGACATATGCACTGCCGCCACCTGGACTTCCATCCATACCTTTACAAAACACTACAGTTTGGATATTGCCTCTCGCCGTAGAGCAGGCTTCGGGCTAGCTGTTTTGCAAGGCCTCCTGTCTTGAGGCTTGCACAGCTAGAGCTACTTCTTGGAGTAGTTTCCTCCTCCCGGTGCCTTTTCTTTATTCCAGACTGCTTGGGATTCAGTCCTATATGTAATTACCTACTGCAAAAGCCCTCTTGAAGTAAGATAGTACAGTTACATAAGAACTTACCGTAACAGTAGATCTTCGAGAGAGGCTCTTGCAGTAGGTAATACCTTCCCGCCCTCCATCCCCCTAGGCTTTTTCAGCTCCTTTTCTATATATAGAAATATCCGTTTCTCTCTCGTCCGGCCTCTTTCGGCCTGTGGCGGGAAAGAACTGGAAGGCGTACATCCGGGACCGCCCCTTTATACCGACGTCTCCTGGCGCGGTCACCAACGTCAGGCGGTCCCTGCATCAGGGAACTGCTAGCTAGAAATTTTCTGTAGGGTCCTGCCAGCGTCAGTCCCTATATGTAATTACCTACTTCAAGAGCCTCTCTCTCGAAGATCTACTGTTATGGTACGTTCTTACGTAACTGTACTTTCTGCATGGAGCCCCACTCTTTTGTACTCTATGAAGAGAATATTATTTTTTTTTTTTTTTTACTATGTTTCTTGCCCCTCAGCCTGGAACTCTCTCAGGCCTACTGCTCACGCTAGCTTGCTCTACCTCCCGCTGTGTTCCCCGATCATCTTCAAGGTCGTTGTGGTTCCCCGGTAGGGCAGGTCAACTTGGAGGGACCGCGGGGGCAGTGGCAGAGAACCAGCGTTGGGAGTGTGGCAGTGGCTGTGGCAGGGGCCGTCACCTATCCAGGGCTGGAGGGGGTACTTTGGTAGTTAGCCCCGAGATCCCCCCTCCCCCCTGCGTGGGCACGTCTGACGCCGGCACATGGCAACCCTGCCTATGTCGGCCATGCTGTGGCGTGCAGCCCGGCAGCTCGATGGTGCCGCGTCCCTATCCCTCCCATCCGGAGAGGAGAGCTACCCTGAGGGCGCTCCATCCATCTCCCTCCCCTGCCGACCCCCGACTTCCAAGCTCGCTCCCAAACTCGGGTTGGCGCAGCGCGAGGTGTGGCGTCCAGCGCCTCAACCCTCATCGCCACCAGGCCGGACTGAAGAGAATATTCTTGAAGATCAGGAGTTACGGTAATTAACTTTCTTTTACTATTCTGAATGCAACGTGGCCACTTTTCCGTATTGTTCCAGTAATTTAGAATTTCAGTAGTAGTACTGTAGCGACCACACAAGACAGTTGAAGTCTGTACAATATAAACAGGTTTGTATAAGAAAACGTGGTTCGCTGGAAGAAGAAATGTAGCTGGTGCCTTTTACTTGTTCAGTTTATTGCAGCACTGCCCTTGCAGTGTTAATTCTAGGCTCATTCTCTGCAAAAGAGCTTTCATAACAGTTAGGGGTCTGTATCTGCCAGACAGTAACAAGTAACAAATAACAAATGCAGGGATTTATGCAGATGTGACCTCCTGAACAAGGCTGTTCATTTAAAACCGCTTGTGTTAGCAACATGAAATGTTTTAGAACACGGGATTTCTTGAAAGCGAGACACATTAAAATCGGAACAAAGACTTGATCAATATTAAAGCTTCTGCTAACTGCATGCCAATACTGCTATTGAAATCATGCCGATGTATTTATAGATTACTGGCCACGGTCTGCCACATATTTGGCATATCTTTTCTGATTACTAGTGCAAATGATGGTCTTGCAGTTAAATATGAAATGTCAGTGTTCACTACTTGCCGCCTTGGTATAAAACAAGAATGTTGTACAGGTCCCTAACAACAAAATGTTTAATAAAACCAACCATCCAGAAGCATCTAAATGTGGGTTTCACTTGTACATAAACCCCCAGCTTCTGATAACTTAAATACTCCATGGACGAGTTCTTATCCTGACAGAAAAATCAAGTACTGTTCATTCCGTAGTAAAAAAAAAAAAAAGGGCAAGTAATTTCCCCGACTCTCTCTGTGTAATCAGTATTGTCTGACCAGCAGTATTCTTCAGTCTGTTTGGCAAGATAGTGCAAGGAGACAGTGAGGCGCGGCTCTTTTTATACCTCGCTCAGTACATATTTACAGTTGTATGAGAACTCCAGCATCTCTAATAGCTCCCTGGTAATTATGGAGGTACAGACTGTAGGGCTGCACTGAAAAGCCTCATGGCAAATGTCCCAGAAGGTTGGGTGTTGGGAGGGGAGAGGGACTCAGATGTTTTCCTTTACTGTGTAACTCCAGCCTGATTCCAATATCGCTTTTCAAATTATGAACAGATGCTTCCATCTTTGTTTTTTGTTGTTTTTTTTTCTTTCTCTCCTTGTTGAGAAAAGAGACTCCGTTAAGAAAGTGTTAGGCCTCAAGTAATGCCAGCGTGTTAGTTACAGAATAAGTTCAAGCTTGGAGACTTCTGATAGTGCTACCCACCCCCACCCTGAAAAGAAAACAAAACTTTGTTTCCTTTATTCTTACACACACGCTCTCCCACACAGTTTCCCAAAAAGTAGTTTTGTAAATAGTTTGCATGTAGACATTTGTTGCAAAGATGCAACATTTCTAGGGCCAGTGGCCATGAAGGGAGCATAGTCTAGTGGTTAGGGCACTGGCTTGCGAATCAGGAGATCGCAGGTTCAAACCCTTCTACAGCCAAATACTGACTGTGTAACCTTGAGCAAATCCATTAACCTCCTGGTGCTCCAGACCACCCAGCTGCAGAAATGGGAAGCAAGATAAGCACTAGAAATGAGATGTGTATCTCAGCGGGACTGTCCTGGGTAAATACATCGTAAATTATAAAAAAATTCTAACAAGCTTAAGTAGTCAGCACCCAGGAGTCAACCTGATCAGACCAAACTGCAGCTGCATCCTGTCAGACTTTTCTTTTCCACTGAAGAGATTGGTCACTCCAGATCTGCTATGCATTTCCACATTTTTTTTCCAGTTTTGTTTATGGCTTCATCTTTCAACTCTGTCCCACTTCAGTACCAGCATTGATCCCACTACCATTGAAGAGTTTTGTTTTTTTCTGTATTTTGATCAAGGTTTTTCCCATCATGGCTTCTACACTGAACCTACAATCCACTCATAATTCTCACTCAAAATTCTGAAACGTTGTACACTCCCTTCTTGACCCACTTACCCAGACTGTCCCGCCAGTCCTCACTGTGGATGGATCACTGGTCGCTTATCCCTCCTCAGTCACAGCCATATTTAACAGATTTTTCACACGTGCACTCCCAGCCGATCGTCCATCTGCCCCAGCCATTCTTTACCCTCCCTTTCGCTCAGAGGATACCACTGCCCCCCCCCCCATCTCCCCTCAGGTAGTTTACCTTGCTCTTATGTTCCGCAACCCTGCTAAATCCAGTCCAGATGGCCTCGACCACAAGCTTTTCCATATCTCTGCTCCTGCTGCTGTCCTCCCCCTCTTGCACCTTCTAAACCTCTCCTTCTCCTCTGGCATAGTCTCTCTGGCCTGAAAAGTCGCAAATGCTCTTTCCATACACAAAAGCAGAGTCCCTTCTTCCCCTGGAAACTACCAGCCATATTTCTCATCCACACCCTAGCTAAGTTCCAGGAGTCAGTTGACTACTCCAGGCTTGCCGATTTCTTAACCTTCTCTGATACTCTTTCTCCACGTCCAGTCAGTTTCAGAAAATGTCACTCCAGTACTTCCTCCCTATTATGGATAACTGACTTCATCCTCTCTGGGATGGGCCATGGTCATATCACCGCCGTCATTTTCATAGACCTGGCCAAAGCCTTTGACTCCATGTTCCACTCTTTCCTCCTAAACAAAGTTGCGCTCTGCAGGTTTAACTGCCTCTGCCTTAAAATAGTTCAGTTCCTTCTTTACAGGTAGGCTACAGTCGGTACAGGTGGGAAATGTCCTATCGCCCCCTCTTCTGATCCTTGCAGGAGTACCACAGGGATTAGTCCTTGGCCTGATCCTCTTTTCTCTGTTCATAAATGACCTTCAAACAACATGAAGTCTTGCTGTAGTCTGACTATTGCAGTTAGCCCCAGCCTTTAAACTGCCCTGGAGAACAAAGGGTTAACTTTCTATGCAGAGCATAGAATGCTGAGCTCGAACTCAGTTGAGGTCTCTGTCTGGAGCCCTGTGAAATCCAATCGTCAGATTCTTTACTCTGCCTCACTGAACAGTCGCTTCAGAGATTTCTCCTTCAGCTCAGTTCGAAAGTCGGTTAAAGTCTCGGTTAAGTTGTCGGTTTTTACCAAATTTATTTCTGCATAGTCGGTTCAGTCTCTGTCTGTGGTACCGTGAGTACTAGATAGGTTTTGTTCTGTTTCTGTGTGGAAATTGTAAAGTGTTAGATCGGTTCGGTTGAACTGATCATTTGTATTGAATCCTTGTGTTTTACCCACAGCAAGTGCTTACTTCTCTAGGATTTCTTCTTAACCTTCCCAAGTCAGTTCTCGAGCCAGTGCAGCTCCTTACCTTTATAGGGGCAGAGCTGGATACTGTCAAAGCAAGAGTTCTTATAGAACTGTTCTTCCTTCAGCCTTCAGGTGTCTCGATCAGCAAGGCATTTCCTCCAGCTCTTGGGCCACATGGCAGCCTCTACAGCAGTGGTCCAAGGGGCAAGATTCCAGATGAGGGACATTCAGTTCCATCTGAGGCCTTTGGTCCCAAAGAAGGATTCCCTTACCAAACTGATCCAGTGACCCAGACCTGATCCAAGCCCTTCAGTGGTGGCAGGATCAGGACAATTTAAAACAGGGTCCCATTTACCACTCAGTCTCATTCAGTGGTCCTTACCGGATGCTTCCCTCCTGGGCTGGGAGCCCATCTGAGGCCCTCACTGCCCAGGGATTGTAATCCCTCAGGAATCTCTTCTCCATATCAATCTCCTGGAACTCAGGGCAGTTTTCTGGCCCTGCAAGCTTTCTTTCAGTCAGTGCAGAACAAGGTGGTTCAAGTCAGAACAGACAACACCACCGCCATGTGGTACATCAACAAGCAGGGGAGACACGCGGTCTACGGCCTTGTGCACAGAAGCCATGAAGTTGTGGTCCCTGGCTTATTCCCTGCAAACCTCTCTGATAACAGTCCACCTTCCAGGGAAGGACAGTGTGCTAGCAGATGCACTGAGCAGGATTTCACAGGGCCATCACGAATGGTCCCTGGACCCTCTGGTCTTGAAGGTGATTTTTTTCAAGGTGGGGCACTCCAGAGATAGATCTCTTTGCAGCCCCAGACAATCACCAACTTCCTCTTTTGTTGCAGACCCCCAATCTTGGTCACAGTCCCTCTGGATGCTCTGATTCTGAACTGGGAAGGAAAATTTCTGTATGCTTTCCCTCCCTTTCCTCTACTATTCAAAGTTTGTCAAGATAAAGTCACAACCTTGCAAAGCGATTCTGATTGCTCCAGATTGGGCCAGCCTTGGTACCCCCTGTTACTGTCCCTAGCAGTCCGTCTTCCCCTGTCTCTTCCCAGGAATTACAACCTGGTAACCTCCTCTCAGGGGAGGATTTGGTACACCAATCTTCAGTCTCTCAATCTCAAGGCATGGCTCTTGAAGAGTTAGAGTATGCAGATTTGCATCTGTCTCAGGGTTCTGGACATCCTCAAAGCGCCTCGAAAGTTCTCCACTAGAAAGACCTATAACTCCAAATGGAAGAGATTCAGCATTTGGTGTTCTGAACAGCATATTTCCCCAGACACTGCTGAATTGCCTACAGTTCTGGATTATATGGTCCATCTTAATGGCCTAGGCCTCAGACCAGCTATTCTCGAAGTTCACTTGTCAGCTGTCTTTGCTTTTCTGTCAGTGGGGAAGTCTTCCTCACTATCATCTCATCCTGTGTTCCGTAAATGTTTCAAAGGATTGCTTCATACCAATCCTTCATTCAAAGACCCTGCCCCTGCCTGGGATTTAAATGTTTGTATTGCTCAATTGATGCAACCTCCCTTTGAGCCTATGTCCTCAGTAGAGCTTAAGTACTTGACTTGGAAAACTGTGTTTTTAGTAGCCAGTACCTCTGCCAGACTTATCAGTGAACTGCAAGCCCTGTCAGTGGAACCTGATTTTTATCTCCTTTCATAGGGATAAAGTGGTCCTTAGAACCAGTAGAAGGTTCTTGCCCAAAGTGGTTTCAGATTTTCACCTGAACCAGTCTGTCTCTTCCTGTTTTCTTCACTGATCATTTCTCTTCAGGAGAGAGGAGGCTACACAGTTTAGATGTTAAAAGGGCCGTTAGCTACTAGATAGAGTGTAACAAGGGTCACAGGTTTGATTCCCTCCAGCTGTTCCTCACTTATGGAGATGTGGGGAAGGGCAAACCTGCCACCAAGAGAACTGTTGCCAGGTGGATCGTATCTTGTGTACAATTCTGCTATGAGAAACTAGGAAAAATTCCACCCTCAGGCCTGAGGGCTTACTCCACCAGAGGTACAGCTGCTTCCCTGGCTGCTGCCAGGGAAATTCCTCTCTTAGAAATTTGTCAAGCAGCCACTTGGAAAACAGTCCATACCTTTACCAAGCATTACTCTCCGGATATCCAGGCTAGGAGTGATGCTCGGTTCGGCACAGCAGTACTTCAGAGCCTATTCCCAAAGTAGGTTCTGTCCCTCCTCCATGGAGGTACTGCTTGGTAGTCTGCAATAGTCATAATACAGCAAGACTTCTTGTTGTTTGAAGAAAAAATTACTCACCTTAGTAATTGTTTATTCTAATGGAGTGTTGCTGTATTCTGACCTCCCTCCCTGCCTCCCCTCTCAGAACCTGTTTTTGGGAAGTGGGTGGGCAGGTGCAGTGTTGCATCTCAAGGGTGCTCCTTTTACACCCTCTTTTTTTTGGTTTGGGTGTTTGTTTTATCTTTATTTATGAATAGGTACTGTATGTCAAAGCGGGAGCCACCCCCTGCACCCCCCCAAAAATAAATATAAACAGCTCCACCCGCACGGCATAGTAAGGAACAAGGGAGCAGGAGGTAGTGGGAGCTGATCACCTCACCCACAGTTGCACATTCACTGGAGTCCGGATCGCAAAGAGTGCTTTCACCCTAAGGACTTCACTCTCATCACCCCGCTCTCGTTCCTCCACTCTGTTGTCGGGATGCCCACATCTGATGCCTAGGCCCCTCCCCAGCAAGACTTTCATAATGTGCTTAACTGATTTCATGCTTACCAACTCGGGGTTAATACCAAAAATAAAATTATCTCCATGACCTTCGGCACCAGGCAAAAATTGGCCAGGCTCCCCACACCACCAGTTTTCACCACCCCAGAAGACACCCCCTTCAATGTGGTCCCAACGTTCAAATACCTTGGGGTTTGTCTTGACTCTAATCTTGATTTCTCAACCCATATACTGTAGAGGCTATTTACTCCAAACTTCAGCCAAAGCTTGGAGCGTAATATCATAATAAAGATTGCCTCTCCCTTCCTGTTCATCATGATTTGATAACAAAAATTATTCTCCCGATATTCGATTATGCTGACATTGTCTGTGGCTCCGCTCCTGCTGTGTCCCTTGTTAGACCGGATGCTCTAATTCTTTTTGTTGCTCTACCACAAACTCTCCTTTTCATATACATCACTGCCATCTTTACTCCTCTCTCCCAATTCCCCCTACCACAAAGGCGCCTGGCCCACAGTCTAGCCTTTATGTAAAATACTGGTTTGGGACCCTTCCATCCTATCTCTTCTTTCCCCCACTACACCCACCTCTTACTCTCTGCTCTCCAGTTATTCTCGCTCTTTCGCCCTCCCCCATCCCCGCTCTTATGCTGGCCAGTCGGCTTTCTCCTGTTGCCTCCCCTTCCTTTGGAATCAACTCTCCTCTTCCATTCGTCTCACCCCCATGTCCCATGCCCTTAAGCGTCTGCTCAGACTCATGCCTGATGGTACTTGCTGCTGTCCCTTAACCTTCTAGCCTCCTCATCCCTATGATCCTGTACTAGCAGGTAAATGGCTTATGTTTGCCCACGTAACGCTGTGCTCCATCTAGTTTTGCTGCTTTTGTCTATTTAGCCAAATTTGTGCAAACTTGCATTATCAGCTTTGCTACATTTGTTTAACTAAATGTATGTACATTTTTCTCACAAATTGTATTATGTATATGTGTCATATTGTTTATATTTTATCTCCCTTTGTTTGTATCTGTTTTCCTGCCCCCAGGTCACACCTGGACACAAGCCTCAGCTCAGTGTTCCTTTCCGTTACCAAATTTTAAATAAAAAAAAAAATTACATGTGTGAACCATAGGTGGCTTGAAAAAGTGCAACAGGTGGAAAAAAACGTATGTCTGTGGCAGACAGGCAGAGTGAGTGCCTGGAGCCTGACTGCGTCAAGCTCACTTACTGTACCATCTGTAATAAGATCACCAAGAAGTCCATGAAGATCAGGCTGTCATGGTTGGCATTATCTTCAGATAAGTCCTCACTCCACACCATCAGTTAAACAATGATACTGGCCCTCCAGAAAGGATCGATCTCACCCCACAGGTTGGGTATACAGCAGCAGGTCTTCAGTTCATAGCGGAGGCACTGGCATCAGGACTGTTCCAGCACCAGTCCCCATTTTGTCTTCCTCACTGGCTACCACGCCAAATGGTTGTCTGAGCAGTCCTAGCATCAGTCACCATGTGAGCATCCACTGAACAGGAAAATCCTAGCACTACTGTAACATTAGTGTGGAAACAGAGGCACTGACAAATACAGGACTATTTTGCAAACATTTATTAATGTCGATACATGCAGTGCAACCACACAGAAAACTGCCTATCTGTGTCTTAACAATGCTGATAATGAGTTAATTTAAAGACATACCATTTTTTGCAAATAGGCTAAAGTTCTCAGTGCTAAGATTCTAAAACGCAAACAGTAACTATGTACAGATAAGCACATAGATCTCCATGACAGTCGATAGCTACAGACTGGAATTTCATGTGGGTCTCGCCAGCTGCAGCTATTTAATATTCTGATCTCTACACATACTGTAGTTTTGTTTGCTTGTTTTACATGGCATCTTAGCACAGAGCACTTCAGAAGATCTATATAAAAATTGTACTGTGCCTTTTAAATGAACTCGCTATGAATATGGTTCGGGCACAGATGGGTGGGACTCCTGAGAAGGCATTGTGTTGTTGATACGAAATGCTTGGTCATAGTGGGGAATTGCAGCTATGCATTTTTTTCCACGCTTTGATTTGCACAACAATAAAGTAAGTTGTCTTTGCATATCCAGAAAACTGTGTGATCTTGTTGACTTTATAGCAAGCAAGCTGGTTTCATTCCAAAACAGAACAGTGGACAGGGGCCAGGCAGTGGACATCCTCTACCTGCATTTCATCAAAACCTTTGACTCTGTACCACACAGGAGGTTGATCAGGAAATCAAAGGACCTCGAAGTAGGAGAAAAGATGGTTAAGTGGATGGAAAATTGGCTAAAGAGTAGGTCACAAAAGGCGATAGTGGGAGGAAAGTTGTCTAATACCAGGGTGGTAACAAGTGGCATCCCACAGGGCTCAGTGCTAGGGCCAGTGCTATTCAACGTGTTCATTGATGACATTGGAGATGGCATCGGGGCAAAATGTGCCTGTCTTTAGATGACACCAGGCTCTGTGGGAGAGTGGACACAGCAGAAGGAATACAAGACATTAAGGAGGACCTAAGAAGACTTGAGATGTAGACTGGGATCTGGCAACTGGGCTTAAGTGCCAAAAAATGCAACGTCATGAACACTAGAACCAAAAACCCCAGGACAATGTACTACCTGGGAGTGGTCCGAGTACTTTCCACAGTGGAGGAAAAAGATCTAGGAGTGATGATATTTGGTGACCTAAAGCACTCTGTGCAATGTAGGAAGGCAGTGGCAAGGGCAAACAGGATGCTGGGGTGCATAGCATAGCAATATAGGAGACAGGAGGCGATTCTGCCCTTGAGTGTCTGGTTAATTTCGCATTTGCGTAAGAGCGCGGTACAAATCTGTGTGGACACAACCAAGAAAAAGGACTGGTTATGAGCACGACACATTATAGCGCTATCCAGGTAGTTGCTGTCATGCTAGTGGAGTAGGAGAAGAGCCCAGTTGTGAGCCTGCTGACCAAGCTGCCGCCGTAGCATAGTGGCTATGGTCACAGGCTATGGAGTGGCTGACCTGGGTTCAGTTCCTACCTGTTTATTTTTTTATATATATATATTCCATGTGTCAGTATGACTTTGTTGCTGTTGCCCTTTCCTGGACGCTCTCTCCTCTCCCCCACTGCCGACTTTGGAGTTGACGCCATTTTGTTTTCACGTCTTTTGACCACGCTGTTTCACCGGCACTAAGTTGGCGTAGAACCCTGCCCTTGTATAGGTCTCTGGTGAGGCCACATCTGGAGTATGTGGTGCAGTTCTGGTGCCCTTACCTCAAAAAAAGATATCAACCTGATGGAGACAGCCCAAAGGAGGGCTACAAAGATGATTGCGAGGCAGCAGGGTACTTCCTACGAGTAGAGACTGGGGACCCTGAACATGTACACCCTGGAGGACAGAAGGGAGCGGGGAGACAAGACTGAGACCTTCAAGTACTTGAAAGGGGTCAATAAAGTGAACAAGGAGTTTCTTTCCAGGCTAAGCAGCAACAAAAATATGAAGGGACACAGCCATAAGCCATGGGGGGTGGGTTTAAGAGGGAGGTCAGGAGACATTTCTTCACATAAAGGGTGGTGATCGAGTGGAATACACTGCCAGAAGATGTAATCTCAGCGAGGACGGTGGTTGGCTTTAGGAGGGGCTGGGATAGATACTGCAGTGGATAAGGGACATGGGAAGGGAGAAGATAGTGCATGGAATTGTCAGGGAGGAGAGCAGGGACAATAGCCTGATCTATAAACCCTGTGCATCAAGCAGACTAGATAGAACAGAAGGTCTAATTCTGCTGGCTAATTCGTATGTTCGTGTGATTCTTTAGCAAAGGCACAGTGTCTTTTCTTCTTCTTCTGTCACATAGATTCTGAACTGAAAAGTGTGAACATGGTGTTGGAATTATCATCATCATTACTGCATTGTGCGGTATTAAGGGTGGACCGATGAGTGAGGTATTGGAATGCTGATTTCTCCAACAGTCTGTGCTGATGTCGCAGCTCTGAACTTTGCCAGTGAGTCCCTAGGAAGTTTGCATCTTACCCACTTGTTATCAATTCCCAGCGACAATACTAAAGCTAACAAAAAAAGAAATTACAGTAAGTCTGATAGAATTTCTTCTGTCATGTCGCTTGTTCCTGCTGCAAAGTCATAATCCTTGACGTATGACATCACAAACTGTTACGGAAATAATTCTGAGGTTCAAGCAGAGGATTATGATTTCAGAATAGGAAAATATCAGAAGCAGGTGATGTATGAAGGGCAAAGGGCCTGGTTTCATGGAAACAATTATAGTAATAAAAAAAGTTTACGTTCCGGTTGGAATACCAATTTTGTAGAATGTTAGAGAGTTTAGTCCTGCTGTTAGAACAGTAATTATTTTGCAGAGACATGGCAAATCACTTAAATGTCTTGTTGCATTATTTGCATCATAGAGGTGAGGGAAGACTGCTGAAGAGGTTTAATTAAGCAATAAGGCATGACAGGGTGTGTTATTGTGTAATATCACGCCTTGAGTGGTTGAGCACAAGGCCGCAGGCCAACATAGGCATAGTTTGACTTTTGACATTTTGTGGGGCGGGGGCAGGGGCCCTGGTGGCGGATGCAGTGTGTAGAAGGTGGGACCATCTGGGACGCACCCTAAAGATTTTAAACAGGTTAACACAAACTATCTTGGAGGACAGAGAGAATAAATCAATGCTGTTGTTTTGTTTGCTGCTATAAAGCTCCTCATTTGAAAGTGACCCCCTAATAACACCACAAATTGAAACTGAAGTCCCCCCCTCCCCAAAGTGTGCCTTCTCCATGGAGCAGTCAAACAGCCATGGTCCACCAGCACTTGCACAGTCATCTTCAAACCATTACCTCACTCAAGGCCACGCAGGCTACAGCAGTGGTGCCCCAGCGGTATGCCACCAAACCTGTCCCCACTGAAATGTCAGATCAGCTTTCAGTGGACATCTCTGTCTGGCCAGCAGTCACTTGGTACTCTGAAACAAGTAATGACATGACATCTGTTTTTACAGGTTTCGCGTCACTCGCACACCCACCGGTACAGAATGGAATAAACAGTAGCTAGCTAATAATGTATACATAACAAACCCCAGCCAGCCTCCCTGGAAGGTAAAATCCACAATACAAAACATGGGTCAGTTGTTGTGCTTGTTTTAAATTTAAGTGGTGAGACTGATGGTGTAGCACGTAGTGGAAACAAGGAGTTAGTCTAGATTTTTTTATGTGTAATTAAAATTACTGGAAAATGTGTAAGGAATGACAAATTTGCCCCTCTGCCTCGCCCATGCAGGCCGAGTGTGTCCAACAGTCCAAATATTTTTTCCACCACATGGTGGAGCTGCTGCCAGAAAGATCCTGCCTGCTGAGTCTCCCAAGCTTTTTCTTGTTTTTCTGCTGTGTGCTGTGTCATATCAGTTTCCCATCTGCCTTTCCCGGAGATTGGCTTCCACGTACTAGTGCATGGTACTTGAAGGGGACTGTCTGTTTTTTCCTATGGCTGGTTTTAAATTCAGTCTGTTTTTTTTTTTGTGGCTGACATGTCTTTCAGCGTGTGTACATTACGACTCTACAGTGCGCACGCACTGACACAATCTTGACACCGAGCAAGAGAAGGAAAAGCCATTTCTTTTCTAACCCCCCCACCCTTTGCCCCTCTATCTAGGGGCATAAATTCTATCGCAGATGGTCCAGGGGCATTACACCCAAGCTAATGCACTCCCAAACAAGGCAGGAAAACTGTGGTCCGACGGTGGGGGACCGACCTTACTGGTGACTCCATTCAACCATGCACTCTACATCTCACTAGCCGAAAATCTAGATTCTCCCCAGACACTGACACCAGACCAGGATGTCCATGCTGCAGCCTCCTGACTCCTCGAGCCCCAGAGCCCCTCGATCCCGCCTAAAGCATGATGGTGAATTCATCTGGAATCAAAACTTATGAGAATTTAATTCAGACACAAGGAGGTGGGGGGGGGGGGATTCCATTTCATTCAGTCCCCATTCCAACTTTAATACGACACATGACTAGCAGTTTCTTCCCAACTAGCTTCTTTATTTAGGTCCTTCACCTCAAATGATTTTAGCAATGCAGGGGTCACATTCTTCATGTAAATAAATAAAGCAGCTCCGTGGGGCTATTTGAACCTTTGTACAAAACAGTTTGGCTGGACTTTTAAGAGCAGCGACATGATGGATTACATGCAGTGCAAGCAAGGCTTCTCCACTTCTAACTTCTTGGATGTTTTACCCAAGGCACCTCTTGACTTTTCTGCCCCTTGGGCCTTGCCCCAAACCTCAAGGGGCACCAGAATTTTTGTCCTTCGACCCAGGCCCTGTAACACACTCCATCTCAGTTAACCCTGCTGGTGCTACCAAACTTGTAGCACCTGTTCTCTCCTTTTGGCTCAGCCTTTCTGCTGTATGGCTCCACTGGTGCAGTGGCCCCAAAACCTGGCCCTGCTCCAGTACTCCAGCCCCCTGCTACTGGCTGCTCTGTTATAGGAGAGCACCTGGGCACTGCCACCGCCCAGGCCCCTCTCAAACTGCCCACCTTCACAGATAGTGGCATTCTCACTTGCTCCGCTTCCAGCTGACCCTTTCCGGGGATTCATGCCCAGGCCCACATCCCTCTTCATACATCCTGGCCTTGTGTTAAGCTACAGCCAGAGACCACACTCCATGGCCTGTCCTGTAACCTGTGACCCGCCCAGCCTTTTAATGCTGGTGCCCCAGGACCTGCCCCTCTAAGCAGGCACCATAATTTGGGTGAAGGTACCACCTGGTTCCATTCTACCCCCCAGGCCACCCTGCCACACCAGGTACGGGGAAGAGCCACTACCACCTGCCTCCCCCCATGGGGACCCTGCCACTGTCCCCAAAGCCCTGGCAGCCTAGGAATCACTTCCATGGGATCTCTACAGGTGCCTGCCTATCCTGGCCACCTACCTTTCCCTGTCCCCAACGGCACAGGACCCAGCTAACCATCCTTCCCCCATGGAGCTCCTTTCCCCAGCTCCTCAATGCCACGTCGCTGTGAAAGCTGTCCTGCCTGCACATTGGCCCACCCGGACTGCCGAGCTCTCTTACTTGACCACCTACTCTGCTCTTCCAGCCCCAGGCCTAAAGCCCAGGCTGGAAAAGGCCCAAAACTTCCTGTGTGCTCCATTATGTACTCCCTAAACCTGGTCTCTGCTGCCTCCTTGAGGAGTCCAGCAACCAAAGTCCCCCAGAGCTCTAATAAATTCCCTAGCTCTGGGGGGAGGGGTGCCTAAAATGGGAGCATAAGCCCCTCCTTTAAGGGGGGCTTACACTTTTTTTCTTAGTTTTTTTCATATTATTTTTGTTCATGTACAGCCGTTTTACTGTGGTGCTGTGTGAGGAAACCAAAAACAAAGCCAACGATCTGTAAGTAAAGCACGGTGCTTTGAAAAGCACACGAGCTCCCGCTGCTGTTCACAGCTTTATTTTTTTGTAGTCGAGTGAAGAGTGAGGGGCTGCGAGAATGAAGCTGTGAGGGCTTCAGTATTTAAACATTGTGGTTGCAGGTGGAGTGAGGGACTGAGTGGGAGGTTCTGAAGATGAGCTTGTGTTTATAACATGAATGCGCCTGGTAGAGGCTAGGGGGTAGTGGGCAGTGATTTCCATTTTATGCTGCCATGTGATGAGGTCAGTTCTTTGCCTGCCCTAGATACAGTGATATTGTTGTCAGAGAGCATCACTATCTCCAGGGCAGTCTGACTTATCAGAATGCAAGAATTATCCTTGCCATTGTATAATAAAGCATTTGCATTTCTGCGCTCCAAAGATGTGCAAAGTTCTGTGGGGGTCCAAGGGTATAACACTAGAGTTTGATAGATATCAGCCTCATTATGCATCTTATTGAAATCACTGGAATGAAACTGTTAAAAAGCATATCTGGATTCTGTTAAAGTGTATGGTTCTCAGTATGCTTCATGTCCCTGGATGCACCCCGTTTGTCAGATGAGGGGGAACAGCTGGGCTGTTTGGCACATACATACTAACTGATCTGTCAAGGGACAGCATTAACATCATCTGTAGAGGCAGCTATTCACCACCCTTGTGGACTAGACATTAGACTGTCTGTGTGAATACTTGCGACTGGGTGATTGGGGGGAAGGGTCAGGGGGGCAAAGGGGAAATATATACGATCTTATTCTGCTGTAACTGTTTTAATTGTATATCTGTTATAATTGCTATTTTACTGTTAGTCTGTTTGCTTTCTGAGGCACTGTGACTGGAATTTTCCAAATGAGCCATATACAGTAAATAAAAAAAGCATCATATGTATATAGTGAAGAACGTTTACTTTAAAAGTTGTCATTTTTCCCATAGAAAAGATTCCATATGGAACCAAGGATTGTTTTCATTCCTGCAGTTAGATATGTATGTTTAATACACACCCTGGAGTGGTTGAAGGGGTGTTATTCTTTACATAATCCATAACTACCATCTACAGAAAATGTTGCGGTTGAGTTATTTAATTTGGTCTGGAACCATGTTTAAAATTTACACAAGACTGGCTGTCCTGGTGGCCCAGTGGCAGCGCACCATGCTTCCCTGCAGGTGACCCAAGTTCAGGAGAGAGCTAAGGTTGCTGTATCAAGCAGCATGCCAGACTGAGGTGGCAGCGTGCCTCAGCTGGGGATGGTTGGCAATGGATTGCAGCAATCTCTGCAGCCAGACCAGGGAGCTGTGTACTTTTGAGGGCAATAAAGGCATGACCCATGCCACGGGTGGAGGGAAGGGATGGTGTGAGAAGAACCCCCCCCCCCCAAACGTCTGAACAGTTCACCTGAACAGGATATATTCCTGATGCCAGAGTATGGCCCTAATGGACAGGAGGAGGTGCAAAAACACCTCTCTAAAACACAAACAAAAAAGTACACAAGGTGGCTGTCCACTGGAAACTACCAAGACTTAAAGATTTATTGCTTCTGGTCATAAGTGACCCCCATTTTTATAACACCATAAATAAAACCTTTAACTCCGAGGTTACAAGAGAGTCCTCGGCATGGATATAAATCCTTAGAAGCATGCAAGCATTTCATGTCTTGCTCTCCATGGCAACCCCCTGGAGCGTTGTTGCAATGTATTAGAATGTACTGTGCCTCTGTAATACATGGCTCACACCAGAAAGAACAGGTTTTCTGCAGAGATGGTAGTAATATAAGCCTTGTTTATGTGAGGACCAAGAAATATATTTAAGCTCCCTCTTAGCTGCTGTGTATTACAGTGCTCTACATGGTGATCAGAATGGTTGCCATAGTGATCTTTGATTAAATTTGGCCACTTCCATTTTGTCTTGGTCATCTTTCTGGTGATTAGAAATGCTGCCTTTTTCAGCCTGTCCCACTGCTATACTGTTGTTGCCAGCCCCTTTGTTCTGTCAGCTGTCCATACTTCAGTATTGTCCACGTGCTGATTGTGAGTGCGCCAATGTGGTTTTGTTTTCCTTCAAATGCTGCATGCCACCACCTCCTCCCACACTCTGCTGCTGAATTCAGTTTGAGGAGGTGCACGTGGGAGGCAGCAGGTAGGAGCACAGATATGCTAATGATGCATCGGGTGCTTCATCGAGGGGATGTCGGACAGACTTGGAGACTTGGCCACGTTGACTGGTGGTGCAGTGTGTGTGTGTGTGTTGGGGGGGGGGTCTCGTGACTGCCTGCTGGGGAGGAGATTTTATCACACTCATGAGGCCCAGGGAGACGGAGACACAGAGGGAGAACAGACTGGAGAGTCTAGGGGAAGGGTGATTGGGAACTGCGAAAACCAGTGGGGTAGTTAGGCTTTGGAGGAGGTGGAGTGAAGACTGGTGACAGAACATGTTGGGATATCTTAAATTTGGTTCTGGCTACTGACATTTTTGACTGGTAGCCAAAGTGACTACTTGTGGAAAAACCCTATGCAGAGCACTGCTGTACTACCACTAGGCAGCAACACACTTAAGATCACTATGAATCCTCTATTTCTCCCTCAGCCTCTGTTGCAGAGCCACGCTCGTGGATTGTGTAATCTCTACTGTTTACTTTTGGAATATTCTTTGATGGCCTTATATTTATTTGTGTTGGGGAAAAGGAATATTAGTACAAGGAGTTCCCTATATTCTGCTACTTGTCTCCAATTGATTAGGCCACGCCTTGGTGAGTATCCTTCTGGCACTGGCCACTATTGCTGTCACAAGTGCAGTATTGGCAGAATTCCCTGACTTTATTAGGAGATTACTGCCTGCTCTGCCACAGTTGGTGACACGGGTTTCTTTCCAGCTGCTGCCTCCAACTTTGCCAACTGACCTTGCTGTGCCTCCTCAGGCCCTTTCTCCAAAGTCTGTGACTCCTCAGCCTCCCATGCCCCAGAAGAAGACGAGGATGTGAACCGCAGTCCTGACCTCCTGGATGAGGAGGATGATTGGGGAGAGGAGGACCCCAATCTTTTCCACCGACCATGGCAGAAAGATTCAGCTGATTCCACTGTGTATTCAGGGAATGAAGATATGGCCATGTGCAGGCCCCAGTCTCCTGAGGACCCTACCTTCTAAGCATGAATGTAACCGATCCAGAAGACGTATTCATCCTTGGAGGAAGAGGATGCTTCAAAAAGTAACCTGTGTGTTTTTCTGGCGGTGGAAACTGCCTCCTCAGTGGTCATCCCTCCTATCCGTGCAGCTCTGGAGGAAGCTACCCTGACTGCCTAGTATAGGTCCCGTACCTTATTAACTGACCCTAGGAGTCAAAGCAATAGCATCTAGCTCCACGGGATAAGAAGTCGATCAAGCAATCAGTCAGACAAAATCTTTATTTATCCAGGCGCTCATCATTGAGAAAAGCTCATTTGCAAGATGGACCTGGTTGGTAAAGCTCAAGTACAATGCAACATACATATGTAAAACACTCATGATAAATTAACACAATTTTCATTATCGGTAACACTCATGATAAAGGATACCATTTTCAAAATCAGGATATAAATAGTCAAAACATAGGTAAATAGATATCAGTAATGAATGTGTAACAATATGAGCAATTTACAATTTGAGCCTGCATGTAACACATAAAGATGCACCTCATACAAATAAACCAGGGCAACAGGGAGGGAGAGGCGACTGGTTACCCATAGGTCTAGGAGAGGTGATATGGTGGGGAGGGGGGATGAAGGGGAATTTAAGGGAGCGAGGAGACGCAGGGGGTATTGGAACTGGACACCCATACAAAGTGAAAAAGAAAAAGGGGGACCAACGGTGATGATGGGTACAGGTTTCGACCAGAGAATACAGACTTCGCTTGCCTTACAGCAAGAGACAGAAAGAATGGACAGGTTGGCTGGTAATCGTACAAGATCGTATTGGTTTATGGCCTATTTACATGCGTCAAAGAAAAGTTCTGTAGCAAATGGGGAAGGGAGGGAGAGAAAAAAAACAGAGTAAGACCTAGTATTAGTGAGAAGGAGAAGGGTACGTCAGCAGCCTGGAAAACAAAACAAAAAAACTAGGGGGGAGCCCAGCACAGTGGAGAGACCTGGGCTACCTGGATGGGACCGGCTAAAATGAAGGATCACGGATACTATGGCTGACTAGGGACGAGGGAAGCAGTTGCAAAGTTTGTGGTGGGAATATAGAGTCTTGAAGAAATATGAGCTAACAGGGCTACTGAGTCACCAGGTTTTTTGTAGTTTATTCCAGAGTGAGGGCAGTAGACAGCTTGTGGCCACTCTACCAAAGCACGATTTAACTTTGGGTATTTTCAAGGTAATAAAGGAGTAGCTTCTCAGAGCATAGTTACCTAAAGTGCTTAGAGGGAGACAGTCATTAATATATTGCGGGAGATTATTGGAAATAGTTTTTTTTTTATCAGTTTTTGTTGACCGGGTAAGTGCGCTACACAAATCCTGCCTATTTTCAGGCACGACCCGGGGGAGAGGGATACAGATGAATGCCAACTGGCCTTGAACCAGATTAAGCCCTGACGATCCTTACAGCAGCATTTCTGTCCCATCTGAATTGAAGAGAGGTCCACCCCATGGCCTCGTACAAGGAGCAGTGGTGAGTGTTAAAGGGAAGACCTGTTATGAACCTCAGAGCTCTGTGGTAAAGCATAGCTAGTTTTGGAAGCAAAGAAGCCGGACCCTGACTATAAAATAAGTCTGCGTAGTCCAGCAGTGAAAGAAATGTTGATTGGACCAGCCGCTGTTTAGCATCAGTCATGAGGAAGTGGTTAATTCTAAAGAAAAGTCCTAGCCTTTGCCTTAGTTTTTAACAAGTCCTCAATATGCTTAAGGAAGGAGAGTCTGTTGTCAAGCCAAACTCCCAGGTATTTAAATTTCATGACAAATTCCAGTTTTTCACCCAACAATGTGGTAATCTGTGGTATTGCTCCCATACAGGCCAGGTTTGATGCATGTATAAATGGAGAAAACATCATCGCCTTTGGTTTTTTTGCATTAAGGAGGAGCTTTTTGTTTAGGAGCTGGCTCTGTAGCAGGTTAAATTCAGCTTGAAGGTCTCTACACACAGCTTCAGGCGTAGGGCGGCTTAGGTAGAGTACAGCGTCATCGGTGAATAAATGGATGTGGGCTTTATGGATAGAATCATCAATGCTGTTGATATAGATTGCGAACCATCGAGGACCTAAAATGGATCCCTGAGGCACACCTCTCAGAAGAGATTTCAGAGGAGATGGCTCATCTTCCGCTTTGACCTGCTGGAGGCAAGCTGAGAGGTAGTTAGCAAACCATTTCAGAGATAGTGTGTCCAAGCCCAGAGTACACACTGATGAAAGGAGAAGACTGTGGTCAACAGTATCGAACACCTTGCTTAGATCTAGGAATACCGCACAGACAAAATTTCTGTTATCTGAGTCTTTCTGCCAGTCGTTGGTCACTTTTGCAAGGGCCGTGATGGTACTGTGATTAGCTCTGAATCCAGATTGCACTGGGTTTAACATCTTAGTATTTTCTAGGTATAATCTCAACTGGGTGCTTACAATTTTTTCCAATAGTTTAGATAGATCAGGAAGAGGTGAGATTGGCCTGTAATTATTGAGATCACAGGGGTCTCCTGATTTAAACAGGGGTATGACTTGTGCCATTTTCCATACAGGGGGAGGGTCTCCTGAGATAGCAATAGGTTGAATTAATGTGAAATAGGCACAGCTAGTACACGATAGGCAGTCTTCAGAAAATGCTGGTCGAGGGAGTCAGCACTGGCATTTTTCTTAATATCCATATGTGTCAGGAGGTTTTCAACCTCTTTCAGCAAAGTAGGTTTCAGGGAGAATACTGATTTAGTATGCGTTGATTCAGTAAGGTGAGTGCCAGGCTGTATGCAAAGGGAGTTAGCAGGGGAGTTGTCGAATGCTATCCCTGCAGTAGCAAAGTGGTTGTTAAAGGATTCCAAAATCTCCATCCTCTCACTGATAGTTGTATTGCCAGAGATAATTTTAGCCGGAAGCTGATTTCCTGGCGTGTGGCCAGACAGATCTTTGATAGTTCTCCAGAATTTAGATGGACTGTTAGTGGCGGAGTCTATTTCAGAACGATAGAATGCTGACTTTGCATCTTGATGCACATGTTTCAGGCACTCCTAAACTGACATCAGTCAGTAGGAGTTTTTGTTTTACCTGCTTTTTTTCCAGAGTTTGTCTCTCTCCACTAGAGCGGTTTTGAGATCAGAGAAAAACCACCGACAGGTCTTGTTCCTCACACGTACTTTTACTAACGTGGCATACTTATCTAGAGCCCCAGTGACAATTTCATTGAAGATATTATAGGGTTGATTTACTGTTTTTATCAAATAAAAATCCTGCCAGTGCAATGAGTGTTTCAACTCTGTAATGTAGGCAAGTATATCGAAGTTCTGTCTCGACCTCTTGGTCGAGCGCTTGGAGGAGGAAACGGGCTTATTGGCTGATCTTATACCAGCAATGAAGCAGTGATCACTGACTTCAGTAAAGAAAGTACCTGCATGAGAGAATAGATGTGGTTTGCTCACTAGGATAACATCTAGCAGTGTACTGTTGCTGGGGTTCTTTTTATTAGGGTGTGTTGGTTCGTCAATGATTTATGTAGCCCCTGTGCGTCACAAAAAGAGGTTAGGGGTGCAGAGGCCTTAGAAAGCCAGTCTAAGTTAAGATCTCCTAGAAGAATTGTTTCTAGTGACTCTAGCCCCAAGGAGTTGCTTAGATGTGATAATTGTAGTCTGGCAGACAGGGGTCTATAACGCCCTGTTACACGGAGTGCTATGGTAGGCGCCATCTTAACCTTAAGTGACAGACATTCAAATTCATTGGGGACTGATTGTGAATCCAGACAGGCTACTGAATATTTATCGTTGATATAGATGGCCACCCCCACCTCTTTACTGCCTATCAGCTCTGAAAAGTAAGTAGTTGGGGATGTTGACTTCTGTGTCCGGGGTGGCTGGTCTAAGCCAAGATTCCGATATGACAAGAACATCTGGAGAGGTGTGATTAACCCAGGTCTGGATCAGTGTGATCTTTTTTTAGTAGACTGTATACATTGACATGCAGGAAGGTTATTCCTCTGAGCTTTGCAAGGTCAGTTGGAGATGTGATGGCCACAGGAGGTCCAGGATTAAGCTCCACGTTACCAGAGAATAGCAGAAGAAGAAGCAACAACTTGCTGAGAGCAGCAACAGTAAGCTTGTAGCTTGTGGCCCTTGTGCGTCTATGGTTGTCATCTGTTGGAATAGTCGGTGCCCCGTCTGAGGAGCTGTGCTGACCTAATACAGCAGAAACTAGTACCCTGACTGCAAGATGCAGGGAAGGGTTGGTACTACGAGGAACGGGAGACAGGACTTGCAAGGGTGGTTCTGTACGAGTCCTGCTATTCTGATCTAGGCAATTATAAGGCAGGAGGTGAGTTAGTTTTAAGGCACATATCCAAAGGTGGGCAGTGCTGGTTGATCCATTGCAGGTCAGTATGGGATCAAATTCTACATCTGGAGGAGAGTGTGTAGCTTGTTGTTGGCCACCTGATGTGAGAAAAATATAGGACACTAAGGAGATCCACCGTGTTCCCCACATGTTAGAACCTCGAAGGGGAGCGCATGTCCATAAATGTCCAGATTAGGGGTTTGAGACGCCAATCAGGGGTCATGATACACTTGCATAGACTAACTAAAAGTACAGACTGCAGTAATTGGCTAACCCAGGAGATAGAGGTGGACTGACTACAAAGGTTTGCAGATGGCCAAGGTAAGGAGAGACCAGATTGTAATATTTGTCAGGTACTGGAAATAAGTAAGTTCTTGCCTTAAGCAAAATAGACTTAGTTGTCAAAAATGACAGAAGGAGAAAGGTGCAGACTGATTATTGGTATACTTGGAGCAAGATAGGTGGAATCAGGCAGGAAAGCTTAGTTCTCATAGGAAGACAGATAGTGAAAGGCGTGCCCTCAAGCGGGGGCAGGGAAGGTAGTGTATTTAATAAGTGGCGGGGGTTGGGGCTGGGCAGGCAAAAAATTGCGGCATTTGCCATACCTTGCTGCCTGAAGGGGTCCGAGCTTGTGGTCTCGGGCGGTGTCGCTCTGTTGCCGGCCATCCGGGGCACCGAATCTCCCTCGACTCTCGAGCTACAGCCCTCAAAGGGCGTTATAAGCTGCTGAAACAGAAGGAGAGCAAGGATTTAAGACCTAGAAGCTCTGAAAAGGGCAGACAGCCAGCAGAAGAGTAGGAATTTGCAGGACAATAAAATGTGTATTCGTTTGGCGCCAGAAAACTGGGCTGAGTCAAACACACAGAAAAGGGCTGTAATACTTTAACTTTTAAGCATCAAAACAGTCCTAAAGTTATACAAATGCTAAACAGAGAATGCAGCACATTTACAGAGTTAAAAGAGCTTCAAAAAACAAACAAAACCAAGGCTCCAGTTCGGGAGCAAGAAAGGTAGTTTTAGCAAAGGACCAATTAGAATGGGGCCCGGAAAGACGCTCGCATTCTGACTGGCTGCGGCGTTTGCCTTACCTTGCTGGCTGAAGGGGTCTGAGCTTGTCGTCTCGGGTGGCGGCTCTCTGTTGCTGGCCGTCCTGGACGCCGAGTCTCCCTTGGCTCTCAAGCTGCAGCCCTCACGGGGCGGTATAAGCTGCTGAGACAGAAGGAGAGCAAGGATTTAAGACCTGGAAGCTCTGAAAAGGCAGACAGCCCAGAAGTATTACTTTATCCAGCCAGATACTATTATGTCGGCATCATGGCTGCACATAACAAGTCTCTGGGTGGGGTGGGGGGACCAAAGAATGAGCAACAGACCCTCTGATAAAAGGATCCAGAAAATTGTACAGTATAGGCAACCACACTTTCGTCTCAGCCTCCCTTGGCTTGCATATTGCTAATAAACAGGCATATCCAACAAAGTATCAAAACCACATGTGGACAGAGATGGGCCGTATTGTCAGTAGTATGTCCGCTGGGCCTGACCAGGCTGAAGTTCTTAAATGTGTGGTATGAGGCTGAAAAGCAGATAAGCACCTCCTGAGATCGGCCTGTGACACCTCTGATGCTGTGGTAAGGGCTGACACCTCTGGCATTTACGCGAGATGCCACTCTTGGTTCCAAGTTGCAGGATTTGCAAAGGATGTACAGTAGTCAGTCCTGAACACCTTCTTCAAAGGCAGCAAACTCTTTGGTTCAGAAGTGGAAACCATTCTCGGGTCACTTAACACTTGACTTTTTTTTTTGGAGTGGGAATATGCAAACTTGGACTACCTTGGAAATCTCTGTGAGGAGTGAAAGTGATCATTTGCCCCTCGCTTTAAAGTGGGGTCAAAACCCCACTGATAAAACAGATAATAGGTTTTGAAATTCGAAACCAAGTAAACAGTATCTTGTGCAAGAATAGTAAAAAAAGCTAGATCCAGGGATATAAGTACTTGGTTTGACAGTGATTGTCACAGACAAAATAAATTACTTACCCAACTTATTAGAGAAACAAGAACACTAAGAAACAGAAGTGTACTCAGAGCACTAAATGAGAACAGAGAATGCTATAAATTGTACTTGAATGTTATGCGCGGGGATTTTCAGTTGAAGCAATGGGAGTATATGCTAAATGTTATACGTAATAATGACCAGCAATCATTTTGGATGTTGATGGCCAGGGATTCTAGTAATAGCAAATATCAATTTGATACAGATATAGCATTAGATAAATGGATTACTCGTTACACTGATCTTTTTTTTTTGACCCCAGTCTTAATAAATATATTTGCTCATGGGAAAAAGTTATAAATAGGGCAAATTGTAGTCCTTCTAGCTATCAGGAAGTGTATTTAGTGATCGTGAGTTTGAAATGAAAGAAAGCACCTGGCCCTGATTGTTTACCTCCAGGAGTGTCTCTTTCTGCTCCTGCTCTTTGGGCAAGGCTACTAGTTCCTTTGTTTAATTTATGTATACTAAAGACTTGTGTCCCCGATACATGGAAAGGTGCAATAATTGTCTCTGTTTTTAGCAAACTCTGGTCAGAGCCGATATGGCTGTGGAAAGCTTTCGGGATGCTTTTACCCATGATTTGTAATGAGTCTGCACAGTGCAGATGATCTGAGAGACAGTGTCAATGTGGTTTTCCTTTTACACATTTTTGCAATGTATTTTCCTAGAATATACCTGCTGATTGCTGTATATTTAGCCTGGATAGTTCACAGAAGAAATGGCATCTTATTTTCGGGTGGTGGAGCACTGGCAGTAGGATGCTGGAATGTGTCATACATAGGCACAAGCTGTGTGCAGGCGATAAAGGCCAATGGCCATACACCTCAGGCGCTTGCATGTGGATCCATCGTCCGGGTGACAGCCGATGCTGTACCCACTCACACAGGTCCTAGAGCAGGCATGTTACAGACGACCTCCCATTCGTTTCTACAATCGGGGAACTGCGGATGCACTGTGCATAGCCTGGAGAATACACTGCAAAATGGCATTGCAGGATACCGCACCCCATGGCACCCAGGATACCTCAGCAGTCCAGAGGGTGGCATGTTACACAGGGGAACGGGGGAGAGTGTGGGCCTGCAGCAGTGTATGACGGCAGGAAGATGCAACATTGACAAGGCATGCATTGGAGGTATGTCAATTCCCTCTTACGGTTTGCCAGGGAGATACGGCTGCATACCCTGGTGAGTCCACAGCTTGTGTAGTGCCCCAGCACATGGTACAGCCACTTGGGTTATTCCGGAGTGCAGGTCCCTGGCCCAGGTCCAGTGGAGTTGGCGGCTAGCCGTGGCAGAGTGTGGAGGGCAGCGCCAGTCTCCGCAACAGGTCAGGTATGGGGAGAGCGGGGGTGTCTACATACCAAGGTGGTGGGTAGGGGTCCTCTAAGCTATAGATATGGACCATGGTTTCCTCTGGTGCAAATGGGTCCGAAGGGGCCCTACACTATGGAGCTCTGTGGGGATGGAGTTGGATCGATCTGAGATGGGAGGGGGTACCTCTAGTCCACCAGGTCTGCCAGACTGCTGTGCACCTGGGTGCACTTCCACAAGGTGTACTTCCACAGCCCGCCTGTGGGTGGCTGGCCGGGTTAGGCCAGCTATTCATGGTCTAACTGTGGGCCGCGCTGCTCTGGACTGCGAGGGGTTCATTCCCACTGAGTATTCTGCAACACGGCATATGCATGGAAACGCACCCTCGACTTGCTCGGCCTACTATTTGTGTGCACCCTGGCCATTCCCTTGTAGCCAGCGCGTCCTGCATGTTTGAATATCACACTGCAGCGCATTGTTGGAGTTGCACAGTACATCTCCCTTTTCCGCCGGGATGCGCCACACATCTCGTTTGAATATGGGGGCCCTGGACTAGGCTACCCCAAAGAAATACATTATCAAAATGGTAAAATCATGACCCTGCTGAAAACAAGATATTGCATTTCATCTGGGACAGCCTGAGTAAATACAGTGCAAAAATGTGTAAATGAAGATCCCTATGATAATGGGATTTAGCATCTCACCTGCACTATCCAGGATTTAGAAAGTGGGCTTCAGTTTACCCGAGCTCTGATTGGCTGAGCCCTCTGGCAAGGTGGGCGTCTGAGACAACAGAGCCCAGGTAAAAAAAGGTGCCAGCCCAGCCTGTCTAACTACCAGTTCTTATCACTGTGCCCATAGAATGTTAGATTTCAAAATGCCACCATTTTCTTCACTCGCTAAGTTAGTCATAACTAGCTGCCGATTTCCCCAGGTCCCCTACACATTCATGCACTCACAAACCTAGCCACAACTCGAGACGTTTTCGTTTAAAAAAAAAAAAAAAAAAACCATAAATAAATGAATAAACCACAGTACTTAATTTTTAAGTGCCAGAACAGTCCTTGTTTTTGAAACACACTCCCGTAGTACATGTCTACTCCTCACCCCACCTGTCACTGTTCCTCTTGCCAAGTCTCCCGATTTGTTCATTTGTAAAATCATAGCCCTGCCCAGTACCCTAGCCAACTCCCGACCAGCAAAAGCACAGAACTCTACCTGCTTTTTGTTTTTGCTCCCAGCTCGGTCAACCTTCTGTCCCTACTGATCAGCACCTTAGTGTGTCTGCCCTCCATTATCGCTCCTCAGTCTGATGCACTGCTCAGTTGCCCAGCTGTAAATCTACTGTCAAAACAACGGGAAAGCACAAAATTGTGCCTGATGGTTAACTGCTTCCCCTGACAGAATGGGACTCGGTTGTGCTACATTTCAAATAGAGGTTGCCCTCACTTTCACTCCACAAAAAAATCAAAGCCCCCCCAATCTGTGCAGTCTGTTCCAGGAGTCTGCTTACCAAAAAATGTTTCCCTCATACACTTTTCCTCTAAACACTCCCGCGAGCAAGTGAGAGAGAGATGCCTGCACAGAATCGGCAGCAGTTGTAAAACCCTAGTTCTATATCGATTTTTTTTAATTAAAAGCTTCTGTTCATCCTTTAACGTAACGCCCTAGTCATTAACAGTTAAAAACATTTACAGTGCTAGCATGCCGCATCCTATCTCTTGCCCTGCACTTCCTGGTTTAACGAAGCAGAGCGATCATGCAGGCAACGGCCACAAGTTCCAAGTGTAAAGGAAAAAAAGACTTCCAAGTAGGGCAGAAAACTTTTTTTTTTCCCTTTTTCTTTTATTTCTTGCAGACTGCAAAGGAGAAGAACTTAAAAAGTTGATCTTTTGTTACAGAGTTGGGGGGATAAGTTCAACAGAATGCCTATCTGGGGGGTGGCAACAGAAGATGGAATAGCACAGAAAAGAAGGGACTACTTTACAAGCAAAAAAGTTAAAATTCATTCCTACTATACTTTTTAATTATTTCTTTATTTTTTTCGAAAACCAACATAAAACTGCCACAGAGAGCCCATTTTCTAAGCGCAACAATACCCTCCAGGGTGGGTGGTATTGGGCAATACCAGACCTTCCAGGGGCTATAAGGCCCTCCGCCTGCGGCGTCGGGCCTCATTAAATCCCTAGGCTATCCAGTATTGCCCAATACACACCTGTTGGTATTATTAGCTCTACATGTTTCAGGATAAGAAATATTTAAAGGAAATCTACTCTGAACTGAACTTCACCTGTGTTCACGGACATAAACAGTTTCTTTATTGTTTTATAACATATTAGAATGCAGTATTTATTTTGAATGTTGTGGCCATGAGGATGGTGTGTACAGTGTGTGTCTGTGTGTGTTTGCTGTAGCTCAGTATATTTTTTTCCCAAAAAGCATAGTAGAAAATGGCTGATTGCTACATATTTAGTATGGGTTGTTCACCGAAGATCTGGCATATGTTTGAGACAGTGTTTATCAGATAGTGTCTTTAAAGGTTAAAAAAACAGTGTAAATTATAGATTTGCTGGGAAAGGGATGACATTTGTGAGGTGTGAATCTTTCTTGAAAGGCAATACATTCCCAAGTGAAACTAGTAGGAACAAGCTGTTTAAATGCTAAGTATTTAAATGTGCAAGTTGTTGCATTCTGAAGGGGGGTAAACAAATCTCCAATTTAATAGGCAACCAATATTTAACAAATATTTAACCAGCTGTTTCAGTTTCCTAATGGCATCTGAGAAGCAGCATGGACTTGTCTCCAACATTCTTAACAGAAAAAAGGGTGTATTTTATTTCAGTTGGCATAGACGGATGCATTCAAAAGTCCAAAACATGTGTTCCACGATAGTCCATTTTCCAGCTACAGATAGCAAGATGGCTGTAGGCTCCGCCCACAGCCATAAAAAGGGAGACACATGTGACCCAAAGATGTATAGGCCCACATTATTATTGGACATCAGTGGGACATTTTTTGCCAAGGTTATCTTAAATAGGTTTTTAGCACAATTGAATACCTTGGGAAATTTGTCTGAACTGCAAGCTGGCTTCCGAGCAGGCTATAGTACGAAAGATAATTGTTTTATACTAGTGCACCTTATTGAAAAATATGTGAGATTAAGGAAACGGAGGCTTTTTATGGCCTTTATTGACTTTAGCACCACTTTTGACAGCATCTCTCGAGCCAGTCTGTGGCAAATAATGTTTCAGAGGGGAATACAGCCAGAACATAATAACATTATAAAGGAGCTGTATAGTGAGACCTGGGCACAAATAAGGGTGGGAACATCAGGACAATCATCTGCAAAAACTCCAACAAATAAAGGGGTCAGGCAGGGCTGTGTTCTCGCGTCAACTTTATTTTGCATTTATTTAGACGGTCTGCTTGCACAACTCTCTGAATTAAGTTCCGACTCCCCTTCAGTCGATACTAGCCCATGCCCAGCCATAACCTATGCCGATGAGTTGCATTTTTTTGCACTGTCAAAGCCAGGACTGCAGAAGAAATTAAAGTGGATAAAGCAATGGGGGCTGATGGGATTCACCCCAGAATTTTAAAAGAACTAAGGGAAGAACTAGTAACACCACTGACTACCATTTTTAACAAATCATGGGAGGATGGTGGGGTACCTGAGGACTGGAAGAAGGCTGATGTGATTCCCCTTCACAAAAGTGGGAGCAGGACAGAGGCAATAAACTACAGACCTGTCAGTTTGACCCCTGTGGTAGGGAAAATGATGGAATCACTTCTGAAGGAAAGAACTGTTGAGTTCCTAGAGGCCAGTGGGGCACAGGACCCAAGGCAGCATGGATTCACAGCAGGAAGGTCATGTCAGACAAATCTAATTGATTTCTTTGACTGGGTGACCAAAGCAGTAGACCAGGGAGGGGCTGTGGACCTGGCCTACCTAGACTCTAGCAAGGCATTTGACACAGTCCCGCACAAAAGATTAATAAACAAATTAGCCAGCCTGGGAGTGGGTTCTAGGGTGGTAGCCTGGATAAAACACTGGTTGGACAACAGGATACAGCGGGTAATAGTAAATGGAATCCACAGTGAAGAAGGGGGATTACTAGTGCGATACCGCAGGGTTCAGTACTGGGTCCGGTCCTTTTTAATGTCTTTATAAGTGACATTGCAGAGGGACTGGAAGGAAAAGTATGTCTCTCTGCAAGTGACACAAAGATCTGCAACAGGGTTGATACGCAAGGTGGGGTGGAAAGGATGAAAAGGGACTTGGCAAGGTTGGAGGAATGGTCAAATGTATGGCAGCTTAGATTCAACACAAAGAAGTGCAGAGTAATGCACCTGGGAAACAAAAACCCAGGGGAAGAGTACACAATGGGGTGTGAGGTACTGACAACAAAAATGGAAAGGGACCTGGGGGTATTCATATCAGACGACCTAAAGGTGGGCCAGCAATGTGAGAAGGCAGTAAGGAGGGTTGGGGGGACACTGGGATGCACAGGGAGAGGCATCACCAGTAAAAAAACAGGAAGTTGTTGGCCCTCTGTACAGACAGTTGGTAAGACGACATCTGGAGTACTGTGTACAGTTCTGGAGACCCCATCTCTGCAAAGACATTGACAGGGTGGAGGCTGTCCAGAGGAGGGCAACCAAAATGGTTCAGGGTCTGCACCAGAAGACATATGAAGAAAAACTAAAGGAACTTAAGAGGTATAGCCTCGAGGAAAGGAGGGAGAGGGGGGGACATGATAGAAACTTTCAAATACTTCAAGGGAATCAACAAAGTCCAAGAGGGTAGCATCTTTCAGAAAGAGATGTGCAAGAACAAGGGGGCACACTTTGAAGATAGAGGGGGGACGGCTCAGAGGTAATATGAGGAAGTATTTCTTCACAGAGAGAGTTGTAGATGCATGGAACAGCCTTCCTGAGGAGGTCGTAGAGTCAAAAACAGTGGGGGAATTCAAGAATGCATGGGACAGACATAAGGCAATTCTAGTGGGGGTAAGAGGAAGTAGGCTGTTGGTTAACTAGGATCTGCAGCTTATCCGTTAGGTAGGGAAATGGGCAGACTGGGTGGGCCAAGCAGTCTTTATCTGCCATCAGATTCTGTGTTTCTATGTAAAATAACAACTGTCATGTTTTCAGATTTTATCTGGAAGTACTTACTGATCGCACTTTAAGAAAGCTCTGCACAAAGTACAGGACGGAACTATTCAAAAACAGTGTACTAAAGGTTGGATACAATAAGATTACAGAACCTCTGGCAAAATGCTGTCATTGTATACATAAAGAAACTGAAGACCTATACCATGTCACATTTATTTGTAGTTGGTATGTCAAACCAAGGGCTTGTCGGCTACACCCTTTATGGTCAAAAATGGGGACAACAGACAGAAGCACTTTGTTAAACATAATGTTTTCATCAGAAGATGTGCATACTATAACCACTGTAGCAGGATATCTCAGTTATCAGTACAAAATGTGACTGGTTATCACTGAATGCACTTTTGGGCGTGAAGACTGTTTTTGTATAGATGTGGTTTTTATCATATTGTCATCTACTAGCTGTAATGTATTTTAATTTTTATATTGTATGTTTGAACTGCATTTTTAAAGTTTATATGTTTATGTATTTTGTAATGGTCTATGATTGAACAATAAATATATTTTGACTTTGACTCATGAACTCCAAGAAGTCTGTGAGGACTATTCGTTTTTTAATGCCAGACGAGACTCAGCATGACCATGGAAGAGGCCCATTTGGCAGGAACACTTGCAGCAACATTTCCCATAGTCAGGGACGTGGTTATGCACCCCAGCAGCAATAACACCAGCAGCAGTCCATTGGGGCCTCCTGCAGAGCCCCCAAAGGAAAGGGGCCATCAACCACCCCCTTTTTGCCCTTGTTAGTTGCTCGGTGCCCTTGATTAATCACCAAATAATCACGGTGATGCATAAAAATGTTGTTAAAGTTGCCCCCCGTAGACTATAACGGAGCACATCCCTGTGCTCTCCCTAGGTTCACATCATAACTTGGCTGAGCGTGGGGGTGGATCGGGGGCGGAGCTACAGACTGGGAACTAACAGATATCCAGCGGGGGAAATTTTATGAGCGATTTCACTTGTAAACTATTAGAAATTTTTATGGCAGATGCACATCAGCGGCGGTTTGGGGAGGTAAGGCACCAAAATGTGTGGTGCATAGCGTTAACTTAGCGAGTCTCTTAAAGTTACAGCACTAGGCAGCAGAGGAAGGGGTTCAGTGGGGTGCACACCCTCTTCTAAGAACTGGGCACAGCCATTATATGTTGTTTCCTACATGGCTGAAGGTCCAGCATGGGGGTAATATTGTTTTTTTTTCAACTCCAGCAATGCCGGGAGATCGGCTGAAGAGATTAGGAAAGAGTTCCCTTCCCACACAGAAGCCATAAAAAAATCAGACTTGGAGCCAGATGGCTAAACAGGGAGACTTAAATACATGAAGAGACCTTCTCATTTTATTACCCTGCTTTCTGAGTAAACCAGGACATTTACTATGTTGTGTGTAATTATGATATGGTTCACTGTGCCTCGGCTTGAGGCTCAGTTATAATACAGTTGAAAATGATTTCCAACAGTATAATTTTAGCATATCGGGGTGGGATGTTCAGGCTCTGTGAATGGGCCAGGGGTCATGTCTGTGGAATTGGGAATAATATCCCATACAAAGAAGTGTTTTTAATAGTTTCACTTTAGACTGCATGGTCTGAAAGGCAACAGGGTGGCTCGACAGACAGAGTGGGACAAAACCCACCATTCCGTGTTATGGTGTCACATATTTGGCTTTACTTTGAAATTGCATAACTGCCTACAAAATGGTAGCTTCATTCTGTATTGAGACAGCTCTCCAGAACATTATTTGTATGATTGCCTATGTTAGTTGCTTCTTTGTAAATGTTTTCTGCACCTTTGAAAGTGTTTACAAGTTTGTCAAACACACCTAACCACAACTGGCATTAAGTCTTTGGTTTATCAGTTGCAAGCTCCTTCAGTGTTTAGAGGAGCAGCTATATGTATGATTTAAATAGCTTTTATGCCCAGGAAATTGCAACATGCTGTAGTAATGTTTAGAAATGTATGAAGATTACTCAGAACCACTGGGCATTGAGCCAGAAGCATTACATTTGGATGGACTTTCTTTCAAATGGGTGTCCATAACGTTGTGCAGCTAGAGTGTTCTTTTGAACTTTCAACTGAACTAGCAATGATTTATTAGGGATACTACCCCGGTGGTGTAATAAGAACAGACCAGTGCTGTTGAATCCTTCTCTGGATGTTAACTTAAACAATGAATCATTAGATGTTCACTTGCCTACTGATCTTTATCAAGTTATACTTTGTTTTTAATAAAAACTCAATAACAGTAAAGATAATCAGGGCCCTGTTGTGAAGCTGCCCTGCTACCAATCATCAAGGTAGACCACCCATCAGCTGAGTTCTTGTTCTAAAATGTAATTGCCTGAAATGGCTCCTTTTCTATAAGGTGCATTGCCTAAACTGGCTTCCTTTAATTAAGGTGCTATCTCCAACCAGTGGGCAGGTAACTAGGGACACTGCACTAGCAGATTCACTAAGTATTATGGGTCATGTCACCCACAAATGGTCTTTAAACCAACAAGTTCTGAATTCAGTGTTCCAAAGATGGGAAGTGCTGGAGGTGGACCTGTTCCCCTCATGGGAGAACAGTTTTGTTGCCGACCCCCACAGTGGGACAGTTCCATGGAATGTTCTTTCCCTTACCTGGAAGGCAGGTTTCTGTATGCATTTCTTTCATTCCCATTCCATTGATCCAAAGAGTCTCATTGAAACTATGAAAGCATCAGTTCTATGACTGGGTAACCAGGGCACTGGACAGGGGCCAAGCAGTGGATGCCCTGTACCTGAACTTCAGCAAGGTATTCTGTTTCGTACCATGTGCGAGGCTGCTTAGCAAATTGTGTTACCTGGAAGCAGGGGAAAAATTGGTGGGCTGGGTAAAACAACTGGCTTCAGGACTGGCAGCAGAGAGTGGTGGTGGGAGGGGAACTCTCAACTCCAAGAGCTGTAACCAGTGGAGTACCACAGGGCTCAGTACTGGGTCCAATGTTGTTTAGCATATTTATAGCAGACATCTCGCATGGCATTCAGAACAAGGTCAGCCTTTTTGCAGATGACAAAAAGATTGGGGCAGTGGTGGATGATGCACAGGGTCAGCAAGGACTGCAGGGGGATCTAGCTAAACCTGAACACTGGTCGGAAACATGGCAGCTGGGATTTAACGCAAAAAAGTACAAAGTTGTGCACTTGGGAGCAAGAAACCCAAGGAATGGATATTGGTTGGGGGGAACACAGCTGTCCACTGCAGAGGAGGAAAAAGATCTGGGGGCGCTTGTAACAGGGAAAATGAACCACTCAGCACAGTGTAGGAAAGCAGCAGCCAAAGCCAACAAGATTTTGGGGTGTATAACAAGACGAATCACCTTGAGGCGGGAGGAGGTGATCCTGCGACTATACAGATCATTAGTGAGGCCACATCTGGAATACTGCATGCAGTTCTGGTGCCCCCACTTGAAGAAGGATGTCAAATTGCCAGAAGGGGTTCAATGCAGAGCAACCCGGATGATCCTCGGGCTGGAGGACAAACATTACAAGGAGAAACTGAAGGTACTCAGCATGTACTCCCTGGAGGATCAGAGGGATAAGGGGGACATGATAGAAACTTTCAGATATATGAAGGGCATAAATAAGGTTGACACAGAGGGCATTCTTAATTTAATTCTGCCTTAACCGCTGTTAATTCTTCTTTTAATTCAAGATATGCTTTGCATTTATCACAGGTAATTGCACTGTCTCTAATCACCTCAACATCTATAGTACTAGCCCTGGGTACTCCAACAATACCTAGCATACCGTATTGTACTGTAAATGATATATATGAATGAAACCTGCAAAGTCACTGTCTGCACCTTGTAAGCAACTGCCTCTTCTCTGTATTTTACCTTGTAATTCAACTCCCAGGTCACCCCAGAAAAAGGGACCTTCGGGGCTCAGTGGGCCTACCCGGTCATCAAAATTTAATAAATAAATAAGTAGAGGGAGGGCAGGGACACTAGAGGACATAGTCTGAAGCTGGAGGGTGGTAGATTCAGGAGGGAAATAAGAAGGCATTACTTTACAGAAAGAGTGATGACAGGGTGGAACGCTCTGCCAGGTGAGGTGGTGTTCTTAACATCGGTGGGTGGTTTTACGAGGGGGTAGGACAGAGTCAAGGGGAAGTTCACTAAGAGGGAAAAGGAGGAAGTGGTGTCAGCAAGCAGGGGTATGACCTCAAAGGGGCTGATAGGGGAAGGAGGGGCAGCTGCAGTATAATAGTCTGCTGGCTGCTCACTCGTGCAGACTTGATGGACTGTATGGCCTGTATCTGCTAGCATTTTTCATATGTTCGATTCTAATAGTGCCAGACTTGGCCAGGCAGACCTTGTACTCACTCCTATTGACGATGTCACATAAAATGCCAAGAAATCTGACACACAGGCAGGTCCTTCTGGCTCTGTCCCCCAGGGCAGAGTGAGTTACCCAGATATCAAAACACTTTGAAAGCATGGCTCTTGAAGAGCTACAGTATTCTAGCTAAAACCTGTCAAATCAGGTCCTAAGTTGCCAGCAAGCCTGAAGCCAGAAAAAAAGACACTTGTATGTTAAAGGGAAAGTCCCCTCAACCTATTTTCTGTATACCATTGTAGTTTGTAAGCATGAGCAATGATTCCCTCTCTTGCATCCCGTAATTTCATCCTAATGTAAACAAAAATGAGTTTGCTTTACTCTGTTTTGCCCTGGTGTGAAAACCTGTTTGTCTCCATTCCAAAAGCCATAACTCCACTTGTGCAAGGCGAGTTGATGATGGGTACATTTATTTTATTTATTTATTTATTTATTAAATTTTGGTGACCGGGTAGGCCCACTGAGCCCTGAAGGTCCCTTTTTCAGGGGCGACCCGGGATAACAATACAAGATAAAATACAGTGGAGAAAAACCTTTGATTACATACTGTAGGTTGTTCAAGCATAAGGTGGTTACAGACATGGTTATCATCATGACACAGTTTTGCCTTGGTACTACTTGGCATAGTGATATACATGAGGTAGCATTGGTCCCTAGGTGTCCAGATACTTGAGGGAGGTACATGGTCGGCTCATGTTTGGGAAGGTTTGATGCAGAAAAAGGGGATACCTTAAGAGCCATGGCAGTGGCTTGCACATGTGGCAAGTATATGGGACTCGAGCCTGGTGCAGAAGTTCGTGAGTGAGGAGGCGTCCTGGACCGGGGAAGGGGGGCTTGTTCCATAGGCTGGGGGCTTGACAAGAAAAGGATCTGCCGCCAGCATTGGTCCTTACTCTGGGGACTTCTAGTAGTGTTCGTTCTGATGTCCTTAAATTCCTAGGGTTGTGTTTAATGGCTATGGTTCCGGCTATGCTTGGTGGAGCGGGGGGTTTGAGTAGCTTGTAGGCCTGGACAAGCAATGGGTATTGGAGGCGAGCGGCCAATGTGGGCCACCGGAGCTGGGCCAGAGTGTCACAGTGGTGACATCGTGGGTGGCCTTGGGTAGCGAACCGAGCTATTTTGTTGTATAGGATTTGCATCCTGGATACCTCTTGCTTTCCCATGCCCCGTATAATCGGTGCCACATAGGTCAGGGTAGGGAGCAGGACACTTGTCGCAGTGGAGAGCCTGGCCTCAAGGATGAGCTGGTCCCTGAGTCGGTACAAGGTACCGAGTTTGTGGTGTAGGGTCCTGGTGACCTGGTCCTTGTAGGTGATAGACTGATCCAGAGTTAGCCCAAGTATTTTAGGGAGGGAACTACATTAATGCTTTTGCCAGAGAGTGTGGTTAGTCGGAGGGATGAGGACCTGTCAAGTCCCAGTGATCTTGGCCCGAATAGCATTGCCTTGGTTTTGTCTGCATTAAGTACCATTCTGTTCTCACACAGCCTTGTCTCTAGGGATCTGAGGTCCTTTTGGAGGAGTGGACCAAGAACGGCCACATCGCCCAAGGGTCGGTAGCTGACAGTGTCGTCAGCGTACTGTGCAACCGAGCTCTCCCCACAGTAGGTACTTAATTCGTTGGTAAATAGGGAGACTAGGAGGGGGCCTAGTATTGAACCCTGAGGTACTCCCTGTTTTAGAGGTAGTGGCTCTGACATGGCCCCCTTCCATGTGACCCTCTGTGTCCAGCCTGATAAATAACTCCCAAACCACTTGAGGGCATGGGGGGTCTAGGCCCACATTGTGCAGCTTCTGTTGCAGAAGATTGTGGTCGACAAGGTCAAACTCCTTGCACAGGTCTATAAAGACTGCACCTGTGGGTATCCCTTTGTCCATTGCCCTGAGCACTACTTCTGAGAAGTTAATGAGGGCAGTGTCAGTACCGTGGTTTGGTCTGAATCCATGTTGAGAGGGAACAAGGAGCTGATGAACTTCCAAGTAGTCCCGGAGTTGGTTGTAGATTAGCCTTTCTTGCAACTTGGCAAGTGTGCAGAGAAGGAAGATCGGCCTATAGTTGGTTAGTTTTTCCCTGAGCCCACCTTTGTGGATAGGGACTACATTGGCATGTTTCCACTGGTCAGGGACTGCTCCTTCACTCAGTGATCTGTTAAGGAGCATGGTTAAGGGCCTGGATAAGGAGGTGGCTCCAGCCTTGAGTAGCCGAGGGTTGATCCCATCTGGTCCCCCGATCCTTTAGGTTTCAGCGTCTTTAGGAGGGTTAGGACCTCAATGCGCTTTGCCAGTCTCAGGTGGAAAGAGGGTTGTTCAAAGTGTGTTGCTTCAGCGGAGCTTGGGGCCAAAGTCAGGGAAGATTGGCCGGTCTTGTAGGCCTCCAGATCTGTGAAGTGGGTTGTTAAGGGCAGCTGATATTAGAGAAGAGTCAGTAGTGAGCTGACCGTTGATCTCCATGGGGCTGTATTCAATCTTTTTGCTGCCCTTGATCAGGTCATAGACATGATTCCAAAATTGCTTAGGGTTGCCTAAGCTAGTTTTCTGGAGGTGTGTGATGTACTCTCTTTTAGCAAGTTTAATGGCTCTCTTGGCTTTGTTTCTTAGGGCTTTGTATTCCACAAGATCTGCCGGGAGGGTGGAGAGCCTGAACTTCTTCTAGGCTTTGTCCCAAGTAGTCATTAGCGCTTTGAGGGATGGAGAGATCCACTTGTAACAGCTGCCCTTCACCCTCAGTCTCTTCATAGGAGTGAAGAGGTTGGCAGCTGTACTTAGTAAGTCCTGAAAGTATTCCAAGGCCTCAGACAGAGTTGGGAGAAGTGTTATGGGGCTCCAGTCCCAGCTACTTAGATAGTGATTGAATTATACTTCCGAGAATTTGGTGTAGTCTCGGGCAGTAAGGATCCTTGGCTGGACCTTGGGTGCTCTGTTTTTCCATATACAGAAAATCGGGGAATGGTCACTCAAGGAGTCTGCCATTGTGCTCGCACTCTGGATGTTTGCAGGGTTTGACACCAGAGCCCAGTCCAGGGTGGTGTGATTCCCAGTTTTGTAATTCAGTCTGGTCGGTTCAGAGATGACCTGCGTCAGACCTGCTTCATGGGTCAGAGACATTGAGGCATGGCCAGGGTCCTGGGCCCAGTTGAGGTTGAAGTCGCCCAAAATGAGTAGCTCCATAGCTACCTCTTGGGCCAGTGCATTCGTGATGGCTTCGAGTGATTGGAGGGCAGACTTTGGTGGGTGGTAGACACAACCTATTGTTAGTTACTTGGTGTGTCCTAGGGTTATGCGGATCAATATACCTTCACCCTCAGCAGGGAGACTTCCCTGCAGGGTTAGAGATGACACGGTGAGGTCTGTCTTTGTATAGATTAGCACCCCACCCCCTTTTTTGGATTCCCTGTCCCTGCAGTAGGTGCTATAGGCCAGTGCTTGTATTTCGTGATCAAGGATGTGGGCTTTTAACCAGGTTTCAGAGATGGCTAGGACATCAGGCTTGTAGAGGTCCAGCCAGGCTTGGACTTCATGTATTTTAGGTCTGAGGCTACATACATTACCATATGTGCTATCTTCAGACCCTTGGCAGACACCCAGCGAGGGTCCTGAGGGGATGCCACCAAGATATTGGTGGTATTGGGGCCGGGGTTGGGTTGAATATCTCCTGCCAGAGTAGTAGCGCCACCAGTAAGCTGAGTAGTTTAGTACTGGCAGTGTGGTGACGAGGTTCCTTCGAAGCATCCTGCTCATAAAGTAGAACAGGTCGTAGCATATACCCTTTTTTACCATCTCATGCGCTGTTGAGAGAGCAAGCATGCTTGACATAGGGTTACCACTGTGGAAATTGGGGGGGGGGTCATTATGCAGATGGCCCCCTGGTTCGAGGTGGCATGGGTCAATGAGCCTATCCACCCAGAGGAGGGTCAGTGAGTAGATTATGGCAAGAAGTGCTCCCTGTTAGGGAGAGGGACGCTTTGGTTTCGAGCACATCAGGGTGCAGGGGGAGGCATGTGTTTTGTAAGGCATGGCTGAATGATCTCTATATGGATCAGTTGGAATAGGGTGCTCTAAGTCTAGCTGCCCTTAGATCTATCAGGGGGTCGGCACTCACTGACAGCTTAGGTTGTCAGTTGCAGAGCAGTCCCTGGCTTAAGGATAGATTTCGGCAGCAGTTTTTAGATGAGTTTTTCACTAGGGGTGGGTCACTGCCTCGTTTGCTGGAGGGGGAAGAAAAAAGAAAAAAAGCAAAAACACTTTATCTATTCCAACAACAAAACAAAAGGACGTGTGTGATACCAGCAATGCCAGAAGAGGTAGCAAGGAGTAGTAGTAGGTGGTTGCACCCCATGGTAGTTTGTTTGGTGTTGCTGGCCTGCTTAACTGCTAGCTGGTTTATAGTTGAAAGGGTATATAGTCCAATTAGGGTGAGGTCCCTAACAATAGGGCAGGTAGAGCAGTAATTGAGAGGAGTTACATGGAGTGGCTGGAGAAAAAGGTTGAGAGCAAATGTGAGATCCTGTGGGTGGGACTGCTTTAAAAAGGGGCGGTGAGAAAGTGGGTCAAGTCAGGTATTGAAGACAGGGAGGCTAATAGCATGAAAATGTGTAGAAATCGAAAACTGCAGCAATTTTGCTCAGTAGCTAGGTTTAGCTCAGAGGTACCAACTATCACTAACACAGATCAGTATTTAGACTGTCATTTGTCGCTACACTACTCAGCAATATTATACTGCTGAGTAGTGAGGAGACAAATGTAGAGTAGCTATCACAGAATAGCCTAGTATAAAAGCAGCGAAAGGAGTGACAGATACATTTGTAATAAAACAACCATAAGATAGGTACTATTTTAAAATAAGGCTGGTCAGATTTTACCCATATCTTGTTATAACCTACTAATTCACAGGCTATATAATCAGTAGTGACTCCAAGTCTCCCACATTTCACTGGGGTCTACAGTATTTTACTGTATTTACTGAAAAATTCAGTCCAGAACACAGCACAGAAAGAGATTTCCCTGAGATCAGGAAGCGCCAGGCGTTGGAAAATCAGCCAAGGAGTTAAGCTGCCAGTCAGTGCCTGGTTCCTCCACTGGGCATCCAGTCCAAATAGTGGCATTCAAAACCACGAGTTTCGGAGGTCCGGTGCATACCTGAATTTGTCCGGGGGTCAGTCGGGTGGTCTGCTAGCTGTGGCCTGCTCTGAGAGAGCCAGGGCCACAGGAGCAGCTTGGGAAGCCCGCAGATGGGCTGTCAAGCCAGCAGAAGTTATACTTTCATTCAGTTATGTTACATGTCTTGTGAAGTCCCTGTATTCTGTAGAAGCATTTTTTCTAACTCTGATACACTTTGTTACAGAAAACAGCAGGGCACTTACTATGCCTGGGAAGGTTTCATGGCCAGCATGCATAAGACAAGAACATAGGGACTACAGAGAACAGCAACAGCATTGACTAATACAGCGTAACTACTGCAGGCTTTAGTACCAAAATATCATACAATTCCAGGATGCCTTACATGATTCAGGTCATGACCTTTGCAATGGAGGCAGGCAGGTTTTCACATTAGACTTAACCTTCATTTACATTTAAATCCTGATAAAATTAGGAGGGTGCAGTAGAAGCAATCATTGTGCATGCTTACAAACTACACAGTGAAACAGAATAAAAGGCTGACGGACCTTCCCTTTAAGAAGGAAAGGGTTAATAAGCATCTGGTGTACTTCTCGTCATCTCAACTCTGCAGTGTCTGCAGATTTGTCCTTGTTTTGGATTACCTGGTGCTTTTACAGTCCCAGGACCTAAAACCTTCCACATTAAAAGTGCATTTGGCAGCTGCTTAAGCTTTCAAATCAGCAGGCAAAGAAAAATTCTCTGCTTCACAACCAGTGTTGAAGAGATTTTTTTTTTTAAAAAGGTTACCCCCCCCCATATCCTCCTTTGAGGGACCCAGTTCACCATATGATGTGAACCTGCTCCTTTCCTAATTGATGGATTCCCTGTGTGAGCATATGTTTCCAGCAGAGCTCAGATATCTAATATAGAAAACAGTGTTTCTGGTACAGCAGTGAGCGATTCAGTAGCTTGCAGTGCATGTTATAGCTTTTATAATCTCCGATCAAATGTATTCTGGTTCTGCTTTTCTCCAGGAGCTAAGTACAGTCCTCTGTGACTATACTTGGCCCAGGGAGGACAGCGGAACCAACAAACAAAAGATCAGAGCTTATATAAACTCTAACATGCATTGTAGACTGTTGAATCGCCCACTGCTGCCTACTTCTCTAATGTCAGCTGCAGGATATTCTGGGATTTGTAGTAACAGAAGATGTCAGCGTAGCAGTAATCAAAATTAGTCTGATACGACATTCTGTACTACAGTAAACAGTAAGTAAACCAGAATGTTTCTACACACAAAGTGCATCATGGGACCAGCCCCACATTTAAGTGTGGGGCCCTTGGTGCTGACTGTTGCCATTTTTTTTTTTAAACTCAATTCCTAATGATAAACTTCACATACATCAAACATTAGAACATATCTGGGAGCCTCAAAGGCCCTGTTACAATTCAGCCCAGAAACAAATTAATACCAGAGTCCCAAACATTACCCCAATTGTTGTATGACAGCTCCAATTGGAGTTTTATGCTATTGCAGTCCAAGGGTATAGGACACATAAACTGCGAATTCCAATTCTGTAAGAATGTAAAACTATAGATTGTCATTTTGAGACAGAGTAACATAATAAATATAATAACGACGCTAGTGAAATAAAAAAAAATACCCATGGCATAGAAATAATGCACAGGTGTGGTGTTTGTGGCATGCAGGCCGGACCCCAGGGAGACCTAACCAGTCAAGACGTTGAAGTTCCAGACCCAACAGTAGGACAGTATATCACAGTTTTATCACATATATTTAAAGATATAATGCCAACAGAAGACCAGATGCCTTCTAAAAGGAAAACTTGTCAGAGAAACCACAACTTCCAGAACTTCTGTCAGAAGTCCACTAGGGCCGTACTTTATCTTGACAGGCATTAGACTGAAGCCAGGGGTCCAGATCTCCAATAACGTGAGGAGATTTAAACAAAGTTTGTCTGTGAGTCTCCATCTCTTCAGCATCTGGAAGTCCTTGCCTCCATTGCGAGATTGATGGAGTGTTGACGGTGAACCAGTTCAAAGTTAAACATTTCAGTGCGACAGTTCTTAATGTGTGAAACAGTCTGGCTGTAAATTTTGGCTTCAGGATATTTCAAGTAACCCTAAAACCAGGCAAGTGAAGGTAAAAGGTATCTTTATATCTAGTGTCTGTTGAAGATGGGAGTGAATTTGTTGCCAGTAAGGGATTACGCTCAAGCAAGCCCAAAATATATGATAATGAGATCCCACAATCCCACAGTTTCTAGCACCTGTCAGAATAGTTAGAGTTACAGTGCTTTGTTAATGTTGTGGTGCGAAAATATCTCATTGGCACCTTCCAATTGAATTTGCGACAATTAGGCGATGCTGTTACTGCCAAACCTCCCTTCAATCTTTGCTCCCAGAGTTGTTGAGGTATGGGAAGGTGTGACTCTCCCAGTGTACCTGGGTTATTTCTGTAGGTGGATCCGTAGGATCTGCAAGTAAGTTATAAAGGCCAGAGATGGATATAAATCTTATTTTTAGAGTGGCCCACCAATAGAAACAATCTTCTAATTGTGATTGAGGCCTTTATATTTGAGTGAGATGCGCATATTGTGAGATGAAATGCCTGATTTGTAAGAAACAGAAATTATCTTCTTTTCTTAGGGCATAAGTTTGCTGAAGGTTCAGAAACAATCTGCAGTGGCTTTCTTGTATTAACTAGATAAATCTAGTAAGGCCATGAACCTCCTAATATTTATAACCTACATCTAAGCTTGGAGGGAGGAAATCATTGTAGTGCCTAATAAGTGTTATGGGACCCAGGGTGTTGGGAGAATTAGTAAGTCTTTGTAGTTTGATTAATATCTTGATGGTGTGTTTAGTCAATGGATATTGCACAGTGCGTAATGTTTGAGGAGTGAGGACCCAAGTTGGTATAGTCCATAGGGGAAGGTGTGGAAAGTCATTAAGTTCTATCTTGTACCAGCCAGATTCCATACGCTGCTTGACTCAACTGTATAGGGTCAGACTCTGTGCTGCCAAATAGTATTTATGGAGGTTTGGAAGCCCTAGTCCCCCCAGTTCCTTTGCAAGGCTGAAGAGAGTTTGGGAAATCCTAGGCCTTCTCCCCTGCCAAACAAGTTTTGTTAAAGTGGTCTGACGATCATTCCAAAAAGAAGCAGGAATGGAGATGAGGAGTATATGAAACACAAATAAAAGGCGGGGCAAAATATTCATTTTTATGACCTGAATTCTGCCATACAGGGTTAAGGGAAGGATATTCCATCAGGACATATCTTGTTTAATGACTTGTATCATTTGCTTATTGTTTTTGGAGAAAAGTCTGAATAGGTCAGCAGTTATAGGAATACCCACATATTTAAAGCCATTTCTAGCAGCCCATGCAAATGGAAAGTTGTCTTTAAACCCACTTTGGGGACAACTTAGTATCACAGCTTCAGATTTAGTAAGGTTGATTTTATATCCAGCTAGTTTCCTAAACTGAGTCAGGGTTTCAGGGAAAGGTGGTAGTGCTGATACCAGGTCACCTAAAAAGAGTAGGGTATCATCTGCCTATAATGCAATTTTGTGTTCAACTCCCCCAGCTGTGACGCCTTTTATGCAAGGGCTTTGCATAATCTGGGCAGCCAGAGATTCAAGGCTGATGGCAGAGAGTGGGGGGCACACCCCTGTCTCGTGCCCCTACCCAATGAGAATCGATTTGAAAGATAGCTATTTACCCGAACAGCTGCTTTCAGCCCCTCATACAAGACAGAGATGGTCCCAATAAATTGATTCCCCAGCTGAAAGTTAGAAAGGGTATATTTTAGGAAGAGCTAGTCAGCCCTGTTGAAGGCCTTTTCTACGTCGACACTAATTGTGATCTGGAAGGCCCTCTTTGATTTTTGGGTTAAATTGATGTTAAGGAATTGTCTAATATTATCCTGTTATAATCTGCCATGGATTAATCCTGTTTAGTTTGGCTGCGCTAGCTGGTGGATATGGAACTGTAATCGGTTAGCCAAAATGGCTGTAAATAATTTTAAGTCAGTATTTAATAAAGATATAGGATGATATGAATTGCAGTATAAAGGATCTTTTCCTGGTTTCAACACCACCAAAATTTGAGCCTGTTTCCAGAAAGGGGGGTCAGCTCATTGTCTCCAAGTATGGCATTTGCTGCCTTAACTAAGTGTGGGGCACATACACTCTGAAAAGTTGATAAAATTCAGAGGAGTACTCATCGGATCCCAGAACTTTTGCATTTTTCAGGCGATGAATTTGGGCAGTAATTTTCTGGATGGTGATGGGGAGTTATGAAGTTCCGCTTCTGCTTCGGAGAGGGAGGGAAGTGGGATGGACGCTAAGTAGGTTTGTACAGTGGCTCCATGATCAGGGTGGCATTCTGCTCTGTATAGTTTGCAACAGAAATACACAAACTCATGAGAAATCTCCTTAGAGGAGGTATGGGTTGAGGCTGTGTTTTTATTATGTATTTCTAGGGACGTGGATATGTAGTTCATCCACACTTATTGGCAGGTTCCTTGCCGCTTTAAATCTTGCCGGAAGGTCTTCAAGCTGGCTTCTCCCACCCACCCGGGTGGTAAAACTCTCGGCTCCGCCCCATGACGCCAGATCTTCCTTACCGCCTGGAAGCTCAGGTTCCCTCCTTAACGCTCTGCGTCTTCGACTGGTTCCTGATTTTTTTTTTCGGTCTCTCCGAATTTAGTTGGAAGTTTTCAAAAACTTCGTTCTTCTCTCTCGCTGCTGCGATGAATCATTCGTTTTCCGGCTCCCGGAGGCGCCCGGTTAATACCTCCAGGAAAGACCCGCACTCCACATGCGTCTACTGCCTCGACTTGGATCATGATCCGGAAGTTTGCGATTTTTGCTGTGCCCTTTCGACCAGCACCCTGGAGGATCGTGCGGCCCGTTCGGAGCTCAAGCGACCTGAAACTTTTTCCGTGCCGGAAAAATCCTTGGAGACTCGTCGGGCAGTGTCTGCGTCGGCTGTCTCGGCTGAGCAGCTCGATCTTCTTTCCTCCATGGAGGGGGTGGCTGTTCCCCCACCTCCTCCTCGGCCGCGGCGCTTATCCCACTCTCCTTGAGTTCTCCTCATTCAGCTTCGTTCAAGGAGCTTTGCCAGTCCCTTTCCTCGAAGGGAGGGAACTCGGACCTGCCTCGGCCAAGGTCTAAGGAGTCGCAGGCTTAGTCCCATCGCCGGCGCTGGCGGGACCGGGAGAGCTCCCCTTCCCCTGCCGGCCGACTTTCGACTTCGGTCGAGGGTGCGGGTCAGGCCACTGGCTTCACGGTGTCCCCGTCAGGTCAGCCGGCCAGGACTCCTGTCAACGTTGTCGAGTCTCTCGACCCGTCATCTGGGCTGTCTTCTGCTGGAGCTGCCATCCCTTCGCCGGTTTCCCCTGGTGGAGGCCGAGGTTCTGCCTGTACCTTCGGGGCGACAGGCTTCGGTCCTTTCGTCCGAGCCGAGGGAAGAGCGGGCGCTCCCCGCTCCTTCCCAGGCCCACCCTCGGTTTCCCCGAGGATTTGGGTCTTGGTCTCGGTCCTCCTCTCGGTCACTTCACTCACGCCGACTTGGCGATCTCGATCGGGGCACCAGAGTTAAGTAGACGTTAATTCTCGTCTCCTCTCTCGGATGAGAGTGGCTCGATGCAGATGGCGTCGACGTTACGAGGAGTTCATGTGGCAGCAGTTGTTATTGTCCAGGAATCAATCGATAGCGATTCATTCCCCGTCCAGCAAGCAGCTGCCGCACGATCAGCCGACACAACCGCTCGCTACAGTCGAGGTGCCCACTCCGGGGCCAGTTGTTCGTCCGAACCTTGCTGCCCCACCGTCCTCGGTGGAACCTCGGTCGGGTTACGACCTGTCCCGCAGGTTGTCTGTTCCCCTCACTCCCGCCCGCCCTCAGCGGTCGAAGAGTGACTCAGGCCTGAGGCAGCTCTTTGCAGACCCTTCGGAGTCCGACGTCGACTCCTCCATGTTCCCCAGTCGGGAGGACCCGGGGTCCTCTCTGGAACGTTCTGTGGACGACAGCCCATTGTCTTTTATGGGTCTGTGCTTCAGCTCATCTCGGAGTTCACCGGGATGCAGCTTGAACCCGTGTCCAAACGGGTCTCTTATCCCCTGACGGAGATTCTAGACCGAGGGGATTCACCTTCGGAGGCCTTCCTGGTGGCCAAGGCCATTGTCAGCCCGGCCTTGGAGCTCTGGCGGCGGCCTACTTCCTGTCCTGCGCCCTCGGCCAGGATGGCCAGGAAGTACTCTGTCCCTGTCGGTTCTTTGCCCGGTTTCTCGGAGCACCCCTCGACTGAGGGGTTAGTTACCAATAATGTTTTCCAGTGTTCTGGGAACGCTCGGGATGTGGATCGGCCCCCCGACAGAGAGTCCAAAAGGATGGACTATGTCGGTGAAGGTTTACGCTGCATCTTCCCTAGGCCTCCGACAGGCCAGCTCGGCTGCACTGATGGCATATTTCTCCCACGCCCTTTTGGGCTCCCTGGATGAGGTGCTCCCTCATCTCCCGGCCGACCTGCGGACCACGGTCCGGCGGGTGCGGGACCAGGGTAGGGCGGTGGCGAAGCAGCAGCTTCAGACTGCTTTGGACTTAGGTGATTCCTGTGCCAGGTCGGTGGTGGCTGCAGTGGCCATGCGCCGCAGGACGTGGCTGAGGTTATCCTCTTTCTCTGCGGAAACCCAGCACAAGTTGGCAGACATCCCCTTCTTGGGGACTGACCTCTTCGGCCCTGGAGTGGAGGGACACCTCCAGGGGACCGAGAAGTCCGATACCACTCCAGACTCGGTCACCCCCGCCTGGAGGGACAAGGGCCGCCAGCAGCCTTACAGCCCTTTGCCCCTCGACCCCTGCGCTCGACCGCCCATCAACCCAGCATGAGGGCTGGCAGGCTTGCGCTTGGGCATCCTGAATCCAAGCCAGCGGCTTCCTCTAAAGGGAAGCAGGGAGGTAAAGGCCCAGGAGCTTCCTCAGCCAATCCCTCCTCCAAGCCTGCTCAGTGACGGGCTGAGGGGCGCTGTCTCCAGCCCCGTCACCCCTACCCGGGGTCCCCCGTGGGGAGACGGCTCCGCCCCTTCTCCACCTGGTCCGCTTTCCCGGACCTTTGGGTGTCGGAGGTGCTAGGGGAGGGTCCTGCCTTGGGATTGCGAGCAGGCCCCACCCTTTCGAGCCGTTGCCCCACGGGGTTCTTGGGGTCCGCAACCTCGTTGTCGGCCTTCCGAGCCAACTTGCCTGGCCCCTCGAACTAGAGGTGATCAGGAAGGTTGCGGATCCTCCTCCAGACCCTGGGTTCGTGTCCAGGTATTCCTGGTCCCTAACGGGGGGGGGGGGCTTGCACCCCATTCTCGATCCGCACGTCGGGATGGTCTCTCTGTCTCAGATATCCCACCCTCAGAACGAGGCATGTGGCTCTTTTCCTGGACCTCCAGGACGTACTTACACTTCATTCCATCCGTTTCTTGGGAGACTCCTCCGTTTCTTAAGCGGGGGACCCCGTTACAAGTTCCAGGCCAGGCCCTTCGGTCTCTGCTCAGCAGCATTCCTGCGGCACTGACGAATCCAGGCGTAACCCCACCCGGGTGGTGGTCTGACGGCAACCCCTCCAGGCGGAGGGGGATGGTCCAGAGCTCTGGCCCTCTAGGTTGCTCTCAGACTGGTCTCCTTTTTGTTGGAGCCACATTGGAACTCGTGCCTTAGCGGGTGATCCTTCTTCGGGATGAGGCTCGACTCTTGAGTCCGAGCTTGGCTCCTGGCGGACAGGGCCGAGGTTCTTCCTCTCTTACCTAGTCAGGTCTGACTGGGCAATTTGCGCCCTGACCGGGACTTCCTGCACCTCCTGGGCCTTGCAGCGGCCTGCACCAGCGTGGTCTGTTGGATCCGCCGGTTCATGCATCCCCCTAATGGGGGCTGGCCAGCCAGCGGTCACAGCGCTGCATTCCTTTGGACCAGTCCGTGACAACAGCCCAGGGGTTAGGGAACGCTCTGCTTCGGACCGTTCCAGATCTTTTGCAGGAGAACATCCTGTTCGTCCGTCCCGAGTCGACGGTCTTCTCCGACCGATGCATCTCAGATGGGTGGGGGTGCCCATCAAGGGGAATACAGAGTGCACCGCCTCTGGTCCTCTCGGGAGTCCCAATGTCTTCCTACCTGCTGGAGCTCCAGGCGGTCCTCTTAGCTTGCACTGCTCGCTCCGTCTGTGCGGGGTCTTGTGGTTTAGGTCCAGGCGGACAACACCACGACCATGTGCTACCTATTCCGCCAGGACCGGACGAGCTCCTTGCCCCTGCGTAAGGATGTTCTCCGCATTGGGTCTTTCGCGCAGCTGGGAGGTGGTTTCCTAGCCATTTCTATGGCAGGAGCCTCCATCACCCTGGCCGATGCCCTAGGCCGGATTAGGGCTGCTCCTCACGAGTGGTTTCCCTGCCGGAGGTAGCACAAGATCTTTCTCCCTCTAGGTCACACCTCGGGTGGACCTTTGTTTTTCCTTCCAGGGAGAATTTGAGGCCGAGACTGTCTCATGCCCGCCCCCTCAGCATGGTTTGCTGTAGGGGATGCCCTTGAGGCCGTGGACCCCGGGCCTCTTCTACGCCTATCCCCCATTTCCCTTGACCCTCAGGCAAGGCAAGGAGGGACTAGGCGCAGGTGATTCTGGTAGCCCCAGACTGGTTTTGCCAGCTCTGGTATCCAGCTCTCCTCATTCTCAGGTCCAGGCTCCTGAGGCGGCTTCCAGCCCGCCTGGTCCTGATCTCTGTTGTTAGGAAGTACTCCATCCGGACCTTCAATCCCTACACCTGACGGCCTGGTCCCTGTGCGGCTAGTGGCCAGGCCTTGGGTGTTCCGGCAAGGTCCTTGACGTTTCGAGGTGTCCTGCCAGGATTCAACCAGATACGCTCGGCTTCAAATGGAAGAGTTCTCCATTTGATGTTGGGATAGGGCCTGGTCCCCTCTCCTGTTCCTCGGTGAGCATCCCGGACTACCTGCGGTCCATTCTTTCTTGAACTAGGGCTTCAGTCGACGACCCTCAAGGTGCTCCTGTTAGCCACTCCTGTCTTCCGGGCGTGGGCCGGAAGGTAGTCGGTGGCGCAGGAAAGGTGGTCTGGCGCTTTCTAAGGCCGTGATCACACCTTCCCTCTGAGAGAGTATCCCCATTTCTGTGGGATCTTACGCTGGTATGGGCTTAGCTCACGGGCAAGCCGTTCGAACCTTCGCACAGGTGTGAGTTCCCCCACCTGTTGTGGAAGAACACCTTCTTGGGGCTACCATGCCAACCAGAAGGACGGGAGAGTTCCAGGTGCTCCTTTAAATCTCCCTATCTGGTCTTCCACAGGGACAAGGTTATCCTACACCCCACCCAAAGTTCCTTCCGTAGGCGGTGGGGGAGTCTTTTTCCCTAACCGGGTATTGTCTCTGCCGGGGTTCAACCCCTTTCACCCCTTGGAGGCCGTATATAGGATCCAGTGGGACCCTATTTAATGCTCACCTTCCCAGGGAGCATAGGGCTGAAGTTCGGGAGAGGTTCGCCAGCTGTTTGTCATCTACGCTGAAGCCGCACCTGGCAGACCTGCAGCCAAGCGGACGATGAGCGGGTGGGTCACCCCTACATAGATCTCCGCTATAGGTGGGCGGGCATGGAGCCTCCCAGAGGGATAAGTGCTCATTTTACCCGCCCTTCCGCTGCATCGATGGCTGCTTCTGAGGATACCCCTGTCCAGGGTATCCATAGGGCTCCTACCCGGAAGCAGGCATATACCGGTTCCCCCTTCCACATCGACCTTGGGTCACGCCGGGATGTTGGTCGGGGCCTCAGTTCTCCAGTCTTTATACCTAAGTAGGGGGTGTGCGCCTTGCCTCCCTCCTCCTGGAGAACTGCTAGGAGTCTGCCAATAAGTGTGGATGAACAACATATCTATGTCCCTAGAAATACAGGTTACTCACCTGTAACAGGAGTTCTAGGAATGGTATATGTTGTTCATCCACACGACCCACCCAGCCTCCCCGACTTCGATGCACAACCTTGCTTCCAGCAGGCTAGATCTGGCACATGGGGCGGAGCCGAGAGTTTTACCACCCGGGTGGGTGGGAGGAGCCAGCTTGAAGACCTTCCGGCAAGATTTAAAGCGGCAAGGAACCTGCCAATAACTGTGGATGAACAACATATACCATTCCTAGAACTCCTGTTACAGGTGAGTAACCTGTATTTTTAGCAAAGCTCTTGAAGCTGCCTCTTTCTGTAATTTTGCAGCAAGGAGTTTCCCTACCTTATTTCACTGATCATAAAACCGCTGACAGGAATATCACAACGCCCTTTCTATTTTGTATTCTAATAATTGGGATAGCTGTTTGCGGGCTTCCTCCAGTTGTACTCTTGCCTGAGCATCCAAAGTAGTTTTATGTTTGTTTTCTAGATCAACAATTGTTTTCTCTAGGTCCAGTTACTGTTTTACTCTCTATTTTATAACTTTGGAGGTATAGGCAATAATTTTCCCTCTTAACATTGCTTTTCAAGCATCCCAATACATGGGGGAGGAAGTGGTCTCTGGATTAAGTAGTTCAGTGCCACCCTAGACTCTGTGGCAGCATCCCAGAAGGGCTCTAAGGCCCAAAAGCCCAAGAAGAAAATCTTCCAGTATTGGTCCTGTTAGTCACAGTAGCCTCATCGGGGCGATACCAAGCCTGACACTTGAAGCCCAAGTTCAGAGGTCAGGGTCCGAGAAGAGATGGGGACAGTGGTGCCCCTCTGGCCCTAGAGGCAGATGCCCCCTCCAAAGCTGCCCAGTGATGAGTCAGAGGATGTCATCCTCCTGCTTGTCCCATCCCTGACCCAGCTCCCAGTGGGGGCTTGGCTGTGCCACTTTCAGCCCCATTGGTCCATCATGACTGCGGACAAGTTAGTACTAGAGGTGGTAGACAGAGGGTTGCCTCTAGATCTCAAGACTCTCCCACCATACCAATTCCACACTTCTCCGGAGTCCATGGTGTCACAGAACAAGCTTTTCTCCCTCAGGAAGGACGTCACTCAGATCCTTATGAAAGGTGCTGCAGTCCATGTCCCAGACACCCTAGCAGGTTACATGTCCTGGAACTTCTTGGTCCTGAAACAGACGGGAGGCTGGCGCCTTATATAGGATCTGCATGACCTAAACCAGTTCATGCAGAAGCACAAGTTCCGGATGGTCACTGTGAGTCAGATTATACCATCTCGGGAAAAGGGCATGTGGTTCTGTTTCCTGGATCTCCAGGATGCATTTTTCCACATCCCACTCCATCCATTCCACTGACAGTACCTACGGAGGGGGTTCACTGTCAGTGTCAGGCCATGCCCTTTGGTCTCCTGTCTGCGCCCAAGGTCTTCCCTAAGTGCATGGCAGTGGTGGTCTTCACAAAGTACGTGGCAGTGGTGGCTTTCCTACGGCACAAGGGCGTTGGGATATATCCCTGTATTGACAACTGGCTCATAGCGGGGCTGCCCAAGGAGGTTGTAGAACAGACCAGAGATCAGGTCCTGTAGAGCTGCAGAGACTTGGGTCTGTTGGTCAACACAGACAAGTCCGAACTAATCCCCTCACAAGTGATAAAGTTAATCGGGGCCGAACTAGACTCCCTGCAGGCCAAGGCCTGTCTCCCTGCGTACTGAGCTCAGGGCCTTACCTCCTTTGCTCAATCATTTTAGGTTGGGCACTCGTGCCCTGCTCGGGATTTCCTGAGGCTCCTGAGGTTCATGGCTTCCACCACCAGCATGGTCCATTGGGCATGCTGGCAGATGCACTGTCTGCAGTGGGAGCTGGGCCGCCAGTGGTCTCCGCACCTACGACATCTGGACCAGCCAGTCCTTATGACCGAGCCTATGTGGGATGTCATTCAGTGGTGGCAGGTCCCTCAGCATCTGGAGGACAGAATCCCATGTGTCCACCCAGAACTGACAGTCACGCTCATGACAGGTGTGTCTCTGGTGGGGAGCTCACCTGGGACAACACCGAGCCCATGGGTTGTGATCGCCCCAGGAGTCTTGTGACCACATCAGCCAGCATGGAGTTCCATGCAGTGTGGCTTGCACTGATGAAATTTGCTCCATTAATCATGGGTTAGGTCATGCGGGTCCGGACGGACTATACCACAACCATATTTTACCTGACCAGGCAGGGCGGAACTCACTCACTTCCCCTGTGTTGGGAGGCTCTTTGCACCTGGACCCTCATACACAGCCTGGGTGCAGAACTCCTGGTGATTCATGTTGCAGGAGTTTAGCCAGCTGGCTGACACTCTCAGCCAGGTGGGAGAGAATTCGCATGAATGGGCCCTGCATCAGGAGGTGGTAGACCACCTGTTCTCCCAGTGGGGTACCCTGTGGTAAACCTTTTCATCTCCAGGGAAAATGTAGGATATTTTGTGCCCTCTCACAGTCCAGGACACTGTTGGGGGTTTCTCTCTCAAGGCCCTGGACCCCAGGCCTTATGTACGCTTTCCATCTTTAACCACAAGGTGTTGGTCAAGGCCTGGAAGGACAAGGCGCTGATGATTCTAATAGCTGCAGACTGGCCCAGACAGTTCTGTATCCGGATCTCCTCAGCCTCAGCAGCAGGCCTCCTTGGTGGTTGCCTCTTCATCTGGACCTGCTGATGAGACAACAGGGGGAAGGTCCTGCACTTGAATATTCAATCCCTATACCTCTTGGCCTGGTTCCTAAGCATCTAGAATTGTAGATCTTGGATCTCTCTGAAGATCTTCTCCGCATTGTGGAGGCCTCCCAGAAGTAGTCAACTCACAAATGCTATGCATTTAAGTGGAAGAGGTTCTCGATTTGTGCCAGAGCAAGGAGTTTGAGCTTCTTGCCTGCCCTGTGGTGAACATCCTTGAGTACCTCTGGTCACTTTCTCAGTTGGGCCTGCAAGCGACACCCTTAAGGTGCACCTGTCAGCCATCTCTGCTTACCAGGTGCTGGCTGGTAAGCCAGCGGTATTCCATAAGGTGGTTTGGTGTTTTTTTTTTAAAGGCTTGCCCACTTGCCTTCTCCAGTGCACGAGCCTCCGCCACCTTGGGACGTTCTGCAGGTGTGGCTGTGCTAACGGGCAAGCATTTGAGCCTATGTACAGGTGTAAGATGTCACACCTGTCATGGGAGATGTCCATTTTGTTTACTGTCAAGTCAGCCAGAAGGATTAGTGAGCTCCACGTGCTCTCAGTGGAGTCTCCTTTTCTTGCCTTTCACAAGGACAAGGTTGTCCTTCACGCCTACCCGAAGTTCCTCCTGAAGGTGGTATTGGAGTTCCACCTTAAGCAGATGATAAACCGTCTAATATACTTAAAGAACTGTTCTTGGGAGGCTGACTGTGGACTCCATACTCTAGACCTGCAGAGGGTACTTACTGATTATAAAGAGTGCACTGCTGGAGTTTAGGGTGAGGTGCACCAACGGTTTGTCCCATACGCTGAAGCTGTGCCTGACAGACAAACAGGTAGAAAAGCGGAAGATTGGCAAGTCTCTCATATAATGCATCAACCTCTGCTATAGGTTGGCTGGTAGGAAGCCTCCCAGAGGGTTTAGGGCTCATTCCATCAGACATACCACTGCTATAGTGGCTGCCTCCAGAGACATCCCAATACATGAGATCTGTAGGGCTGCTACCTGAAGAAAAGTAAGTACCGCTATCTTCCACAGCATTGACATTATGTCAAATCAGGATGCTGCTTTGAGGGCCTTGGTTCTCCAGTCTGTTTGCCAAATAGTGGTGCACACCTTCCCCCTCCACTTGGAGAACTGCTAGGAACCTGTCATTGTGTGGATTGTGAACTGTATCCACGCCCTTAGAAATATCGATACTTGCCTCTAACTGTAGTTCTAGGAGTGATCTACAGTTCACATCCACACAACCCACCTGGCCTCCAGTGGCTAGTGGTACATGGATCCCTGCTTCAGGCACACAAAGATCTGACATCACAGGGCAGACCCGGGGGATATACCACCCAGGTGGTGGGAGGAGCTTAGCTTGAAGACATCTGACGAATGAGCTTGTTCCAGTGGAACTGCCAGAGTGGGATGTGAACTGTATGATGCTGCTAGAACTATGGTTACAGATGAGTAACACATATTTCTGGTTCACTTTCCTCCCAGTTTATCTGTATGGAGGAAAGAGATCAAGCCAAAATCAGTCCTTTAGAAACCCAGCTCCTAAGACAAATATGAGAAAGAGAAACTGAGAGATGCAACAAGGGAACCCTGCAAGAACTTTATATCTTTTATTTGCACCAGTGATGCTTTAGTTTCCTATGAAGCAACTTCCATGCAGCTCATGCAGAAAAACTTACCTCTGCATTTGGGAGAAGGAATGGATCAAAGAAGAAAAAAATAGAAACCTCCAGTTGCACAGAAGCAGACATGAAACATTGAGAGGAGGGTTGATTTGAATGGAATGGCAATCTTGGCCCTTCCTCTCCACTACTAGGTGTTGAGAACAGCAGCAGTTTGAAGCTGAACACCTCAGGGATAGCAGACCAAACCAGAATCAAGACCTAAACTAGAACATCACTGCAGCCTAGACCTGTCATCTTAGCAACAGCAATCTGAACCAGTTCTGCTACCTCCAACTCCCGCAGCACTGAACATTAGTATTGCAGATCTGCAGGCAAGGAAGTTAGCAGGATGTAGCATGAAGGCCTGGGCCTTTGTTTGCATACGTTTGATTTGGACTAGTTAGTAGAACATAAAGCTATAAACACAGAGACCTGTGTTTGAATCCCATAACTGCCACCTACTTATTGGGTAACTCTGAGCAAGTCACTTAACCTCCCTGTGCTTAAAGTGATTTTCCAATCTTTTTTTTAATTTTTTGTGGACTTTATTTTTCACCGGGACCGAGGAACTCTCTCCAATTACCTTACCAGCCTGGCTGTACCTCCCGGTCTGAAGCTCGACTCTCCAGGCTAACCCCGCCCGGCTGAGCCCCCTGAGGTGGGACTGCCTGCCCTGGCACTGTATCTACAATCTAATGCGCCAGGCAGGAGTCAGAGGACCCCCTGGAAGCTGAACCTGATGGTGGGAGTGTGGTCGAGACTGGAGGCACCTTCGCCTATCCTCAGCCCGGAGTTTTCTTGCTTAGGTTGCCCCTGGAGCTGAACGTGCAGTGACGCCTGCACGGAGGAGCCGTGAGCATCCGCCGCACTCCACCCCTCACGTTCCAGGCACATGTAGCACCTCCGGTCTTCACCGGGTGTCACTACTGTGCCGTGGATCCTCAGAATCCATGCCAGGGAGAGGAGAGCTGTCCTCCGGATGCTCAGTCTTCTCCCTCCCCTGCTGACCCCCAGTGCCCCGGGCTCGTTCCTGAACCCGGGTCATCGGTGTGGTGCTAGGTGTGGCGTCCAGCACCTCAACCCTCAGTGCCACCGGGACGGCTGATTTTCCGATCTTAAGGTACCACTTTCAGGATGTGGTACCTTAGGTTGGCGATAGTCTGTCTCTGTAGTTTTTGAAGTTTTATTCTCAGCGTATAGTTACATGGAGGGGATTGTAGTTTGGCCCCAGCAAAGAGGCCGGCCCATCCCTTCCTCTTCCCGATTGACGTACACGCACCTGCTCTCAGGCATATTATGACATGCAGCAATTGAGAGTACGGGGGTGATTTCCATTGAAATGAATGTGACTCAGTTTTCATTCCTGTTTAATACATTATAATGACGAGTTGGAGATTAATGAAGGCAGTGAGCGGTGGCCTTCATTAATCTCCAGCTCACCATCATAATGTATTAAATAGGAATGAAAACTGAGTCCCATTCATTTCACAGGGGTGCGCCCCTATGCTCTCCCTTGCTGCACGTCATGACATGCCTGAATGCAGGAGCATGTACATCTATGCGGATGTGGAAGGGATCAGCTGACCACCTTGTCGGGGTCAAACCATGATCCCTTCCACATAAATATACGTCGAGAATAAAACGTTAAAAATTACAGAAACGGACTATCACCGACATGACCTACCAGAAAATGCTAAGTCCTGCATCAGTGCCAAAAGATCACAAAATTACTTTAAAGGGACACTGTCAACCTGTTTTTCATCATATTATTTCTAGGTAAAAACCTACATTTTATGATTGCTTATCTTCTCTAAAATTCATTGATGTTGCTGTTTGTTTTGTCTGGCTCCTTGTTTAGTAGAACTGAAATGCATGCTAATGTATATTTATAAACAACCTTGTTTTCTTTACAATCCTGGATCTGTTCTTACTACATACTTCCTGAGCATTAGAAACACACCCAAACAGTGCAGTCGATCATGAGGCAGTACCCTCCTAATCTCTAACTGTATCATGAGGGGCTAGACTGTGTTGTGGGTGTTCCCAAGTCCAGGAAAGATGCAGTTGAATCTGATCAAGGAATGTAAACAAACCTGTGTTTGTGTGGTAACACCAGTATGGTGGGCAGACTGCTTTTCATTTTATTTAAAGAAAAAAAAAAAGAGTCCGACTCAAGCTACCAGCTACATCAGCAATCTTTACAGAATGTTGGCAATCATAAATTGTGTTTTTTAAACTAGGGATACTTCAAGACCAAAGGGGGTTGACAGTGTCCCTTTCACCTCTGTCTCGTTTTATGTAATGTATTGCTCTTCTCTTTGCGAACCAGGCTGTATGTGCATTAAGATCCAGAGAGCTGTGAAGGGCCTATTAACTTTATTTACTGATACTGCCTGCAGCAGTGTCTCGCTCACCATGGATTGCGCTTATTAACAGCAATGAGGAGGGGCAGCTAGGTTGGGGCAGGCAGTGGGGTGGTGAGAGCAGGGTTGTAAGCTGTGGGAGATATGTTGAGGAGGGGCAGACACTAGTGCTAGGAAGAGGCATGTTGAGTATGATCACCGTTTCGTGACCAACTAGCTCCCATTTATGATCCAGCCATAGCAGCCGTTCTCAGCCCAAAAGGCTCCCTTTCAGGATGCCACCTTCAGCCCTGGAGGGCTCCCTTTCATATTGTCACCTAGCAGTGGGTCTTAGACAGCAGAGATGGACAGGTGACCCAACATTACTCTCCTCGTCTGTTTTTTTTTTTTTTTTGCCAGATTTAGCCTACTACTTATTAGAGATGTGCAAAGTCAGAAAAAATGCTTCGCAAAAAAACTGAGCATAGTTTCTGGACTTCACTTCATGTGTAGTACTTCACCAGGCAAAGCACCTACTTGGTTGCCCCCTGATCATTCAATGTATAATCCCCCATCCCCAACCCACTTGTGCCACCATACCTCCCTCATAGCAGTCCCTCCAGTGTTTAATGCTTTTTGTGTGTATTGTAAAGATGAAAGATCCCACATGTCCACAAAGTTTAAAGATACCCATACCCAACTAGTAAACTGACTATACTTCCCCACCTTATCCTCCTCCTTCTCCTCTTCTCCCCCACCCACCCTCAAAATGATACTTGACTTCAAGACAGTCTCACAGCGGGCAGGCCTGCAAAGCCTTCCCTCCACCTACGAAGTGAAACTGGGTGCACGTTAATATAGTAATCACCTGATTGGCTCCACTCAGCTGCCAACACGTATTTCTTTGCTGACTACTTAATTGTTTGCATTTCCAGGTATTGTGCATGTTTTTTGCTTCTGAATTTCCAGCCATACAGTTTTCATTTTATATCCTTTGTGTTGGATGTGCTTCCCTTTGTTGCTTCTCCCTACAGTTTGCAGGTGGAAACGCTCAGTGTGCCTATCACAGTCACCACATTTCAAATTAAAAGTAGTATTTTCCTTTCTAGTGTGTAGGGTTTGTGGCCCGTGATACAGACCACCACCCTTCTAGATTTGAGCATGATTTTTTGGATAAGAAATGCTAATGTGCACACATCACAATAAATGCCCAGCAAACTGTAACTAGACTATTCGATCTAGCCAGTTAAAATGTTGTAGTTTAGAGGGCCATCAGGGGGATCATTTTTCCTTGTTTTATTACTAAACAGTTTTTAAGTATGAAGGGGTGGTGTGTAAACAGTACATCTACAAAATGCAAATGGGATCCACAGTTGCTTAGCAAGCAGATGTGTGTTCTCCCCTATGCAACCTAGTACTTTTCCTGTCATGCAATGTAAGTTTGGAAAGTAAAACTTTACAGATATTCTGTATATCCAAGGTTCATGCAGCTGCTTTAGGTTTGAGTTACAGTTTCATTCTGTGCGCAGTTTTGCTGTATTTACAAATGTACAGTCAACAGAACATACCAGTCCGTAATCCTTTATATGAATAGATATGTTGATTTAGAAAATGGGCAAGATTGTTGGAGCTCTTTAATTGCAGAGAGCCACTACGGGGGGGTACATTAACTTTTAATAGACACCCGCTTAAAACAAGTGCCATTTCGGGGTGCCCTGTTACTGAGGGTATCCATCGGCACCCCAAATTCAGCAGCCGCCATTTTTTTTTTTGCCTCTCGCTTAGCGAGAGATGCCCCTGAGCCCCAGCCAAGACCAATCCAGCCATGCTCATCGCTAAAAAAGTAAACAGATTTTATTGCTATTTCTAATAGTAGGAGGTAATCTGGAAAAAAAAAAAAGACGGTATTTCTGTTTCAAGTAGCAGTGGTAGCACAGCGTGTGCTAAGCACTGCTGTGTGAGTGCCCGCTGCTTCAGAAAAGAACTGTCGTAACTGCTTTTCAGCCTTGTTCTCCCAATCTCGACACAGCCCTCACAGAAACTACACAGCTGAGTCAGTGTTGCTTAAATTTACCTGTCTTTGTAGGATATTTTCTTTTCTTGGCAGCTGGACGTGTGATGCCTTGCTCTCCCATCCACCCTATCATATCATGTTCGTTCTAACATTCAGCTGATCGCTCCCGCGCATACAAAATTTGTTTTTTATGTAAGTAAAACAAAAACGTCTAGCACTGCTGTCAATAAATTAAACTCGGTGGGGGGCTACTGGAAATGAATCCATAGAAAATAAAGAGACACTACAACACAGAAAATAAGGCTTATCATACGTAGCAGCACCCTCTAGTGGCACTTCCTAAAGGGACTATTTAACAGAAGCTCCTGCTTCTCATATGTTAATTACTATTTTACCTGTTTTTTCCTTAGAAAATCATTTTTATTAAAAAAAATATATATATATTGAAAGCCCATTTTCTAAGCGCAATAATGCCCTCCAGGGTGGGCAGTATGGGCAATACCGGACCGTTCAAGGGCTATAAGGCCCTCCGCCTGCGGCGTCGACCCTCATTACACCCCTGGCCAGTCCGGTATTGCCCAATACCACCCACCTTGTCGGGCATTATTGCTTGCTTACTCGCTGCCATCCTGTTGTATACATTACACTGTGATTACATCAAAAGGCAATCATTTTCTTTTAAGTTATCAATCTGTCTGAAAATCTCGATCGTGCCTGTAACTGTGTAGCCGCTTTTTCTGGTGGCATTGTGATTATGTATATAAACCTAATTCTCTGTCCAAACGTATCAAACTGCCTTCAGAATGTTTGGACTCAGTTGTAGTGCTCTGCACACATCATTTTAATTGCCCATATTTGAGAGCAATATCTGTGACTTTTAACCCCAAGGACCATCTTGTTTAATGTTTGGATAACCTTGGCTATGCCATTGACTGGCCATTTGACATCTAGCTGGGGGATCGCCTTTGCTTTGTCCTTTGAGGGGTACTAGCACCACTGGAAGAAGTTTGTCATCTCTAGCAGATCAGCCCCTCTCAGTTAGGAGGCCTGTGGGTGCAACTAACTCCATGACTGGCCCTGTAGGGTGGGCTTGTTCACCCAGAGTGGAAGTTCAGGTGTGGGTCAGACCCTTTGGCCCCAGTTTTTTGAAAATCTGCTTCCTTTGACCCAGGCTGTCCATCAGAGTTTAGAGGGACCGTGCCTCATATGAGGTGGCCCAGCGAGTTTGTGGTAGTCCCACATTGCCTTCCTTGCTTGGGGGGGGGGAGTTAGAGTCTCCAACTGCCTCTTTCCCAGCCCTGCAGACCCATGTAGCCCTCAAACTTGAGCCCTGGCCCTGGGCCCCTCGCAGTTAGATTAGAGATTCATTTGCTGCATGTATGCCATGTTTTAATCCTTATCTGTTATGAACATTTTTTTTTTAAGTTTGGCAACTATAAAAACATTATCAAAGACATTCATTAACACACTTCCATAAGTGCCAAATTGTTAGTTCAGTTTTTGGTATGCTGCAGTATTACAGGTATCAGAAGGGCGTTCCTCACTGTAGGTAGTTAACATTTGCTGATGCTGTTACATTCCAGCAGTTTGCTATGTTTTAAGATACTGAATTAGAGGGTATCCCCTTAAGGCAGCCACTGTAAATTGATATGAGATTCTCATGTGACTCCACACCCAGTCGAAGAGCAGTTCACCCAAAATGCTGTTGGGGTGTGTCTGTTGAGTCCCCGCCCCCCGACACCTGTTGGTGTGTGCAGGGCTGAGTTGGAGTGTTAGGTTGGAAACCCTAACATTGTATTTCCCTCCTTTTTATAGTTTGATATCAACCCTAACTAATGCATTAACGAAGTTTATTGCAAAGAAATTACATAAATAGAGTAGATAGATCGATAGAGTAGACGGAGTAGATAGACTGAGTAGATAGAGTAGATCTAGATAGACAGATTTAGTAGATAGATGCAGTAGATGGATACATACATGTGGGCAGATAACAGTGAAGGTAATTAATTTTACCCTCGCCAGAATACATCTCACATAGAATACATAGGTGTTCCATAGCAAAGATTTTCAAATCAGAATCCTTAATATGCCTGTACCAAAAATGGCACTGTTCAAACCTGAACTGCAATACAGCTTTGAAAAAACACGTAAAAAAAGCACACAGTATAAGTATTACATTATACACTTGTAATAGTAATATGATTATACACATATATGTGTGTATATATATATATAATACATAATGGGCAGGAGTGTGATATGGAAAATATCTTCACTCCTGCAGAGTGAGCTCTGGATACTCACGAGTGCCGAAGGCACGAGTGCGAGCATCCAGAGCTCACAATGTAGGAGTGAAGATATTTTCCATAGCACACGATCTGCACATCATGTGTTCTATTTATACAATAGGGGTACAAGTTTCAGAAGTATTGTTACGATTTTTTGTGTTCGGTTGCTGTTTCTGTGTTTGCTGTTTCTGTGTGTGAGATTTTCTGAATGGGTTGGCAGTGTTACAAACTCTGTGAAAGGCCGAGTGTGTTTTACAATGCTAAGTAAGTTAGCTTCAGGCAGCAGTGAGAAATAGACTGTTTTATGAAGCTGTGTGCTTTAGAATTCTGGCTGCAGTCAAGCTGAGAGCATCACAGTAATGGGCTGGGAGTGAGACAGAATGATGTTGAACAGGTGACGATACAGTTAGCTGCGGGCAGCAGTGAGAAAGAAACTGTTTTATGAAGTTGTCTGCTTTAGAATTCTGGCTGCAGTCAAGCTGAGAGTATTACAGCAATGGGTTGGGAGTGAGTCAGAGTATAGGAAACACCTGAGAATGTTTTGCCATGGTAACCGAGTTGGCTGCACAGTGGTGATGTCACAAGTACACATATATCTAGTCTTGATGTCACGACATGAAATATTTCTTGTGGTGATGTCACCACAGTGAAGATACGTTTTTATCACACTCATTTATCCTTCACCCCATTCACCCCTATTGTATAAATATATATATGTATAATACATGAATTGGTAAGGGAAGCTCATATATTTTGGCTGGACTTCTTGATGCTGTGAATCCACTACGTATGGTATCATCCTGATACAGGAAGATAATGTCATAGTTTATGATGATATAAATGCCTCTACTCCCAAGTGAAATTGAATACTTTGTTGTACTTATGTAATGAATAAAAAAGAACAAACTTCAGAGTGAGATGTGGCATTTATCCCACTGTTGAGCAAAACTCCACCCTTCTTATGTGATTAACACCATGACTCCATGTGTTTTCCTATGCATTTAGAGAGACAGAATGCATAGTTGTTTTATTTATGTAAGAAGTAATGTCACTTGTTCTCTTTTTTTTTAACAGAAACTAACCTTGGTGCATGTAAATAGTAACCAGTGCCTGGATAAAGCTACAGAAGAAGACAACCAGGTACCATCCATTAGAGACTGCAACGGAAGTCGCTCTCAGCAGTGGCTTCTTCGTAATGTCACACTCCCAGAGATTTTTTAAATGGTTTCAAACCAGGACTGACTGGGCTACCTCGGCACAACTTTCTGCCACAATCCTCTTAAAAATAAGGAAAAAAAAAAAAAAACTTCAGCTCTGCGTTGTGATTCGTATTCTGTCTCCAGGAAACATGGGCTCCGTCCTAAAGGACTTCTTTGGTAGTTGGGGACTGGAGCTTCCTGCACAAGTGCGTGAAACTACAGACTTTGGAATGAAACTGCACACACTGATGTTTACAAGCTTGAAAGAGTGTCTCATATCAAAGAATCATTTTACAGGGCGTTCGGCAGATTGATGCATAATCAATGTAATATGCTCTCTGGAGAGCAGCATATCATCGTAGTTGGCTTGCACATCAGTATCTTCAGCTGAAAGTGCTGTCATATTAAAAGGATTTCTGAAAGTTAATTATTGTTCTTGGTTACCCTTGGCAACCAGCTCAATATAATATCAGTCTGGGAGATGCAGAATGGGAAGCTGGACATTGGCTTCAGTTTAAACAAAACAAAAAAAGGTTTTCAGAAGAGGAAACCTATTTAAACAGGGTTTAAATGAAAGTAAGATTTAAAAAAGAACAATTTGTTATAGTAAATATAAATTTTTATGTAGCTTTTATACCTCAGTGGAAACAAGTAACCAATTCTAATTACATTCTAACTGTTTGTTTTTTTTCAGTTGTAATTGCCACAGAAATTGTTCCGATTATGTTTAACATTTTTTCGTTGCCTAACTTGGTAGTCTTGCAGCCATTTTAAGCTAGGAACTGCACTTAACTGATCGTCACAGTCCTGATTACTTTTTTTTGTTTTGTTTACGTTGGATTTTTTTGTTTACTCTGTTGATGTGGGCTGATAGAACTGCAATATATTATCTTCTTCCTGGAGAAAAAAATGGAAGTTTCTCTCAACACTGCTTAAAACCTGTTGTTTCTCCCAAGTTTGCCATTCCAGTTCAGCCAGCTAGCTTCTGAACACCATGTTCATTGAAAAAAGGTAATGGTGGTATCTGTTGATTTGGTAAATGATCTCGTCTGAGTCATCTTAGAGCCTATGGCTCCAACTACTGTACTATGGATTTGTTTTCATAGCAATAAATCTTTGGTTCTTTCTTGGGAAACCCAAGTCCTTAGAATGCCTGTTAGATACAGAGGACGGGCACCGCTAAAGGTTTACTCAAGAGAGAGGAAAAAAGAAAACAAAAACCTTTTCACCCCATCGTTAGATCTGCTTCATTGTCAATTTGCATATTTAGACTAGGTTCTGAAAATGTAATGTCGGTCAGCTGCTTTTTTTTCTAATAAAAACCAAAAGGAAAACCCTCTGCTAACTTGCTGTGCCATGTAGAGTTTCTGCTTTTTAATTCAGTGCATTGTGGAAATGTGCAATACGTACGTATGGCAGGTTATCTTTTCTTCTCTTGCAGGCCGTTGGTTCCAGCCATCAGGACTAAAAAAATTAGGAGTTAAGCAAGGAAAGGGAACAGTGTAAAATACTGACTGAAGACGGCAGTACAGCTGTACACAGGGACACCATTGTAAAAGAGTTCTCGCCTTACTTGGCATCAGCTGTTTTGGTCACCATGGTAATTTTCAGGTTGATACAGCAGTATTAAACAGTTCAGATGCACATCAAGTAGAGAGAACTGTTTTTTTGTCATTGTGATCGCATTTTGCAAGACAGAATGCTGAGAACTGGGAGTCTGTGTCCTTTCACTTGAGTTTTCCTTAAGGGGTGAATGGGAGGTCAGTTTGTATAAGCTTATTATGAAAGCAGTGCCGCCCAGATAAACCAAGAATTAATGTTACAGGACTCCAGCGTATAGATATTTTATCCATCATTTTGTATCATTGTTTTGTTCAGGGGCAGCTGGTTCCTTTCCAGATAATGTGCTGGAGAAAGGGTAAGAGGTATGATCCAGTGACTCCAATAAAAGTGCTTCTGAGCACCCCTTTAGAAAAACTGAGCCTTACGTCCCTCAGAATTTGCACAGTTCTGGGTACATCATCATATATAAGCAAACTGCTATATCATTTTTACATTAAAGTTTGTTTTATGACACCAGTAAGCACTTTCTTGTTGCTGTTGTGGTCTTTTTGGGTGTGCCATAAATGACACAGAAGCTCAGAGGTACAGTATGTGAATGTTTCATGTGAAACCTTTTATTATAAAACAGCTGCCATCATCTTTCTAGGAAAGCAGTAGATGCTAAGTTTTGTTTTTTTTATGTAGTTGATAAAAGCAATCATCACCTTGACGTATGTTCTAGTGGTTAGAGCATCCGTTTGGGAATTAAGTGATCACAGGTTCAAACCCTGCTAGCGTCAAATGCTCAATGTGTAACCTTGGACATGTCAGTTATAGAGCAACTCTGCACTTCAGCATGTGTTTTCAAAAATAAAATGTTTAATTTGTTACAGTTTACTAGAGAATTTTTTTTTTTTCATTTTAAAGTTCCTTTCCAAGATTTACAGCACAGCTTGGTAGTCAATCTATAAAGTCTGCATAGAAAACACTTGAAAACATTTGCCTTTCCCGTTAACTTCACAGTGCCTGTTTATGACATCATAGTGCTCACCATGACAACAGACTGTGATGTCACAAACAGCAAATGTGTGCTAAGCAGGGGAGAGTCAGGTACATTTTGAAAGACTCCGTGAAATAGTTGCTGCATTATCTACAATATTTCATAGACTAACAGCAGGGGAAAGTAATAAATATAACCAGTAACTAGAAAACAACAAAGTTAAAACATGCTTGGTGTAAATCTAATGTTTTTAAGCTTTTTATTATAATGGAGAGTTCCTCTTTAAGCTCTTAGTGCCCCATTCAACCCAACTGATGGAATGGGTGGAAGCAGTACCACCCCATCAGATGTTAACCTCTCAGCTGGGGCTATCTTGGGTAAAGAAATAAATTGTAAAAATGGGGGTCGTTGAATTTTGTTTGAAACTCTTTTATTGTGATTAAGGTCTCACTGGTGTGCACAGACTGCTTGAACTGGATTTACCTCAAAATTAAATGTTGAATCTTCCACCATGGAGGTGGCGGGGTAAAAGTTGAGTAAAACTGGCATCGCTGTGGGCACACATTTTTTGAGTGCCATCTTAAAACAGACAGAAAATATAATTGTTAATGGTGAATAAATTTCTATAATAAATAGTAAAACAAATGTTCAAAATATGGCAGGGTAAAGAGTTATATAGGAGCTTGACTCCATGCAAACAGTGTCTAGCACACCCTTCAGATCACTGCACAGAAAGGATATGTAATTTATTTTAAATTTGTTTCCTTTTTCTTCCTCCAAGGTATTTAGGACTTTCCGGCTTTCAGATTTCACACTGAAATGTGGATAAACGTGGCTGCCCCATCATGGTAACTCCTAATCTAGTGATCTCTGCCTTACATTTTTACCAGGTTATGTTGAGCTGAAGTAAGCAGCATTTCTTTGGCAAGGAACTCTTAAAGCTTCAGTTGTTTTGGATTCATATAGTTCAAAGGTGGGGCCATCAGTATAGCAGCAACACTGCCACTTACAGCACTAATGACCTGGGACTGGGAGCCAGTGAGTCATCGAAGGACCAGCAGCGGAGGAGGATTGTGTCTTCCTCAGGGGAGTGTGGGTTGTGCCTCCCACTGCTGCTGCACTACTGTCTGCTTGACCACAGGCGGCATGGGGACTGGAAAACAGCAGTACATCAGGAAGAGTATGCGAATGGCGAAGCAGCAGGCGCACCCAGCACCCAGTGAGGTCACGTTGCGCACTCGAGTGAGGGATCAAAGAGGAATAAGTGTGACATGACTGAAAGGGTGACGCTATGATTGCCTTCGACATCCACAGCTGGTTAGAGCCAGCTGCATCCTGGGGTGGCCTCAAGTAGGCAGGTCATAATACGACGATATAGCCTGATAATTTCCACTGAAAATATATTGTTGTAAGTAAATAAATTAAACTCTGCTTATCTTACAGCGTGATATACTGTGATAAATCATCTTGACTTTCTCATGTCTGCTGCTCCAGCAGTATGTCCCCCTCTTTGTGCAACCTTGATTACTGATTTCCCAATCCAATTTTTATTATTTTCCCAAAACAGAAATGCTGAATATTATTGTGTTAATATATTGTATTTTTTATGCAAATATTGCAGTATTTAAAATTTGATACAATATTATGACATACGTAGCACCAAGCGCCTCCTCTGTCAACTGGATACTACAATGAGAACTGGAGCAACCACTTTACGGGATACTCTGCGAGAATCTGCCACACAAAGCCAGGATACTATGAAGAAGAGATGGCGGTACCCCACCTTGGTGGGTCATCCAAAAGAAGGCTACATGGAAGAGGAGGTGACTCAGGGACCCAGGAGTGTTGGAGGGCAGATGGGGGAGTGGTACTTCGCAGCAGTGGATGGAGGTCTCAGTCAGTGGTCCAGGGGAGGTCAAAATTTATTTTTAATTTTTTCCAAAATCTATATAGTTCAGCTCTTAAAGAGTACCTGGTTGTTAATTAGGGAAAATGGACACAATATTAAAATGTTAGCAAACCCACTAACAGGGTTAGTGAGTGTGCTCACCTGAGTTTACATGGGTGCTCCCAGCAGCCCCATATTCAGAAGCCCCAGGAGCACACCGCAAACCTGGCAGCGCCAAACTGTTAACATTCTTCTGTGCCTCTGCAAATGAGCGGTATATTCAAAGGTATGTGGCGCTGTCTACCACTACTGCAAACCACCTCATAACTGGGCACTAAGCCCACCCCCTCCCCAAGGCAGGGCAGCTGTATTGCAGCCACCTGCCCCCAGTCACCCGTTTTTTTTTTCAATATGTAATTTTGTGGGGTTTCCTTAATTTTGCTCCCCAGACCCGGGACCGTGGCAGACACAGACATGCGTGGAGGTGCACGCACACACCAAGTACTCTCTCGGCTCCTTCCGCCCCACCCCTGGCATTTGCTGCCGCCACCACCCCCCCACCTGCACTTCCCACCAGATCTCCACCCAGTGGTATCAGAACTATGGGGGCAGGAGACAACCACCCGGGAGGAAAGAGCTCTGACCCTCCCTCCCAATGTCGGTTCCCTGGTGACCCGAGGTTCCCGAACCCAGGTCGCCGGTATAGTGCGAGGTAAGGTATCCTGCGCCTCAGTGCCACCAGGCTGGCTCTGATCACCCGTTCTGATGTCCCTGGAGGTCCATTGATAGCCCCCAAGCACCTGGTTACACACATTTACATTCCCTGGTGTCTAGTGATTCCCTCCCAGATCACCAATTTACCCACACATGTATACATTCCCTGGTGTCTAGTATGCCCCCCCCCCCCGATCGCCCAGTTCATAAATTATAAATATGCCCTGGTCGTCTAGTGTGATCCTTCCCACCCCACCCCTGGTAACCCATTTCTAAACACCAAATATGCCCTGGTGTCAGTCGCCCCAAAATTGCTCAGTTACACGCTCACAAGGAAACAGTGGTCATGCAGTGCACATTACCTGCCCACTTGCATCCCACCTCTCTGCACCCCCTTCCCCAATCTGAGTGACTGGCAATCCTCCATGTTTGGTGTGGTGACCAGCACAGCCCTCCTCTCCAGAGCTGGTCACTGTATGAGCTCTCAGTGCACGCATATACAGTACTTGCAGCTTTATGCGTGCTCACTAACCTCTCATATGGCAGCTGGCCAAGGAACTGAGAGGAGGGCTGTGCCAGTCATCTTATTGAACTTAAAGGGGGCTATGGGAGGTGGAATGTGAGCAGTCAGGTCGAGGGGGGGCGCTTGACCACCACTGATTCCTTATAAGTGTATAACCAGGTGATGGGGTGGGGGGGACCACTGGCCACCAGGACATATTTGCTGTTAAGAAACAAACGATCATGGGTGGGAGATCACACTAGACCACCTGAGCATACTTATAATTTATGAAACGGACAATTGGAGGGGGGTCGCACTAGACCATCAGGGCATTCCTACAATTTATGAAATGTGCGATGGGGGGTGGGGGTGTCACACTAGACCAGTAGGGCATACTTATAATTCATGAAACAGACTAGCAGGGCATTCTTACAATTTATGAAGTGTGTGATGGGGGTTGGGTCGCTCTAGACCACAAGGGCATACTTATAATTTATGAAAAGGGTGATTGGGGGACCACTAAACACCAGGAAATGTATCTTTTTGTGTAAACAGGTGATCTGAGATGTGGGGGGAACCACTAGACACCAGGGAATTTGTGTGTGTTTAAGTAAATGGGTGCTTGTGGAGGTGGAGGGTATTACTAACAGACCAGGGATTGCTTCTAAATGTCAGCATGAGAGATTGGGGGTGGGAGACATGCTAAACCACCAGAGGTCACCTTTTTGTGCTGTGAAAGGGATGCTAAAGGGCTGCTGCACTCTATGAAGATGAGCCCATAATAGGCATGCAAATGGCCCTTGGCGCCTTGCATGCCCAGTTGGCTCATTTGCATGTTGTGGCTGAATATAGCCCACAGTGGTTTACTGCTGTCCTGTTCTGGGCAGCACTATTCTCTGTAGGCTATATAGAGTCCAGGTCTGTGTCGGGACAGTGCAGCTACTTTTAATGCTGCACAGACATAGCCCAGTATTCAGTCGGATAACACTGCATGCTGCCCGACTGAATATAGCAGCAGCTGGGTGGGGTGCAAGCGCAGCACATTTACTTGAATATCTGGCCCCATGTTAGTTAAGAAGGACGCACCTCTCCCAGATCAATTAAAACAGTTTAGAACACAGCATACGCCTTAGGTTCTGGTTGAGCCGATAACCAAGATGGCCACTCAAGTCACCAGCTCCATTCAGTCTCTTTAAAATCCGCTGCCATGTATCTGGAAAATGTAAACACTGACTACCACGGACTGCTTCAGTATGCCACAGGACGCCAAGTGATCTGATAGAAACTGCTAGGGGGTGTTGGGGGCACGGCTGAAAGAGACTACAACACTAACTCCAATATGGCCTCCTCACACACTCTGACAAGAGGAATGGTGCCAGTACAAACTGCCACAGCAGCGGACAAAGAAATTAAGGACATGTTAAGAAGCATCCTAAAAGGTATGATTGCTATTAAAACCTCCCTAGCATCGATGGAGGACTGCTTTGAACAACTGACACTCAAGCTGGTTGACGAAAATTATTTAGGCAGGATAGAGCAGTGGGCTTTTCGTATATGGACAGAACAGATGGGCTTGAGCAATAAATACACCATTGAAATCTTTTTCTGAACTATGAGGAAAGTGGTCCCTACACTCAGGAGACTTATTTGTTTCGCTCATACTACAGAATTGCTGAATTTGGACTCTGCTACTTGTCGCCGAGTGGGCACCCCTTCCCCTCCAGAGGAAGAGATATTTAAACCCCCAGCAGCCCAACATCCACTAACTATTCTACCAGCTACTGCAAACAAGTTTGCTGTCACCACTTGCCAGTGTTATTGCCAAATGGGAGCAGGACTTGGAATTGACAAAAATCCCTTATATCTGTAAGACAGCTGCCCAACACTTGTAGCATTGTACCTGTAGTAACAAGCTTAAGCAAATACAAATGAGCTTTCTGTACAGGGTATATGTTACCCCAGTTAAAAACCACACCATACTATATATCCAAAAAAATTATCTATATGTCCAAAGTGTAAGGTAACAGAGGGGGGGGCTTCCTCCACGACACGTGCCCCAAAGTCTCACCTTTTTGGCATGAAATACACAGGTTTATGGAAACGGTACTGCACAGTAACTCTCCTATCTTTTTGAGATCAGTCTTCACCATTTATTACTGCTGGGATCTCAGCTGGAGGTGCCAGACCCCGCAGGAAGCCTATAGCTTTAGGCTTTTCAGCTTATTCCTGGAGGAGGAGCTGACATCGGGAATGGTGCCGCATTTGAGGCCAGCGTATCACGTGGTGCACGCAGGTTGGCCAGTAACCAGCGCCGGCGCCTTCACCACTTAAGTTCTTCTTTTTCCGCCATTGAGGCTGCATCAATTGTGGGGAGCTGAAGCTGTTCTTGAATTTCATTTGCGCCAGTTCTGCTGCAGCCACTCACTCAACCCCATAGATCTCCTTTAACTCCGGAAACTGGTAAAACCATTCCGTTTATTTCTTTTCTGTCAAGTACTGCGGCATCGAGTGTGTTCTATGTTTTATTTTTTTTCATGCAATATTATGTCCAGTTCAGAGCCTTCCTCGACATCAAAAGTGGGACGTGCCCCTATGCATCAGTGCCACTGTAGCAGGCCAGTGACCATGACAAGACAGCCATAATCGTTGCTTAACCTGCCTGGGTCCGTTACATGACATGGGCAACTGCAATGCCTGCTTCTCCATGGACCGCTGGGTCCTCGAGTTGTGCACACTGAAAATGGGTCGAGATCCTCCCACCTTTGGAGGGCGGCGTCAGTCATGGGATGCCAAGGCCAGGACTTTAGGCCCTTCCCCTGGGTCTCTCTCCAGTACTATACATACCGAGGGAGAGCAGGCCTCCACTGATTCTAGTCTCGCTGAGATGGGAGGCCTGCATGAGTGGTAAGTTGGACAGTCTGCTTCCTCCTGGGGGCCGGCAGAGCACCGCTCATGAACCATTGCCTCATCAGAGGCACGGATGCCCCGGTGTTACGGTCAAAGCTACACACTTGGCCCAAGCTGGCAGAGCCCTCGTGATGCCTGCTGGTGCTGTTTCAGCTCCCTACGCCTCCCTTGGTGCCAGTGAGCGAGACAGTGCTGCTGTCGGCGCTGAGTCCCCTTCTGGTACTGTTCACAGTACCAGAAGAGGGAGAGTTTTGGGGGTAGCCTCATTGGTGGTCTCCTTGATCGCTTCATCTTCAGAGGAGGAGGATCAGGATGACCCCAATTGGCTGCCTGGCAGGGCAGTTTTTATGCATAGGCTAAGTAGGCTGCAGCTTAGAGGCGCCTGAGAATGAGAGGCACTAGTTAAGATATATATATATATTTCTTTTTTGACTGCTGCTGCTTGTTCATTGTCTCTGCTACTGGGTTGGCACTACCTGAGTCTGCTGAGCAGGTTAAACTAACATGATGAATGATAATTAAGTGGCGGTGGCGGACCGGAGTCTGCCTCTGGCAAAAAACAGCAGCCCATCCATCCTGCTCTGCCCCCTGTCATCAGATAATTTGGCATTTGGCTCCCCTCCCTCCACCCCATCTCTGCAAAAAAAAAAATGCTTGCTCAGAGTTGTCTCTCTTGTTCCCCCCACACACACACACACACACATGCACTTGCAGTGATGAATGTCCTTGCCTCTCAGTCACATTCCTTCGTTCACTGATGCGACATGGTGATGCTGAACCTGATGTCCTCCCCAATCAGCAGCAGATTTGGAGTTCAAAATCTGCTGGCGCCAAATTGGTTTGAGTGGCCAGAGAATGCTGAGTGGTGGTGCTTGGTATAAGATCATGGGCGCTTCTCATGTCTCCGCTCCAATTGGCCAGGACCTATCTCTCTTCTTTGCTGCCTGTTGCTCCAGCAAAAAAAATGCATTTTAAAGTATTTTGTAAGGAATCCTAGCCTCTGTTAAGCTCTGACTCTATACTGTATTAATTTTGAGCATTTTAGTAAGATTACAAGTGATACAGCTCTTTTCTTCTGCTTTCCTGTCTGTCTCCCTCCCCCACGGAGCCGACCCTTCTGTTTGGCGCCCAAACCTAATTCCCCTTTTGCCTTGCTATTTATTGCCCACCCCCTCTAGCCTGACTACCTACTTAAACACTCCTTAGCTGCTTGCCCTTGAACAGGGCTGCTACAGCTCCCAGCAATCGGCTGGTACCTCCTGCCTCCGATAGGAACCACAACCCCAGACTTCAAGCCCAAGCAAGGTGTGGCAGAAGCGCAGCCAGTCAGATCATGGGTGCTTCTCGCTTCTCTGCTCAGATTGGTCAGGACCTATCTCTCTTCTTTGCCGCCTTGCGCTCCACAAAAAAAAAAAAAAAATTTAAGTATTTTGTAAGGAGTCCTGGCCTCTGTTAAGCTCTAACTCTGTATACTTTGTTAATTTTTGGTCCTCCCTCCTGCCTACCCCCTTCCCTCCACTGATTAAATATGCTGTCTTCCCGCCCACTTTTTTCTCCTACTTTCCTACTTGTACACAATTGGACTCCGGCCCCGCCCAAGAGCCGATCACCCAACCAGTTACCACCCCCTCACTCCTCTCTCTTTTCTTACAGGTCTGCACTGTAAGTCAGACACCTCCCCCTGCTCAAAGCAATGCCTCCTAGGCCTGGCTACCTGCCTTTGCTCATCTCTCTCTTCTTCTACCTCCCTCCTCTCAACCATGCCCCCCTACACCCCCTCCTCTCCCTGCCTACCCCCTCTAATAACTATCACTACCACAACTGGCAATACACTTGGTCCCATTCTGACTTATGGCCCTGCCCCTTCCTGTTCAATCCCTCTCTTTCTTGGATGATGCCTCATCTGCTCACCCCTTGCCCTGCCCCTGTAAGTTACTCGTGCCTGCCTCCTAAACAACGCTCACTCTCCTCCGTGTTTAAACAGCTGTCAGCCTGTTACCTGACTACCACACTCCTACTCCTCGCTGCAGGTGATATAGACCTCAACCCTGGCCCCCGTCCCCCTCCTTCCCCACCTTGCTGCTCATAGGGAGCCCCCGTGGACTGCGCCTACCACATCTAACTATTAGAAGCCTTCCCCGCAAACTGGACTCACTCCAAGTTCTCGCCGTCCATTACGCCCCAGATATCATTATCCTCTCTGAAACATGGCTTAATAAAAACATCCCTGATACCGCTGTCGCCATCCCAGGTTACGCCATGGCCTGCCAGGACAGGGCCACCAGAGGCGGCGGAGTCTCCATTTACCTAAAATCGGACATCCACTTATCAACCATCCTAGCCAAAGCCGAACCCAAAGCCTGTGAGATATTAATGCTACAATTGTCCCTCCCTTTCTCACTCCCCATCTATGTCACTGGCAACTACTGCCGTCCAGGTACACTTTCCTCTACTATCGCAGAACTCCTAGCGCATACCTCCTCCCTCATTCCATAGGTGAATCTTATATCATGGGTGACCTGAATCTGAATTGGCTATCCTCGGCCCTCACTAAAGAGCGGACCGTTATAAATGGACTAAATCTCTCCCAACTTATCACTGAGCACACCCACCTAAACCCTAAAACTGGAAACCACTCTCTACTGGACTGGGCTCTGACCTCCCACCCCCACCGGGTCATCAAATCTGGTCTCCTCCCTGACTCTGAATGACCACCATCTCACATCTCTCATCCGAAAAATTCACCGCCCCAAATCACCCCCTAATTTCTTGGTCCAACACTCCTACAAGTCTCTTGACATCACTCCCCTTCTAAATGACCTTGCACAAGCCAATTGGGTGGTATCTTCTCCCACCCTCTCAGTTAACGCTGCCCATCACTTCAAAAACACTTTTCTCAGTGTCTGGGATAAACACACCCCTATGCTTCACACAAGGGTGCGTGGCAACCCAGGATCACCCCTGAACTCTTAGCATGCCATAGTGCCCGTGACCAAGCTTGGAGTGTCCCCAAATCCTCTAATCGTCCACAAGAGGTCTCTGAATTCCGGATGCTTAGAAACAGGTGTACTTGAGCAACCCGGCTGGCCAAAGCCAAATATTTTAATTCCAGTCTCCAAACAAACCTAAATAATCCTTCTAAATTTTGGAAGGTCATCCACCACCGCTACCCTCACCCCGCTACTGAACATAAATAACTCCCTTCTCTCAGAACCGCGTGCTGTTGCCGCCAAGTTCAACTCATACTTCTCCCCTTGTGAAGCCTCTCTCCACTCATCTCTGCCCACCCCAGGTCCATCCGGACCCACCGTGGGTCACAAGAAGCAGTATGTACCCCGCACCTTCTCATTCAGAAATATCTCAGCAACCGATGCCCTAACAGCCCAGCTTGCACTCAATCCTTCTAAAGGCAAATTCCCTGATGATTTGGACCCTAAGCTTCTCCATCTTGCAGGCCCTGACATAGCTGCCCCACTTGCCACCTTACTAAACCTGTTCTTCGCAGAGGCTGCTGTCCCCCAGGCATGGAAGCATGCCATAGTAATCCCTCTGCCTAAAGGTGGCATCCCCCTACTACAACCTCTAGCTACCGTCCTATCTCTCTCCTCCAACACTTGCAAAATTGCAAGAGCACTTGGTGCTCTCGCAGCTTACCACCTTTCTGTCCGACTCTAAATTCTACATGGACTTCCAGTCCGGTTTCAGAAAGGGACATTCTACTGCCTCCTCCCTGACTAGGCTCTCGGACGCAATTTTCACCAGCATGAACAATGAACAGATCACCGCTGCTATCTTCATCGACCTAGCTAAAGCATTTGACACTGTCTCATACACCCTGCTTCTCTTCAGCCTTTCTGAAGCAGGTCTCATTGCCCCTGTCACCAACTGGTTCTGCTCCTACCTCACAGACGGAACCCAATCCGTACGAATCTCCGACGCCATTTCTGCCCCCCTGCCCATCTCTACCAGTGTCCCCCAGGGTTCCATGCTCAGACCTATACTATTCTCCATTTTTTTGAACAATATACCTCTAGTCTGCCAGTCATCTGCCATACACACGTACACAGATGACACCATCCATTTTTCCTTGGGCACCTCCACAGAAGCAGTAGCCTCCACCCTCCAAGCTGATTTTGACAACATTCAACACTGGTTCTGCTCCCGTCAGCTCTCCCTAAACACACAAAAAAAAAGTCTCCATGACCTTCGGCGCAAGACGCCTGTCCAAACTCCTGTTCCTCCCCTCCTTCCACACCCTCGATGGGCAAGTGCTCGATGATGTCCCCTCATTCCGTTACCTTGGGGTCTGGCTTGACCGTCATCTGTCCTTTAATGTTCACATAGATGCTACTATAAAAAAACTGCACCCCATACTAGGTGCTCTGCACAGAAACCACCGAAGCCTCCCTCTAATTATACGCAGTGAGCTAATCCAGAAGGTGATTCTCCCATCCTTTGACTACTGTAATATAGTTTATAGCTCGGCCCCTAAATCCTCCCTATCCAAGCTTGACACCCTGTTCAATGCCTTCTGCCGCTTTGCTCTCAATGCCCCCCCCCCCAACTCATCACTGCGAGGTATACCGCGCCTTGGCCTTACCAACCCTTGAAAACAGACACCTCATTCACTGTGCTAAATTCACCTCAAGCTCTGGCTAGGCACCCTCCCCCTACCTCTCCTCCTTGCTTGTTCCTCCCCCACCCTCTCACGCCTCAGATCCACTGACTCCCATCACTTGCTATTCCCTGGCAGAAGTCCACAGCTGGCCAAACAGCTTTCTCTCATCGTTTCCCCAAAATCTGGAATGAGCTACCTCCTCAAATCCATCATTCCTCCTCTGCTATCTCCCTCTTCTCTGCCCTCACAAACCATTTCATGGTAAACTGTACTTGCTCTAAGCCCGGATTCCGCTCATCTCCCCTCCCAGCTGACCAATGGCCTTGAAACTACATCAAGCTGTATACTCCCAGCAAAGTGCACGCACTTGGCCTCTAGGCACTTATTTGTCCTCAAATTGTTTTTGTTTTTGACTGCCCTGTACTGTGTTACAGTTGTTTGATAGTCCTTGCCTGTAGTGCAAAAATTGTGAACACTCAATGTGTATACTATGTTCCAATTGTCACTGTATAATTATGTATCCTGTATCCTCTATTCCGCCCCCCCCCCCCGGGTCGCACCGGAAGACGAGCATCTTCTTGCTCAGTGTGCCTTTCCTGGTAAAACAATTTCAATAAATAATTAAGAAGGTCATATTTCATGCTGGTGCCCTTTCTTTTGGGTGAGACGGTGACTCGACTGATTCAGTTTGGATGAGCTGCAGGTGGCTGGCAGCATATCAGCACCATTGGGACTACTCAGAAAAGCCATAACTGCTATCTCTTCTCTTGGCATCATGACGACCGACCTCAGTGTTTCTGTTTTTTGGGAGCACTGAACAGCAGTAGAAGGCACAGCGAAGAGATTTGATTTGGGTTTTCTCTGAGGTAAGTGAAAAAAATCTCTCAATTTGAATTGACATTTTGACCCACTAAGTAAATCCTACTCCTCACATAAATCTTGCCCTGAATAAAGGTAAAAAAATAACCATGCTAATTATATTGAAAAATGATGATGATCAGTGTGTGTGTGTGTGTGTGTGTGTGTGAGAGAAATATTTGTTCTAACCCAATGTATTCTTCTCATATTCATAACTCTCTGCAGTTAGCCTGCTCAGTAGAACTGCCTGGAGAATGAAACTATATGCTACTGATGGGATCATTGGCACGTGACAATATTCAAACTGCTGCCCTCATCTGCTGCACATTTTATCAATGTCTCAGATTTCTTACTCCGCCTCACAAGTCTAGATGCCCAGGAGATCCCTCGGGTCATTGCTAGCTTATTGTGAAGTATCATTTTTCAATTATACATAATTTTCTTTCTGCTGCCTTCATTTATTGTTTAATTTTGCTCTAACATCTAGTTACTATTAGTTTTAGTGATATTTAGCGTTTATTTCTCGGTTCCTCACGGTTCAGTATAACTGCCGAGGAACCGTGTAGTTATTTATTAGTTGCGGACTTTTTCCGCTTTATTCTCTCTATTTTCATTTAAATATCTTTACTGTTTAAAGTTATATGTGTGTTTGTTGTAACCACCAATTCATTTTCTTTTTAACCGCTAACCCAGTTACTGTGAACCATTGTATCGGTTCCGAGAACTGCTGACCCTGTTCCGAATTTGCTGAATTTATCAGTTCTTTTGGGGCCTAATCGTTTCCTGAACGTACCTCAAAAAAAAAAAAAAATTTTTTTGCAGTGGAGGTTTTTCTCCTGAAATGGAGCACTCTGAAAAAACTAAGAAAAAGACTGGTTCCCCAGGTTTTAAAAACTGTGTGAAGTGTGGGGAAGTGTTTACCAAGGCAGACAATCATGACAACTGTGTGTTCTGCCTGGGAACTGACCATTTGAATTCTGACTGAGATTTGTAAATCTTTCCCACAGAAAACTATGGAGAAAAGGATGGAGAGGTTGACTAAAAAGTTAGGAAGTGCTTCAGGCTCTAACCAGCCAACACCTTCTAAATCAGCGGGTGAAACCGCAGTTTCTTCTTTTATCACCCCTGACAAGGGTGAATCAACCTCTTTAAAGAGGCTCAGTGGGGCGGCTGATTCTTTGGTCCCGTCAAAGAAGACCAAGCACGTCGAACCCCAGGCTAAACCTACAGGGGATTCTTCTGTGCCCTACAGTCTGCCTACTGCTGAGGAAATTGCCTGGGCTATTAAAGTCATTGAGGCAATTCGGGGGTTTATACCTTCTCCAATCCATCCTCCTTCAAGGATTCAGGAGATTACTCCCTGCTCAGACCCCCAGTCTCAAGAGATGGATACTAGGGAGTATGATTTACCAGAGCAAGATGAAGGTGAGCCCATTGAACTGGAAATCTCACCTGAGCAAAAATTTGGCTCTCCTCCTAGGCCTGAGGATTTTTCCTCTCACTTTTCTTTTGTGAGGAAAATAGTAGCTGCCCTTGACCTGGCTACCACCGAGGTCATAGAGGACAAGGAGGAGACAGAATACATGGAAATGATGGGGTTAACACCCACTAAAAATATTTTTCTGCCTATCAATAAATTCTTCAAGAAGGATTTATTTACAGTCCTGCAGAACCATAACTCTGTCACGCCTCTGGATAAGAAGGCTGACAAGAAGTACTAACTGGACAGGAAAGGGGCCAAATTCCTCTATTCTCACCCTGATCATCAGGGTATAGAAACATAGAATTTGACGGCAGATAAGGACCGCTTGACGCACCCAGTCTGCCCATTTCCCTACCTAATGGATAAGCTGCAGATCCTAGTTAACCAGCGGCCTACTTATTTCTACCCCCACCCCCTAGAATTGCCTTATGGCTGTCCCATGCATGCTTGAATTCAACCACTGTTTTTGACTCCACAACCTCCTCCCGAAGGCCGCTCCATGCATCCACAACCTCTCTGTAGAAAAATACTCCTTACAGTACCTCTGAGCCACCCCCATCTTCAAATTCTGCCCCCCTGTTCTTGCACTCATTTTTTTTTTTTTTTTTGAAAGATGCTACCTTCTTGGACTTTGTTGATTCCCTTGAGGTACTTGAAAGTTTCTATCATGTCCCCCCTCTCCCTTCTTTCCTCGAGGCTATACATATTAAGCTCCTTTAGTCTCTCCTCATATGTCTTCCGGTGCAGACCCTGCACCATTTTAGTTGCCCTCCTCTGGACAGCTTCCATCTTGTCTATGTCCTTCGGAGATTGGGTCTCCAGAACTGCACACAGTACTCCAGATGGGGTCTCACCAGCTGTCTGTACAGAGAGATAACTTCCTGTTTTCTACTGGTGATGCCTCTCCCTATGCATCCCAGTATCCCCCCAGCCCTCCTTACTGGCCTCTCACATTGCTTGCCCACTTTAAGTCATCTGATATGACTACTTCCAGATCCTTTTCCATTGTTGTTATTGTTGTTGTTAGTATCTCACCCCCATTGTGTACTCTTCCCCTGCATTTTTGTTTCTCAGGTGCATTACCTTGCACTTCTTAGCATTAAATGTAAGCTGCCATACATTTGACCATTCCTCTAACCTTGCCAAGTCCCTTCTCATCCTTTCCACCCCACCTTGTGTATCAACTCTGTTGCAGATCTTTGATCATCTGCAAAGAGACATACTTTTCCTTCCAGTCCCTTTGAAATGTCGCTTACAAAGACATTGAAGAGGACCGGTCCTAATACTGAACCCTGCGGCATCCCACTAGTAACCTGCCTTTCTTCAGAGTGGACTCCATTTACTATTACCCTCTGTGACCTATTCTCCAGCCAATTCTTTACCCAGGCTATCATCTTGGGACCCACTCCCAGGCTGGCTAACTTGTATATTAATCTTTGTGTGGGCCTGAGTCAAATGCCTTTCTAAAGTCTAGGTAGGCTCATGTCCACAGCCCTCCCTGATCTACTTCTTTGGTCACCCAGTCAAAGAAATCTATTAGATTTGTCGGCATGACCTTCCTGCTGTGAATCCATGCTGCCTTGGGTCCTAGCCCTCTGGCCTCTAGGTACTGGACAGTTCTTTCCTTCAGAAGAGATTCCATCATTTTCCTATCACTGAGGTTAAACTAACTGGTCTGTAGTTTCCCACTTCTGCCTTGCTCCCACTTTTATGAAGGGGAATCGATCTGCCCTCCTCCAGTCCTCAGGTACCACCCCATCCTCCCATGATTTGTTAAAGAGGGTAGTCAGTGGTGTCACTAGTTCTACCCTTAGTTCTTTTAGAATTCTGGGATGAATCCCATCAGGCCCCATTGCTTTGTCCACCTTCAGTTTTAAGAGGTCTTTCAGAACCTTTTCTTCTGTAAATGGGCTGGTATCAACTTCTGTATCCAGAGTGTTTCTATTGTTTGTTTTAGGTACCTCCTCCTCTTCATTTGTAAATACTGAGCAAAAATATTTATTTAGTATCTCTGACTTTTCACACTCACCCTCTGCCCACCCCTTCCCCTTTATTAAGCCTCACTATCCCTCCCTTAGTCTTCCTTCGCTCCCTGATGTACCTAAAAAAGGTTTTATCCCCCTTCTTAACTGAGCTGGCTATCTTTTCCTCAGTTCGGGCCTTTGCTTTTCTGTCTGCCTTCCCAGCTTCCTTTTACTTTAACTGATACAATTCTCTGTCCTGCTCCTTCTGTGATTCCTTGTACTTTCTGAATGCTTTCTTTTTCTCTTGAACCTTCACTGCCACCTCATTTGAGAACCATAGTGGTTTTTTACATCATTTTGTTTTATTTTCTACACACAAAGGCTTGTTACCTCTGTGATGGCAGTTTTTATTATTCCCTATTGTTCTTCCACCCCTCCTTCCTGCCCATTTGCTAGTGCATTCCTTAGGCATTCACCCATTTTGGCAAAGTGAGCCCTCCTGAAGTCCAGTACTTTTGCCTTTGTATGGCTTGACTCTATTGCTGTGTTTATTGTGAACCATACTGTTTGATGGTCACCTGTGAGAAGGCAAGGGTTCCTTTATCCTCTCATCCACCTGAGTCTGTTGTGGCCATGTCAGAGAAGGTTCCCTCTCCTACCTCTGATAGTCCAGCAGGCAGCCTGTGAGAAGGCAAGGGTTCCTTTATCCTCTAATCCACTTAAGAAGGAGTCAAGGAAAATGGACAGTATGTCAAAGAAAGGGTATTTAGCTGCCTCTCTGGGGGTTAGACAAGATAATTACTAGGCCTATGCTGTACAGTATCAAAAGACACTGTGGCAGTCTGTTGTGGTCATGTCAGAGAAGGTTCCCTCTCCTACCTCTGATGACCTAGCAGAAACAGCCAGATTTGGACTGGAAGCATCCAAATACCAGTTCCAGATAGCAGCAGATGCCAGTGATAATGCTGCTAGGATTATGGCTCTGACTGTAGCCCTGAGAAGGCTAAGGCCATGGACTTTCCTGTTATGGATCATTCTGTCTTTAGCAAACAGACTGAAGAATATATGAAAAAGGTGGATGAATACAAAATTACCTACAAGAGTAATTCATCCAAGGACACGCCTTCTATTTCTTATAGGCCTTATGAAAGGGGAGGTAGAGGAAGGTCCTATGGTAGGCCCTTCTATCAGCTTCAATCTGTTTCACAGCTACAGCCATACCCACAGCATACTAGGTATTATAGGGCCAGAGGCAGGAGGGGTTCCCAATCTGCCCAGGCTCAGGCCCCACTGAAACAAAATCCTTGACTCCTTTGCCAAGGCTGCCTCCCTTATACCAGTAGGGGGCAGACTGCCTCACTTCTTCCAGGTCTGGCAGGCTATAACCACAGACAAGTGGGTATTGGAATTAGTGAGCCAGGGACTCTCCCTGAGTTTCAAGTCCTTCCCTCCTCTGAAGTCAAGGCTATTCAAACCAGCCTCTCTTTTAGAAGAACTGCTCCTGGAAAAGGAGGTTCAAACCCTGCTCAGCACAAAGGCAGTAGAGCAGGTGCCAGTCCTTCAGAGGGGCAGAGGGTTTTACTCCTGGTATTTTCTTACCAAGAAGAAAAATGGGGAGTGGCAGCCTATTCTGGACCTAAGGCATCTGAACAAATATCTGGCAAAGCCAAAATTCAGGATGGTAACCCTGTCTATAATTTTATCTGTCATTCAGCAGGGAGATTGGCTGACATCTCTAGACTTAAAAGAAGCCTATTTCCACATCCTCATAAGGGAGTCTCACAGAAGATATCTCGGGTTCAGACTCCTTTCAGGTCATTACTAGTTCTCAGCTCTGCCCTTCAGTCTAACCTCAGCACCAAGGGTATTCATAAAATGCCTAGCAGTGGTAGTGGCATTCCTACGAAAACTAGGAATTACAGTTTTTCCCTATCTCGACGACTGGCTAATAGTGGGAAAGTCATTCAAACAGCACCTGGAAATAACAAAAGATTTGCTACAGTCTCTGGGCTTCCTGCTAAACCAGGAAAAATCCATTCTCACACCGGTTCAAGTCTTGCATTTCATAGGAGCAGAACTGAATGCCTTAAAAGGAAGAGCTTGTCTTCCAGGGGACAGAGTCCAGTTCATACTGCAACTGATTGCCTCATTCGAATTGGGAAAGCCATGTCCAGCAAGAAGATACTTGCAAATACTGGGACACATGGCTACAGCAACAGGAGTGGTCTTGGGAGCAAGACTTCGAATGAGAAACATACAGTTTCATCTACAGACACACTGGTGTCAAAGAAAAGACCATATGTCAAAACTGATCCCTGTAACAAGGTCAGTGATCCAGTCCCTGCAATGGTGGACAGATATCCACAATCTAAGGGCAGGAGTTCCTTTCCAGTGGGAAAATCCCTCAGTCATCCTAAACAACAGATGCTTCTCTGTTAGGATGGGGTGCTCATATAGGAGAGCACACTACCCATGGCACTTGGGCAAGTGTGGAGTCTCTCCTCCACATAAATCTGCTAGAGCTCAAAGTAGTGTTTCTGGCTCTAAAAAGTTTTTCCCAGCTAATACAGGACAAGGTGGTGCAGGTCAGAACAGACACCATCAGTGTGACATAGACAGCCATGTTCCAAGTGCTGTATCATCTTTATTTCTTAAAATAATAGAAATGTGGCATTGAAGTGCCTGTTAAAAATGCCAGTGCCCTTAGAATAACTCTCCGGTTTCAACGGATGGATGGATGCCAGGAGAAAATGCTGAGACAGCATGTGAGATTATACACAAACAGATTTTAGAGACAATGTGTTACGTGGAAAAGCCTGAAGCTAATTATGGGGCTAAGAAGCTTGAGTTCAGAAAAGCAAGTTGTGATGTGCTGGTGCGAGGTTGTAAATGCTGATATGAAGCTTGTGTGAGGAGGATGCAGCATGGAACAAAAGAGATGTCATTTGAAACATGAGTCATGCTGAAGGATTGCAAAATACATACTTTGAAAAGACTCCTGGTTTTTTTATTATATATATTTTTAAATATAATCTGACAGAGGAGGAGCTAGCTGACCTCACCAAAAAGGGGTTGGCCAATACAGTTATTTAAGGAATAATTCTGTTTTACAGACACACATTTTTACCTAGGCTTCGACCAAGCAAGATTGGTGAGCACTTAAGCAAGTATTTAGAGACTAAGTACTGTAGTAGGAATTTGCACTGTTTAAATCTTGTTTCTTTTTAAAAAGATTTGTATGTCTTTTGATATAAGAGTTCTGTATTTTGTGTTTCACATATTTTTAACTATTTTAGTAAAATTCTTTTTAGAACTTACTTGGTCTGTCTTTGACTTTTTTATTTTGTAAGAAAAGTCCATGGTTATAGCACACAATAGACATAAGCTTGAATGGTGGTACCAAACTGGAAAGAGAAGCATTTTAAATCTGAGGTTTTTATTAAAGTTTTAAAGGGTTCATCTCTGTATACCTGGTTGGGTGCCCGTAGGCAAAAATATCTGGCCCCCGAAGACAGATATATCTGAGCCTGTGCATTGGGTATGCTAACAAGTGGTTAACAGTTTGAATCCCTCCAGAACTGGAGCCCAAAGGTTGATCTGTACTCACAAAAACAGACAAGTGGGTTACCTTGTTTGTTGCACTGTTCATAAGACTGCGCTCAGAGGTTGCCACTTTGGGAGTAGTGGGCCTGACCTGCTGAGTGGGTATGTGACAACCACTACAATGTTTTACATAAACAAGCATGGGGGAACAAGGTCGGATCCCCTGTGCACAGAGGCCATGAAAATTTGGGAACTTGCTTACTCTCTAAAAGATTCCTTGCAAGCCATTCATGTACCAGACAAGGACAATACCCTGGCAGATGCCTTAAGCAGGATCAACCAGGCACATCACGAATGGTCTCTGAACAGACAGGCACTGAACTCAGTGTTCAGATGATGGGGCACTCCAGAGATAGATCTCTTTGCCTCTCACGAGAATCCCATGTTGCTCCTGTTCTGTTGCAGGCCACCAGTGAGGAGCACAATTCCCCTGGATGCTCTGGCCTTGGACTGGGCAGGAAAGCATCTATATGCCTTTCCTCCCTTCCCTCTCAACTTTACAATGTTACTCAAACTCAAGTCACAGCCTGTGTTCATGATTCTAATAGCACCAGACTGGGCCAGACAGCCATGGTATCCCCTCCTGCTGTCAATGTCAGTGTCCACACCAATCCTCCTACCCAGGAGGCACAACCTATTAACTTCCCACCAAGGGACGATCCTGTATCCGAGCTTCAGGTCTCTCAGACTCAAGGCCTGGCTCTTGAGGACTTAGAGTTTGCAAATTTGCAGCTTTCCCGGCTGTTCTGGATATCCTAAAAGGATATAGAAAACCTATAATGCAAAATGGAAACGGTTTTCTGCCTGATGTGATGCCAAACATGTTTCTCCTTCTCTGGCAGATTCTACTATTACTGGAATATCTTACTGAACTGCACTCTCAAGGCTTCAAACATACATCCCTGAAGGTGCACTTGGCATCAATTTCAGCTTTTATCTCAGCAGGGAAAACTGTTTCCCTTGCATCTAACCCTATTTTCAAAAAACATATTTAAAGGATTAGCCCACTTACACCCTCCTATTAAAGAACCAGTCCCAGTATGGGATCTGAATATTTGCATTGCACAGCTTATGAAGCCTCCATTTGAGCCAATGTCATCAGCACAAAAAAAATTCAATTAATGCAAAAAAAGAAAAGGCAATAAGATCTGCTAAAAGCTCCTACTGCAAAAACCTTCTAACCAATTCCTCGAATGACCCCAAGAAGTTCTGGTCCAACATCAAAACTTTCCTGGGATCCACTCAGTCACCTACTCCTAATGATATGGTCCTCAACGGAACTCATTGCGGCAATCCTCTGACCATTGCAAATTTCCTAAATAATCAGTTCTCAGACCTAACGAAATTCATATCCTCCTTCCCCACCTCAACAAAAGCATCTACAATGTCTTCTAGCAGAGCACCTGTACCCCCACCCTTTCACTTTGGAGCTATTACCCCGAAGGAGGTTACATAAATTCTTAGTTCGATCTCTGATAATACAGCCACAGGCTCAGATAGTATTGAGCCCAGGCTACTAAAAATAGCTGCACCTCTTATTGCAGCTCCTCTGGCCAAAATATTTACCCTTTCCTTGTGTCAAAGTAACGTACCTGACATTTGGTAGATAGCAAGAGTCACTCGTATCTTTAAAAAGGGTGACCCGTTGAACTATAGGCCTTTAGCCATCCTGTCGGTGCTAAGCAAAATCTTAGAAAAACTAGTCGCCACCCAAACCATAGAATTTCTCTCCAAACATGACCTACTAACAGCCCAGCATGGTTTTCGCAAAGACCACTGCACCTCTACTGCACTGCTTAAATTTACCACAGACACTGTCTCTGCCATGGACTCGGGTCTTCTAACAGGGGCTGTTTTCATTGATATGATGAAAGCTTTTGACCTGGTGAACCACTCCCTTCTCCTCACCAACCTACAATCTATGGGCTTTGGATCTAACATAGTCAGCTGGTTCAGGAGCTACCTGTCAAACCGGGTCCAAGTTAAGTTCAACTCATCATATTCTGATAAGGCCACAATGAATATTGGAGCACCTCAAGGCTCTGTCCTGGGTCCACTTCTTTTCTCAATATGTACTGTATTAATGATATTACCTCCAAACTCTCTTCTGCCTCCTCCTCCATACTTCATGCAGATCACACTGTCCTCTATATCAATGTGAAAAATGTAACTGACATCAATCTTTGGCTCTCTGCTGACTTCCAACGCACACAAACCTGGCTCTCTGATAAGAAACTTGTTCTTAATGAAACCAAAATCCAGTCCATGCTATTTGGTACCCCCTCTAAATTCAAATCTTACTAAAACAATTTCAGGGTCTCCTACTCAGATGGCTCACCCATTGGCGTAGTTACCTCTTTTAAGTACCTTGGAATCACATTGGATCAATCCTTAAACTTCGATCATCATATAATGAACATATGTAAGTCTGTGAACTCCAAGCTAGGTGTAGCTTACCACACTAGCTATGTTCTAACCCCCTCAGCAAGACTAGCTATTGCCCAAGGCATTCTCCTGCTGACCCTAATCTATGAGATATCTTCATTTGCTGCCATACCTAAAACAAACCTATACAGGTGGGACGTTGCCTATAATAATATATGCTGGTACGCTGCCTCATCCCATAGGAGAAAACACCACTGCCTCCTCTACTCTGATCTTAATTGGCTATCTCCAAATGCCACCAGGCTGTATTCCCTTGGCTCCACTATAGACAGTATTATGAGGTCTCAAACACCCAAATCACCGGCTGAACTGCTCACTCCACAGACCTCCAACTATTGACTGTGCTCAACGGACAAATCCTTCTTATGCGTACCGAAACACGCAACCACCACGCTCCACAGCTGTGGAACTCCTCTCCCGAGGTCCGCCTAGCACCCAACCAAGACACCTTTAAAAAAACACTCCATCACCACCTCATCTCATCTGACCAATGCTCCTGCTTTAAACCTCCTTAGCTCCTGGTCCTCCATCCCTGGCAGCAGTTCTTAACTTGTTTCTGCATTATGTCACTTCCCTTATGCTCCTCCCCAGGTTACCCATATTCAACAGGCTTTCATTTTCAAACATCACCTCGACTATCCTCTTCATCAAGCCCCCTTTGCACTTATTCCCTCTGCTCCCATTTTTTCCTCTGAATCAGTAAAAATCTGCCCATCTACCCTTATGAGATCTATCCCCTCTCGCCAGTCCCGCTCGCCCACTACTTGCCTTGGCTGATATCACTGAAGCTTGCCCTACTCCAGTCATGTATGTCCCCAGTTGCCTATCTCCTGCATCTACCCTCTTAGCACTTATCAACCCTGTTTCCCTAATCTTACCTGTCTGCTTAATTGTCTTCCTACAGGGTCATATCTACTGCATGTCTATCATCTTGTATTGTTTGCCCACTGTATTTTCTGATTTAGATTTATTCCTTTATTTTTGTAATCCACCTGTCTTATTGCAAATATGCCTCATCCCTATGCTATAACTGTAAAATATGTTCTGTACCCGGTTCTCAACACCATGTATCCTAATGCTGCAGAACCTGCTGTGTAACACTATTACTTATACCTTGCTGTAACCACCTTTTTGTATATCTGTAATGTTTTACCCTGTAACCTCCCGAGTCGTGCCTGAAAATGGTAATCTCTATGGCTAGTGCACTTACACAGTAAACAAAAACTAAATAAACATGTCCCATGGAAAACTGTGTTTTTGGTAGCAATTACTTCTGCTAGTAGAATAAGTGAGTTGCAAGCATTGTGTGTAGAAAAAGATTATCTTTTCATAATGATAAAGTAGTACTTCGTACTAACAGAAGGTTTCTCCCTAAGGTGGTTTCTGATTTCCACTTGAATCAGTTCATGACACTGCCAGTCTTCACAGAACATGCCAGTTCAGGAGAGCGCAGGCTCCACAGTCTGGATGTTAAAAGAGCATTGAGTTATCTAACTCTTATCAAAGATCACAGAGCTGATAAACAGCAACTATTTCTCACTTATGAGGATGTGGGAAAGGGCACTCCGGCCTCTAAGAGATCAATCTCTTGCTGGATAGTTCAATGCATTCAGTTTTGTTACACAAAATCTGGAAAACAGGCCCCTGCAGACCTCAAGGCCTAATCCACTAGGGGCGTAGCAGCTTCTAGAGAGATCCCCTTACTGGAGATTTGCAAAGCAGCTACTTGGAGGTCAATTCGCACCTTTACTAAACATTATAGTTTGGACTTGCAGTCCAGAAGTAATGCCAGGTATGGCACAGCAGTCCTGCAGAGTCTCTTTCCTAAGTAGGTTCTCTGCCCACCTCCAAAGGTACTGCTTTGAAGTCTGCAGAGAGTTATGAATATGTGAAGAATACATGGGGTTAGAAGAAAAAAATACTCACCTTAGTAATCTTGTTTCTTCCAATGTATTCTTCCATATTCATAACTCTCCTTCCCTACCTCCCCTTCCAGAACCAGAGCCTCTGAATGGTCTTCTTATTTGAAAGTCCCAAATGCAGGCACACATTTTAATCCTGTTGGGTTGCTTTCTTACTTACCTTTCTTTTTCCCAGGTGATTCTGGGTGTTTCAGGAAGGTCTGATACCTCAATCATTAGTATCAAAGGTAGGGGTAGTGATAGTACATAGTTGTCTATATCAAGCAGTTTTTAGCTTGAGTCAATTAGGTTGCCTTATGGGCTTCCTAGAAATCCGAGACGTTGATAGAATATGCAGCAGATGAGGGCAGCAGTTTGAATATTGTCACGTGCCAGTGATTCCATCATTAGCATATAGTTCCATTCTTCGGGCAGTTCTACTGAGCAGGATAACTGCAGAGTGTTATGAATATGGAAGAATACATAGGAAGAAACAAGATTACTAAGGTGAGTAATTTTATCTTCTCATCATTCCCCTACTACTATTAGCAATACTGGCTTTGCTGAGTTTCTTTTTCCTTTACTCTTCAATAGTAAGGCCAGCAATTATCAGAGAAGGATTTGCTCAATTAGGTGCATATGCATACGGGGCTCAGAGGTGCAAGTCTGGTTTCAGGCAAGTCCCAGTGAAGCGAGTTGCTGAGTTTACCCACTGTAGAAACAGGGACGAAGAGCATGGGGAAAAATAATTTGTCACAGCTCTGATACTTAAAACAATTTGTCCCATCCTACAGGTCAGATCTTAATGCAGGCTGTTTTGGGAATCCCTTGTGTTTGTAGTAGAATCTGGTTTACTCAGCTCAGCTGATTCTGCAAGGGATCCAGCGAGCCTTGACTAGGCCAGGGACCCCTTAATTTCTTGAACCTAAACAGTGTTTCAGAAATCCTTCATGCGCTACAGCTCAGCTGATTCTTCACGGTACTAGCCTGGACTTTTGGATTTGGTACCAGTGGAAGCTGATTTACAAGTGGCCCACACTATCTCCTGCTGAACACATCTCTACTGTATCTCTCTCTGTGTCTCTAGTTGAATTTATGTGCCAGGGTTTAATAATTTGTTTAATCTTTACAGTCATTTTAAGTTCTGAGTTGATATTAGAAGTGAATTTTGAGTTTGTTTTTTTTCCGTTGACTTTTCCATTAGCAGATTATATCCTCTCACCACTAGAGGGCTATATCTCTGGTAGCAGCTCCTGTCCTATCTGGCACATCACACACTCTGTTCTTTTATCATCCCAATGCTGTCTCCTCAGTGGGCTCTGCTTTTCCTCTCTCTCTCTCTCCCTTCTTAAAAACTAGATAAGCCTGCCATCCACTCTCACCTCTAACCACTTGTGCTTCTAGCTTCAGTCTACCTACAGAGGTTAAACGTAGACGCTGTCCCACCATCTGTAAACACACCTCTCGAACAGCAGCTGATTGGCCAGCCTTGTCTTCACTGCCTTGCTTTGCTTTCCGGGTGCTGCGCCCATTGACTTTGCATTGGTTTTGCTGCAAAATTTCCCCCACCCCCCACCTTACTTAAATAGACCTCTAACCCCACCCTCCCTCTGCCTATTGGCCAACCCTTGTAGCTTCCTCTGCTCTGCCTATGCCTCCCATCCTCCTCTCATCCCACGTAGTGCTTACTGATTGAGGTGCTCTTTCTCAATCTCTATCTGCCTCCTACAGCCAAGTTACCCTCCTGTTCAGCTTGTTTCACCCCTTACTGTGCTGGTATGCAAGCCATACGGATTCTCTCTGCCTTCCTCTCACCTCTCCTCCTCCTCCTCCATGCCTGCCCCCCTCTTCTTTCTCCCTGGTCTTAGCCACCCCAACCACCCTCTATTCTGGTTTTCACTGCTACTCCAAGGGAACCCTCCACTTCCACTCAAGATTTGTGCTTGGTCCACCGTTTGGATATTCCTGGTTACTTACCCCGACCACTACTCTCAACAAGTGTGGCCACCTCTCTACACTGTACCACCTTGCAGTCCATAAGGGGTACCGCCTGGAACCTTGCAACCTCTACTCCCAGAAACAACAATCAGAACTATCTCTCAAAGAGCTGCTACTCTGCTCCTTAAAACTCCTACTCTTCCTCCTTCTCATCTCAGGCAGCATCCATCCCAATCCCAGCCCTAGAAGCTCAGGCCACACACAAACTCCAGGTGCCCTTATCCTTGCAACCATTAATATCTGCAGCCTACTACCAAAGCTGGATGCACTCCAAGCCTTCATATGCCAACACAACCCTGACATCCTTGCAGTGGTGGAAACTTGTCTGACGCCTAAAGTTCCTGACTCGGCAGTAACAATACAGGGCTACAATGTCCACAGGCTGGACCGCATATCCAGAAAAGGTAGTGGTTGAGCAATCTATATCAAAGACTCCCTGTCATGGCACCCTGTAGCAACCCCATCACTTTCTACCTCGGCCCAGATTCTGCCAATAAAAATCGTCCTAGGTCCCAACCATAAAGCCCTGACTATTGTCTCCGCATACATCCTGCCCAGGGACCCTAAACATGGCTTCAGTGACGTCCTCAACTTTATCAACTCTCATCCTCCTGAAGCTGAACTTATTCTACTAGGGAATTTCAACATAAACTGGTTAGCATTGGGTGCCAGTGCCTATAAAGACTCCATTTCAGCTGCTAACCTCACGCAAATGGTAAACTCTCCTACTAGGATTAACTACAAGACTGCCACCAGTACCCTCCTGGATTGGGTCCTCACCACTCACCCCACAAGGATTTCTTGTTCGACCATTCTCCCAGACTCTCTCAGTGATTACTCCCAGTCATATGTGCATGGTCTAACAAATTCCTCAAGCCCCCTCCCAAAATTATCACTAGCAGAGTCCTTCCTCGTGGAAAACTTCCACATCTCAAACAATGCCTGCTTCTACAATACTGGCTACCCATCTACGAAGCAACAGATGTTAACTTGGCTCTTGATCACTTCATCTCAATTATCAACAAAGCCTGTGTCCTCTTTGCCCCTGCTAAAAGGCACAAAACAAAATCTCTCTCTAACCAATGGCTCACCGCGGCTCTTGTCTCTCAGCTGAAACTAAGGGACCACCTCTGGGCAGTTGCCAGGGCCACTGGCAAACAACTGGACATCCAAAATTACAAACAAGCACGATATGCCAGCACAAAAGCAATCCGGCTCACGAAATCCACCTATTACAAAGACGCTGTCACCAATACATTGGGAAATGGTCGTGCTTTCTGGGACAATATCCAGGATGTCACAGGGAAGCAGCCAAAAACCTCTCTGGCAATGTTAATGGTTGATGGATCCTCATCCCTCGACCCTAAGATGATCGCAAACATCTTTAACACGGCTTTTTCAGACCTCAGTGCTGTCCTACCCCTTGACTTTTTCGAAAACAGGGCCTACTCCTTAAATACCTCAGCCCCACATTCTAACCATCCCCTATTCTACTTCAGGGAGGTAAGGATGAATGAAGCTCGCCACTATATTACTGCAGCTATCTCTAAATCTAGATTTAGTAGTGACACCCTGGACCTTCTGCTTCTGTTGCTCACTCTCGATGAGGTAATTCATCCATTAACAAAAATCCTAAAACTCTCTCTCAGCTGTGGAAAATTCCCAGACCTATGGAAAACAGCCATCGTGACACCTGTCCATAAAAGTGGGGATAAGACGAATCACTCAAATTATTGCCCTATCTCCATACTGCCCCCACTCTTTAAGGCACTCGAGCGCATTGTGGCTGATCAACTTGCCGACCACTTGGATGAATACAATATACCTTGTCCACAAAAACATGGTTTCCGGAAAGGTCACAGCACCACCACAGCCCTTCTTGAGTTCACTAGAGCTTTACATAAATCCCTTGACAATGGCCTTCTCACATGGGGCCGTTTTCATCGACCTCTCCAAGGCCTTCGATACAGTACACCATGGACTACTAATTGAGCAAATACTGAATGCCGGGCTATCACCTGACTCTTCTCTCTGGTTTAAAAGCTACTTAGAAAACCGGTCGCAGAGAGTAAAAATTGCTGATGCTCTTTCTGACACCCTGCCTGTTCGCTCGGGTGTCCCACAGGGATCCATACTGGGCCCCCTCATTTTTAGCATTTTCTTAAACTCCCTTCCTTACCACTGCTCTGAGCAGATCATACTATATGCCAATGATGCTTTTGTATTCTCCACTCACAAAGATCCTGCAACTCTTCAACACAACCTTCAACTTGGTTTCAGTTCTGTAGAGACTTGGTTTCTTAATCATAAACTGGTCCTCAGTGACAAGAAAACCAAATCTATGCTGTTGTGCAGCTCTCATAACCCATACAAGCTACACCACTTGGCTCTCTCCACCACCCAGGGGGACACCCTAGATCAGGTGGGGTCCTTCAAATACTTAGAGATACAGCTTGACCCTAATCTCTCCTATAAACCTCACATAGATAATGTAGCTAGAGCTGCTAATACACTGCTTGGTCTCCTCTACAAACACAGACAACACCTCACGCCAGAAGCTTTGAAAGTTGCGGTCCTGAGCTCTGTAATCTCTGTAATAGACTATGGGCTCATCATTTATGGCGCGGCCACAACCACAACCCTTAAATGCCTCTCAACTGCCTTAAATAAGGTGTGTCAGCTCATCACTGGTGCTCACCGTCTCATCCACATATGTGACCTGTACACCCAGACCGGCTGGCTCCAACTATCAAACCACATGAAGTTTCTCACCTACTCCATGGCGAAAAAAATCTACCTTGACCTTGCACCTTCTGGGGTCTCAAATATGTTACAACACCAAAACACAAAAAAAAAGCCTTTGGAGATCCATGCTACAGCTACTGAAAGTCCACCACTGTCGCACTTCACAGGGACAATGCTCTTTTGCTTATCGAGTGCCACTCTGTTTCAATGGCCTCAGCCCCACCATCTCCTCTGCCCCGACAATTTGTATGTTTAAAACTAGGATCTGGGACTATCTCACTACCAACTGCTCCTGTGACTACCCAACTTAACCTTGAATCTCCACTTCCCTGCCTGCTCTAGTGGTCCTCCTTTCCCCTCCTCACTGGATTCTACCCTCACATCTTGGTATACCCAATGCTGCACTTTTCACCCTCTCCCCATCCTACCTACATTTCTTCTCCCCCCCCCTTCCCTCTCCCTATGACTCTGGCACTTCTTATCTCTTTTCTCTGACAAATGCTGCTGGCTGCCTTGCTTACAATGTTACCATTGAATTGTTTTAATCTGTAATCTGTTTGCAATGTCCACATTGTTGTAATGTCTGTCTTGATGTTCCCCATAATTTGCATTTCTCTGATGTGGAACCTTTGTAAAAGAGCCTTGGCTCAAAGGTATTTATAATCCTAGATTTGATAAATAAAATAAATAAATTACTCTCTTAATACTAGAACAAGACTGGAGCATCCCAGCAGCAGCATCAACTAGGAGCAGATTTATCCTGGACTCCTTTCAGGGGGCCTTCCTAAAGCAACTGGTCATGGAACCAACTCTGCAGAAGGCAATATTGGACCTTGTGCTCACAAACAGGGACAGTGTGATGGGGTAACAGTGAGGGAGCACCTGGGGAACAGTGACCACCAGTCATTGTGGTTTGAAATCACAGAAAGACCAGAATCAAACCACACAAAAACACGTATCCTGGATTTTAGGGGGGCATACTTTGGGAAAATGGGGAGATAACTTGAAAGAGGCATTAAGAGGAATGGGGTAGGAATCAGGGGTTGAGGAACAGTGGGCAGTATTTAAAATGGGGATTACAAAAGCAACAGAATTATGCATTAAGCAGGTTAGCAAGAGGAAAAGGAAGAGGAAACCATTATGGTTTTCCAAAGAGGTAGCAAAGAAAGCGAAAGCCAAAAAGATTACATTAAGGCAATACAAAAAGACACAGGCAGAAGGAGATAGGGAGAAGCACAGGGAGGTCAGTAAGGGAAGCCAAAGCTCAGACAGAAGAACACATTGCAAAAGCAGTGGGTAGAGTGGTCAAAACCTTTTACAGGTACATAAGTGAAAAAAGAAAGGCAAAGGGAGGGATAGTGAGACTGAAGGGGGAGGATGGGGGCCGCGTGGAGGATGACAACAGTAAAGCTGACATATTGAACAGGTAGGAAGAGGAGGGTAATGGGTCTGAAGGGAGTACAAGGGGTGAGAATGGTGCAGAAATGGACGCAAGTCCCTTTACACGAGAAAGGGTCCTGAAGGAACTAGAAGTAATAAGAGTTGATAAAGCAATGGGGCCAGATGGGGTGCACCCCAGGGTCCTTAAGGAACTAAGAGAGGTGGTGGCTGAACCTCTGACTATCCTGTTTAGCTGATCACTGGAAACAGGGGAAGTACCCAAAGACTGAATGATAGCAGATGTAGTCCCCTTATACAAAAGTGGGAACAAAGAAGAAGCGGGGAACTACAGACCAGTCAGCCTCACTTCAGTAGTGGGGAAGACCATGGAAGCACTACTGAAGGAGAGATTGGTGGAACATCTGGTTGTCAATGGACTACAGGACCCAAGGCAGCATGGTTTCACCAGGGGGAGGTCATGTCAGACCAACCTCATTGAATTTTTTGACTGGGTGACTAGGGAGGTGGATTGGGGAGGGCAGTGGACATGGCCTACTTGGACTTCAGCAAGGCCTTTGACACTGTGGCACATAGAAGACTATTACACAAGCTGGGGAATATGGGTGTGGGCAGGACAGTAGTGTGGTGGGTAGGTAACTGGCTGGGCGGCAGGACACAGAGGGTGGTGGTAAATGGCTGTCACTCTACAGAAGGAAGAGTGACCAGTGGGGTACCACAGGGATCAGTGCTGAGACTGGTCCTATTCAACATCTTCATCAGTGACATTGCGCAGGACCTAGAAGGCAGAATTTCACTGTTCACTGATGACACAAAGCTCTGTAACAGAGTAGACACACCAGAGGGTGTAGACAGAGTGAGAAGGGACCTGCAGAAACCTGAAGAATGGTCAGGGGTTTGGCAGTTGAAATTCAATGCAAAGAAGTGCAAGATAATGCATATGGGGCACAAAAACCTTGGCACAATATATCAGTTGGGGGTGAGGATATAGCATGCACCAAGCAGGAAAGGATTCTTGGGTTATCCTCTGATGACCTCAAGATAGGAAACAGTGTGACAAGGCAGCAGGTAAAGCAAATAGGATGCTGGGATGCATAGGCAGGGCATCACCAGCAGGAAAAGGGAGGTCATAATTCCACTATACAAGACACTAGTGAGGCTCCACCTGGAGTACAGTGTACAGTTCTGGAGACCTTACCTACGTAAGGACATAGACAGGGTAGAGAAGGTTCAGAGGAGGGCAACAAAGATGGTGCATGGATTGCATCACAAGTCCTATGAGGACAGGTTGAAGGAACTGAACATGTACTCCCTGGAGGAGAGGAGGGAGAGGGGATATGATAGAGACATAAAAGTATCTTACAGGGAGGAACAGGGTGCAGGAATACACTATTTTTAAGTGAAAAAGATGTTCCAGGACTAGAGGGCATGGGATGAAGTTGGAGGGAGGACTATTCAGAGGAAACGTGAGGAAGAATTTCTTCACAGAATGGGTGGTGGACAAGTGGAACACCCTGCCAGAGGAAGTGGTGGGGGCTGAAACAATCACGGGATTTAAGAATGCATGGGATAGACATAAAGGAATTCTGGAGGTCAGGGGTAAGGGGCTACGGGCTACAAACTTATAGGAAAACATAAACTGAACTTACAAGCTCAAATGGGCAGACTGGGTGGGCCATAGGCCCTTATCTGCCGACACTGTCTATGTGTCTATGTAAGAGTAGGCAGTATGGCTTGCAAGACTTTGCATGGGTTCCATTAGACAAGTTTTTTTGGTTTTTTTTAATGTGGATTTTACCCCTGCTATACCAACATCCAGGGATATACCATGTTCAGGCAGAGCTGTCATGGAGACAGTAGCTGGGTATTTTCTCCCGTTTTTGCCCACTGTCTTCCCTTCTCCCCAGTTGTGGGCAGTGCCATTAGTGTTCCCGTGCATGCACAATATGCCCCTGTAGAAGGAACAAGTTCCCTGGCCCAACTGCAGGGATCCTTGAGTGTAAGAACCCACCACCACCCCTCCCCAGTCAAGGTGAGCTACCTCTCGGTAACAGCCTGGCCTGCCTTCCGACTCTGCAACCGGAGTGTGCTCCCAAGCCTGGTTCACCTGCATGACAGTGCAGTGCACTGCCCCTAGGCCATCGAGGCGGCCCAAGATTGGGCTTTTAATAGAGTTTTGTAGCTGTGAAGGTCAGTAAACTCTAATATAGAAGAGTTGTAATCTCTATAGACAGTCAGCTCCATGCCATGTTGCATCAACCTCTGAATAATAAGTTTTTGTGTCTTTTTTATCACCCGATTTAAAGATTTCCAGAACAACTAAGGGTTGGTGAAGATTTTTATCTGTTTGCAATATCATCCATGAGGCATTTCCGTTGGCTTCTCAGATACAGATACTTGTAGTATCTGCAGTTTTTTTCTCTCTCTCTCTCTCTCTTTCATATCATTTATATATGACCACTGTGGGAGCACATGTTTCAGCCTATAGGCACCATGTAAGTTAATGCGGCTCTGCTGCTTGGCTCCCCGGAACCCCTTCACTCCCCTACACCCATCCTTTTGGTCTCCTGTACCGTGGGGTCAGCCGCCGTCCTCTCTGGGTCTGTCCTTGGGCCGTTTCCTCTCTGTGGCCTCCGGGGGTGCTTGTGGCACCAGGGACACTTCCAGTGTCGATTCAGGTGCTAAGGGGGAGATCCATACCAAGGGTGGCATTGGGCTAGAGTCCAGTGCCAGGGCTTGTTCTGGCGCCGTGTTCATTGGTGGATCAGATTCCGGCAATGGGGCAGATTCCAAGATGGATTCTGGCACCATTTTTGGTGCCGGAATTATCTTGGAACCCCTTGTCTCCAGTACAAGGAACCTGCCGAGGAGCAGGTCCCTATGTGGTGGGGGTTGGGAGGTCAGGGTTGGCATGCAGGCTCTTTTCCAGGGCAGTCGGTGGCTCTGGGAGGAGCCGCAGTGCTGATCCTTCTCTCCTCGCCAGCATCCAGTGGGAAACTCTCTTGTGGAGCCGAGCGCGAGGGACTGTCAGAATAGCAGCCGCCATAAGCCTGAGAAGGCAAAGAACCGACCTGGCACTGACCCGCCTGCGGCTGGATAACAGGTTGACCTGAGCCTGGATCGATGCCATCCTGTCCAGTGGCAGAAAAGCCATGCCGGAGGTCGTGTCCAGGATCGCCCCGATAAACTGGAGCCTCTGGGACAGGATCAGATGGGACTTGGCCTGGTTGGTGGTAACCCCCAGGCAGGCAAAAACCTGCAGGGTGGGGGAAAGGAAGCGCAGGAGTTCCTCCCTGGTCGAGGCCACCGGGAGCCAGTCATCCAGGTACAGGAAAACCTGCACCCCCTGGGTGTGCAGGAAGGCCACCACCACCACCACCGAAAGGCATTTGGTAAAAACTCGGGTAGCCGAGGAAAGACACAAGTTTTGCACTTTACAGGAGCAGAACTAAACATATTACAGGGAAGAGCTTTTCTCCCTCGGGACAGGGTGAAAAGCATTCTGCAGCTGGCCACCTCATTCAAACTGAATGAGCCGTGTCCAGCAAAACGGTTCTTGCAAATCCTGAGACATATGGCCGCAGCAACTGGCACAGTCCTGGGAGCCAGATAGCAGATGAGAGATATACAGTTTCATCTCGGAGCAGGTTGGTACCAGAGAAAAGACAAAATGACAAAACTGATTCCTGTAACAGTCTCTGCTTCAGGCACTGCAGTGGTGGAAGGAAGCAGACAATCTCAGGGAAGGGGTTCCCTTCCAGAAAGAAACCCCATCGTTTACCCTTACAGCAGATGCCTCTGTGTGTTAGGTTGGGGTGCTCATCTGGGAGAGCACACTACCCATGGAACCTGTTCAAGCGCAGAGTCACTCCTGCATATAAACTTGCTAGAGCTTCGAGCAGTGTTTCTAGCCATAGAAGCATTTGCTGTAGCCGGGGGGGGGGGGGAGTCCTACCCACGCTCTGCTACGGACTAATCTCCTTTTCCCACGTTGCAAAAACTAGTCTAGTAAAGTGGGACTCGGCGTACAACATATGTCATTTTGCGCTCTCAGCCCCACGCCTCACTCACCACTGTGAGCTTTACACCTGACTTGAGTGGCTCCCACCAGAAACTCACCACTCTTATGTCATGGGCAACTTCATTGACAATATTGTCAGAACTGCCACCCCTCAAAACCTTGCTGTGACCCTTGCTCCTGCTACACCCTCCTACAACCTGTGATCCAGTGGCTCCCATGCCCTCCTGGTACCTAAAACCCGCACACAAATGGGGTACCGAGCCTTTGCTGCGTACGCACCCAGGGTTTGGAACTGGCTTTCAACTAGCACTCGCTCCTCCCCCTTGCACCAGAGCTTTAAAGCCTCCCTTTGGTGTTTTCTCAAAATGGCTGCCACTTGTCTCTGCACTAGACAAACCCTCTCTGCCTAAGATGCCCCAATAAACTGAATTGCTACCTAAGCATAAAGACTTGAGCAGAGCACAACTATGCTCATACTCCTCCTGCTCTCACAGCATCTATGAGAATGGACCTTTCAAGCCCACCAGCAAAACAGGGTGAGCACTAGAACTGTGCACTTCTTTCTCTCACACTGGGCTCACTCTATCCCTGCTGTGACTCCCCCTTATTCCAACTGCTTACCTTACAACTTGCTGCCTGGAGCGTTGAACTCACACTGCACTTTTTCCTACTGACTGCAATGTTTAATACTGTATTGTAATCCCTGTTTATGGTATTGTTGTCTTACGGTGTCCCTGTGTTCTGATTTACTTTATATTAACTCTTCACTACTATTTGCCTGATGAAATCTGATGCTTGTAAAGTCCCTGTTGTGCTAATTCTATGTAATGTAAGCCTCCACTTCTATTTGCCTCATGTTCATGTATGTACCAAGTAATGTACCTTGTAATCTCCCGGGTCGCACCTGAAAATAGGCACTTGGCTGTCTAGTGTGTTTACCCAGTTAACAAAAACAAATAAATAATAGAAGGAAAAGTGGTGCAAGTCAGAACTGACAACACCACAACAATGTATGTATAAACAAGCAGCAAGGAACAAGGTCAGACCCTCTGTGCACAGAGGCCATAAAAGTATGGAATCTGGTTTACTCACTTCAGGCCTTTCTACAGGCCATTCGTGTACCAGGAAAGGACAACACACTGGCAGATGCTCTAAGCAGAATCAACCAGGCACATCATGAATGGTCCATAAACAAACAAGTACTGGTCTCAGTGCTTAGAAGGTGGGGCATACCAGAAGTGGATCTCTTTGCCTCACAGGAGAACCACCTCCTTCCCCTATTCTGTTGCAGACTACCAGCCAAGGGTTCAATTCCAGTGGATGCCCTGGCTTTGGACTGGTCAGGGAAAAGTCTGTATGCTTTCCCCCTCTACCCACTCACCTTCCGAACCCTGATCAAGCTCGGGTCACAACATGCATCAATGATCCTAGTAGCACCAGATTGGGCCAGGCAGCCCTGGTACCCCCTGCTGCTAGCCCTGTCAGTATCCAAACTGATAAACCTACCCAGGAGGCACAACCTACTGATTTCTCATCAGGGGAAAGTCTTGTACCTGAGTCTCAAGTCTCAAACTCGAGGCATGGCTCTTGAGGACTTAGAATATGCAAACTTGAATCTCTCTCTCATGCTGTTCTGGATATCCTGAAAGGGTATAGAAAGCCTTCCACTAAGAAAACCTATTCATCAAAATGGAAAAGATTTTCAGTCTGGTGTGATTCCAGGGAAATGTCGCCTGCTCTGGCAGGAATCCCAGTAATCCTGGAATACCTCACATATCTGCATTCTCAGGGGTTGAAACATACACCTCTAAAGGTTCATCTAGCATCAGTCTCAGCTTACATTTCTGTTTCAATAGCAGCTAACCCAATCTTCAAACAGTTCTTCAAAGGTTTGTGCCACATGCACCCACCTATCAGGGAACCAGTCCCAGTGTGAGACTTAAACATATGCATTGCTCAACTCATGCAACTTCCTTTTGAGCCTATGTCTTCTGCTCATTTAGTGTGTCACATGAAAACAGTGTTTTTGGCTGCAGTCATTTCTGCTAGACGGGTAAGTGAGTTACAGGCACTATGTGTGGAGAAGAACTATCTCTACTTCCACAGTGATAAAGTGGTGCTTAGAACAAACAGAAAATTTATCCCCAAGGTGGTTTCTGAGTTTCACCTAAATCAATAGAAACATAGAATCTGATGGCAGATAAGAACCACTTGGCCTACCTATTTACAGATAATTTATACTCATATTAAACTTAACATAGAAACATAGACTTTGACGGCAGATAAGGACTGCTTTGTCCACCTAGTCTGCCCATTTCCCTACCTAACGGATAAGCTGCAGATCCTAGTTAACCAACAGCCTACTTCCTCCTACCCCCCACTAGAATTGCCTTATGTCTGTCACATGCATTCTTAAATTCCCCCACTGTTTTTGACTCTACAACCTCCTCAGGAAGACTGTTCCATGTATCCACAACCCCCTCTGTGAAGAAATGCTTCCTCACATTACCTCTGAGCCATCCCCTCTATCTTCAAATTGTGCCCCCTTGTTTTTTCACATCTCTTTTTCTGAAAGATGCTACCCTCTTGGACTTTGTTGATTCCCTTGAGGTATTTGAAAGTTTCTGTCATGTCCCCCCTCTCCCGCCTTTCCTTGAGGCTATCCATCTTTAGTTCCTTTAGTCTTTCTTCATATGTCTTCTGATGCAGACCTTGCATCATTTTGGTTGCCCTCCTCTGGACAGCCTCCACCCTGTCTATGTCTTTGCAGAGATGGGGTCTCCAGAACTGTACACAGTACACCAGATGTGGTCTTACCAACTGTCTGTACAGAGGGCCAACAACTTCCTCTTTTCTACTGGTGATTCCTCTCCCTATGCATTCCAGTATCCCCCCAGCTCTCCTTACTGCCTTCTCACATTGCTGGCCCATCTTTAGATCGTCTGATATGACTACCCCAGGTCCCTTTCCATTTTTGTTGTCAGTATCTCACCCCCATTGTGTACTCTTCCTTGGGTTTTGTTTCCAGGTGCATTACTTTGCACTTCTTTGCATTGAATCTAAGCTGCCATACGCTTGACCAATTCCCTCCAACCTTGCCAAGTCCCTTTTCATCCTTTCCACCCCACCTTGTGTATCAACCCTGTTGCAGATCTTTGTGTCATCTGCAAAGATACATACTTTTCCTTCCAGTCCCTCTGCAATGTCACTTATAAAGACATTAAAAAGGACCGGACCCAGTACTGAACCCTGCAGTACCCCACTAGTAACCCTCCTTTCTTCACTGTTTACTCCATTTACTATTACCCGCTGTGTCCTGTTGTCCAACCAGTGTTTTACCCAGGCTACCACCCTAGGACCCACTCCCACACTGGCTAATTTGTTTATTAATCTTTTGTGCGGGACTGTGTCAAATGCCTTGCTAAAGTCTAGATAGGCCATGTCCACAGCCCCTCCCTGGTCTACTGCTTTGGTCACTCAGTCAAAGAAATCGATTAGATTTGTCTGACATGACCTTCCCACTGTGAATCCGTGCTGCCTTGGGTCCTGTGCCCCACTGGCCTCTAGATACTCAACAATTCTTTCCTTCAGAAATGATTCTATCATTTTCCCTACCACTGAGGTCAAACTGACAGGTCTGTAGTTTCCTGTCTCTGTCTTGCTCCCACTTTTGTGAAGGGGAATCACATCTGCCCTCCTCCAGTCCTCATGTACCACCCCATCCTCCCATGATTTATTAAAAAGGGTAGTCAGTGGTGTTACTAGTTATTCCCTTAGTTCTTTTAAAATTCTGGGGTGAATCCCATCAGGCCCCATTGCTTTATCCACCTTCTGTTTTAAGAGTGCCTTCAGAACCCTTTCTTCTGTGAAAGGACTAATATCAACCCCCCTATCCAGAGTGTTTCTATTGACCAGATTAGGTATTTCCCTCTGCTTTTCCATTGTGAATACTGAGCTGAAGTATTCTATAACATTGCCAGTTTTCTTCACTGATCATACTAGCTCAGGTGAGTGTAGGCTCCATAGTTTGGGTGGCAAAAGAGCATTAAGCTGCTATTTGATCCACACCAGGGATCATAGATATGATAAATAACAACTGTTTCTCACTTATGGGGATGTGGGTAAAGGTACCCCAGCTTCTAAGAGGTCAGTCTCTCGCTGGATAGTCCAATGCATTCAGTTTTGTTATTCAAAAATGGGCAAGCAGCCCCCAGCAAGCTTAAGGGCCCATTTGACTAGGGGCATAGCTGCTACTATAGCAGCATCAAGAGACATTCCACTAGTGGAGATCTGTAAAGCAGCTACCTGGAGAACAGTGCACACTTTTACTAAACACTGTAGTTTGGACACACAGTCCAGAAGAGATGCTGGGTTTGGCTGGCCTGCCTGCACTAAGGGTTGAGGTGCTGGATGCCACACCTCATGCCACGCCGGCAACCCGGGTTCAGGAATGAGCCCAGACCGTCGGGGGTCAGCAGGGGTGGACTGGAATCGAGCATCCGCAGACTGCTTTCCTAGTCCTGGGGTGGGCTGGAGAATTTCACTGCACTCTAGCAGCCCCTGGGGGTGCCCTGGGGCGCTACTAGTGTTGGTGACAGTAGAAGGGGTGTGTGTCGGACGTCGGCACGTTGTGCCCAGACATCATTGCACGTCCTTGCACCTGGGGCCAATTGGAGGAAAATGGTTGGGTGTGACCATGCAGCTTGATGGCTGCACTCCAAGCTGCCTGGAGGACTTTGGTGGAGTCCTGTCGGGGTGGGCCCGGGGCCGTCCTGGCTGGTAGAGGCAGAGGGGGAGCCCTCCAGCAGGATGGCATGACGGCCATCCCAGATCCTCCTGGGTGCAGTTTGAGCCACCCAGCTCTCCGGGCGGGTGGAGGTGGCAGCTGGATGCCCCAAGCAGGAGTGTGCCACAGCAAGGGAGAAAATATGACATGATAAAAAAAAAAAGTGATGCCAGGTTTGGCACACCAGTCCTGCAGAGCCTTTTTCCTAAATATGTTCTCTGCCCACCTCCAAAGATACTACTTTGAAGTCTGCATACAGTTATGAATATAGAAGAATACCTGGGATTAGAGGAAATAATTACTCACCGTAGTAATCTGGTTTCTTCCAATGTATTCTTCTATATTCATAACTGTCCCTCCCTGCCTCTCCTTCCAGAACCAGAGCTCTGCAGTCCTGACACTGACATACATGTTTTATATTCCCGGTGGGCCGTGATTCTGGCATTGAAAGGGGTGTTTTACCGTTGCATGCTGTTTGATATATACTGTCACAGACAGCTTAAGTTGTGTTATGTTACTTAGATATAAGTTAGATAAGTCTTAGTATAGGTTGCCTTGTAGGCTTCTTAGAAATCTGACACACTGATGGAACGTTGCAGCAGATAAGGGCAGCAGTTTGAATATGTCTCATGAGCCAATGATAGTTCTATCATTTGCATGTAGTTCCAATTCTTCGGGCAGCTCTACTTAGGAGGCAGACTGCATACAGTTATGTATATAGGAGAATACATTGGAAGAAACAAGATTATTATGGTGAGTAATTTTTTCTTATTCCCTTTAGGAACTTGAAGGTCTCTGTCATGTCTCCCCTCTCTCTCCCCACTCCTCCAGGGTATACATATTGAGTGCCTTCAGCCTCTCTTTGTATGACCTTCTTTGAACTGCCTGTACTCTGTGTCCTTATGGAGATGCGGTCTACAGAACTGGACACAGTACTCTAAATGTGGTCTCACCATAGACTTTGTATAGTGGCATCACCACCGCCTTTCTTCTGCTGGTGGTACCTTTCCCCTATGCACCCCAGCATCCCGCAGGCTTTTCTCACTATCTTGTCACATTGTTTGGCCACCTTAAGGTCGTCAGATATGATAACACCCAGGTCTCTTTCCTGTTTGGTGACTTATAGCAATTCCCCACCCATCATGTATCCCTTTGCCAGAGGCTCCCCAGGGCTCCATATGGGTGGGGCTGGCAACCCTGTTCAGGACAGCTACATGGCCGGGAGTTTTCCATCCTGACTGTTCTGGTGTACCTTGTATCTGCCTTATGCCTGTCTTCAGAGGTTGTTCTTGACATCTGTAGTCCTTGTCTTGGTCAGAGTAGCCCCGGGGACCCTCTTCCATCTACTTTGGAGCCTTTTGGCCCTCTTTCTTCTTTCCTTCCCTTCCCTATTTTTGGGTTACCCACAGGGTTAGGTCCCTTTCAGAATTTTCTTCCTCTTAAGTCCATGCTTCCTTCTTGAAGGAAACAAGTCTTCTCTCATCTCCCACCACTCTGCTGGTGGTGGTGGGCCTAGGGGGTTTCAGCATTCTCTTGTGGATGCCAGGGCTCACCTAGCCAGGTGGGCCCCTCTTGTCCAGGGGGATCTTGCCCTGGGGTGGTTCCTTTCCCTGCCACTATGCAACATGAGAGGGAGGGGCAACAGACTCTTATAGACTCTTCTCTGTGTGGATCAGTAGGGTAATGACCTGTACAGTGGAAGGAGCAGGGATAGTCTCTCCATGCTGAACACATTCTGTGTACTTACCACATGAATCTCTGCAGTCTGCAGAGCTACTTTCCACTCTTAATGTCTCTCTTGATTCACAGAGGGAACCCTTCATTGTTATGGTTGTCCCTGTCCGGGTCCATTTGATCTCTTTTTCTTCTCTTCTCTTCTCTTCTCTTCTCTTCTCTTCTCTTCTCTTCTCTTCTCTTCTCTTCTCTTCTCTTCTCTTTCATTCCTTTCTCCCTCTCCATCCTCTCACCCTCAGCCTTGGCTTTCCCAGGGATTAGGGTCTCCCTACCCAGAAATATTTAGAGCCCTACCCCTCCTTCTCTGGTTGGCTTTATTTCTTTTTCAGTTTATATCCTTCCCGTTTTCTGTCGCTTGGGCTCCCTTGCCCCCCCCAACCCTCGTTTCCTCTATGCTAATTTCCTCTCCAGTGAGCAGAACTGAGGTGGTGGAAGGGCCAGCATTGACTACTGGCCAACCCATGAGCGCCATGTAATACATCGGCCTCAAGGGCGGCACCGTCCCCATCGTTGCACCCTCCAGGAATAAGCCAAAAAGCTTAAAGCTATAGGCTTCGTGCATGGATCTGGCGCGTCTGGCTCAGATCCCACCAGTAATGAATGATGACGACATCTAGGAAGAGCAAGAATTATGGTGAGTATGTAATTTTCATATCTTACTTCAAGGAAGGCTCTTGCAGCAGGCCACACCAGTAGAACTAAGCCGCCAAGTGCTAGGACCACACGGAAAAAAGTCTACAATGGGGACCGCCCCCCCCTGCTGACATCTGTCAACTGACGTCAGCATAGTGTATATAGGAGGGCGACCCCCCCCCACACACCACCAAAGTTCTCTTCCAATGTCGACTCATGCACATCGGACCTTATTGGACACCGCAGCTACAGTCGACCACTATTTTCTGCGCTTACTGTGCTTGTTTTATTTTTATTTCTTCTGAGTGTAAAACATCGAATTTTCAGTGCTTTTTCAACAAGTTTGTCTTCTGTACCAGCCTCGTCTTCCGACCACTCCATGAAGTGTATCTGTGGCAAACAGATTCCTGAAAAGGACGGCCATTCTGCATGTCTGATCTGCCTAGGCCCTAGGCACGACATGAAGCCTGCCATTTCTGCCAGAAATTCAACCAGGCTATGCCGGCCCAGTGGTGCTGAGGGTTGAGATGCTGGATGCCACACCTCGCATTATGCCAGCAACCCGGGTTTGGGAGTGGGCTTGGGACACTTTTGGGGTTGGCCGGGGGGAGGAGGATCGAGCATCCCTGGGACTCCTCTCCGCTGGGGAGGGTGGGTGAGGGACTCACGAGGTGCTGGTTCCTGCACGGCTAGGGGGGTAGCACAACTCATAGTGTAGTGGTGGGGTCGGCACGGGCAGAAGTCCAATGTCACTGCATGCCTGTACTGTGGGGGAAAAACTCAGGGCACAGACAAAATGGCTGAATCCTCCGGCATGAATGAGGGTCTGCCTGCGGTGCCACACCGGATGTTCCAAGAGCTCCCTCTGGCCCAACCCCTTGGCCTTCCACAAAGGGGGTCCATGCTGTGGCCTAGGAGAGGGGAAAGGGAAGGAGGTAGTAGCTCGGGCATGGTGCCCGGGGTGGGAGCCGCCAGTGGACCAGACCTAGGGGAACCATAGGAACACCCCAGCCAAGGAGGTAGGCTGAATAAATAATGAAACAAAAAATAAGAAATTCAAGCCAGGCCACTCGGCGATGTCATTAAACTCTGGAGAGACATCTTTTTTTTTTTTTTGTATTATCCTCTTTATTCGCCCTGTCGTGCTCAGTGCCCCCCATTCCTTCAGGTTCCACAAGTCTCCTCAAGCCCCACTGTCCTTACTCAAGCCCCCTCTAACTCCTCGTATTTGCAGCCGGTCCCTGGGATATCTCGACGTATCCCTTTGCCAGGCAGGTCCCTCTCCTCCGAAGGGGTAGGACAGCTCCAGCACACACTAATTATGGCCCAGGGATGCTGCTGAGGAGGAGGCAGCCCCGGGAAGGCACTAGAGGTGTCAGGTACAGAGAGACGTCAACCGGCGGCCAGCGAGCGTTATTTCCGCTTTTCTAAGTTCCCCTGCACTGTGCTCGTGTAGTGCCTCCAGTCTCCACTGAGGGCCACTACTGAACGAGACTGTTCCCAAACCCACCCCAGGATAGGAGAGCAGTCCTATGGATGCTCGATCCTTATCCTCCCCTGCCAACTCCCAGCAACCAGAGTCTGTTCTGGAACCCGGGTCACCGGCGTGGGTCGAGGTAAGGCGCCAGTGCCTCAGAGAGACATCTTTTAAAGCAGAAGTTGGTCGCCATGGAAAAGGAGCTGCAGGCCAGGAGCTGTTAAGCCTCACCAACCCAGTCCTCTGAGGTCTCCTCCTCTTTTTATAAAGGGGAACCCGAGAAGCACAACACCGGGATGAACACCAGGAACAGGCCCGGTCAGCTTCTCGGTCATGATCACCCCACAAATTGTCAAACATGATGTGGCCGTCATCATGCGGGGGTCAGCTCCTTCAGCCCCGCCAGCTCTCTTTTCCTCCAGGCTCCAGTGGCTCCACCGCCTATCCTCATCTCAATTTCAGGCAGCGGCTCTTCAGGCTCTGACGCTTATGCCCTTATCCTTCACAGGTTCTCAGCCAGGTGGCTCAGCCTGTCTTGGCACTTTGGGCTGTGGCTCTACCACCATCACCCCACCAGCACCAGTTCTGCCTTCATTGGCTCCCATCTCAGGGGGGGCACCACCAGTCTAACTAGGCAGTGCCCCTCAGCAGGCTGCCTCACTGGTGTCACCTCTGCCTCCTTCCCGGGGGTCTCCATCCCCTGGTGCCAGCTTCTCCTGTAGGGCCAACACCAGCAGACTTTTCACCTGGCTGCACTAGGCTGACACTCGCTGGGCTGTTGCCAGTACTGCCACAGCCACAGCCCCAGCCCCAGCCTTTGGGTCTGGCACCGTTATCACCACTACCGCAGCCAATGCCTGTTGGCCCATCGCCGGATCGCTACCTGGCACCAGGTGGTCCATTACCCAGTTATCCTTCACCAGCTCCTCAGCCGATGTTTCCAAACCCACCTTCTCTTCCATTCCTGCTAGTGCATTACATAGCATAGCAAGTGGATTACAACACCTTTCATTCAGCGTGATGGTCGTTAATGCAAAAGCAGACCCCCACTTCCCAGGCCCAACCTCTGGCATTCCCCCACCACCCTCTGCAGGACCGTCAGTCCAGGAATTCAGACAGGGCCGATCCCAGCAAACCATCTATGTCGGGGTCTTCAGGGCAAGACCTGACATCAATTCAGGTTCCAGAAGGAACAATTGCTGGCCTCTTAACACCAGTCATGGACAGCAATACTACTGAGGGTGACTCCGAATCTTTGGGATCTTCCTCCTTTCTAGGTGAGTCTTTGGAGGGGGAGGACCAGGCTAAGGAGATGCCCAAGTCCCCCTCTGGTGACCCATCTTTTGTGGATGTTATGCGTCGCATCCAGTCTGTCATGGGATAGGAGACCAAGGAACAGGACCGGAGAGACGTCACTTGGCTATCCACCTCAGACAGTGGAATGCCCACCCTGTTGTGGTGCCCCCTGTGATTGACTCCTACAAGGATGTCACCAAGGCTGCCTGTGCCCACCCCCTCTACTACCCCGCTTTTACTTAAAGTGGATCGCGTCTACCGTGCCCCTGTGAGCAAGCCTTTTCTGGGCAGCCACCCTAGGGCAGATTCTGTGGTGAATAATGTGGCACATGATCATACTAACAAGCCCAAGCACCTCAGTACTCTTCCCCCAGGACCAGGAATCCAGGCAACTGGATCACCTTGGCAAGCATGTTTCTGCCTCTACTACTTTGGCTGTTAGGACCATCAATGTTTTGGCCAATATGGTCCAATATCAGAATGTCCTCAGGGACCAAGCAAGGGATTTAGTCCAGACGTTGTCTGAAGATGCCACTAAAACACAGCTCACCCAGCTTCTGAAGTTGGTCTTGGACATGGCAGTTATGTCCTCCAGGTGACTTATGGTGCTGTTAATGCTCCCTGGTGTGGGGTCTGTCTCCAGTGCCATTCTTGGCTTCAGGCATCCGGTTTTGCCCCAGACATGCAGGCCAGAATTTTGGACACCCCCTTCCGCTGGGTGGTCCTCTTTGGGGGTGATGTCCAGGATATCATTTCTGCCTTGCAGGAGTCTGGGCGGACCCTCAGATTGGTCCATTCACTCTCACACCCAACCTAGAGCAGGTCAATATCGGTCCTTTTGTTGGCCCTCCCACAAGCAAACTTGGGGCCGGGCGACCAAGGGTCAGCAAAAGTGCAAGGCCACAGCAGCACCTACCACTTCCACATCCCCTCTGCTTGCACCAATCCTCACATCCTGATTCCTTACCTGACCCTCCCCAACCAGGGATCCAGGGGAGGTGGTCAGGAGTTGGTTCTCCCTACACGTGGATTGGTGGAGAGAAGTGACCACAGACAACTGGGTGCTCCAGATCACACCCTGAAATTCCTAGACTGGCAACCCATAAATCCTCTTGTCTGCTCTTCTTACCCTCCAGCACACCATTCTCTGGTCTGGGAGGAAATTCAAGCTGTTCTTCAAAATAGAGCCATAGAACCCATCCCTCAAGCTCAGTGGGGAAGGGGTTTTACTCCCACCTCTTCCTCCTTCCCAGAAAGACTGACAATCTTTGGCCCATCCTGGACTTGAGTCACCTGAATCTGTATATTGAGTACAAGCGCTTCAGGATGGTCGCCCTTCAGGGACTGTTACCCTTGCTGCACCAGGGGGAATGGCTCTGTTCTCCTGGTCTTTCCTGCCCATCGTCGCTTCCTCTGTTTCCACTTTCAGAGAGCCCATTATCAGTTTTGAGCCCTCCCTTTCGGTCTTTCCTCAGCCCCAGGTATTTACCAAATGCCTGGCAGTGGTGGCTGCCGCACTGAGGAGGCAGGGCTTCTATGTGTTCCCTTACCTGGACAACTGGATGCTTACAGCCCCCTCCAGAGAACATTTGGTTCAGACTCTGGAATCAACTTTCAGTCTTTTCCAGGCCCTAGGAATAACTTTGAGGAGGCAGTATAGCGCAGTGGTCTAAGGCTCTGAGCTGCAAATCTGGTGACATCCAGCAGACCAGACATGGGTTTGAATCCCACAGCTTCCACTTGCATACTGTGTGACCCTGAGCAAGTCGCTTAACCTCCTTTTGCTCCCAGGTTGCTCCTGTAAAAAAGCTTTCAGCTTAGTGTGCTATACCTGGTTAAACAACTAAAAAAAAAAATATATAAATCTACCAAAGACCTGCCTCTCTCTCCTTGTCAGCACCTTCAGTACATGGGGGCAGTCATGGACACCAGTCAGGGCAAGGCCTTTCTGCCCAAGGACAGAGCAGAGTGATTGCAGGCACAGGCCCATCTGGTTTCCTCCAGTTGGCAGGTCCCAGCCAGGGTCTTCCTACACCTTCTGGGCCACATGGCAGTGGCAGTTGCCACAGTACCCTTTGCCTGGGTGCATATAGGGGTTCCTTAGTGGACCCTTAGGGTCCAGTGGGATCAGTGTACTGACAACCTGGACCATTTGGTCCTGGTCTCTGACCCGGTCCAGAGGAGACTCTCATGGTGGCTGGACCCAGCCAACCTTCTTCTGGGCATCTCAGCTCCCAACCCCCCCAACAGGTTCTCATGACAGATGCGTCCAGTCTGGGCTGGGGCACTCATCTGGCTGAGCATCAGACCCAAGGTACCTGGTCACAAGTGGAGCAGGGTCTCCACATCAATGTCCTGGAGATGCGGGTGGTCCTTTACACTCTGCAAGCCTTTTAGACTCATCTCCTTCCCAGGCCACTGCTGGTGCAGATGGACAATGTGTGTGTGGTGTACTACGTCAATAAGCAGAGGGGACCCATTCTTGCCCCATGTGTCAGGAGGCGGAGAGAGTCTGGTTCTGAACCAAGCACAAATTGGAGCTCTTGGCCATGAATGTTCCAGGTGTCCAAAATGTCTTGGCTGACAGTCTGAACTGCTCCAGGTCAGAGACTCAAGAATGGGAGCTTCTAACCTCGGTGGTCGCAGATGTCTTTGACGGATGGGGCCATCCGGAGTTGGACTTCTTTGCATCCACACTCAATGCAAAACTTTTTTGCTTGCTCGATCCTGGGCCTGGAGTTTTCTGGCAAGACATTTTCCCTCTCTTGGAAGGAGAGATTTCTGTAAACCTTCCCTTCCTTCTCACTCTTGCAGAGGGTTCTCTGCTCAAGTTCCAGTTGGAAGGAGTGGAGATGATTCTCATAGCTCCCTTCTGACCACACCAGATTTGTTTTCCCCTGCTATGACAGCTAGCCATGGAATCTCCAGTGCCCTTGCCCCTGTGCACCAGCTTGCTCTCCCAGGACCGGAGCACCCTGTTCCATCCGGAACTCAAGTCCCTGCATCTCCATGTGTGGCTCCTGCGAACCTAGTTATTGCTCACTTTGGGATATTCTGTAGAGTCCCTGACTTCCTGGTAGCAGCCAGGAAAGCCTCCTTCAGGGCCACTTATGCTACGAAATGGAAGCACTTCTCCATTTGGGCTGCTGCTCGCCATTTAGATCCAGTCACTTGCCTGGTGAATCAGGTAGTACCTCCTTTCCCTTTCGGATTCAGACTTTGGGTACTCCTCCCTTAAGGTGCACCTTTCCACCATCTCTGCATACTGTACCATACATCTATTGAGGGCAAAACTGTCGCTCAGCTTGAAGTATCCTGCACATTCCTGTGGGGCATTTTGCATCTGAAACCTCCCATTCGGGACCTGGTCCCTCAATGGGACGTCAACTTTATGTTGAAGAAGCTCACTTTACCTCCCTCTGAACCAGCCACAAGTTGCAAGCTGTGCTTTCTGTCGTGGAAAGCGCTCTTTTGAGTTGCTATTACTTTTGCTCAAAGGATTACAGGCTCTCATGTGTAAGGAGCCTTATTTGGTTTTTCACAAAGACAATGTGTCTTTGCATACTAATTAATAGTTTTTACCTAAAGTGGTGTCTGAGTTTACTTTAAATCAATCCATCTATCCACCTTCCAGTTTATTTTCCTGAGTATTCTAATCAGGGGGAGGCACTGCATCATACTTTGGATGTTCACAGAATGTTGCAGTATATACGAACGGCACTAAGTCTTTGAGGAAAACTGACCAGTTGTTTGTTTCGTTCTCCCCTGAGAGGGCACTGCTGTTTCCAAGTAGTGTTTGTCTAAGTGGTTAGGGAAATACATTGTTTACTGCTACCGCAAGTACAACAAGCCCCTTCTGAAGGTAGTCATGATTGGTGGTATGGCTACCTACACAGCTTGCTTCAAAAATGTGTCTGTTGCTGACACCTGTCCAGCTGCCACCTGTAGTTCTGCCCACACTTTCTCCAAGCCTTACTATCTGGACATCATCTCTAGGCGTAGAACCAGCTTTGGCCTGGCAGTTCTTCAGGGCCTTCTGTCATGAGTGCTTGACTGCTGACTTGTCCTCCTTAGTTACTTAGTGCAATAAGACAGGAGAAGGTGTGAGCCCATGATACTGTCTCCCACACTCTGTGGGCAGCAAGAGTTAATTTATCCCCAGGTGCTTGTCTAATTCAGCTTTGTATTTGGGAAAGGAGGAAATATTAACAATAGTATGAGGGAGTCTGTTCCAGATTCTGGATGCTCTTATTGTAAAATACTTTTCCCTTTTTTTTTTTTTTTTGTTTTTGCTTTTGGAATATTAATTTATCTGCCATGGCATCTAAGGTTTACTGATCTATGTTTCAATGTAAAATATCCTGTGTTAAAATCTGGGTTGTGAATCATCTGATACAACTGAAGCAGATCCCCGTCAAGTTTTTCTTTGTTCAAGGCTTACTAATCCCAGTTCTTCTAGCCTATACTCGTATGGTTTTGATCTTAGCCTGGGAATTCGTTTGTTTGCCCTTCTGTGCACCCCCTCAAGTTTGGCATCCCTTGTCAAATATGATGACCAAAAGGGTAAACAGTAATCAATATGAGGGTGAACATAGTTCCTGTATAGGTGCATTAGGCAGTTCTCATCTCTAGTTGTGAAGCCTCTCTCAATAATATTAATGAGTCTTTTGGCTCTCTGGGTTATATGTTGCCCGGTGATGTTATCCTGGTGATACCAGTACTGCTTGGGACTCATATAAACATAGAATGTGTTAAAAGGACCATCAGGCCCATCTAGTCTGCCCAGTTTGCCTAGCAACTGCTAGATATTTGCTGTTACCTATCATCCCCCCTCCCTAGATCTAAGAGACCCTTGTGTCTATCCCACGCTCTCTTGAATCCTTCCACAGTCCTTGCTCCCACCACCTCCTCCGGGAGTTTGTTCCAACTGTCCACTGCTTTTTCCTTGAAGTAGAATTTTTTAATGTTCCCTCTGAACTCCCCCCCCCCAATTATCTGCATATCATGTCCTTCTGTTCTTGACCGCCCCTTTAGCTGGAAAATGTCACCTACTGGTACCGTTTATACCGCTGATATACTTGAAGGTCTTGATCATGTCCCTCCTTTGCTCCAGGGACTATATGTTCAGGTCCCTCAGCCATTCCTTGTATGACAAATGACAGAGACCCTTCACCATTTTTGTTGCCCTCCTCTGGACCCGCTCCACTCTATCCACGTCCTTCCTGAGGTACGGCCTCCAGAACTGGACTCCATACTCAACATGTGGCCTGACCAGTTGCCTATGCAAGGGCATTATGACCTCCCTCATCCTGCTAGTGATTCCCCTACTGATACATTCTAGCATCCTACTGGCTTTTGCCACCGCCTTTTACATTACTTTGTCACCTTCAGGTCTTGTGAAATGACTGTACCGAGGTCCCTTTTGAGCTTGGTTACCTCTAGGGCTTGCACCACCATGTGGTATTCTGCTCCCTGGTTTTTCTAACCCCAGGAATCCATTAATATTATTACTCTTTGCAGTTCTCTTTGAAGTCAGGACTGACCCAGAGAGAATAGAATTATATGCTAATCATGGAATGTTAAGCTAATGCGTCTATTTTCAAACAGCCTTGTGCCAACTGTCTACATTCTACCTCAGATTTCTTCTCTCTGCTGTATAGATCAGATGCCCTAGAGATCTCTCTCAATTAAGATCATCTGATTACTGTTTAAGACCAAAAAAACTGAAGTATTTTCATCTCATGTTTCATTCATGCCTTATGTCTATTGTTATTTACTGTTTTTTCTCTTAGCAGGGTTTTATATAATTGATTAGCAGTACTAACTGTTAAGAAAGTATTTATATAGGTTTTCTAAGTGTTATGTTTGTTAACAAAGTGAGGCAAGTGCTATGCATTTCTCCCAATGTTTTAGCACTTTTATGAGCAAAAAGCTAATACATTTTTAGAGTAAATAAACCCTTGTTTAAAATGTTTGTTTTTTTAACAGGACCTCCTGGTTTTAAGAATTGTTGAAGTGTGCTGAGGTGTTTGCTAAGTCAGATAAGCATGATCTTTGCTTGATCTGCCTTTGGCAACAACAATGTTATGAAGATTGTGATATATGTAAGTCTTTCCCTGGTAAAACAGTGGGAAAAATGCAGGGAGAGGTTTAAAAGGAAACTAGAGGAAGAGTCCCTGGGCCCTAACCAGCCCATCCTCTCCACGAATGTGGCAAGTTTAAAAGGAAACTAGAGGAAGGGTCCCTGGGCTCTAACCTGTCCACCCCCTCCATGAATGTGGCAAACCCTTACAGAGCCTCTAATTCCATCCCAGATACGGGTGAGGGCTCTGGCTAAAGGAGGGGTCCCTGGGCTCTAACCAGTCCACCCCCTCCATGAATGTGGCAAGTCCTTCCAGGGTCTCTAATTCCACTCCTGATATGGGTGAGGGCTTTGGCTTGAGGAGGGGTCCCTGGGCCCTGACCAGTCCACCCCCTCCATGAATGTGGCTAGTCCTTCCAGAGCCTCTTAATTCCACTCCTGATATGGGTGAGGGCTCTGGCAAGAGAGGCAATCAGCAGTCTGACTCTCAGGTGCCTGCCAAAAAAAAGCTGAAGAAAACAAAACTCTCTGACACCCAGGCTCAAACGCCTCAAGGGGTCCCTCAGGTCCCTGTTAAAGCTCCCTCTTCTGCTGATCTAACATAGGTCTTAACTTTACTCCAGGTGCTGCAGTGGTTATTTCCACCTCAGCAGCCTGTGATTACTCCTGCTGAAAAAACAGCTGTTGTTCCCCCTCTGGTTCCTACTGCTACTTTGGCATATGGTGATGATGATGTTAACTACAACCAGGATGAGAAGGAATTATACCTGAGGTGTCACCAGAACAGGATTTCAGTTAACCCCTCCCCCCGACCCACAGATTTCTTTCCCATTTCTCTTTTGTGAAGGAAATGGTAGAGACCCTGGATCTGCAAACAGCTGAAGAGATCCATGATGAAGAGGAGGCACAATATATGGAACTTATGGGGCTGACACCCTCAAAAAGGCTCTTTTTACCTATCTATAAATTAAACATAGAAACATAGAATTTCATGGCAGATAAGGACCGCTTGGCCCACCTAGTCTGCCCATATTCCTACCTAACAGATAAGCTGCAGATCCTAGTTAACCAACAGCTTACTTCCTCCTACCCCCTACTAGGGCTGCCTTATGTCTGTCCCTTGCATTCTTGAATTCCCCCACTGTTCTTGACTCCATGACCTCCTCAGAGAGGCTGTTCCATGCATCCACAACCCTCTCCATGAAAAAATACTTCCTCACATTACCTCTGAGCCGTCCCCTCTATCTTCAAATTGTGCCCCCTTGTTCTTGCACATCTCTTTTTCTGAAAGATGCTACCCTCTTGGACTTTGTTGATTCCCTTGAGGTACTTGAAAGTTTCTATCATGTCCCCTCTCTCCTTCTTTCCTCAAGGGTATACATATTAAGCTCCTTTAGTCTTTCTTCGATATGTCTTCTGGGCAGACTCTGCACCATTTGTTTTCCCTCCTCTGGACAGCCTCCACTCTGTCTATGTCTTTGCGGAGATGGGGTCTCCAGAACTGCACACAGTACTCCAGATGGGGTCTCACCAACTGTCTGTACAGAGGGATAACAACTTCCTGTTTTCTACTATTGATGCCTCTTCCTATGCATCCCAGTATCTCCCCAGCCTTCCTTACTGCCTTCTCACATTGCTTGCCCACCTTTAGGTCATCTGATATAATTACCCCAGGTCCCTTTCCATTTTTACTGTTGTCAGTATCTCACCCCCCATTGTGTACTCTTCCCTGGTTTTTGTTTCCCCAGTGCATTACCTTGCACTTCTTTGCATTGAATCTGAGCTGCCATACATTTGACCATTCCTCCAACCTTGCCAAGTCCCTTCTCATCCTTTCCACTCCATCTTGTGTATCAACCCTGTTGCAGATCTTTGTGTCGTCTGCAAAGAGACATACTTTTCTTTCCAGTTCCTCAGCAATGTCATTTATAAAGACATTAAAAAAGGACTGGTCCCAGTGCTGAACCCTGTGGTACCCCACTAGTAACCCTCCTTTCTTCACTGTGTACTCCATCTACTACTACCCTTTGCGTCCTGTTGTCTAGCCAATTTTTTATCCAGGCTACCATCTTGGGGACCACTCCAAGGCTGGCTAACTTGTGTATTAATCTTTTGTGTGGGACTGTATCAAATGCCTTGCTAAAATCTAGGTAGGCCATGTCCACAGCCCCTCCCTGGTCTACTACTTTGGTCACCCAGTCAAAGAAATCTATTAGATTCATCTGACATGACCTTCCCATCGTGGAATCCATGCTGCCTTGGGTCCCTGTGCCCCACTGGCCTCTAGGTACTCATACACCCATTCCATGATTTGTTAGAGAGTAGTGATGTCACTAGTTCTACCCTTAGTTCTTTAGAATTCTTGGGTGAATCCCATCAGGCCCCATTGCTTTGTCCACCTTCAATTTTATTAGTTCTTTCAGAACCCTTTCTTCTGTAAATGGACTGGTATCGACCCCCATCTTCAGAGTGTTTCTCTTGTTTGGTTTAGGTACTCCTCCCCTCTTCCTTTGTGAATACTGAGCAGAAATATTCATGCTCAGTATCCCTGCTTTTCACTGTCACCCTACCCACATTCCTCCCTTTATTGAGCCTCAGTATCCCTCCTTTGGTCTTTCTTCTCCTAATGTACCTATAAAGGTCTTATCCTTCTTAACAGAATTGGCTATCCTTTCCTCGGTTTGGGCCTTTGCTATTCTGACTGCCTTCCCAGCCTCTTTCTGCTTTAACTGATAAAGTTCTCTGTCCTGCTCCTTCTGTGTTTCCTTATATTTCCTGAATGCTATCCTTTTCTCCTTAACCTTCCCTGCCACCTCTTTTGAGAACCATAGTGGTTTTTTCCTTCGTTGTGTTTTATTGATTTGCTTTACACAAAGGCTTGTTGCCTCTGTGATGGCTGTTTTGATTACTCCCCATTGTTCCTCCACCCCTCCTTCTTGCCTGTTTGCTAGTGCTTTTCTGAGGCGCACTCTCATTTTCCCAAAGTCAGCCCTCCTAAAGTCCAATACTCTTGCTTTTGTATGGCTTGATTGTATGGCTCTGTTTATCGTGAACCACACTGTTTGGTGGTCGCTTGTTCCCAGATGGCTACCCACCTCTAAATCTGAGATTCTTTCTCCTTCCCATTTGAGAGTACCAGGTCTAAGATTGCTCCCTCCGAGTGGGTTCCAGTACTAGCTGTCTGAGGCATGCCCCTGTAGGGCATCAAGAATGACCCTGCTCTTGGATGTGCCTGCAGCAAAGTGCTCATTTAACATCTGGCATATTCAGGTCCCCCATCAACAATATCTCCCTTTCAAACAACATGAAGTCTTGCTATATTATAGACATTAGCAGTTTGATCCAGCTCTAGAACTGCCCCGGAGTGAAATGGTTAAAACCATTCCAAAATAGAATTTTGCATGAGAGCAGCTCTATCTGTGTCATTTCAAACTGAACTGTTAGATTCTTTACTCCACCTCAGTGGAATAGTCGCTCGGAGATTTCTCCTTCTGCTCGGTTCATTTCTCGGTTTAAAAAGTGTTTTCTCGGTTGGTTTAACCGAAATGGTTTTATTTAACGTCAAAACCGTTCGTTCAAGCTCTATCTGTGGTAACCGTAGTAAATGAAGGTTTTGTCTGTGTGGAACTTGTAAGTTACTCCGGTTCAGTTTTGAACCGATCAGTGGGTTAAAACTCATTTAAAACTAAAGTTACTATTTTTAGAGTGCGGTTCCCGGTTCTTATCGGTTCTAAAAAACGGATGACACGCTTTTTCCAATACCTGTGACACAGTTAGGGAACCGATAAGGGTGTCTTGCCTGGCACCGCTGCTAAAGCGGGCAGCTTTTGGTTAGGGCTGGCATATGTCTGGAGAAACCCAAAAGAAAAACTGGGGCCCACTGGGTTTCAACACTGTGATGTTTGTGGGAAGTCTTTGCCAAGGCTGACCCACACACATATGTGTTTATTGTCTGGGGTTTGACCACCTCCAGTCAGACTGCCAGGTATGTAAGATTTCCTGCAGCCACCCTGGAAAAATATTGAGCAGGCTCAGGAAATGAGGAAAAGAAAAGAATCCGCTGACCCAGATGGCCAGCCCGGTTCGGTGCCAACCGAACCAGAAAGTGCCCTCTGACCAGGCCAGACTTCCTCGGGCAAAGAAAAGCTGGTTCTGAGGAACCAATTCCAGTAAGAGAAACAAGAAAATCAGCAGGTCTGGAGTCCAAAATTCCTTCTCCAACTGCTGAGATAGCAAAGCCAGCCAAATTGTCCAGTCACTGTTCAGGGTCCGTCCGAACCACCACTATCTGGTAAAAGGTTAGTTCGTCCGTCCCAGTGGTTCAGGATTATGATATTGAGGAATTTTATTGAACCAGGAGGGGAGGAGGATTATAGAACAGTATGATCATGGCTGGGAAGGTCTGGTGTGCCCATTGAACCGGACATCTCCCAGACAGAACTTTAGAATCTCTCCTATGCTGTCTGAGTCCCCATCTCATTTTATGTTTTATAAAAGTTGCTGAAACCCTCCAGCTTCCTTTAGAAGAGGCTGTGGATGAGCAAGAGGAGCCTGATTTTGTAGAAATGATGGATATTCCAGAGTCTGGAGATTGTCTATTCTTTACATAGAGTATTTTAGGACAAACAATTAAAATTTAAAAGCTCTAATTCTGTGCCTCCTGTGATAAAAGATGGACAGAAGGTATACATTGTCAGGCCCTGATATTAAATTCCTTCTCAGCAATGCAGTCATGTTAGGGGTAAATGCTGCCTGTGATAAAGCTAATATTCTCTTGGCTCACATCCCTGACAAGGATTCCAGGAAGATTGATGCCATGGCAAAAAAACAGTATATAGCCTCTCTCTGGGACTCGGGCAAGCAAATTATATGGCTTATGTAGCTAGGTATCAGAAATCTAGATGGGATACTGTTGTGCATTGGCCAACAGGCCCGTGGCCTAGCTGGCTATGAACTAGAACAGGTGGCTTTGATGGCATTGAAGCCTCAAGGTTCAGTTTCATGCTGCTGTGGATGTTAATGATGTTCCTCTAGGGTCATGGCCACATCTAGCTTTTCGTGGGTTGGCCTGGCTCAGGTGTACTAGTTATGTCACAGGATACTCAGACTAAGGCTATGGATTTTCCTGTGGTGGGAAATTCTCTGTTTGGAGAAGCAGACAGAGAATTACATGAAGAAGATGGATGAATATGGGACTACTTGCAAATTGCCCAGGCTGAGGAGCGGCTGCTCTCCTCAAGGCATGCCCCAGGGGTGGGGTGAGCCTTTTCACAGGCACTCTACCAGACTCAGGCCTCCTGCCCATGCTCAGAGGGGCTTCTTCAGAGGCAGGCGAGGGTGGGAGCATCTGCTCCCACCCCCAGCCTAAAGCTCCTGCAAAACAGGCACCCTGATGGGGTGCCCAGGGCCCATTCTCCTGTACCAGTGGGGCAGGCTGGCTTACTTCCAGTCAGAATTGGGCTTCTTAAACCTCAGACAAGTGGGTTCTGGAGTAGTAAGCCAGGTCTGGTTCTCAGCTTCAAAAGTTTCCCAAGTTGAGAAGCAGATTTTTTCTACCTGCAAGTGCTTAGAGACACCCGCTCTGGAACAGAGGTCTCATCCCTGTTAGCTCTCAGAGCAGTAGAAGGGGTTCCTCCCTGCATCAGGGCAGGGGTCTGTATTCCAGATACTTCCTTACCCCAAAAAGACAGGAGAATGGATGCTCATCTTAGATTTCAGATATCTGAACAAGCTCTCTTTGGAAAAGTTCAAAATGGTAACTCTGGCAATGATTTTACCTTCCCTAAGGCCAGGGGACAATAGCCTCCCTGGACCTCAAGGATGCCTATTTCCATGTCCTAATCAGAAGATCCCATCAGTACCTCAGATTCGAACTGCCCTCAGGTCATTACCAGTTCAGAGCAATGCCCTTATTGCCTCACCTCTGCTCCAAGGGGTATTCACAAAGTGTCTAGCAGTGGCAGTGGCCCCTTAAGGAGTGTAGAGGATTGCTGTTTTTCCTATCTAGATGACTGGCTCATTGTAGGCCAGTCCCCAGAACAGGTAAAATCTCACCTGAAGGTCACCCAGCAGCTTCTCACCTCCCTGGGTTTTTCTGCTAAACCTACCAAAGTTGGTTCTGGAACCAGTCCAGGTACTCACCTTTATAGGGGCAGAATTGGACACAGCTAGCTCAGAGCCTTTCTTCCCCAGAAAGGCTAAGGAATTTAGTGGCTCTGGCCTCTTCCTTCACTCTGCAGGTCTCTTGACCAGCAAGACACTTTCTGCAGCTCCTGGGGCACATGGCTGCATCCACAGCTGTGTGGGAGCCAGATTTCAGATGAGAGACATTCAGTTTCATTTGAGAACCTTTTTGTCTTCAGAGAAGAGACCCCCTTTCCAAGTTGGTCCTAGTGACCTCTAACCTTGATCCTAGCTCTCCAGTGGTGGCAGGATCAGAGCAATTTAAGAGCGGGGTCCCTCTCATTTCCCTTCTACGACTTGACTCTCACTACAGATGCTTCCCTTCTGGGTTGGGGGCCACATAAGGCACCTTTCCACTCAGGGAGTTTGGTCCCCAGGAATCTCTGCTCCACATCAATTTGCTGGAACTCAGAGCTGTCTTTTAGCTCTTCAAGCTTTTTCTGCATCTGTCCATGACAAGGTGATACAAGTCAGAACAGACAACACCACAACAATGTGGTACATCAACAAACAGGAGGCACTCGGTCTTCGGCCTTGTGCACCGAGGCAATGAAGTTGTGGTCTCTGGCCTATTCCTGAACACTTCCCTCATAGCAGTTCATCTTCCAGGAAGGACAATGTCCTAGCGGATGCCCTCAGCAGGATTTCCCAGGGCCATCACAGATGGTCCCTGGATCCTCAAGTGCTAGGAATAGTTTTTGCCAGGTGGGGCATCCCTCAGATAGATCTTTTGCAGCCCCAGACAATCACAAACTTCCTTGGTTCTGTTGCAGGCCTCCAGTGCTGGGCTCAGTTCCCCTGGATGCCCTTCTTCTGGATTGGGAGGGAAGTTCCTCTATGCTTTCCCCTTTCCTCTCCTATTCAAAGTACTAATCAAAATCAGATCTCAGCCTTGCAGGGTGATTCTGATTGCCCTGGATGCAGGCAGCCCTGGTACCCACTCCTTCTGTCTCTGACAATCCATCTTCCCTGTGCCTCCCCAGGAATCACAATCTGTTGACTTGTGCCCAGGGAAGGGTTTGGTATCCAGACCTCAAATCCCTCAACCTCAAGGCCTGGCTCTTGAGGAGTTAGAGTTTGCTGATTTACACCCCTCTCAGGGTGTTCTTGAGATTCTAAAGGCTTCCAGAAAGCCTTCCACTAGGGCTACTTATAGTTCTAAATGGAAAAGGTTTTCCATTTGGTGTGCTGGGAAAAATATTTCCCCAGAATCTTCTGAATTGCCCATTTTATTAGATTACATGGTACATCTTAATTCCTTGGGTCTCAGAGCAGCTACCCTGAGAGTTCATTTGGCAGCTGTGTCTGCTTTTGTGTCAGCAGGAAAGTCATCCCCTCTTTCCTGTCATCCTGTGTTTTCCAAGTTTTTAAGGGATTACTCCATACTAATCCTCCCTTTCGGGAACCGCCCCTGCTTGGGACCTTAATGTTTGCATTGCCCAGTTAATGCAACTCCCTTTGAACCTCTGTCTTCTGCAGGCTTAAGTACCTAACTTGGAAAACTTTTTTCTAGTGGCTATCACTTCTGCCAGACGCATAAGTGAATTGCAAGCCTTGTCAGTGGAGACTGACTTTATTTCTTTCCACAGGGATAAGGTAGTCTTAGGACTAATAGGAAGTTTTGCCTAAGGTGGTTTCAGATTTCCATCTTAATCAATCTATCTCCTTCCAGTATTTTCACTGATCACTCTCTTGGTTGAGAGGAGGTTGCACAGCCTGGATGTTAAGAGGCTCTTGTTATTATATAGAGCGTACCAAAGGTCACAGGTTCGAATCCCTCCAACTTTTCCTTACCTATGGTGAAGTTGGGAAAGGCAAACCTGCCACAAAGAGATCAATAGCCAGGTGGATTGTCTCTTGTATCTAATTTTATCAGAAAGTGGGCAGAGCCCCTCCCCCTGGTTTGAGGGCTCATTCTACCAGGGGTACAGCTGCGTCTCTAGCTGCTGCCAGATATATCCCTTTATTAGAGATTTGCCAGGCTGCTACTTGGAAAATGGTACACACTTTTACCAAGCATTACTCCCTGGATGTCCAGGCCAGGAGAGATGCTCAGTTTGGCACAGCTGTTCTTCAGAGCCTATTCCTAAGTAGGTTCTGCCTCCTCCATGGAGGTACTGCTGTGTATTCTGCTAATGTCTATAATATAGCATGACTCATGTTGTTTGAAGAAAAATTACTCACCTTAGTAATGTTGTTTCTTCTAATGGAGTCTTGCTATATTATAGACCTCCCAACCTGCCCTCTCAGAACCTCTACTTGGTGGGGTGCGGGCAACTTAGTATGGGCACTACTTATGTCCTTTTAGCATTTTGTCCCTTTGGGACTTTGGGGTGTGTATGTGATGCTGCTGTGTGTGTTATTATGCTTATGTTCCATTTTCATATTATTAGAATGGTGTTAGTATTTCTGGTCCCCTGACTTGAGTCTTGGGTGTTGGGACCATCAATGGTTGTTATTATTTAGGTAGCCATTTAGCTAGTGTAGGTTACAGCTTCCACACAGACCTTAGTGAGTTTGGCTCGTAAAGATTTGACAGTTCAAGTTTGAAATGACACAGATAGAGCTGCTCTCACAAAATTCTATTTTGGAATGGTTTTAACCATTTCACTCCGGGCAATTCTAGAGGCTGATCAAACTGCTAATGTCTATAATATAGCAAGACTCCATTAAAAGAAACAACATTACTAAGGTGAGTAATTTTTCTTTTCTGCCATTCTAAGGAAGCCTTCTATCATTTCCTTGTCCATTCCCTCCCCTGAGATGGGGTCTGTATACAACCCCGTGTGAGGATTGTGGTGCTATTTCCTGTCTCCAGGGTGACCGGGCGCCTCATCTGCTCCCTGTTTACTCTTTAGTTCTGTTGCTTTGATCCCTTCCTTTATATAGAGAGCTATTCCTCCTCCTCTTTTACCCTCCCTGTAGATTGTGTATCCTGGTATGTTGACATCCCAGTTATGGTTCTCTGCGTACCATGTTTCTGTGACTGCTACAATATCCAGGCAACCCTCTTCCATCAAGGCCACTAGTTCAGGGATCTTGTTACACAGACTGTGGGCATTGGTACTCATCACACTCCACTTTTTGATAGCCTTACCCCTTTTAGCCCCGTTCCTGTCCTTACTGCCTTTTTTTACATTTACCTCTGTCCTGCTCCCTAATACCTTCTCTACCTCACTAATCACCATGTTTTGTGGGAGGAGGCTGGGATTTTCCTGTTCCTTTTCAGTGCCTCCCCCTTGGCTAGTTTAAATGCTTGCCAATGAAGCATTTAAACCTCTCACCTAGGACCCTGGTTCCCTCCCTGGACAGATGCAGACCATCGCACCAGTATAGGTCTGCATCCCTCCAGGTGGCTCCCCAGTCCCCAATGAAGCCAAAACCCTGAGTTCCACACCAGTTTTTTAACCACTCATTGAATTCCCTGGTGAGGTACCCTAGCATCACCCTTGCCATAGACAGGCAGCACCTCCGAGAAGGTTACCGGTGTGCTCTTCTTGTCTAAGGCCCTCACCAACTCTACAAACTCCTCTTGCACTGCTCTGATCCCATTCCTAGCCAGGTCATTTGTCCCTAGGTGGACAGTGACATTCAGCTCCCTCCCTTGCAGCTCCTCCCACGATCCTGAGGATTCGCTTCCTGTCCCTCCAAGCCGTGGTGCCAGGAAGGCACCTTACCTCCCTCTCCCCTTCCTCCCCATTTCTACCCCCCTAATGATCGAGTCCCCCACCAGGAGTTGTTTCCTTCCCCTGTGGGGTCCCATGCCACCCTCCTGTCGGTCTCCTTTGTGAAGGTTCCCAGCATCCTCCTTGGTCTCCACTGCAGGTGCCTCCATAGAGGAACCGTTATCCACCAGAAGAGCGAATGAATTGTGGAGAGGTACAGCTGGAGGGATGCAACTCTGTTCCACCACCCTCTCCCTACCTGAGCCCACCCTGGTCCAGTCTCTACTCTTTCTTGGCAACCTCTGAGGTAGTGGCATTGGCCCTGGTGGTCCCTGGGTGGAGGAGGAGGTTTCACAAATCCTAGCCAGGTCAGCCTGGAGACGGGCAACCTCCTCTCTCAGACCAGAGAGTTGCCTTCAAATAGGGCAGCATCGCAGCCTCCAGAATGTCTCCCGGAACACTGCCGCCCAACAGCCATTGCACTGCACCACTCCTAACATGTCTTATTTTGTGTCCCCCTCTCCTGTTTCTCTGTATGCTTACTCTGTCCTCTCCTTACAACTCTCACCCTTCCTGTTCTGGGAACTTCCTATCTTCTTTGCTCAATGTCAGACCACCAGCAGCTGGGGGGGGGGGGGAGAGTGAGCTACTTTTTGTCCTTTAGGGTTGACAAAACCAATGTTTCTCTATGAGCCTTCCCTTCCTACTGCCAAACAGGAAGTTCCTGTTGACAGTCAGATCCAGATAAAAAATAAATAAAATAAAAATGGATGCATTAGAAATCCTTAAGGCTCCTAATTCAGCAATATGGCTAGAAAGGGGTACCTTTTGGGATCCCTGGCAATCCGGCAAGCTTGTTACCAGGCCTATGCCTATAGCTTGTAGGTTCTTTTCTTAGAGCATATCCAACTTTAGAAAAGGGGACTTTTGTTTCAATTAGCCTTTTGTCTACTCATTTGAAATGGCCCTGTTAGGCATTTCAAATTCTTTTATGGTTATTTAATTATAATTCACATGTTTTTATGGCCTCTTTGCAGGCTTCTAAGAAATCTGAAGTAGAATGTAGACAGTTGGCACAAGGCTGTTTGAAAATAGATGCATTAGCTAAATATTCCATGATTAGCATATCATTCTATTCTCTCTGGGGCAGTACTGACTTCAAAGAGAACTGCAAAGAGTAATCATATTACTGGATGCCTGGGAAGAAACAAGATTACTACAGGTGAGTATTTTTTTTTCTTCTTCCCTAAATGCATGGTTTTTCACTTTTTTGTGTTGAAGGACAGTTGCCACTCCCTGGGCCACTCCTCCAGTTTTTCCAGATCACTGCATATACTCTCAACCCCCAAGTGTATCAACTCTATTGCAGATCTTCGTGTCATCTGCGAATAGACAAACCCTCCCCTCCAGTCCTTCTGCATTATCCCCAAGAAAAATGTCAATACCGACCTCTGAGGCACCCCGCTGAAAACCTTGCCCTCAGTTGAAGGTACCCCATTCATAATTACCCTTTACCTTCTGCCCCTTAGCCAGTTTTGCACCCACCTTACTACTGCTGACCCCAACCCAAGACATCTCATTTTGTGCAATAGTCTCCTGCGCAGTACGGAATCAAATGCTTTCCTAAAGTCAAGATACGCAACGTCTACAGAACCTCCAATCCACTACCCTGGTGACCCAGTCAAAGAACTCTGTCAAGTTCATTTGACACGACTACTCTTGTTGAACCCATGTTGGCATTGGTCCTGTAGGCCATTGGCTTCTAGGTAGCTAGTGATTCTATTCTTTAGCAGGTTCTCCATGAGCTTGCCTGCCACCAATATTAAGCTCACCGGTCTGTAGTTGCCCACCTCCTCCTCCTTGTCCCCACCCTTATACAGGGGGACCACATCTGCTCTTTTCCAATCATCAGGGACCTCCCCTGATTCCAAGGATTTGTTGAAGAGGCTGGTCAGAGGAGCTGCCAGCACTTTACTAAGCTCCCTCAGTACCCAGGAATGCACCCCATCCTGCCCCATGACCTTGTCCATCTTCAGCTCCTCCAGCTCCCACAGGGCCTCCTCTTCCCTGAACGGACTGGAGTCTACTTCCCCACCACCTTGTTTTCCCTGATTTGCCCACCCTCCTTGTCCTTTTCTACCATGAACACTGAACAGAAATAGCTGTTTAGTATGTTCACCTTCCCTCAGTCATCTTCCGCCGATCCCCCTTTGTTATTTTTCAGCCTGACTATCCTTTTTTTTGACTTTCTCCTCTCGCTCACATACTGGAAGAAGGTTTTATCCCCTTCTTTGACTGAGTTAGCAATTCTCTTTTCTGTTCTTGTTCCTTCTGCTTTTCCTGATAAATAGCCCTATTCTCTTCCCATCCCTCTGCATCATTTCATACCTCCTAAATACCTTTCTCTTTGCCCTGATCTTCTCCACCGCTTCTGTACTAAACCACAGTGGCTTTCTTTTTTTCCTGTTTTTAGTTACCCTCCTGACGCAGTGGTTGGTGGCTTCTGCTATGGCTCCTTATTGTATTCCACATTTCCTCTATCCCCATAAGTTCCCCCAATCCTGCCTGCCAGCACTTGTTTAAGGCAGTCCCCCAATTTCCTAAAGTCCGCATGCCTGAAATCAAGCACCTTCACTTTGGTCCAGTGAATGTCAGCAGCAGATTACCATGAACCACACGGTGCTGTGACCGCTCATGCCAGGGCTTTCCCTTACAGAGACCTCCTCCACCCATTGCCCATTTGTAAGAATTAAGTCACTCCTTCCCTGGTCTGTTCCCTTACTCGCTGCCTGATCAAAGCTCCCTGTAGGGAAGCCATGATTTCCCTGCTACTGGTGGATGCTGCCGATGGGGTGCCCATTCCACGTCTGGCATGCTGAAGTCCCCCATCAGCAGCACCTCCACCCTGTTTGCCATCCTCTGGATCTCCTCCATCATTACCTTGTCTACAACATCCTCCTGCACTGGCGGCCTATATACCACTCCAGTGTGTATGATTTCTCCCTTCCATGTCTTCAACGCTACCCAGATAGCCTCAGTCCCCCCCTTCCCTGCACTTCCATGGCCTTGATGTGTTGTTTCATATATAGTGCCACTCTCACCCTCTCCTTCCCACCCTGTCCTTCCTGAATAGAACTCAGTCCTATCAGTATGGCTTGTTGCTAGAGCCTTCCTTGAAGTAAGACAGTACAAATTTGTAAGATCTTACCGTAATAGTAGATCTTTGAGAGAAGCTCTGGCAGCAGGCCCTGCTTTCCTTCCTCCTGCTGTTCCTTCTCGGTGTACTTTCTTCTGCTTGACTCTCATGAAACTTCCTTGGTTCTCCTTCAGCTGCCCATATGGGGTCACCAGTGGAAGAACTGAGGTGGTGTGGGGGACCGCCCTCCTACATAGGCTGTGCTGACATCAGTTGACTGACATCAACGGGGGTGGTCCCCCGTGGTAGACTGCTAGCTAGAAGTTTTCTGTGTGGTCCTAACACCTGGCATCTTAGTCCTACCGGTGTGGCCTGCTGCAAGAATGGTTGATTCACACACCAGGATCAACTACCATACTGGCTCCAGTATCCTGTTCGAGTGTATCCTCATGAATCAACTAGACCGGATCTCCAACACCACAGTCCTTGCTTATTCACTTAGTGATCACTCCCTTGTCACTGGGTCAATAAGGCCTCTAAGCCCCTCCCCCCCAAAATCATAATGAGTTGTACCCTTAAGCGTGGGCAGCTAAATCTAATCAAGGCCTACCTTGGATGCATTGACTGGTCCTCCCTCGACTCTGTACTAGACATAGACCAGGCACTGGATTATTTTATTACTAAGTTTAACGTAGCATGTGACATCTATGCTATGATTAATAAATGCAAAATTAAGGGAGTCCACAACTCCTGGATCACCCCCACTCTGCTGAACCTCATAGCCACAAGAGATCATCTCTGGCATAGAGCCAAGGCCGCTGACAAACAGGCAGATTTTCAGAAATATAAAACTACCAGAAACATCTGCACCCATGAGATCAGACTCATTAAATTGCACTATTTCGAAGACTGCGTCGCCAGTTCCTGGGGAGATGGCAGAAAATTCTGGGAAAACCTGAAGGACCTTGCTGGTAAAAATAACAAAACCTCACCCTCCATGCTACTGGCGAATGAGGAAATCACCCAGGATCCAAACACTTTCACTGACCTCAGCAACATACTGCCGCCTAATCTCCCTGGCACATGAGATGGAAATGCGCAAGGCCCTAAGACCCCATACGTTGAGTCCCCCACAGGTCTCTTCCCCCCTTCTACCATTAAAGCAATCACTGTGACTGAAGCCAGAAAATATCTCCTGCAAGTACTAGGCAAATCTAGATACAGCAGTGATACACTGGACCTTAAACTACTTGACCTTAGCCTGGAAGATATGCTTCTGCTGCTAACAAATCTCATGAACCTATCTCCCTGGCTGGGGCAGTTCCCCCTGAGATGGAAAGCTGCAGTGGTCACCCCAGTCCACAAAAGTGACAGAGCCATACACTCAAAATACCACCCAGTATCGATACTGTCTCCCCTCTCTAAGACGTTAGAATAGTTTCTGACCAATTAGTCGACTATTTGGAAAAGTATGGAATACATTGCCCACAACAGTAGGAGTTCCACAAGGGGTACAGTACCTCCACTGCCCTATTGGAGTGCTCAAGCTTCCTACATGGGGCCCTAGATAGTAGTCAGATAGCCGAGGCGATTTATATCAACCTCACCAAGGCCTTTGAGACTGTCAGTCATAAAATGCTACTTATTGAGCTCCTCTCCATTGACCTCCCTATTGATGCTGTAGGATGGTTTCAGAGCTTCCTTAGTAATAGGTCCCAACGAGTAAAAATTGATGCCACTTTCTCCAATAATCATTAGGTTCTCATGGGTGTCCCACAGGGGTCAATTCTTGGTCCCTTTTATTCAACCTTTTTATTAACAAACTTCCCTCAGTCTGCAAAGAACAAATTCTTCTTTATGCTGATGATGCTGTCATCTTCTCCAAAACCTCTGTCCTGCATCAACTTGAATCTCACCTCCAAAGTGACTTCACTGCAGTGGAAGCTTGGTTCTCCAAATATAAGCTTCTAATGAACTATAAAAACTAAAGTAATGTTATTTGTGAACCTCCCTCCCCCAAATAAGCATAAGGACTTTCAGATGACAATCCTGAATAGCTTACACACCCTTATTGAACAAAGTACAAACTTCAAATATCTTGGCATCACACTGGACAGCTCTCTGTCCTTTTCACAGCACACAATTCAAATTGTTAATATTGTCAATCCTAGGATTGGCCTACTATACAGGCACTGTCATTGCCTGATACAAAAGGCCTTGTCATGTGCCATAAAAAGTGCCATACTAGCTATCATTGATTATGGATTAGTGGTGTATGGTGCAGCACCTGACTCCACCCTCAAAAGGGTCAGTGCTGCCCTTAATAAATCCTGCAGGCTGCTTCTTGGTGCTTGTAGACTAACACACATGTGTGACCTCTATGCACAAACCAGTTGGCTTACCCCACAAATAGAGTACAGTACCAGGTATGTCTCTTTGAGAAAAAAACCTGCCTTGGCCTATCCCCACCTGCCATCCAGAACCTCCTCTTCACAGCTCCCAACCCCCACCGCACAAGAATCATTGCCAATCACTGCATGTTCCCTTCTTCTGTACCTCACAAGTGCAAAGGTCTTTCGCACACCATGCCCTTGATGGCTTAATGAACTTCCCCATATATAACCAATGAATCCAGTCTGGGGTCATTTAAGACAAAACACCAGAACCTCACCAATCTGAGCAGTTGTGACTGCTAGCCTCTGTTTCTTTCATTGATCACGCACCTCCTGCTCTCTCCACCCTCTGCCTCTCACCCCACCCCGTACCCCCAGTCAACCCTAACTAACCCCCTGCCTCATCATGCTCTCTCCACCTTTTGCTTCCCACCCCTCTCCCTCCCACCTCAATGAGCCTTAACTAACCCCCCTGCCCTATCAACATCTCCTATCCTCTATATGAGGCACTTATTTTCCACCCCACCTCTCATTTCCTACATTCTCTCTCTCTGAGCTTAGATCAAGAGATATTATTCTGCTTGAATACTTCATGTTTTGTAACTCTGTATGCAAATCGTATGTAACCTTGTATTCTCTTGTTTGATTAACTGTGCCCTGTAACACTGCACTTTACTGTTTGCACTGTTCCAATTATGAAATATACAGTATGTATTGAGTTATTTTTTATTTAGTGTGGAACCTTTGTAAATGAGCTCCCAGCTCAAAGGTGTTTTTCCAAGATCTCAATAAATAAAATAATTCTCTCTAAGATCTGCTGTTACCATAAGTTCTTATGTAAATGTGCTTTCTCTTCTGCATTCTCAAGGTAATGGGATCCATAACATGACTAGGGCCTTGAAGGGAGGCCTGGATGTAAGTAGGATAGGTGAGTGAGAGAACCAATCTTTAGAAAGAACAGAATCAGTGTGGAGAAACCCGAGAATTTCTGTAGGTGGCTTACCATTGCTTTGGCAGCACTGGGAGAGGGTGGGAATAAAGCTATTTGAGGATTTGGTAAGTAAGGGCACCTCACTCTCTAGTCATTTATAGATCTACAAGAAAAAGTTGGCCTCTCCAGATTTGATTTGTTTTCCAGAGACTATTTCAATTTACACATGCTACCAAGCAATTTCTTAATCCCTAATTTGTGGCACCAGAATGTTTAATATATTGACAGGGCCCTGCCTGGGAAAAACCAAAGGGATCTGCTCTGCAATCTATAGATACATACAAAGTCAAACCGAGCCATCGTTGGGCTGTTTCAAGACCAAATGAGAAAGAGATCTTAATGTTACTATAGCAGATGAAATCTGTGAGGATTGTTTGGAAAATACCCGCCAGTTATGCCCCGATATAAGATATCAGATGAGCCAGAAAAAGATCCTCAAAAGTTATACCACATGGTACTGATGTCCCATGACAGATGTTGGAGGTGCAGTCAGTCACCTGGGCACATAGCTCGCATCCTGTGGACTTGCCCAGTAATTAAGACCTTCTAGAACAAAATAATAAACTCTGGGGAAGAATTAAATCTAAGTCCACCTACCAAGGGATCCCTTCATGTGTATATTAGGCTCATTCTCACCAGCTGTTGCAGAAACAGGTGCAACATGTTACAGCAGTGGAGCCAAAAACACAGTTGCTTCAGTTGGAGGAAAGGCAATCCCACCCCCACCCCCAGTATCTAAGGGTCACTTTGAGGGAAGATGATGCTTACACACATACAAAACAAAGTATGGAACCAGTGGCTCCTCCACATTCAGGTTGTAGGTAACACTGGGCCTAGCCCACAGGCAACCGTAATGCACTCTATCCCTCTGTCCCAGTAACAGTTGGCTCAGCCAAATTAGGTCTGCTCTAAGACATTCCCTTTCACTTGCTTGCTTGCTCCTCACCTTCGAGTATGCTTGTGTGAAGGCCTTGTCCTCTGCAAACTCATAGTTGCAGTTTACATGTCAGGTACTAGTCATTTGATACAGCAGCAGGAGTCCATTTCTGCACATGAAACACAAACTATGGTGCATTTCAGTTCATATGTAGTCATGCTTCCTTTTTTAGGCTCAGATTAGGTATTGTCTAACTGAATTCACTACATTTAAGAATAAAGGCAAGCCTAAATAATAACTAGGATTATTGATACTTGTTCATTACCATTTGTAACTATCTGATACAGACATCATTACTGTATAAGAACATGCATTCTCTTATTATCCTAAATGATGTGGTTACATCCTTGACAGTTCTGTTATTGTGAACTCTCTTGTGTATGTCATTGTTACATGCCTGTTGTTGGAAAACTCAATAAAATTAGATACTGAAAAAAAATGCACCTTAAAAATTCAGATATTTAAAATACAGTAGTAGTAGTAAAAATTCTCATTCATTGTAGTGAATGAATTGGCAGCTCAACTGAGTTAGTCATTCCCAGTGAGATCCGTAAGATAACATGGTTACATAGATTACACTACTTCATAGATACATCAGTTACATATGACAAAAATAATACATACCAACTACAAATCTCTCAAGTTTCCAAGTACATGAACTTGGTAATTTTTGTGAAGACTTGTGTAAAATACATCACAGAGCTCATCATGCACTCACAAATGCTATAGTATTTCGGGGATCCTTGGAACTTTGTCATCTTATGGAAGCAGAATTGTCCTGTGAACCTGCAGCCTGCTGCAGAAGGTATGTAGAGCTGCAGAAATTTGGGGGTATTTTTTTTTTTCGTGTGTATTTGGTGTCTTGTAGTTGCATACCGCAAAATTCTTTTATGCATTCTTTCAGAACTTTCAGTGCATCACCAAGAAATACAGGCAACACATTTCAGATTTCCGTGTTTATTTGCTGATGATTTAGTCATCTATCATTGTGAAGAATCACTTTGAGTCCTTATCTTCCACCCTCTCATTAAACCATGGAGAAGCCCAGGACTGGTTCCTCTCCAGAAAACTTTTCATGAATGAGAAGACGTCAATAGCAATGCTCTTCGGCTCTAAGCCATTCTTAGCGAAGGTTGCAAAATCAAAAACCATCATCCCGGTTGCTACCCCTGCTGGCACTCCCCTCCTTCAAATACTTAGATGTGAGTCTAGATCCCTCCCTTACTTTCAGTGAACATATTAGCAACATAGTAATGAAATCCACCAAAAGCTAGGAGCGGCCTACCACCACAATCAATATCTGTCCTCAGAAGCTCTCCTAGCCATTGCACAAGAAAACCTGCTGCCCCTTCTTGATTACTGCTCCCCTGTATACTCAGCTGTGCCCCCTTCACTATGCTCATGCCTGAACGCCACATATAACTCCCATTTTTTGCTTTGCCCTTCAAGCCCCTTTCTCCACCCAGCACTGCTCACTATATCAGTCTCTAGACTAGCCCATGCTCCAGGGGTGCTTTGACTTCAATATGTGTAGTCTAGTTGACAGCGCATTCAGGAACTTTCAGCTGCCCCCTCACTCTGCTCTCCTTTCTGACAGGGTGGCCTCTCGGTGCCTACGGGCTTTCTCAGTTACCCCTCTGGAAGTCCCTTGCATTACTATTGCTATGGGTAGGAGAGCTTTCTCGGTCTCAGCCCTCTGGAAGTCCCCTCCCAACCATTGACACAATACCAAGGTCGAAGGTATAGCGTAGGCTCTATTGGGCAGACTCTGTAGTGATTAATGTTGCCCATGACAGGTCAAGGGCACCTAAACACCTGAGTTCCTTTTTTCCTGATCAGAAATCTAGAAGGTTGGATGTCATAGGTAAGAGGACTTATGCCTCTGCATCACTGGTCCTTCACATTGCTAGCTACCAGGCCCATATGATGAAATATCAGAACACCCTCTGGAAGGGGGGGCACTGTGGAGCACACCTAGTGACAAGACATGCTAAGGGAGAGCTCTGCACTAGAAGAGAATTTCAGCCTTATAATTCCTTTTTCTTTGCTAAAATTCGCAGTTTGTAGAACAACAGTAAACTCTGCTCATCGAGCTGAATCAAAGCATATATTTCTTTACGATGGGATGCACTGACAAAACCCCGGAGGGGGATCGAGAAAAACAACCATCAGCTGAACAAGAACCTGCATCTGAACCTCAACTTTTACCAGGGGGCAGAACCCCTATGGAAAGCCCTGCAAAAATCAATACCAAAATTGAATTGATCCTAACGAGGCTCACAGAACAAGAAACTAAAATTGAAAATGCAACCAAAACAGCTGTGACGGATGAATCAGTGGCCACTAAATCCATGGCTGCTATCAGTAAAATGGCACAAGAAAACACCCAGTTGCGATATCACCTAGAAGCCATGGAGAATGTGCAGCAGGCCCCAAATGTTCACATAGTGGGCCTACCAGAGAGCTGCAAGGGGGGAAGGCCTGCTGGGATTTTTGCAAAGCTGGCTACCAGAGTCTACATTTGGATTTATCACCAATTAACTTTCTAAAAACCTACCACATTTCTCCAAGGGCTACAGCAAGTCAAATTGATGCTTCCTGGACAATCCTGGTAGTCACCTCTGGCCCTTTTACCCGGGACTGTATCTTGCAAGCTGCCAGAGGCTCTGGATCTCTCAACTACCAGGGAAAGACTGTCCACCTCTTCCCAGACCTTTCTTTCGCCATGCGAGCTAGAAGGAAGAAATTTGAGAGAGTTCGGGCAAAGCTTAGAAGTCTGGGAATCGCTCACTCTTTATTAATGCCCACATGCCTGAGAATACATTATGGTGGGTATGTCTTCCAACTCACTGATCCGGAGGAAGCAGGGAAGAAGGTGGCAGCCATTGGTAAGGAATTTGATCGTTCTCAACCCACCGATGCAACCGATTCAGATGAGACAACTTGAACAAGACTGTCTTTGGAACAGACTTACTGTATATCAATAAGGTTCTTAATGTAAAATAGCGATTTAATGCTAAATGGTTCGACTGGTGACTTTTCTAGCCCATAAAGTTTAATTGTTGGTTATAGGATCATTATTTTTCTTTAGTCCTGAATATTACAAATAATTGTGTTTATTCAGCAACAGTTAACATGCAAGATAACTTGGACAAGATATAGAACTGCCATAAAAGTTACATGATTTTAGTGAGTTAAATAGCATAACTGAATGTGCTAAGGTGTATTGGTGGTCACCACGTCGCCACAGCCTATGCAGCTATTCCAATATATAAGGAAGTTTAATCTGTAACTGGTAATTTCCTTTGTTTTTATTATATATATTTTTAGTGGTGTTCCAGTATCTCTCTTCTTAGCACTACCAATGTCCTGTTTTTTTATTGTTGATAAGCGGGTCACATCAACACAGGTTGTTATACAAATATGTATGGAACTTATTTTTCTTTTGAACTGACCACCCAAAGTCCTGTGGGGTGCAGCACATCCTGGACAATTCGTGGATTTGACTTTTATGGAATACCCCCACATTCATAAATCAGAATGCATAGACTTTTATTTACTAATACATTCAATGTATCAACTGTTATGACATTTGATCTCTTGTTTGAGATAGTTGTATGCTATTGTTTTTATTACAAAAGCAATAAAATGTATTTAAAAAAAAACACCACCTTCTGGAAGAAGGTTAAAGCTGCTGCACAGGCCTTGCCTGAGGGCACCTCAAAGCAATAACTACTGCAAGCTTTGACAGCTAGAGTTGATGTGGGCAAGCATTTCCGAAGCACAGCTTATGATGTTTCTGATGCTTCCACCAGGGCTGCAGCTTCTGGCACCTGTCTCAGGAGATATTAGTGACTCTGGATGGCAGGCTTTGCCACAGACGTCCAACAGTCCATTCTTAATGCTCCATTCAGAGGGCAAACGTTATTTGGCCATGTTGTATGGGAGACTCTCAAAGATCTCCAAGCCTCGGGCAGGATTTTGAAGCCCATACACTCCCACTACCATACCCAGCCTAGAGATAGGAGCAGGGGTGCCTTTTGCCCTGCTGCTGTTAGGGACAGCACCCAACCCTCAGGCAGCAGGGCAGGGATAAAGGAGCCACGGCCTTGTAAGTCCCCACCATGGCCCCTGATGCCCATTCAAAAGCACCTAGAGGTGGTGTAGCCACCCCCACCAGCCCAGCCTAAGTCTTTGTATGCATCCTAACTACCTTTACCTCCAGGGGTGGTCATCGGAGTCTGATTCTCCCTTCATTTAGACCAATGGAGGGAGGTGACTAAAGACACATGGGTTGTGGAGATCATAGAAAAGAGGCATGCTCTGGAACTTCTGGATAACCCACTGTACCTTCTACTTTTCTATCTCCCTTATGTCTCTACCCACAAGGCACCAGATACATAGCCTCATCTTCATCAGCAAATACTCTTCCCCCTCCTGCTTCAACTCCCGTCTTTCTGATGTTAGTTCCTCCGTGTACTCCCTTCACTCTAGGGATACTCAAGTGTTCTCCCTTCCACTCCCTCGCTCATACTCTGGCCAGGCAGCTTTCTCTTACCGTCTCCCTCACCTCGGGAATCAACTCTGATGAGTCACCCACCATGCCTCTACCTTCTCTACCCTCAAATCTCTGCTCTGTGCTATCCCCGCAGCTCCATGCGCTTGTCCTTCCTCCCCTTCCTTCCACCCCTCCCAACCTCTCCCCCACGCCTGCCAAAGGTTCTGCATCCCTAGCTGCCTAAGGTGCCCTAGTCTCCCTGTTCTGACATCTTTTCTGTTATTTAGTTTTGACAATATAACTCAGCCTCCACTGTCTGTTGAGTTGGAGTCATCATTCCTTACCAATATTGTTCTGTACATACTCAACTCTATATTATACTTATTATGTAATTATTATCTTACTTTGTATAACTATTGTTGCTACTGTGTATTAAGGGAATACATGATGGGCATGAGTGTGATATGGAAAATATTTTCACTCCTGTAGAGTGACTTCTGGATATTCACGCGTGGAAGTCACCTCACTATCAGTCTAGCATTGCTTGTAAAGCGCTGTGGGATACACTGTGCATGAAAAGCGCTATATAAATGGTGATTCTTCTTCTTTTATACAATAGGGGCATGATAACTGGAGATAACTAAAGTCATCACAGTGTGATGATGTCATCACAGTGTGATAACTGGAGTTTTCACACTGCAGTGAGAATACCTGTTTTTATCTAATGGATTATTTGCTCACCCCCATTGTATAAACCTGCATATACTCTGTCAACGTGTGCATAACAATGTTTTTGCTTTGTAATGTGCCATGTGTGTTTCTCTCCCCTGTATGTGTCTTTTCCCCCAGGTTGCACCTGAAAACAAGCCTCGGCTCAGTGTGCCTTTCCCGGTTATCAAATTTTAAATAAATAAATAAAACCCTTCAGATCATCCCCCACCTGTGATAACATATCCCCCAGGGCACCTGCCCTGTTGCTGGCGGAAGTGCAGGCTTTGCTGCAAAAGTGGCCAGTAGAACCTGTGCCTCTAGAACAAAGCAACACAGGTTTTTACTCTCAGTACTTCCTTGTCACAAAGTGGACAGGAAACCTGAGGCCTGTTCTGGATCTTGGGGTTCTAAACATTTTTATAGAGTACAAGAAGTTCACAATAGTCACTATGCAGGGTTTCCTTCCGTTACTAAAAACAGTGGATTTGATATGCTTTCTGGACATGAAGGATGCATACCTTCATATCAAGATTCAGAAACCTCACCGAAAATACTTGCAGTGCCTTCTTCAAGGGGAACATTACCAATTCAGAGTGTTGCCCTTTGGCTTTTTTTCTGTGCCACAGGTCTTTACCAAATGCTTGGCAGTGGTGGCAACAACCTTTCGCAGGGAAGGTCTGTATGTTTTCCCTTACCTGAATGTTTGGCTACTGAAAGCCCACCCCAGAGACCAGATCTTGAAGACCTTAGATTGAACCAGACAGCTGTTTGATTCTTTGGGGGTAACAGTCAACATTCCAAAGTCAGTGTCGACACCTTGCCAGAGACTGCAGTATATAGGGGCAGTCCTGGATACTGCCTAGGGCTCGGTTTTTCTGTCTATGTACAGGGTCAACTGCTTGATTGCCCAGGACAGTTACTGCATGACAGTCTTTATGTTGCAGCAAGGACATTCCTAAGTCTTCTGGGCCTTATGGCAGTGGCTATTGTCATAGCACCACTGGCCAGGTTGCACATGCAGATACCCCAGTGGACCCAAAGGGTTCAATGAGATCAGCTCACAGACACCTAGAACAGATGATCCTAGTCACATCACCTATGTGCTGAAATGGTGGATGGGATGCAGAAACCTACTCGGGGGGGGGGGGGCCGATCCTGATCCCTTCCCCCTCCCAGATCCTCAAAACGGATGCCTTGGGACTGCACTGGGGAGCTCACTTGGGGCCTCATCAAACTCAGGGCACATGGACCCCAGTGGACAGCACTTTACACATCAATATTCTTGAAATGTTAGCTATCCTGTATGGACTCTAGGCCTTCTAGAACCAATTGTCCCTAAGTCCTCAGCTAATGCAGATGTACAGTGTCCATGTGATGTATTACATCAACAAGCAAGGGGGGGGACCAATTGCTATCTGCTGTGCAGGGAAGCAAAGAGAGTTTGGTGTTGGGCTGTGGAATATGGTCTAGAACTGTCAGCAGTACATGTTGTAGGCATCCAAAACTTCTTAGCAGAAAGCTCAGTAGGTCACAGTCCAGGATGCACAAGTGGGAACTGCTGACCTCTGTGGTCATCAACCTCTTTGAAAGATGGGGTCATCCAGAGTTGGACCTTTTTGCATCCCCACACAATACAGAGCTGCCACTTTTCTACTCGCTCCAGGGCCTGAAGTTTTCTAGTTAGATGCGTTGTACATCTCTTGGAAATGGAGGTTTCTGTATGCCCTCCCTCCCTTCCCTCTAATTCAGAGTGTGCTACTCAAGTTGCAAATGGAGGGGGCGGCTCTGATACTCATTGCTCCACTATGACTTTGCAGCTGGCAGTGGAATTCCCAGTGCCTCTGCCCCTGTGCAGGGGTCTACCATCACAGGAACAGGGAACCCTGGTCCATCCGGACCAGAAATATCTCCATCTGCATGCATGGCTCCTGAAGACATAGCCATTGTTCATTTTGGGGTGTCTCAAAAAGTGGCCAATGTTCTGGTGGCTGCTATGAAGCCTTCCACCAGGACTATTTATGAAGCATGGACTGCTTCCCATCACCTGGATCCATTCACCTGTCCTGTCAGTCAGGTTCTAGAGTATCTGTTGTCCTTATTGGATTCAGGCCTGCAGTAATTCTTCATCCAAAGTGCTCCTGGCTGCCATATCAGCTTCCCATGTGCCTATTGGGGGCAGTACAGTGGCTCAGCTGGAGGTAGCCTTTACATTCATGAGGGGCATTCTACTTCTAAAGCCCCCCCCATTTGCAATCCAGTCCAGGCTTGGGACCTGAATTTTATTTTGGAAGAGCTCACTTTGGATTCTTTTGAGCCAGCCATGACTTGTGGCTTATGCTTTCTCTCTTGGAAAGCGTTATTTTTAGTTGCAATCACTTCTGCTTGAAGGATTTCAGAGCTTCAGACTCTAATGTGTGAGCCTCCTTATTTGATTTCACACAAAGACAGGGTGCCTCTGTGTACTAATCCTAAGTTTCTTCCAAAGGTGATGTCTGAGTTTATTTTAAATCAAACCAGCCACCTGCCAGTGTGTTATACAGAACATGCCAATCCAGGTGAAGCATTGCTGTGTACTTTTGATGTGCATAGAATACTTAAGCAATAAGGCATGACAGGGGGTGTGTTATGGTGGGATAACAGCCCACCTCGGCGTGAGTTGAAGCAGGGCATAGCGAGGGGCCACCAGAGAAGGGCCAATTAGCCCATCATACCCTAGGAGTCCTTATTACAGTATAAAATGGGTAATTTTAGAAAATTTCATGCATTTTTAAATATAATACTTTCAGCTGGGCCATTGTGCTGGGATAATGGCCCAGCTGAAAGCAGCTCTCGGCCAATCAGAATTCAGCATTCTTTCTACCCATTTCATAATCAGGTATTATATACACCATACAAAGGACTGCAGGAAGTCCTCACAGCATTTGTTTTGTTCACCCCTGGGAAAGAGGATGCCCCACTTTCTAAACAGTGCTTGTCCAAATGGATAGCAAACTGTATTACTCTTTGTTACAGGAAGTACAGTAAGGAACTTCCTGGTGTGGTTCGAGGTCATTCCATAAGAGTCATGGCCACTCCTGTAGCTTGCTTTTGGAACGTATCAGCTGCAGAGATCCGTGCAGCTGCTACCTGGAGTACTGTCCACACTTTCACAAGATGTTACAGTTTGGACATTGTCTCTTGTAGATGGGCTGAATTTGACCTAACTGTGTCACAAGGCCTGTCGTCATAAGTCTATGGGCTCCAGCCCCACAGATTGTTAGCTTTTGGTACTGGTTGTTACTCAGTCCAAAACTGTGGCCTGATGAAAGAGATATCCTTGAAGAAGAACAGTTTTGCATTTACCATAACAGTAGATCTTCGATGGAATCTCTTTCATCAGGCCATGCCATCCCACCCTCCTTCCCCCTTTTTGGGTCTGCAACACTGGATTTCTGTACTGCTATCTCCATTCTTTCATCTTCCAGCTCTCTGTCTTGCCTGGTTTGTGGAGTGCTGGGTTCTCTCCTAGTTCCCTAGAGGGCGGTCCTCCAAGCAGATTTCTAGCAGGGAACTGAGGAGAGGAGAGGAGAGGGGCCTCCCATGTTTATGTATACGCTGACATCTGACATTGTCGTAGGCAGCCCCTGGCAGACTGCTTGCAAAAGTTTCCATGTGGTGCTAGTGCCTGGTGGCTATAAGTTCCAAAGGTGTGCCTGGATAAAAGAGATTCTCTTGAAGATCTACTGTTATGATAAGTACATTTGTTCTTGTCTGAGGTTTGTGATTCAAGGCCGGCATTTCCAGTACTGGGTGCTTCCCTTTGGGCTGGGAACAGTTTTCTGGGTATTCGTGAAGGTCCTGATCATACTAGTTGTGCAGTTGACACAAGAGGGACATTACTTGTGTTCCTACCTCAATTGTCTTCTCATCCAAGCATTGTCGGCTCAGATGGCAAGGAGATCAGTATCAAAGACCCTGAAGGTGTTAAGAGACTCATGGTTAGATCATCAACCAGGAGAAGAGCTCCCTCGTTCCATTTCAGAGTTTGGAACACTTGGGAGAGGTGTTCAGGACAGACAAGGGGAGTTGTTCAGGACAGACAAGGGGAGTCTTCCACTCAACATCCAGGAAGGAGACCCTGAGGTGAATGGTTCAGTGGTTGAGATCCTAGTCATCAGTCTGCTCACAGACTACTCTAGATTCTGGGGCTAATGACTGCAATGACAGAATTAGTTCCATGGGCTCACTTGCATAGGCAACCCTTCCAGAACAGGATGCTGGAAGCTTGGAATCCAGCATCAGAGGACTTCCAAGCCCTGATCGTGATTCCTCAGTCTGTCTGGAAATCACTGGCTTAGTGGCAAAGTTTCAAAAATCTCAGCAGGGGGGCTGTCCTAGAACACCCATCAGAGCTGATATTGACCATCGATGCTAGCCTATGGGACTAGGGTACAGTCATGGGCCATGTTCCTGTCCAGGGCATTTGGACCCCTCAGGAATAGAGGCTACAGATAAATGTGTTGGAAATTATGGCAGTATGACTTGCTCTTCTTGATTTCCACACTCGAGTGTGGTCCAGGGTTGCACCGGTGAGCTTGGAGCTGTGGCATGCATAATCAAGGAGACACAAAACACAAGGAGATGATGGCAAAAGCCGCCAAAGCTTTGTGCTGTCAGCAGAGAAACACCTCCTGACCCTCTCAGCTGTTCATCTGGCAAGAGAGTTGAACATCCAGGCTCATTGAGTTGAGAGACAGTGCATCCGGGGGAATGGGCATTGAATCCAGAGGTGTTTGACCTGTGCAGATGGTTCAGTTGCCCCCAGATTGAACTATTCACATCAAAGAAAAATGCTCAGATACCAAGGTTCTTCAGTTGGTACCAGTGTCCTCAGGCAGAGGTGGTGGATGCCTTGTCTCAGACGTGGGATTTCGTCAGAGCACATACTGTATGTTCCCTCCACTACCACTCCTTCCCAAGGTGCTTCACAAGATGAGACACTCAAAAGGAAGCTTCCTCAAGGGCTGATTTTAGTAGTGGCCTGGTGGCCCGAGGCCACCACAAACCGATTCAGGCCACTGTATTTACTCTGGCTGCTGGCCCGATTGGCCAGCAAAACTTTAACGAGCTGTGTTATGGTGCTGTGTCTTTACAAAGGCCACCAGTCAGGTGTGCCGTATGGAAGCATCCGCTCCATGCACATCACTAGAAGAGATTGAATGGAGTACGTGCACGCAGTATAAGCATTGTGGAGCCCAGCACAATGTGTCAACCCAAACCACATGATTGTTTCAGGGCTCCTACTTATGATCACATGGTCCTCCATTAGTAGAGACAAGTCGGTGTGAAAGGAGTGCCAATCAGATGGCACATCAGACAGATGGACAGATCGGAACAACCGATGAAGACGGTACCTGTGTTACCTAAGTACGGTCTCTTCTGCCTTTGCCACCAGATTGGTCATGATGCTATTTAGGAGAGGGTTCTTTCTGTGGTGCTGCAAGGGGATAATTAACTGGGATGCCAGCGGTCAGTCTGTGTGACATGGAGTTAAAAAAAAAAAAAGTGTTTCACACACTGTGCACTTTCAGTTGGGCAACTGAGCTGCATAATTAAAGAGCAAAACAACTGCATTGTCTGTTACCAGATCCAACTCGGGCAGAAGTGGTGTTGGGGCAAGGACTGGTGCACAGCTTGCTGTTTTTGCAGCCATCATCTTAGAAAAAAAAAATACAAATTCCTTCATCTCCTAATTTTTTTTTATGTCTACTAGAGTCCAGCAGCAGTGTGGTGAACGTGGGGGCAGGGGCCAAACCAGCTGCTGTGGGGGAAAGCAAAATAGGTACTAAAAGTTCTCCTGTTGGATTGAGACAAGCAGCAGTCCACTGTTAAAGTGGAGCAGGGGCTGGCTCAGACCTATACAGTACTGGGTACTGCTTGTACAGCTATTACATTGTGGGGAAAAAAACTAAGGAAAAAAAACACAGTTGTCCATGGATGAGGGGCAGGGGCTGACTTGGACTTAATACTGCCTGTGTAGCTACCAGTTGTTAGGGGGAAAAAAAAAAGAGTTCTTGCTGGACTATATTTTGTTTATAAACCGGGACTCTGGCTGCAGTCCGTGGTTCAGGGGCAGAGTCTAGCTCTGACAATACTGCATGTGCAGCTATCAGTTGAGCGTAAATAAAAAACAAAAAATTAAAAGAGGGTTCTTGTTGGACCATTGTGCAAGGGACTTCAGCAGCAGTCTGTGGTTAAGGTGCAGGGGCTAGCTTAGACAATACTGTGTGTGCAACTACCCGAGGGTAAACAAGAAAACAAAACTAAAAAGGGGTCATCTTGGACCATTGTTTCAGGGACTCCAGCAGCACCCTGTGGTTCAGGGGTAAGGGTTAGCTCAGACAGTATTGTGTGTGCAGCCACTGTGATTCAGATAGTGGCTGAACAAACTGTGTGAGGATAAATGAAGAATAAAATTTAATGCTGTCATCTTCTTCTTATAACTTAAATGACAAAGGGCCAAACAGTTCATTACACCCACATCGACATCTTTTTTTAAGGTGTGAATTCCAAATAATTGCTTGTGGGCCACCAAATTAGTGGCAGTCACTGGCTCTTTTTCTCCTAAAGTCAACCCCTGTTCCTTCTGATAGCCCCGGAATGCCCAAGAAAACCATGGTTCTCAGACTTGGTGAATCTATCTCAGCAGGTACAGCTTCAGCTCCCACACAGGAGGGGCACCTCATCCAAGGATTCATTCTGCATCCAAACCCAAAGGTGATACAGCTGGTGACTTGGCTCCCGAGAGGAGGGGATTAAGATGGGTTTGCTAAAATAAAGTTCTGGATACCATAATGGCCACCAGGAAGGTGTCTACATTTGCTGCCTATGACCTTGTGTGGAATACCTTCTCAGCATGGGCCAGAAAGAGAGGCGTCCAACCTTCAAAAGCTACAGTTCCACAGATATTGGATTTTTTTGTTGGCGGGAGTAGACAAGGGGCTAGCACTGAGAGTGATCAGGTGTCCGCACTAGAGGCAGCCCTGGGAACTTCCATGAGTGTGTCCCTGGGGACCAATTGGGAGGTTATACATTTTCTAAGAGTGACTAGCAGAAGGAGGCCATTGTTCCAGTCTCCGGTTCTCACATGGGATCTGAATCTAGTGTTGAATGCTCTTTGTAAGGCACCTTTTGAACATCTTTCTTCTGTGCCGTTGGCTATCCTGTCATACTGGGTGTGTTTCCTAATTACTATGTGTTCTGCCCGAAGAATTGGTGAACTTTGGGCACTGTCACACAAGGAACCTTATCTTACTATTCACAACGAGAAGATGGTGCTGAGGACAGTTCCATCTTTTGTTCCCGAGGTTCCTACAGCCTTTCATGTAAATCAGGAAATCTGCTTACTGTCCTTCTGTCCTAAGCTAGCAAATGCAGAGGATCACGAGCTGCACAAGTTGGATTTATGTAGCATAGTCAGGACGTACCTCAAAAGGGCAGAAGAATTCAGGAAATCTGAAACTCTGCTCTTTTTGAAGCAGCTAAAGGCATAAGAAAGCTTCCAAGGCACCTTGGCTAGATGGGTGAGGGCTTGTATCACCTGGACAGGCTGTTGCAGTAAGTAATATTTAGGGTGTCAGGACCCCCCTGGGAATCAATAAAATCAGCATAATAAACAACCACTAATGCTGCTGCTATAAGGGTAGTCATGGGAGCGACGTCACTAAATGGGTGTAATACCCATGAACACTTGCACCCGCTCAGTCGGGTCCCCTCTGCACTTCCGCGTTCAGCCGAAAAGTTCGGCTCTTTATTTAAATTAAACCTGGATGTTAAAAATTATGCTGATTGCAACCCTGGACTCCCACAACAGTATTATAAGGTATGTGAGGACGGGAGGGGGCTGCAACGCTATTTTACAGGTCACCTTTAATATTTACTGTAATTTTCTTTTCTGCTAGCTCCAACAGTGTCAATGGGGCCACTCCCAGAAGGCCATGGCTCCTGTTAAAGAATATTGTCCAATATATCTCAGGATTTTGTACTTCAGCAAGGATGGTAATTGTTTTCTAATTGTCCAGACTTACCTGCTGACCAAGAAAATATTTGTGGTTATTCAGATACAGGCATGCAGAATAGCAGGTGGAGATTTCCGAACCTTGCATGGTGTTTTTCCCTGTTACAGGTTAGTGCTTATTCTGGTTTTGCAGTTATGCTTATTGTTATTACTGTTTATGCATCTTTATATTGCAAGTGTTCAACAGAAGGCCAAGCATGTTAAGGAACAGTGGTCAAACACCTTCAGGGAAGGAAAGAACTTTGTCAGCCAGCTCCCTGGAATAAGGTAGAGCAGCAGATTATTCTTCCTATTATGTCAAATTAATGGCGTGTGTATTGTTACAGTTCATTTACAGAGAGAACTTGTTCAATTGAGCGTTTTGCAGATTATTGGCTACATAGGAGTGTACAGGTGCCGCATGAACAAGTGTGACTGGGAAATCTTAGCCTTCAGAATGTTCATTTGCCCGGGATTCTGTGCTGATTGACAGCTTTGGGCTGTGCCACTACCCCAGTAGGGGTGACTATTACCCATATGTTAAGACTTCCATTGACAATGTTAGAGCTAACAGACAAGGAAATTACGTTAAGTATGAAGGAATTTCTCCTTTCTCCATTTTTCCTACAGAAGGCATATAAACAGTATGTGATACATACTTTCTTCATGGTCCTTATTGCAAAAACAGTGGAGGTATTTTTCTTTTCCCTTTTCTTTCTGAATCTGCATTCATTTCTTTTTAATGGGATACATTTAAATCGGAGCTAAGTAATCATATAGCGTTCCTCTGGCAACAGTGGCATCAGTAAATCTTGTTCACAGCCATGCCATCTTTTGTGGGAAACATACCGTGGGCAATGATCAAAGTTCCTAATGGCACGTAAGTCTCTTTCAGCATACATTTTGAATACCAGCCTTTTTATGTAAGGTTTGCAGCCAGCTTGACGATATTTTAATACCTTTACTTATTATAGTCATTCCACAGATGTAGTAAATTAAATTCCCCTAATGTAATTCTAATAGTTAAGGAGAAATCCTCAAAAAATACTTCTGCTCGGTGTTTACCAAAAAAGAGCCCAGGAGATGGCTCAGCTCTGAAAAAACATAACCCTCCAGGACCAGGGGTAGACACGAGTCTCTTTACAGAAGCCGCAATACAGAAAGTGCTAAATAAACTAAAAGCAGACAAAGCCATGGGATCAGATGAGATGCACCCCAGAATCCTTAGGGAACTGGGGGCAGAATTAGCAACCCCTCTGGCACTTCTATTCATGAAATCCTTGAAGAGCGGTGTGGTACCTGAAGACTGGAAAAAGGCAATAGTGGTTCCACTTCACAAATCAGGCAGTTGCGAAGAGGCTAGGAATTACAGACTGGTGAGCCTCACATGTATAGTAGGAAAACTAATGGAGACACTACTCAAACAGAGGATCATAGCATTCCTCGAAACTAGCGGCCAACAAGACCCTAAACAGCATGGTTTCACATCAGGTAGGTCATGCCAGACAGATTTGCTTGAGCTTTTTGAGTATGCTACATAAATAGTAGATGACAGTGGGGCAGTAGATGTGGCCTACCTAGACTTTAGTAAGGCCTTTGACTCAGTTCTACACAGAAGGCTGGTAAAGAAGCTTGACCACACAGGGGTTGGTCCAGAAGTAGTCAGATAGGTACAAAACTGGTTACAAGGCAGAACTCAGAGGGTACAGGATACTGGAACGCAATCAACAGAATGCAGGGTGACCAGCTGGGTGCCCCAGGGCTCAGTGCTGGGGCCTCTTCTAGTCAGTGTTTTTATAGCAGATATCACTGACAGACTGTAAGGGAAGGTGTGTCTGTTTGCAGATGACACCAAGATATGTAGCAGGGTGGACACTTCAGAAGGAGTGAGCAAGATGGAAGCTGACCTCAAGAAACTAAAAGAATGGTCTGGAGTGTGGCAGCTGAGATTTGATATCAATAAGTGCAAAGTCATGCACATAGAAAAGAAAAATCCAAAAAAGGAGTATTACCTAGGAGACGAAAGACTGGCGGCCTCAAACCAGGAACGAGATCTGGGAATCATAATCTCAGATGACTTGAATGTTAGTAAGCAGTGTGAGAAGGCAACATTGAAGGCCAACAGAATGCTGGACTGCATTGGGAGGGGAATCATGAACAGGAGGAGAGAGGTGGTACTACCACTATATAGAGGTGGTACTACCACTGTATAGATCATAATCTCAGATGATTTGAAGTTTTTCCTTCACAGAAAGAGTGGTGTACGCCTGGAACAGCCTGCCCCAAGAGGTTGGGGGTGGGGGGTCAACACTGGGGGGGAATTCAAGAATGCATGGGATAGACACAAGGAAGCCCTGACTACAAAGGGCAACTAGATTGTCAAAATAGTCTAAAACAAATGGGCAGACTAGATGGACCTAGTGGTCTCCTTCTGCCATTAACTTCTATGTTTCTAGTTTCCAGTCAGAAGGTACTTAAATTTTCATGTAGCCATGATAGTTTTTCCAGTAGACATGCAGATGGTCCTTCATTTGAAATGTTTATTTTAATCCAGTAATTTATCATTTTTAATTTAATTAAGGCCTCTAAAGGGACACAACCAAGTTCAGCTTTTACCATTTGTTCCTGCCAGTATTTAGACACTTTCAGAAGAGATCTATAAAAGGAAAAATGGGACCTCAATACAATATGGGCAATACCATCCCCATACTTCAGCCTCATACAGTATCACGGGGTTTAGTTTTGCTTCGTCTGCCTGAAGTGCTCATAGGATGGACTGTAGTGCCTCCATATTTGAAACTGAACCTTAATAGCACGAAGGCATCACGCAAACTTTTTTGTTCTGCATAATCACATGCTTGTCCCATTTCCCATTAAAAGAAAAAGTCACTCCTAAGTAGGTGTATTTCTTCATTATCAATTCTAGCTTTACTCAGAAAGAAATTATGTGGCTTATTGACTCTGAAAGTCATTATTGTCATTTCCTCTATGTTCATTATTAATTTGTGTTCCACACATATTTTATGGAAACAGTCAAGCTTACGTTATAGTCTCACTGGAGACAAATCCAAAAGTATCATAATGTCCATGTAAGTGAGGGTGGGGCAAGATCTACCATTAATGTTTGAGGAATAAAAAATTGAGCTTTAGTAAGAATATCATTAACTAAACATTAAATAGGGCTGGCATCAGCAAACATCCCTGTTTTACCCAACAACTGACTGTAAAATCATTAGTAATAACTCCCCCTAAGATTGTATCTGATACATGTTCTGTTATTAATGTATAATTGGTGATGGCAAATTAATCTATCTGCAACTCTACAAGTTTATGCCACAGTATTCTTCTATTAATGGTATCAAAGTTTGATGTAAAATCTGTAAGTACTGCATATCATTTTATTTTCTTAAACAAGTATTTTTAAATGTGCTTGCATGAAAATATGATCTGTTATAAAGTGAGTGTCTCTGAGGTTGGTCTGCAGGTCACAAATGAATATTATTGGTATCTATCCATCGTTGAAGCCTTTTAAGAACAATTTTTGAGAACATTTTGAATGCAGCATTTAAATAGATTTAATAGTTTTTTTTGTTCTTTAATATCACCCTATTATGGGCAACAGTGAAAGCTAATTTTTTCACACCCCCATGGCGTGATACTTGAATAAACCACTCTTGCTTCAGTCTCATGGTTTATGTGGTGTCACACCCCTTGGGTGTGTAGAAAAAGAATTCGTTACACACTGTTACCCATACATTAGTCCTTTTTCCTATACATATTTTTCAGAACCCTGCAGATTTATGTGAACTCCCTCAATATGTATAAAAGATTCATTTTGTGGAAATGCTAACAATTGAAATTATACAGAATATTTTGAATAATGCGTAATGAAATCTTGTGGTATGTAACAATGAAGGCTGTATGAACCTCCCAAAGTTCGAACATGCAGACTTTTCATGTTGTACCACATAAAGTTCCCCAAAAATCTAGGAGTCAGTCTTCACCACTGATTCCCACTACTGGGTCTGAACAAGAGGTGCTATGACCCAGAGGGAGCCAGAACTTTTCAGAGGACTCACACTGAGGTAAGCACGTGCATGTGGGCACATGCTTACATCAGCACCAGCCCCCAACAGGCTGTTCCTTTTTTCCCCACCATCAAGTTTGCATCAGAGTTTTGCTGCTTATCCGAGCAGGAGTCAGCACTTCATGTCTGCATGACAACAGCATTCAGGTCTTCTCAATTTTAGTGTTTGAAGCTAGAGTTTCTTATTTTTCGGTCAGTTCAGTGCATTTTGTCACAAAATGTTGTCAGTTTCTTCTCAGCCCTACCGAGCATCAATGGTTGAATACCATGGATTATAATGGGTAGCCTGAAGAGACAGGCTACTCTGGCAGTGGGGCTGTCCACTTTTCCTGTTGGGGAAGGGTTCTGACTATGGGTGGTCCAGTGCCTGGGAGGTAGGACAGTCCTCCTGCAAGCATAAAAAGAAGTGGTCCATATCTTGCACACACTCTGCGTCAGAGTCCCGGCATCGCTGAGCTTCAGCATTTTCCTCTTCCCACCAGAAGGGTAGGAAACAGCATCAGTTAAGGTTACCCTTTTCTAGATCTGCTGGGAAATCTTTGGACTCTAGGAGTTAGAGGTCATCACCATTACCTTCAGTGTCACCAAGGGCCTCTGCTTCGAGGAGATCGTAGTCTCTGGCCCAAAGCCCCTCTCTGTCTATAATTGGGAACTCCGATGGGCAGTTCCACCACTGGGCAGCTCTTACAGGCCCAACGCTGCATCCACTGCTCAGTATGCCTCTGTGGGTGGAGCCAGTCCCTGGCCCCTTGGGGCCGATGGACTAGGTACTGCAGGCGGGACCGTGGGGCCAGGTAATATTTCTGTCCGGCAACAACCTCAGGGTACTTGCTGGGGACTGCACCACTGACAGACCCCCAATCCAGGTGTGGCTGGGGCCATCCATGGTGCCATTACCTGTCACTTTGGTGCCGGCCCAGTAATCCACACTGGATCTGGTGTTGGGTTTGGGATCATCACGGTCTGGTCCAGTGCTGGATCCGGTGACAGTTCCGGCACCGCCCTCAATGCCTGAGACCTCCCTGGTGCCAAATTTGTTTCCAGTCCTGGCACGGCCCATGGCACCAGCCCCTCATCCTTTGGATTAAATGTCTCTGGGGTTGCCATAGCCATGTTCAGGATTGATGGGCTTGTGACCCAAGCCCTCTTTGTTACACCGAACTTCATTATTTCTGAAGGTGCTGAAGATAACTTTCTTTAGCCTAGATTCCTGAGATCCAGTTTCTGTGTCTCTGCTACAGGAGCATCTATCTGTTCAGGCTCTGCTCAGAAATATGCACTTTGCATAAAATTTTGAGCTTACAGCCATTGACTAGGATAAATGACTCCAGCTCTGCATTTGGGATCCCATCTGATGTGGTCTCGAGTAGGCCTGCTTCGATGGCAGCTGTCCCCAAGCAGGCTGACAGGAAATACACTGTCCCTAAGGGCAGACCAGTATATGGTACTCAACCTATAGCTGATGCCATCCCCAGAGAATGACAAGGCCATTATTCCCAAAGAGGTCACTGCACACCCAGTTAGCCAGGAATCATGCAAAATTGACACTACGGGCAAACTTGCCTATGCTTCAGCTGCCCAAGGCATGAGAATTGCCAGCTACCAATGGCATGTTTCTAAGTATGCGTATACCCTTTGGAGCAAGCTGAGGGTTCTGGCAGAGTCTCTGCCAGAGTCAGAGAAAAAACAGGATATTCTGCTGATTGTCAAGTATGGCATTGAGTCTATCAGTCACAGCCTCCATTGATGCCTTTGATATGTATCATGCACAGCTGCTGCAGGCATTTGCATCAGGTGACACTGCTGGCTGCGGACCTCTGGCTTTTCCCAGGCTATCAAACAGCTTATGAATCTTCCCTTTGATGAAACTTAACTGTTTGAACATCAAGTGAAGCAAACTCTCAAGGTATCTAATGAAACTAGAATGATGCTTAAGACTTCAGACCAGCTCCTTTTAACCCTCAGAAGGGCAAAGGATGTGATTTTTTTCAAAACAAGCACCTTTCGTGGCAAAGGCAAGGGAGACCAAAACAAAAGTCAGCCTCCCCAGCCCTTAGAAGAAGGCACAGCCAAAGCCACAGTTGCTGAAAGCACCTAGTGCTACTACCTGAAGCTCTGGTCCTGCTCCTGCCCCTGTCTCAGCTGCCTGAGGCAGATGGGGGCATCTCACCCAGTTTTACTGTCAGTGGGAGTCCATTACAATGGACAAGTGAGTCCTCGAGATCATCCAGTAAAGATACTCTGGATTTTACAAAAGTCCCCCCGGACTCTCCCCTCTTATTGGCTTGTATGACAGAGCTTCTGGCGCAGGAGATTGCAGGCCTTCTGAGTAACAGGGCAGTGGAAGTAGTGCCAGAGTCAGAACAAAACACAGGGTTCTATTTCCACTACTTCCTAGTTCCAAAGACATTGGGGCATGTGCCCCATACTTGACCTCAGAAATCTGAACAAATTCATGGATCAAGAAAAAATTCAAGATGATTTCTCTGAGCTCTCTGGTGTCCTTCCCGAAGCCTCAGGATTGATTAGCATCCGTGGGTATGCAGGATGCATACTAGCACATTCTGGTGCACCCCAGCCATCAGAAGTATCTCCATTTTATAGTGCTGAGACAACATTACCAGTTCAGAATCCTGACTTTGGACATTACTTGGCTTTACAAGTTTTGAAAAAAGTGCTTTGCATTACTCACAGCGCACCTTTGAAAATTAGGCCTCCTGGCCTTTCTGTACCTGGATGACTGGATAATTTCTAGCCTGTACAAACAGGAAATGAAACAGGCAGTAACCACTGTCTCTCAATTCCTCTACTCGATGGGGATTCTGCTGAACCTTGAAATCTCAGCTCCAACCCTCAGTGCAACTAGTGTTCATAGGAGCTGTTCTGGATACGACCAAGGCCTGGGCCTTTATTCCAGTGAGCAGGCTGCAGGCAATTCTGCAGATGGCATGCTATATCATGGAGAGCAAGACAGTGCAAGCCCACTCCATACAGACCATGTTGGGTCTGATGGCCTCCTCACTGTTCACAGTACCCTGACATGGTTGCACATGAGGACGGCTCAGTGGATGCTCAGTGCACTGTGGGCACAAGCATCAAATCCTCAGACTTACCCCTTTCAGGTTACCAGGTCCATGGTTTGGTCCCTCACATGGTGGTCAGCAGAGGACAACCTCCTTCAGGGCTTCTCCTTCTCCCAACCAGAGCCTCAGGTGACTCACACTATGGATGCCTCCCTGTTGGAGTGGGGGTCCCACTGGCAGGGCCTCCAAACACAAGGTTTCTGGGACCCATCAGAGACTCATCTCCATATCAGTATGTTGGAAGAGTGAGCTGTTTTGTATGGCCTAAAAACTCTAGTGGACAAAGTCAACCACAAAACAGTCCACCTGCAGACAGACAAGTCTGTCATGTACTACATCATTAAACGGAGAGGAGCACGCTCTTACCCCTTCTGCTGAAAGGTGATGAGAGCATGGAAATGGTGCCTAGAGCAGGGGCTCCTGCTCCAAGCAATCTTTCTGACAGGAGTTCAGAACACTCTGGCAGATGAACTCAGTTGAACAGAGGCAGATCCTCATTGGTGGCCACTACCTCTAGATGTTGTGAGATCACTGTTCAGTGAGTGGTGTACCCCATATGTTAACCTTTCTGCATCTGCACTCACTGCCAAACTGCCCTGATTCTGCTCCAGAAATCCAGGACATGGCACTTTCTGTCAGGATACGTTCAAACTGCAATGGCGAAATCTGTTTCTGTATGCGTCCCCCATCCCTCTTGTGCAAAGGGTATTGCTCAAACTGCAGCCACAAGGGGACAAGATGATACTAGTAGTCCCTTTTTGGCCTTGACAGATTTAGTTTCCTCTGTTGAACAGACCTTATCAGCAAACTGAAGGTTCTACCATTTGGGACAGACTTGCTGACTCAGGGTCACCTGGTTCATCCCAGTCTGCACACCCTTCATCTTCAGGCCTGGCTCCTGAAGACATAGACGTGAACATGTACAAGGTATCTCGGAGGGTCTCTGAAATACTTTTGGCTGTGTGTAAATGCTCCACTAGTAAGACATTATTTATTTATTTATTTCAATTTTGATATCCGGTTTGACCCTCTGAGCCCCGAAGGATCCTTTTTTGGGGTGACCCAGAATTAGTTACATAGAGTAAAAACATTTAGCAGATACAGTGCATAGTAAACAACAAACTGCTTACACTGCCAGATGGAAAAGATTTTCCATCTAGTGCTCCAAAACCCACATGACAAGGTTCTGGAGTACTTGCTTGACTTTTCTGATGCTGGTCTACAGTATTTAGCAGTAAAGGTCCACCTGTATGCTCTATCTGTATACCACGAGCCCATTAGTACCTTTCTGCCTGGCACAGCTGCCACTGTTCAAGAGGTTCCTTAAGGGCATTTTGCACACAAAGCCTTTCATCAGGAAGTCTGTGGCTGCATGGGATATCAACCTCGTGCTGGATATGCTTACTCATAACACTTTGAGTCCTTTGCAACATGTTGCTTGAAGTTTTTAACTTAGAAAGCAGCATTTCTAGTAGCCATCACCTCTGCTCACAGAGTGTCTGAAATCCATGCCCTGGTCACAGATTATCCGTATACTGTTTTCAATAAGGATAAGGTAGTTCTCTGTACATACCACACATTTTTACCAAAAGTGCTGGAATTCCATTTTAACCAGCCACTAGTGCTGCCTACCTACTTTGCCAACATCCAGAATGAAGGCGAAAGAGCTCTTCACTTTCTGGATGTCAAGAGAGTTCTTATGTTTTTTGTCTTTTTTACTTTTTATTTATGCTCCTCCAGCTCCCCAAGCACCACCTCTTCGGGAGTTGCCAGGGCATCTGCCACCTTCCTCACTGCCTGGAGCCCTCGGGTGAACACCCCATGTAGCCTTGGTTATTCTCCTCAGGCAGGGGCGAGGTGGGCCCGTACACCCTGAGCTTCTATGTTTCGTCAGGGTCACACTGATCGGGATGGGCAGGAGAATGAGTGAGGGTTTGTGCTGGGTGCTCCATCAGCCCGGCACTCAGGGAGTCATTTTCTCATTTTCTGGTGTGGTGTGACATCTGCCCTGATGTCTAGGTGCAAGTACTAATGTCCATCATGCCTCTCCCCATTGATATGGCTTGGTGCCTGCTGCATCTCTGGCCTCCACCAGAGGTCAGTCAGGCACCGGACCTTGTCCCCCCTTCCTCCCCAGAGAAGGTGAGCAGTCTTCCGATGCTCGAGCCTCCTCCCCTCGGCTGGCCCTCCATCTCCTGGGGCATGTTCTTGAACCTGGGTCATCATCATAGTCATGAGTGGTAGCGCTCCTGTTGCACCAGCAGCCAGCCTGGGTTCTTATGTTTTATCTGGACAGAACTAAGGACTTCAGACACTCCAGACAGCTCTTTTTCTCCTTTGACCCTAATTGAAAGGCATGGCTTGTTACAGTCAAGTTTTTTTCTGCCTGGATTATGAACTGCCTCTGCCACTGCTGTGCCATGGCTCAAGTTAAAATGAAGGGCCAGGTAAGTACCCACTCCACCAGAGAAGTTGCCACATCCCTGGCAGAGATTCACTCTGCACCAATTGGAGATAATTTGCAGAGTTGCTACTTGGAGCACAAAATACACTTTTATGAAGCCCTAGGCCCTGGATATCTATGCTCGACAGCATGCCATGTTCAGCAGGACTATTCTGAATGGCTTACTTTCCAGAGTGATCCCTCAGTTCCTACCACCCTAGGTCGGGAGACTTTGTCTGAGCTTGGTACTCTGATCCACTAGTGGGAATGAATGGTGAAGATTGATTCCTGGAAGATATGAAAATTACATATTCCACCATTGAGTCATACACTCATCTGCTATTCTTCACACTCACTTCTGTATGTTGTGTTGGCCTTCACCCCTTTATGTTTGGTTTGGGCTGTGAAGTTACCGTGTTACTGGTTAGGTGGCCCTTCTTACACAGGCCACCAGGGCTATCTAATGCCCTTGGGGTAGGAACATAGGTTATTGTTAGGCTGTGCTGTACCTCCTCAGTTAAAAAGGCAGTGCCGTAGGAAGGGTGGGAGGTGGTGCTCCCGCCCGGGCCTAAACCTCTGGGGAAGCTAGTTTTCCAAGTCTAAAGCTCACTTTTAATTCACTTGCGCTGTCGCTTTAAGGTTTCTTTATATATATATATATATACATATATATATATATTGGTTTTGTAATTACAACTGGCTGTCAGCAGGGGCGCATCTGTGGACCAAAGATCAGCAAATCGGAGCGGGGGGTGTCACATGGTTGCACCATCTGCTGCAGACAATATAATCATGTGATGGTGGTACAGAGAAAGAGAAACTGTGGGTGGGCTACTGCCACCCAACCCATTAGTATACAAAGTACTGGGTGGAACGCCATGAGCACATGGCACTGAGAGGTGGTTAAATAGAGGCTGGAGATACAGTAGTTTGTTGAGATGAGACAGAAAGAGACTAGCAGCAAAAAACAGCAATAAACTGTAGAGTGTAGAGAGGAGAGACAAGACCAAGAGACAGAGAGATATTGGATTTGTGTAAGCAATGCACTACTGTCTTCTGTGATGTATACAATGTAGTAGTCTGACTGGACTGCATTAAAGGAGAAGTCCACCCAGAATGTGCAAAAACATATGTTATGTAGAGTGTTTTGATATGTATGTTAAGTCCTAGTGTGTCCTTCCCTCTGTCTGCTATTAGGAGTTTTTTCCTAAGTTAGCCTGCTAGCTGTATGGTAGTTTTACGACCCTGGGGATCTCCATCATAAATAGGTTTATTGGCTTTCTTTCTCCTATGATGCACCCTGGTTCATGTAACAGTGATGTAGCTATGCCCCTAGACTCAGCAGGGTCTGTCACAGCTCAGCCACAAAGATAATACTTCTTTCAGAGAAGAAGCCACATTGCTACATTTTGGGTGAGTGTAATCATTATTTTTTGATATTAGTACCTTGTCCTGCTATGTTACAACCTATAGGGTGATGTTCAATTTTTGCTACTTAGTACTGGTGCAAAAACTGAAAGTGACTGAGAGGAACAGAGTAAACAGTGACATGATTCACACACAGCAGAGCATAGCAGGACAAGGTACTGTTATCAAAAAATAATAATGATTACACTCACCCAAAATCTAGCAGTTTGTCTCCTCTGGAAAAAGTATTTACTCTGTGGCTGAGTTGTGACAGACCCTGTAACAAGACACTGGCTTACTGCAGGGGCAATTAGACATCACACCAAAGGGCACTCTGGGAAGACTAGAGGCCATAAAAGAAACCAGAGTGGCAACCTCTAAGGGCAATAAAACAGGGAAAGTTAGAAAAAATATCTCTCACAGCCAGAGGAAAAGAAAATGCTGGGAACTGGTTAGAACATAGCAAAAAAAGACTACTACATATCTTTTTCTGATTTTAACATGGAGTTTTCCTTTAAGTAAAAGCAACAGCAAGCATTTTTCATTTCCATCCACGTCCATCCTGTGTGTGACCCAAAATTATTTTTTTTTTAAATGAGAACTTGTGTCATATTGTGTGTCACTGAGATGAATTATGGTGTATGTGGCAGCAGTGGCACCAGGTGGGGGGTACTAGATTGGAAAAAATGCAAACTCAGGAAATCTGCTTTGAATTTGATTACTGGGCTGGCTCAGCTGACTGGCTGGTGGCTGCTGTGTAGTATTTCATGATCAAGGAATGCATTCAGTTCACTTTTGTGACCATCTGTGTGAAAGAAGTTCTAACTTGTACTGTCCACAGTGAATTTTTTTGCTCAGCATGTTGTTGAGCTAAGTTTTATAATCACACTTCCATACAGTGCTTACTCGTGAGTTTCTTTTGGGAGTGACTGGGAGTGAAGAACAGAAGTTGTTGCCTTCCTAAATTGGGCTGACTTCCATGGCGCGGGCCATGGGGCACCATCCCCCCACCCACATGTTATACGTTTTAATTTTTCTTCTCCTCCTCTTGACCCATCCCTTGCACTCCCATTCCATTGCCATTGTTTTTTTTCTTCATGTCTTCCATTATCCCCACACCAGTCTTGCTGTAGAAAATGAAGCATTGCCTTGCCTTGGTTGGAAGTTGTTAGTTGGCCTACTGGCAGGCCTGGCTCTGGCTGCTCCAGTTACAGGGCATGCAGGCTCCCGCACTGCTTTCCTAATACTCCAGGTGGGTGGCTGTTGGCAGTGGGCCTTCTCATCCCAGTCCCAGGGCAGACAGAGCCTCCAGACCTGAGACAGTTCTTCATTATGACTCCACTGCCCTGACTCCCACTCAACCAGAGACCCCTACTACTACTACCACCCCTAGTACTCAGTACCTGCTAGGCTGCTACTGAATGAAGAATCAGCTGCAGCAGGTCGGGCAGCCAGCACTGGGAAGTAACACTTATAGGTACTGCAGTCAGTTGTATTTAAGACGAGCATAGATATACAATACCCAATACATACAATACAACTAAATCAATCAAGATTTGTTTCTTCTTATTTAGTTAACCTCCCTCTGCCACCTTAGCTGGCATCAGGCAAGTGTAGACTAGTACATTTTATTTGTTGGTTGATCAGCAAAAGAGAACTTCATTTTACAGCTCACACTCTGATGCCAGCCAGCCAGAGTCTCATACACCTCAGATTCCATGGGAGCAACATTTTCCCTGCAATCAGGGGTAGGGAACATATACCAAAACTATGTTTTTACCTCATGAAAAGCCCCAAAACTCACCACAGAGCATGTAAATCCCACAGGACTTCTGGGGGCCGTGGGGGGCATTAAATTTCTCTTGCCCAGGGCACCAAAATGCCTTCCTATGGCTCTGTAAAAAGGTACTGAGGTGGTTGGGGGCTGATGCTGATATATGTGCCCATGTGCTATGTCTTGCAGTGCTGTGCATGCACACTGCTTACCACAGCACCAGCCTTCTGATATTTTTTAGATCCTGCTGGGTCCTAATACCTCCAGCTGAGACCCACTAGTGGGAATCAATGGTGAAGATATTCCTAGAAGATCAAAAATGATGGTGAGTACGTAATTTTCATTTGTCTTACCAGTGGACTACTTCACACTGGTTTGACCATTAGAAAGCATTGGGAAATGTGATAAAAATGAAATGACATAATGCACTAGCCCAGTGAAGCACCCAAAACAGCAGCATGATGCTGTGGTCCACACCGAACGCTATTGGTTCAAAAAACTGTGTCCTTTCAATCTGTGCCAAACATGTACAAGGCTAGTAGACAAACATAAGTGGCTAATAATGCTAACAAAAAATATAGTTTGTAAGACCTATATATGCCCACAAAATAGTAAAGCATCCCACAACATAGACTACTGGTTCGAAAAACTGTGTGTCCATTTGTACAATGCTGCACTTGAATAAGGTTTCCCATTATACCATTGATATTCAGTAGTGTGGGCTACTGGTTCCAAAAACTGTTTGCCCATTGGAACAGAGCCGCACGTGGTCAAGGCTTTCCGTTATGCTGTGATTATTCATTTAAGTGTTGTATACACTGGCTTCATGGGCAACATTGCTCCAAATGTTATTTAACTTGTGTAGATCTGGCAGAAATTCACAAAACATTAATCTGAAGATAACTGGGTGAAGACAACAGTGCAGCATCCCACAGTGTAGGCTATTGCTTCCAAAAACTGTGTGTCCATTAGGACGGACAGTGCCACATATGGGCAGGGCTTCATGTTTTGCCATGGATACGTTTTGAACACTCTAGTTTCATGGGCAGTGTTGTCCCATAAATTATCCATTCGGCCTGCATAAGCCTGCCAAAAATTCATAAAACATTAATCTGAAGAAGATTGAGTAAAGACAACAGTGAAGCACCCCACAGTGTGGGCTGCTGGTTCTACAAATTGTGTGTCTGTTGGGACAGTGCTACACAGGGACAAGGCTTTCCATTATGCCATAGATAAGTGTTGTACATATTGGTTTCTGTGGCAGTATTTCCCCAAGAAATATTAATTTGGCCTATATAGACCTGCCAGAAATTCACAGAACGATAATCTGAAGAAGACTTCAGTGAAGACGGCAGTGCAGCATCCCACAGTGTGGGCTACTGCTTCCAAAGATTGTGTGCCCACTGGGACAGTGTCACACGTGGACAAGGTTTCCAGTTATTCCATGTATAAGTGTTGTACACGCTGATTTCATGGGCCAGTGGTGCACCCAAAAATTATTTATTCAGCATGTGCAGACCTGCAAAAAATTCACAAAACATTTATGTGAAGACAACTGAGCGAAGACAATAGTGCAGCATCCCACATTGTATGTGTAGGCTTCTGGCTCCCAAAAGAGTAATGCCACAGAAGCCATCCCCATCCACCAAGAAACATATAGAGTAGTATATTTGTTTGTTAAACTTTTATTTTCATACAGGATTCATTTGTTGGGGAATGACCCCCCGTTTACAACAAAGACCTTTGGTAATACATATAACACAACAATTTATAAAACAACAGTCATCCTTTAAAAAACATAAACAAAAACAATTAAATAAAACATGTACAATTGGAGTTTAAATGTTTAAAAAGAAGTCTTTAAATATGGTAATACTTTGCACTTTTTTCAGATCATGTGGTAATTCGTTCCAATGGAAAGACAAACAATTTTGGAGTGTGATAGTGCCTAATCTATTATAGGATCTTTCTGATGGAATCATTTTTTGCTTGACTTTCCTTAATCTTTCTGTTTTTGCTACAGAGAATGAGGCTGTTATGAAATGTTTCAGTGGATGTTGTTAATTATAATAGTTTAACTTATGGGAGCAGACCAGCCATAGGTATGTTCTCCTATGGCTGGGTCGTAGCCAATTCAACTTGTCAAACAAGAGACAATGATGTGTACCTTGTTTACATTTTGTAATAAATTTTCCTAATCTATAATAAGTCTGTTCTACTCGTTTTAATGTCAATTTAATAGAATTCATATATAGAAAAGATCCATATTCCAATGTTGGAATCAATAATTGAACCATAAGTTTACTTCTCATTTCTTTACTAAAGCACCCCGCAATTCTTCTTAAAGCCCCCAAGCATTGATTTACTTTTCTAACCTGTAGTGAAATATGTTCACTATAGGTTAGTCTTGAATCTACTGTAACTCCCAAATATTTATATTTATCAACATTCTTAATTGATGAACTATCTGCCAAATTAAGCACTAGTTCGGCCTTATATACTCGGTTAGATCCCAATGCATATACATGTTTTGAGTTTTAGTTGCATTCAACAATAAACCTGAATCTCTAAACCATTTTTCAACAGCCAATAAATCACTTTGTAATTCCTTCTTAAGTTGTTCATTATTCTTTGCTGATAGAACCAGTAGGGTATCATCTGCATAAAGTCTCACTTGGCTATAAGTTATGGCAGGGGGTAGATCATTATCAAAAACATTAAACAATAAAGGGCCCAATATTGAGCCCTGTGGGACCCCCCTCATTAATTTGATCTGGTCAGAAACAATATTCCCCAAGGAAACACATTGTGTTCTGGCTGTCAAATATGATCTAAACCAAGCCAACGCTGGTGCCTGGAGTCCAATTTTCCCCATTCTAATTATTAACTGATCATGGTTCACTAAATCAAATGCTTTGCTAAGGTCCACAAACACTGCTTTGGTCTATCTCCCTTCATTCATAGATGAAGCCACCAGATTATTAAAATTGACAAGAGCAGCGTCCGTGGACCTTCCTGCTCTAAAACCATGCTGACAATTTGTCAAAAGCCCATTTTGTTCAAAATAAGTATAGAGCTGATTATGGACTAACTTTTCAAATATTTTCCCTAGAACTGAAAGCAATACTATAGGTCTCTAATTAGAAGGGACCGTTCTGTCCCCTTCTTTAAATATTGGAATTACCTTCCTGGTCTTCCATAGCTCAGGAAATGTCATACTCCTTAAACTCCAGTTGTAAAAACAGGTAAGCATAGGGGCCAATGCATCTGCTCATATTTTTAGAAATTGAGTTTCCAAACCATCCATGCCTCCTGTTTTTGAAATGTTCAATTTTAACAGTTCTTTTCTGACATCCCTAATCTTTATTTCATGGAGGTTAAATTCTGGCCCATCAGGTAGTTTAAATTTGAACTCAGTGGCCCAGATATTCGGAAGGGTTGCGCCATGCGCAATAGGGTTGTGCCAGCGCAAGTCCGAAAGTGCGTCATTCTGCGATATTCAGCGGGAGGCAGTTGCGCCCCCCCAAATAATGCTGAGCAACAGCGCAATGATAATGAATGTATGCGCAACTGAAGGGGGAGGAACCATGCATAAATGGCGCAGTGCGATATTCAACAACATGCACCATGCGCAATAGAGGAGCAAGCGGAAGTTGCGCCATAGCGGAAATAAGCCAAAATAAAAAGGAACAAGGGAGAGGTGTAAGAACGCTACAGGGAAGGCACATGTTGCTGAACTATAGCCAGCCACACAGGCAACACACACACATACACACACACACACACACACACACACACACACACACACACACAGGGCAGGAGAAAGAAAGGGCACCTGGAACCCACAGACTCAGGGAAGGTGTGGGGAGCCACAGTGCAGAAGGGGGAGTGCAACACAGCACTGAGGCCAGCACAGTTAGGTGTTCCCGGTGCAGGGGAAGTAGCAGCCAGGACAGCGGTGGGGAACACAGAAACAGCTGCTGGGGGGGTGAACACAAGCCAGGGACATGGCCAGTGCCACCATCCAGATGGAGGAAGTAATGAGGGGGGTGAGAAGGTGGGAAGCAGGGGGGTGTAGCCGTGGGAGGGCCCGTCAGCAGTATGCCCCCAACAGGCAGTACCGAGCCCGCACCAGCTTCGAGCTGTACAGTGATACTGAGATTGTGGGCCAGTACCACCAGAATTGGGCAATTTTGAGGTGGCTCTGTGAGCTGTGCAGTGATGTGATGCAGGCACCCACACAACGGAGCCATGCTCTGTAATTGAAGACTAAAGTGACAGCTTGCATGTGCTTGCTCACCACGGGTACCTTCCAGAGACCAACAGGGGACACCACAGGCATAACCCAGTTGGCCGCATTACGCCACCTCACCCAGTTCCTCAGTGCACTGCTGCCACATGCTGCGGAGTACATCCATTTCCCCAGCACACCGGCGGAGCACACAGCAAACATACAGGAGTTCCACAGGGTAGCACGTATGCCTGGCGTGCTGGGGCAATAGACTGCACCCATGTGGCCATCCGCACACCACCTGGCCCCGAGGGGGCCGCATACATTAATCGCAAGGGCTATGCTAGCATCAACTGCCCGGTGGTGTGCGATGCCAGGGGGTGCATAATCAATGTCTGTGCCACACACGCTGGGGGAGCACACGATGCCTTCATCTGGCACCGGTCGGCACTGTGCCACAGATTCGAGAGTGGGGACATCCCCACTGGCCACTTAGTGGGTGAGTATGCAAACCACACGGGCAAACATAGGGCTTGGGAGGGGCATGGTCGGAGGTGACATGGATAGTGGCCTACATGGCCCGGGGCAAGGCAATGCTGATCACCAAACTAACCTCCACCCTCTACACACAGGTGACAGTGGATACCCACTCTGTCCCTGGCTGCTCACACCATAGAAACATAGAAACATAGAATTTGACGGCAGATAAGGACCGCTTGGCCCACCTAGTCTGCCCATTTTCCTACCTAACAGATAAGCTGCAGATTCTAGTTAACCAACAGCTTACTTCCTCTTACCCGCCCCTAGGACTGCCTTATGCCTGTCCAATGCATTCTTGAAGTCCCCCACTGTTCTTGGCTCCACGACCTCCTCAGGGAGGCTGTTCCATGCATGCACAACCCTATCAGTGAAAAAATACTTCCTCACATTACCCCTGAGCCATCCCCCCTCTCTTCAAATTGTGCCCCCTTGTTCTTGCACATCTCTTTTTCTGGAAGATGCTACCCTCTTGGACTTTAATTCCCTTGAGGTACTTGAAAGTTTCTATCATGTCTCCTCTCTCCCTTCTTTCCTCAAGAGTATACATATTAAGCTCCTTTAGTCTTTCTTCTTATGTCTTCTGGTGCAGACCCTGCACCATTTTGGTTGCCCTCCTCTGGACAGCCTCCACTCTGTCTATGTCTTTGCGGAGATGGGGTCTCCAGAACTGCACACAGTACTCCAGATGGGGTCTCACCAACTGTCTGTACAGAGGGATAACAACTTCTTGTTTTCTACTATTGATGCCTCTTCCTATGCATCCCAGTATCCCCCCAGCCTTCCTTACTGCCTTCTCGCTTTGCTTGCCCACCTTTAGGTCATCTGATATAATTACCCCCAGGTCCCTTTCTATTTTTACTGTTGTCAGTATCTCACCCCCCATTGTGTACACTTCCCCTTGGTTTTTGTTTCCCATGTGCATTACCTTGCACTTCTTTGCATTGAATCTGAGCTGCCATACATTTGACCATTCCTCTAACATTGCCAAGTCCCTTCTCATCCTTTCCACTCCATCTTGTGTATCAACTCTGTTGCAGATCTTTGTGTCATCTACAAAGAGACATACTTTTCCTTCCAGTTCCTCTGCAATGTCACTTATAAAGACATTAAAAAGGACCGGTCCCAGTACTGAACCCTGAGGTACTCTGCTAGTAACCCTCCCTTCTTCACTGTGTACTCCATTTACTACTACCTTTTGCATCCTGTTGTCTAGCCAATTATTTATCTAGGCTACCACCTTGGGACCCATTCCAAGGCTGGCTATCTTGTGTATTAATCTTTTGTGTGGGACTGTATCAAATGCCTTGCTAAAATCTAGGTGGGCCATGTCCACAGCTCCTCCCTGGTCTACTACTTTGGTCACCCAGTCAAAGAAATCTATTAGATTTGTTTGACACGACCATCCCATCGTGAATCCATGCTGCCTTGGGTCCTGTGCCCCACTGGCCTCTAGGTACTCAACAATTCTTTCCTTCAGAAGTGATTCCATCATTTTCCCTACCACTGAAGTCAAACTAACTGGTCTGTAGTTTCCTGCCTCTGTCCTGCTCCCACTTTTGTGAAGAGGAATCACATCTGCCCTCCTCCAGTCCTCAGGTACCACCCCATCCTCCCATGATTTGTTAAAGAGAGTAGTCAGCGATGTCACTAGTTCTACCTTAGTTCTTTTAGAATTCTTGGGTGAATCCATCAGGTCCCATTGCTTTGTCCACCTTCAATTTTATTAGTTCTTTCAGAACCCTTTCTTCTGTAACTGGACTGGTATCGACCCTCGCCTTCAGAGTGTTTCTCTTGTTTGGTTTAGGTAACTCCTCCTCTTCCTTTGTGAATACTGAGCAGAAATATTCATTCAGTATCCCTGCTTTTCACTGTCACCCTCTACCCACATTCCCTTCCCTTTACTAAGCTTCAGTATCCCTCCTTTGGTCTTTCTTCGCTCCCTAATGTACCTATAAAAGGTCTTATCCCCCTTCTTAACAGAATTGGCTATCCTTTCCTCGGTTTGGGCCTTTGCTATTCTGACTGTCTTCCCAGCCTCTTTCTGCTTTAACTGATAAAGTTCTCTGTCCTGCTCCTTCTGTGTTTCCTTATGTTTCTTGAATGCTGTCCTTTTCTCCTTAACCTTCCCTGCCACCTCATTTGTGAACCATAGCGGTTTTTTCCTTCATTGTATTTTATTGATTTGCTTTACACAAAGGCTTGTTGCCTCTGTGATGGCTGTTTTGATCACTCCCCATTGCTCCTCCATCCCTCCTTCTTGCCTGTTTGCTAGTACTTTTCTGAGACACTCTCTCATTTTCCCAAAGTCAGCCCTCCTAAAGTCTAGTACTCTTGCTTTTGTATGGCTTGATTGTATGGCTGTGTTTATCGTGAACCACACTGTTTGGTGGTCGCTTGTTCCCAGATGGCTACCCACTTCTAAATCTGAGATTCTTTCTCCATCCCCATTTGAAAGTACCAGGTCTAAGATTGCTTCCTCCCGAGTGGGTTCTGATACTAGCTGTCTGAGGCATGCCCCCTGTAGGGCATCAAGAATGACCCTGCTCTTGGATGTGCCTGCAGCAAAGTGCTCCAGTTAACATCTGGCATATTCAGGTCCCCCATCAACAATATCTCCCCTTTTTCTGCCATTCTAAGAAAGCCTTCTATCATTTCCTTGTCCATTCCTCCCCTGAGATGGGGTCTGTATACAACCCCCATGCAGACTGTGGTACCATTTCCTGTCTCCAGGGTGACCCAAAGTGCCTCATCTGCTCCCTGTTTACTCTTTAGTTCTTTTGCTTTGATCCCTTCCTTTACATAGAGAGCTACTCCTCCTCCTCTTTTACCCTCACTGTTCCTCCTGTAGATTGTATATCCTGGTATGTTGACATCCCAGTCATGGTTCTCTGTGTACCATGTTTCTGTGACTGCCACAATATCCAGGCAACCCTCTTCCATCAAGGCCACTAGTTCAGGGAGCTTGTTACACAGACTACGGGCATTGGTACTCATCACCCTCCACTTTTTGATAACCTTACCCCTTTTAGCCCCATTTCTGTCCTTACTGCCTTTGCCTTTTTTTACATTTAAATCTGTTCTGCTCCCTAATAACTTCAGTACCTTGGTGTTTACCTCCCTAATCACCATGTTTTGTGGGGGGAGGCTTGGATTTCCCTACTTCTTTTCAGTGCCCCCCCCCGGCTAGTTTAAATGCTTGCCAATGAAGCATTCAAAACTCTCACCTAGGATTCTGGTTCCCCCCTGGACAGATGCAGACCATCACACCAGTATAGGTCTGCATCCCTCCAGGTGGCTCCCCAGTCCCCAGTGAAGCCAAAACCCTGAGCTCCACACCAGTTTTTCAACCAGTCATTGAATTCCCTGGTGAGGCGTGCCCTAGCATCTCCCTTGCCATAGACAGGCAGCACCTCCGAGAAGGCTACCGTATGCACTACTTGTCTAAGGCTCCTTCCCAACTCTACAAACTCCTCTTGCACTGCTCTGATCCCACTCCTAGACAGGTCATTTGTCCCTAGGTGGACAATGACATCCAGCTCCCTCCCTCGTGCAGCTCCTCCCACGATCCTGAGGATTCGCTTCCTGACCCTCCAAGCCGTGGCGCCAGGAAGGCATCTTACCTCCCTCTCCCCTTCCTCCCCCATTTCTACCCCCTAATGATTGAGTCCCCCACCAGGAGTTGTTTCTTCCCTGTGGGGTCCCATGCCACCCTCCTGTCAGTCTCCTTGTGAAGGTTCCCAGCATCCTCCTTGGTCTCCACTGCAGGTGCCTCCATAGAGGAACCACTATCCACCAGAAGAGTGAATGAATGTGGAGAGGTACAGCTGGAGGATGCAACTCTGTTCCACCACCCTCTCTCCTTGAGCCCACCCTGTCCAGCCTCTCCTTTCTTGGCAACCTCTGAGGTAGTGGCATTGGCCCTGGTGGTCCCTGGGTGGGAGGAGGTTTCATGAATCCTAGCCAGGTCAGCCTGGAGGCGGGCAACCTCCTCTCTCAGACCAGAGAGGTGTCTGCAAATAGGGCAGCATCGCAGCCTCCAGAATGTCTCCCGGAACACTGCCGCCCCACAGCCATTGCACTGCACCACTCCTATCATGTCTTATTTTGTGTCCCCTCTACTGTTTCTCTGGATGCTTACTCTCTCCTCTCCAGAGAAACAGTAGAGGGGCCATACTGGCGGCCTGCGACCCCATCGCAGCAATGCTACAATGAGGCACATGCCACCACACGTAATGTCATCAAGCGGGTGTTCGGGATGCTGAAGGCATTTTTCTGTTGCCTAGACACCTCCGGCGGTGCCCTACCGTACAGCCCCTCAAAGGTCTGCGGGCTATTCCTGGCCTGTTGCATCCTGCACAACATGGCCAACGAATGTGGGATAGCCATACAAGTCGAAGAGGGGGACAGCGATTGGGATGATGAGGATGCCGGTGACAATGGTGATGGGTAGCCCCACCTTGGGCGATGGGACCCCCGACTGCTCCGGCTGGCACAGCTGCACTGGAACACCATCACGGAGGAGCACTTCAGCCAACCCAGGTAAGTCATGGGGCCATGTGCAACCACCAGTGGCAAAGGCACAACCCACAAACATGCATGGACACACACCAGGGGTGCATGCCATCAAGGGAAGTGGCCGGACATGGAACCACACATGCCACCAGGGATGGGTGAGGTCTAACATGGCACGTGGACAGACACACACACACACACACACACACACACACACCTCACCAGACATGCACAAAGGGTAGGAGGCACACTGACCCAGAACGCCACCCCTAGCCACACACATGTCCACAGACCACCACGCCCACTGCCTGTCATTGTGCGTGTGTCAGACGTTGAGTGCCATTGCACATTGGCATACAGCGCAATGCAGGCATCATCATGCACACGCAACTGCGGAGAGCAGCCGGGAGGGTGTGCAGATGGACTGTGTGTGTGCGTGCAGGGCTGGGTAATCACCCGTGCATTGCCCGCAGAATGACACAATGCACACAGGGCAGCATCAGACAGTAGCCGTGCTGGGAGACGTGTCAGTCACGCACGCCACAGTGCCCCGGCCACCACAGATGCGTGGACAGCCCCGCCGAGACCCACCAGCAGTGACAGGCTGACCACTGGCCTCATGGGGTGGCACTGGTGATCCTCCAGGGGTTCCACTGTGTGAACGCGACTGTGCTTGTGCAGGGGTCTGCAGCACACTGAACATGCCTCCGCCAGGCGTGCTTGGGATGCCCACAGCTGAACCTGGTGTCGACAATGATGGTGTCGCACGACGCCGGGAGCGGGGTGGACATTGCACTGCACGGTGCCTGCGATGCATGGGCAAATAACTGTGTGCCTCCTGTGGCCATGGCAGCTGCGATTGTATGTGTCAGCCTGTCACTGGCAGCGGTCACATCCTCCCGCATCCGGTCCATCCCTGCCAGGAGCAGAGCGGTTTCTCTTCTGTGACGCTCCTCTGCCTGCTGCAGAGCTGCACTCAGTGCATCCACCGCTGTCACAAGCCGCATCTGCTGATTGACTGATGCTTGCAGTATGCGGGTGTGCTCATCCAAGAGGTCATCTGCCTGATCAGCATGCTGTCCCTCAGGGTGTGCATGGCCCTATTGCTCATCACCCCTTGAGGGTGGGCGCTGCACACCAGGGCCAGGCCTGGGCATGTCCACAGGTGGTGCACTGATGCCGTCCCCTGACATTGTACCCCAAAGCCCATTGGCCGACTGCTGATGCTGCACCTCTGGCTGCTGCTCCCCAGGACTCAATGGTGCTGCCGCAGTGGCCACAACAGTCCCACTGTCCTGTACACACACCAGTGCTGCCCCACCAGTGCTGACAGGCACAGGCTGGGACTGTGATGACATGCAGGCCTCCACAGCGGCACCGCCCACAGCCATGGCCACAATGTTATCTGCTGTGTGACCATCCTGTGGTGCACATGTGTCACTGCCCATGATGTTAGCGACATCATCATCGGTGACGGACCTGGCACCAGACTGAGTCCCAGCATGCTGGTATCCATGGACACTGGCATGCTGGGACACGGGCAGGGCCTCCTCCGCACCTGCTCCAACAACATCAGTCTGGACATCCAGGCAGGCCCACTGTCGCTCCGAGCCATGTATTCCTGTGGAGGTGTATGGGTCCTCCTCCATCTGACCGGCCTCAGTGGAGAAGCCACCACCGCTGACCCATGCAGACGCTCAGGAGCTGTAAGGTAAAACAAAGTCATGTTACTGCATGTGACCTACCCTGTCCCCCCCCCAATAGACAGACCACGACCTACCATGCAGTGACGGGCTACCACCTGTCTGGAATCCACCACCCAGAACACCCTCAATGGCACAACACTGCATGTTGCCAGCAACCATCTCCTCCTGTGGGGTCAGGCGTAGCACCTCCGGCTGTCCCCCGCCTGTCGCAGACTGTGCTGCCCTGATGGCAGCCACCTTCTCCTTAATCCTCCTCCTGTCTGTACCCATCTTCTTCTTGCACTCCTGAATGGAGCGCTGGTGGCTGCCATGCAGGTTTACAGCACGTGCCACCTCCTCCCATGCAGCAGCACGGACCTGTGGTGTTCCCTGGCATCTGCTGAGAAGTGGCTCCTGGTCTAGGTAGGCCTCGAACAGGGCATCCGTCTCGGCCTTCATGAAATTTGGTCTCCTCCTCCTCCTCCCACAACTCTGTTCCTCTTCCTCCACAACTCGCTTGGTCATGATTCAGCCTGTGAGAATGACAGGTGTTACCTGTGACTGTGCAGTCCCATGCATGTCCCAAAATCCACAGTCCACGCTCCCAAACAGCATGCAACTCACCAATAGACTGCAGTAACTGACTATGACCAGTGCAGCCCAATGTCGCACTTTTATAGCGCAACCCATGCAAATGAGGTGAGGGCATCTTTAAGTGGATGCAAATGCAGTGACTGTGCCATTGAATGGCTGATTAGCTGATTTGCATATGACAGCTGAATATCACGCTTTTGCGCTTTGCACAATTGTGTTGAACGTGCTGAGCCAAGGGCGCAGTTCTGTGACATGCGCAGTACACACCTAACTGCGCATGCCCGGGTTGATGATGCAGGCACCTGCCGCGCTGCTGACGTGCTGTATGTGGGAGGCAATGCAGGGCACAGCCACCATTGTGCCAGTGGCGCTACAGCGCAGTTCACCTATATGGCACTGTGGCACTGGGGCATTGTAGGCGCACTGGGGCAACAGTGCGGTAGGCAATTACAGGAGGTGGCACACAGGTACCCAATCATGCTAGATGCATTGGGTTCCAATCACGCCAAAGACCCTTGACCCTGTGCCCGACCTTTGCCCCCTAGGCACCATGCGTCACGCATGGGTGCACCATTATTGCGCTGTTCGGTGACAGCACGCTAAGGAATGGCAGTGCTGTACCACACAGCATCTGCATGTGGTGGAACCGTGCTGCAGAGCGTCATTTTGACTTAACCGAGCAGTAGAGATGGCGCGGAGGAGAGCAATACAGTGGAGCCAGGTGGAGATGGCAAACTTGGTTGCCATTGTGGAGCCACTTGTTGGCCCACTGTTTGGTGAAGCACCCCTGGACAGGGCCAGGAGTCAGGTGTGGCAGGAGGTGGGCGACGCCCTGGAGGAGGCCACTGGTATGGGGTGGACGGTGGAGCAGTGCCGCCACAGATATGGGTACCTGAGGTGGAGGGATCCGGACCTGCTTGCCTGCCTGCGGGCACGTGCCAGGAGGGGCACGGTGCCATGGCCAGGTGGGTACAACATCCACACTTTTATCTTCCATACGGGTATCACGGTTGCATGTGTCCGGCACATGGAGGGGGCATCCGGTGTTGGCCGTGGTGATGTTATCAGGGTGTGGGGTGGGTGGGTCTGGCTGTGTGGGATTGCACACACATGGGGGCAGTGGGACTTTGCTACAGGATTGTACTGATGTCCCTCTCTCTATGTTTGTACCTTAGGCCCAGATGAGCACCAGCTGGCGAGGGAGAGGAGGCGCCAGCGGGAGGACCATCAGTCTGGGAGGGGCCAAGGTCTGCAGAGGTGCAGGGACCAGCCTGATGATGGTGAGTGCCTTACATCCATGATTACCATTGCATGCTGTGTAACAGGGCAGGCAGCGGGGCATGGCCACCATCCATTGACACCACTGCCATGCACGCAACTTGTTACAGTCAGCACTGTCCAGTGGCACTGCATGTCTGGGAGTGCGTCAATGGTGGTCCATTCGTGCACCGGGTACATGGCTGTGCCACTGCCTTTGCACCACATAGCCATGTCACTGAAAAGCCACTGTGGTGCTGTGGAGGACTTGGCCGGTGGGTGTGTGCAGTGGTCCGCATGGCCGTGTGTGCCTGGGTGGGCAGATCTTGTGGATGCAATCACTGTGGGTGGTCACACACCATCACAGAGGCATGTCCCATGGCCGTATGCCATGCACAGTGGGCGGGCTGCGTGGGGCTGTGCATTCACACCTATTGACTCTGCTCCCTTGTCCTAGGTGGACGGCAGCTGCACAAAATGAGAGCAACACTGCAGGAGATCCTACATGTTGCCAGGGCCTCCCTGGAGATCCTTGAAAGGATAGACCGGCTGGGAGTATGACGGCGGCATGGTGGGAGGAGAAGCCAGAGTGGGGAGCGGGGCTTCCGCTGAGCATACTAATGCCCCTGATTTTCCCCACCCCCCTGGACCCACCCTCACACCCCTCCTTCCCTCTACCATTTGTTCACCCCTGCCCCTTACCCACCCCCACCTTGTTTGTGGCCCTCCCCCTAACCTTTTGTAAATATATGTATATAGTTTTGTGTGATTTTTTTGCAATACATTTGCTTTGATATACGTAATGTGGTGGTCTCTGATTTGCAGAGGGCTATAGGTGCTCAACTGCAGTGGTGTGCATGGCATCAGGGGTGGTGCAGTCATGTGCGTGTGTGTGTGTGTGTGTCCGTGGGGAAGTGACTATGGTGTGGGGGTAGCTATCAGTCACTGTCTGTGGTGAGTGTGTTGTTCCCTGTGCACTGGATGACTGTGTGCAGTGGTCCATGGTGCATGCTCTGTGTCCATGGCGCACCTGTCAGCTCATCCATGGCCTGTGCAGCTGACACTCTTGCATGTCTGTGACATGCATGGTCCATGCAGGACAGCCACTGTACCCGGCACAGTGCTGGGTTGCCTCCTGTCACTGGTGCAGTGCATGTCTGCCTCGGGTGACACTGTGGCCTCCGCTGTTGTTGTCCCACCTCCATGCTGTGGCTTGTGTGTGTTGCAGGGGATGTGCACCACTGTCTGTCCCTTGTGCTCCGGGTAAATGCTGGTGGCGTACAGCTCCACAGTGCCTGCACAGGGTGGCTGGCACTCCTGTGCCATGGAGGAGTGCTGGCCGTGTGTAGAAGGTTTCCATGGCCACACTCTGGGGGCTTGGTTGCCCCGCTACTGTGTCCCTGTGTTGGTGTGCCCTTGGGTATGGGTGGGTGTTTGTTCATGCACTGTGTTGCATCCTGTGTGGTGCATGCTTCCATGCACCACTGTGGGTGTCTGCGCTAGCTGTTGTGGCCAGTGCTGGGTTGGGGTGTGTCCTTGGGAGGGTGTGCAGGGTGCTGTACCACTGATGATGGTGTCCGGGGCATGCCCTGTCATGTGTGGGGTACCTCGTGTGCCGATGCATGGTCGGTCTCTCAGCTGTACCTCGGGGGGGGGGAAGTGCATGGTGGCACTGTGTATGCAGTCATTGCATCACTGTGTGCTGCCACCCGCTGATCGGTGCTCGTGGTGGGGCTGCCTTGCATGGTTCTGTGGTGCACAGGGTTGCATTGTCATAGTGGGGGTGGTGGCATGCATGGGGTATCCTGCACTGGTGGATGCTGCTCCTGGGCAGGGTGTCTGGGGGTCACGGTGCAGGGTGTGCTCTGCATTGTTGGGATGGTGTGGCACGGGGTGGTCGGCCCTCCTTGTGTGCTGGTCACAGCTTGCCAGGGGGTGTGATGGGGCACCATGGCCCGGCTGTGGATTGGTTGCTGGTCTCCATGGACCAGTGGTTATTCCAGCCCTCCCTCAGTTGTGCAGTGAATGGGGTGTGGAGGGATGATGTCTGTTCTGCTGTGTGTTCCTTTGCCCATCTGTGGCATGGGTGGTGGGCCCCTGCATCCCTAGTTGTGCTGTTGCATTGCTGCCTTGCTGCTGAGGGGCATCCCTGGTTGAGCTATAGCACATCTGGACTGCTCAGCTGAACATCCCTTGTTGCGCTATGGTGCATCATATATGCTCAGCTTCACCTCCCTAGTTGTGCTATGTGCTGGTGGTGCAATATTCAGTCGTCGGTTGTAGGTGCATCTTGGCCTGCGCAGTTTTTGAATATCACGCTTCTTGCACATGGGCGCAATGGACTTGCGCTTGCTCCTGCTGTTGCACACTTTTTGGGCGAAGTTTGAATATCTGGGCCAGTGTTTTTAAATTCTTCCCCTAGACCTATCCGTTGTGGAGAATCTGGAGTTCCATGTCATGGTTCTGGAATAGCTAAGTCCGGTAAATCTTTAAAGTAGTTGTTAAATATATTAGCAACTACTAAAGGATCCTCTATTAAGTTACTATCCTGTGCCAAAACAATCTTTTATTTGGTCTTAACTGGATTTTGTTGATCTGTTATACCTTTCCAAAATTTTTTTGGGTTATTTAGTTTACAAATTTTTGTTTTTGTAAAAAGCTATATTTAGCTTGTTTAACCGCTTTTTTACATTTAGCTCTCCATTGTTTAAACCTGCCCCAGTCCTCCTTCACTTTTTTCCTTGTTTTCTTCCAAAGTCTATCCCTTATTCTCAACTGCTTTTTCAGTTTGTCCGTTATCCACTCAGCATCTTTTCCTTTTCTTTTTTTCAAAACCTTTGGTGCATGGGAGTCAGTAGTTTCAATTAACAAATCAGTAAACTCTTGTAATGCAAGCTCCAAATCAGGGATCAACAAAATTCTATCCCATCTAATATTACTTAGGCCATGCCTAAAAGCATCTACATTAAAGCGTCTCAGGTCTCTAGTCCATTATGTGTCATCTTGTCTTTGTTATATTACTTTTAAGTTTACGCTACATTTTATGGGGTTATGATCCCCCATGTTCAATGGCATGACTTCCCAACTCTCTACATTTATATCCTGGGAAACAAAGACTAAATCTAAAAATTTCACTTGGGTTTTAATATTTGGACATCTTGTGGGGGACTTAATTATTTGTTCAAGTCCCAGAATTTCTAAACTACTTTTTAGTTTCTCACCTCTTGTTTGGGACCAGTCTGCATTAAAATCTCCAGTTAGAATTATTTTCCTATCTTTAAGTTTGTCCATCGGTATATTTGCCAGTATATCAAACTGTTTAACTTTAGTTTTTGGAGGGGCATAAATTATACCTATCACTACTTTAGACACCATTAGTTCCATCAATAAGCAATCCATTCCCTCTATACGTTGTGCTAATAAACATTTAATGGGGCCTAAACTATTTTTAAAATACAGCATTACTCCCCCACCTCTTCCCTCTCTATCTGCTCTTGACTAATTATACCCATTCTATTGGTTCTCCTTGTTTGTTATGCCTGTGTGAAGCCACGTTTCAATTAATGCCAAAATTTCTGGTTTATTTACATATACCCAAATCCTATATTCATCCATTTTGTTCAGCAGACTTCTAACGTTTTCATGTATTACCGAGAACCCTAAAACATTTTTAGGGACTGGATTTGGATCTACATCCCCACTTTAGGCTAACAGTGACACAATTAACAATCCTTTAAATGTTGACCAGCTCAACTTTATAGTGACATATCGTGGGACAAAGTACCTGTTAATCTGCTTCTACTCATTCATGAAATGATTTTGTCTCCTTGTTAAGTGATTACTCTAATCCTGTAAACAGTTTTGTATTGTCATACAATTTATCCCCTTACTTCCCCATTACCCTCGTAATTCAGTCCCTGCAAATTCACAATATAAGAGCTGAGTAGAACCCACCCAGTGATTATTGTCAACAAATTCATTATACTCTATCTGGACAATAACCGCTTCTTTAAAAGGTTTAAAAACTCTCCAATTGTATTCAACTAAACCCTTAAACTTCAACAGGTTACTAAAGCTAATCTAACAGCTTTTCTTCTTCCGAGTGGCGTATGAGTAACCATACACAATAAGAAAAAATTACTCACCTTAGTAATTGCTTTTCTTCTCATGGAGTCTTGCTGTATTAGGACTTAATGCAGTTAGCCACTGCACTTGAACTGCCCCGGAGAGGATAGGGTTAACTCCAGAGCAGTCTGGAGTTCCACAGCGCGAGGGCGCTGTTCAAAGCTCTATCTGGCTAGTTTCAAATGAAACTGCCAGGTTCTTTACGAAGCTAAACTAATATAGCAAGTCTGTGTGGAAAAGCTCTACACTAGCCATTGGCTACCTACCAGTAGTAGGACAACAAAAACACAACAACAATTATAGAATAATAACAAAATCACCTGTTATTGTTAGAATCACCCATGACAAGACTAATAGGCCCCTCTCCCCAAAAGACTCAAGTCCAGAGAGGAGCCACCTATCATTAACAAAAACAGAATCACCTAGTTCCTAACCCAAATGAACAAAAGGTGGGGAACTAGAGAGAAATTGAAATGGCATGACAGTGCTTGCACCAATTTGACAACCCCATACTCAAGTAGGAGTTCTGAGCGGGTAGGAGGGAGGGTTGTCCTAATACAGCAAGACTCCATGAGAAGAAAAGCAATTACTAAGGTGAGTAATTTTTCTTCAAACACCATGAAGTCTTACTGCTATTAGGACTTAATGCAGATATACAGCAGTACCTCCATGGAGGAGGGTCAGAACCTACTTGGGGAATAGGCTCTGAAGCATAGCTGTGCTAAACCGAGCATCTCTCCTGGACTGGACATCCAGGGAATAATGCTTGGTAAAGGTGTGGACTGTTTTCCAGGTAGCCGCTAGCAAATTTCCAAATGGAATATCTCTAGCAGCCGCTTAGAGATGCAGCTGTACCCCTGGTGGGAATGAGCCCTCAGTCCTGAGGGAGGTTCTCTACCTAGTTTTTGGTAACAGAACTGGATACAAGAGACAATCCACCTGCAATTGTCCTCTTAGTGGCAGGTCTCCTTGCCAACTTCTCCATAGGTAAGGAAGAGTTGGAGGGATTCAACCTGTGACCCTTGGTGTGCCTCCAAATAGCAGCTTAGGGCTCTTTGACGTCCAGACTGTGCAATCTCCTCTCCCTGAGGAGGAATGCTCAGTGAAAAATACTGGAGAGAGATGGATTGGTTGAGATGAAAATCTGAAACCACTTTAGGTAAAACTTTCTGTTAGTCCTAAGGACTACCTTATCTCTGTGAAAAGAAATAAAATCTTCTTCTACTGACAAGGCCTGTAATTCACTTATACGTCTAGCAGAAGTGATAGCCACTAGAAAAACAGTCTTCCAAGTCAAAAACTTGAGGTCTGGCGAGACAGAGGCTCAAAGGGGGTTGCATTAGCTGAGCAATGCAAACATTCAGAGTCCCATCGGAGCTGGTTCCGAAAAGGGGTTAGTGGAAGTAACCCCTTAAAAACTTGGAAAATACAGGGTGAGAAGAAAGGAAGCAGGCTTCCCGCTGACACAAAAACAGAGACAGCTGCCAGATGAACCTTTAAGTAGCTGGCCTAAGGCCTAAGGAATTTAAATGGACCAAATAGTCCAGTAAATGGGCAGATTAGCAGATTCTGGATAATCTGCTTCTCAGAACACCAAATGGAAAACCTCTTCCACTTAGAATTGTAAGTGGCTCTAGTGGAAGGTTTCCAGAAGCCTTTAAAATATCCAGGACACCTTGAGAAAGGTGTAAATCAGCAGCACTCTAACTCCTCAAGAACCAGGCCTGAGGTGGAGGGAATTGAGGTTCGGATACCACACTCTCCCCTGTGCACAGGTCAACAGGTTGTGGGTCCTGGGCAAGCTCAGGGGAGGGTGGAATGTCAGGGACAGGAGGAGAGGGTACCAGGGCTGTCTGGCCCAGTCTGGAGCAATCAGAATCACTCTGCAGGGCTGAGTTCTGATTTTTACTAGTACCCTGAAGAGGAGAGGGAAGGGGGGAAAAGCATACAAGAACTTCCCTTTCCAATCCAACTGAAAGGCGTCCAGTGGGACTGATCCCAGAACTGGAGGCCTGCAACAAAACAGGGGAAGTTGGTGGTTGTCTGGGGCTGTGAAAAGATCTATCTGAGGGGTGCCCCATCTGGCAAAGACTGACCCCAGCACCAGAGAATTCAGAGCCCATTCGTGATGGCCCTGAGAAATTCTGCTGAGGGCATCCGCCAGGACATTGTCCTTCCCTGGAAGGTGAACTGCTATCAGGGAGGTGTTCAGGGAGTAAGCCAGAGACCACAACTTCATTGCTTCGGTGCACAAGGCTGATGACCGAGTGCCCCCTTGCTTGTTGATGTACCACATTGTTGTGGTGTTGTCTGTCCTGACTTGGATTACCTTGTTCTGGACAGTAGTCGAAAAAACCTGGAGAGCTAAGAGAACAGCTCTGAGTTCCAAAAGGTTGATGTGGAGCAGAGATTCCTGAGGGGACCACACTCCCTGAGTGGAAAGGTCACCAATGCCCCCACCCTAACAGGGAGGCATCCGTGGGTGAGGGTGAGGGAATGAAGAACGGAAGAAGGGGACCCTCTGAGTTAAATTGCTTCGATCCTGCCACCACTGAAGGGCTAGGATCAGGGTTTTGGTCACTGGGATTAACTTGGATAGGGGGTCCTTCCTTTGAGACCAGTAGGACCTCAAATGGAACTGGATGTCTCTCATCTGAAATCTTGCTCCCTGCACGACAGCTGTGGAAGCAGCCATGTGTCCTAGGAGTTGCAAAAAGTGCCTTGCTGGTCGAGAGACCCGCAGGGTAAAGGAGGATGCCAGGGCAATGAGTCTGTCCACTCTTTCGGAGGGAAGAAATGCCCTGGCTGACTTTGTGTTCAATTCTGCACCTATGAAAGTTAGTACCTGAACTGGTTCCAGAACTGACTTTGGAAAATTCAACAGGAATCCCAGAGAAGTGAGAAGTTGCTGAGAGACTTGCAAGTGGGATTTTTACCTGATCTGGAGACTGACCCACTATGAGCCAGTCGTCCAGATAGGGAAACACCCTTGCCTTCTTAAATGAGCCACTACTACAGCTAAACATTTTGTGAAAACCCTTGGAGCAGAGGTAAGGCCGAAGGGCATTGCTCTGAACTGGTAGTGGCCAGAGGGTAGTTCGAACCTGAGGTACTTTCGGTGAGAAGGCCTGATCAAAATATGAAAATAAGCGTCCTTGAGGTCCAGGGAAGCTAGCCAGTCCCCTGGCCTTAGGGAAGGCAGAATCATTGCCAGAGTTAACATTTTGAACTTTGGTTTCAAAAGATGCTTGTTCAGGAACCTTAAATCTAAGATGGGCCGCCACTCTCCTGTCTTTTTTGGGGTAAGGAAATACCTCCGAGTACAGACCCTTGCCCTGATGGCAAGGAGGAACTCTTTCCACTGCCTTGCAGCCCAGCAGAGAAGAAACCTCTGCTTCCAAAGCAAGGGCTTCTGAAGGATTTGCAGGTGGAAAATGTCTGGCTCTCATCTTTGGGAACTGTTTGAAACTGAGAACAGACCTTGGCTTACCACCTCCAGAACCCATTTGTCCGAGTTAGGGACAACCAGTTCTGGCTGAAATAAGCCAACCTGCCCCCCACCGGTACAGGAGAATCGGCCCTGGGCACCCCATCAGGGTGCCTGCTTGGCAGCAGCTTTAGGCTGAGGAGAGGGAGATGGTCTGCCTGTGCCCCGTCTACCCCTGCCTCTGAAAAAAACCCTCTGTGCAAAGGCTGAAGAGGCCTGAACTTGATAAAAGGGCCTGTGGTAAGGCCTGCCCCTACCCCTGGGGGCATACCTTTGTGGAGTGGCATGTCTCTCCTTAGCTTGGGCACTTTTGTAGGTAGTTCTGTATTCATCCATTTTCTTCATGAAATTTTCTGTTTGATCCCCAAACAGAGAGTTTCCTACTACAGGAAAATCTATAGCCTTTGCCTGAGTATCTTGGGACAGATTATGCATCTAAGCCATGCCAACCCACGAGAGCTACAGAAGTGGCCATGACCCTAGAGGAAACATCATTAACATCAACGGCAGTATGAAATTGAACTTTAGAGGCTTCAATGCCATCAGCAGCCACTTGTTCCAACTCACTAGCCAGCTGGCCCTGGGCCTGCTTGACTAACTGCAATATAGTGTCCCTCTAGATTTCTGATATCTAGCCACATAAGCTATATAATTAGCCTGCCTGAGTCCCAATGAAGCTGCCATATATTGCTTTTTCGCCATGGCATCAATCTTCCTGGAATCCTTATCAGGAGGATGTGATGCCAGGGGAATATTAGCCTTGTCACAGGCTGCAGCTTGAACAACACCTACATGACTACACTGCTCGGTGAGGAAGTCTGTATCAGGGCCTGATAAAGTATACCTTCTGTCCATTTTCTTATCTACAGGAGGAACGGAATGAGGATTTTTAAAATCTTTGTTGTTTGCTTCCTAAATGACTTATGCAAAGGAATAGACAACCTTCTAGACTCTGGAATATCCATCATTTCTACATGATCAGGCTCCTCTTGCTCATCCACAGCCTCCTCTAAAGGGAGCTGGAGGGTTTCTGCCACCTTTTTATAAAACATAAAATGAGAAGGGGACTCAGACAGCAAAGGGGGAGATTCTAAGGGTCTATCTGGAGAAATGCCCGGTTCAATGGGCACGTCCAGACCTTCCCAGTCACAAATACACTGATCAAATTCCTCCTCCCCCTCCTCTGGTTCATAAAACTCCTCAACATCATAATCCTGAACCACTGGACCTGAATGAGCCACCCTTTTCCCAATTGTAGGGGGCTCGACAAGTCCCCGAGACAAAGACTGAACAGTCTGAATGGCTTTTGCTATTTCTGCAGCAGTTGGAGAGACAATTTTGGACTCCAGACCTGCTGATTTCTTTGTCTTTTTTGCTGGAGCTGGTTTCTCTGAACCAGCTTTTCTTTTGCCTGAGGAAGTCTCGCCCTGGTCAGAGGGCACTCCCTCTGGTCCAGTAGTCTGGACGGGCTGGCCATCCGGGTCAGCGGACTTTTTGGCCTCGTTCCTGAGCCGGCCCAATCTCTTTCCAGGGTGGCTGCAGGAAATTTTTACACACCTGGCAGTCTGACAGGAGGTGGTCAGCCCCCAGACAATAGACACAAGTGGTGTGTGCATCAGCCTTGGCAAAGGCTTCCCACAGACATCACAGTGTTGAAACCCAGTGGGCCCGGTTTTCTTTTGGGTTTCTCAGACATAATGCCAGCCTAACCAACAAACTTGCCCTTTAAACGGCCGTACAGGAAGACACCTCTTATCGGTTCTAACCATGTCACTGGTATTGGAAAACCCAAATAAAATTAAGGTTTTTTAGAACCGAGATAAGAACTGGTACCGTGACTTCTAAAGCCCAAAAATCAAAAATAAGCCAACCGATCGGTTCAGACTGAACCGATAATGTATTTCCACACAGACTTTATTTTTAGTACTTACGGTTACCAGATAGAGCTTTTGACCGAAAACGCGGTAATTTTTAAACACTTGCCGGTTCAAATGAACCGAGTAAATCGCTTGAACCGCGAAATGAACCGAGCTGAAGGAGCTGATCTCCGGAGCGACTGTTCAGTGAAAGCGGAGTAAAGAATCTGGCAGTTTCATTTGAAACTAGCCAGATAGAGCTTTGAACAGCGCCCTCGTGCTGTGGAACTCCAGACTGCTCTGGAGTTAACCCCATCCTCTCCGGGGCAGTTCGAGTGCAGTGGCTAACTGCATTAAGTCCTAATAGCAGCAAGACTTCATGGTGTTTGAAGGCTGTGTTTCCATCAAGGGGCTGAGATGACATTAGGGGGACCTCGAGAGCAAAGCTCAAGAGATCCCAATGTTCTCACAACCTTGAGATATAAACACAGTACTTGTTTGTGCATGGTTGGCCATATTCTATTTTATATAGTATATGGCCAAAACAGTATGCACACCCAGCTGCCAGCTTGCCTACTTCCTGCCTGTTCACTCATCTCCTCCACCTACCTGCTCACTTGTTCATCTCCTCCTGCCCATTGATTCATTCACTTGTCTACCTGCCAGTAAAGTGAAATACAGTATGTAATGCTTTCTTGCACAGAATGACAGGGAGTTTGTTTGTTTTCAGAGAGCCACAGTGTGGCTTTCCTCAGCAGCTCCATATTCTCAAGTACGAACTGCTGCTGGCTACTTCACTCAGATGCACTCGTGCTACAAAAAAAAATAAAAAAATGCTATCTGGGTATTAATGGACATACAGTATATAAATGGAAAGAGGTGCTATTTCTGTAACTTGTGTACTTAAAAAATGAATTCTGTAACTCTAATGAAGAACGTGGGCAGTTCAAAGGTGATGGAAAGTTGTTTTAGTATCGTTGAGACACCACAGTGATACTACAGCAACTTTCCATGACCTCTGAACTGTCCTCCAACAGCTTTCAGAGAGCCACTGAATTCCATACACAGTAAGCCCTAACCATATGTTATATAGACTATGTCAGCAGAAAAGGACTGCTTGTTCCTCCCAATCTGCACAGATGGTCCCTGCCTAGTATGTTTCTGCAGATCCTAACTGGTCTCTGGTGACCCACCCTCCTCCCTGCCTATTTGCTAATATTCCCCTATGTTTATCCCATGCATTCTTAAAGCCCCTTACTGTTTTGGCCTCCGCCACTTCCACTGGCAGTCTGTTCCAGGTGTCCACCACTCTTTTAGTGAAGTAGTACTTCCTCACATCCCTCTTAAATGTCCTCCCTTCCAGCTTCATCGCATGCCATCTGTCCTGGTGCTCTCTCTCATTTGAAAGAGGATCCCCTCTTGTACCTTGTTCACCCCTGTAAGGTACTTGTAGGGCTCTATCAAGTCCCCTCTCACTCTCCTGTCTTCTAGGGTGTACATGTTGAGATCCCTCAGTCTCTCCTTGTAGGTCTTTTGATGCAACCCCTGTACCATTTTAGTAGCCCTCCTCTGGACTGCTTCCATCTTGTCTATGTTCTTTCTGAGGTGTGGCCTCCAAAACTGGACACAGTACTCCAGGTGGGGTCTCAGCAACGAACAATACAGTGGTGACACCACCTCCCTCCTCCTGCTGGTAACACCTCTCCCTATGCATCCCAGCTTCCCACTGGCCCCACCTGCTGCTATGTCACACTGCCCTGCCACATTAAGGTCATCAGACATGATAACCCCAAGGTCCCTTTCCTGCCTAGTGACAGTCTGTACCTTCCCCCACCCTGTACTCAGCTGCTGGGTTCCTATACCCTAGGAGCATTATTTTGTACTTTTTGGCATTGAACCCCTGCTGCCATGACCTTGACCACTCCTCGAGTATCCCAAGGTCTCTGTGCTTTCACTCCACCCCCTCGTGAGTATCGACCCTTTTATAGATTTTGATGTCATCTACAAAAATATATACCTTCCTTTCCAGATCTGATACAGTGTCAGTTATGAAGACATTGAAGAGGACCGGTCCCAGTACTGAGCTCTGCAGCACCCAGCTGGTCATTCTTCCCTCATTAGAGTGAGTGTTGCTAACCATCATGCTCTGTTCCCTATCCATTAACCAGTTTAACCCAATTTACCACTTTGGATCCAAACCCTAGGCTGCGCAATTTCTCTATCAATTTCCTGTTTAGCAATGTGTTAAAGGCCTTGCTGTAGTCCAGATAGGCCTCGTTCATTGCCCCTCCCCCAATCTATTTCCCCTGGTTACCCATGACTTCCCTCCATGAATCCATGTTGCCTTTGATCTTGTAGCCCACTGGATTCAGGATACTCTGCTAACCTTTTCTTTAACAGGACTTCCATTAATTTCCCCACCACTGATGTGTGACTGATCGGCCTGTAGTTGCTAGCCTCCTCCATGCTGCTGCTCTTATGGGGCAGGACCACATCTACTCTTCTGCAGTCCTCTGGAACCACTCCTGTTTCCAATGAACTGTTGAATAAGTCCATCAGTGGTGCAGCAAACATCTCCCTTAGTTCCTTTAGTACTCATGGGTGTATCCTATCTGGTCTCATAGCCTTGTCCACTTTCAGAGCTGAATGTCCCTTCACGACTCTTTCCTCTGAAAATGGACATGTCTCCACCCCCCACTATTCTTGCTGCTTCCTGGTGGTTCATCCTCCCCTTCCTCCACTATGAAGACTGAACAGAAGTATCTGTTAAGGGTATCTCCTTTTCCTTGATCCTCTTCTGTGCAGTCTCCCTCTGTTGTCCTCCTTATCCTGCTTATCCATTCCCTAGCTTTCCTCTTCTCGCTTATGCACCTAAAGAAAGTCTTATCCCCTTTAGATATCCCTTTGGCTATCCTTTTCTCTGTCTGAGCCTTTGCTACCCTAACTGCCTTGCATGCTTTCCTCTGTTTTACTTGGTACACTTCCATGTCTTTCACCACCATGGCCACTTCCCTAGAGAACCATAGTGGCCTTTGTTTTTCCTTTTGCTTTTAATAACTTCCTTAACTCTTAGGCTGGTTGCCTTAATTATGCCCTCCTTTATTTTTCCCCTCTGTTCCTCTAGCCTCACTGGCAATCCTCGTTTATTAGACAGTTTCTGAGGCAGTCTCCTATCCCTTTAAAATCCACCCTCCTAAAGTCCAGGACCATTGTTATCGTGTGGTTTGCCTCTACTCCTGTCTTAATATTGAACCACGCTTTATAGTGATCATGGTACCTAGGGGATTGCTCACTGGGATGCCTGCACTGTTGTCCCTGTTTGTAAGCACCAGGTCCAGCACTGCCCTCTCCCTTGTGGGTTTGTTGACTAGCTACCTGAGAACCACCCCCGTAGTAAATCAGGGATGGCCCTGCTCCTTGACAAAGCTGCAGCTTGAAGGCTCCAGTCCACATCTGGCAAATTGAAGTTCCCCAATTAGCAGCACCTCCCCCTTTTTTGCCATCCTGATGATGGTTTCCCCTAGTGCCGTATCCAACTCCTGTCCCTGTGCTGGAGGTCTGTATACAACCTCTATATGGATAGCAACCCTAGTACCTGTCTTCAGGATGACTCTCAGCACCTCCATCCCTTCCTTGTCCTCTGGGTGCCCCTGTATTTCTATAGCTTTTATTGCCTCCCTCACATTCAGAACAACCCCTCCTCCTCTCTCATTTCTTCCTAGTCTCCAGATCCACAGGGCACTTAAGGCCCATTCTGGATCTGAGAGAACCAAACTTCTATATTCAGTACAAGAAGTTCAGGATGGTCACTCTGCAAGGCCTGCTGCCCCAATGGCAAAAAGGGAACTGGATCTGCTCCCTGGACATGCAGGATGCGTACCTGCATATAAAGATGTGTCAACCCTGTGGAAAGTATCTCAGGTTCCTGTTTCAGGGGGAAAACTACCAGTTCAGGGTATTGCCCTTTGGTTTGTTGTCTGAGCCACAGATATTTACCAAATGTTTAGCAGTGGTGGCAGCAGCTCTCAGGATAGAGGGACTATATGTCTTTCCCTATCCGGACGACTGGCTGCTCAAAGTTCAGTCCAAGGAGCACCTGTCCTACACCCTAGTGTGTATCAGATGGCTGTTTCATGCCGTAGGGATTAGGGTCAACCTGCCCAAGTCAGCCTTGACTCCTTGCCAGCATCTACAGTACATAGGAGCTGTACTGGACACTTCTCAGGGATCAACCTACCTGCCCAAGACAAGGCTGATATCTCAGGCCCAGGTGCTTTACTGCAGCACATATTTCACAGCCAGGACATTCCTTAGATTACTGGACTTGATGGTGGCAGCCATTGTTACAGTTCCCCTGGCAAGGCTGCACGTGTGGTTCCCCCAATGGACATTAAGGGTTCAATGGGATCAGTGCACCAGCGATCTAGAACGGAAGGTTCTTGTCACATTGACAGTAAAGAAAGTGCTTCAGTGGTGAATGGAACCAGTAATTTACTCACAGGGGTTCCTTTCCTAATCCCTTCCCCTCATCAGATCCTCACTACAGATGCTTCGGGGATGGGCTGGGGTACACCTGGGCCCTCACCAGACCCATGATATTTGGACTGCAGTGGAGAGTTCCCTCCTCATAAACATCTTAGAGATGAGGGCCATTTTGTATGGTCTGCAAATCTTCCAGAACTACCTATCCCCAGGGCACTGCTGGTGCATATGGACAACATCAGTGTAGTGCACTACATAAACTAGCAAGGGGGGGACTCATTCCTACCCCCTGTGCATGGAAGTGATATGGGTTTGGTACTGGGCTCTAGAACATAGTCTAGAATTATCGTCCGTCCATGTTCCAGGTGCCCAAAACATCCTGGTGGACAAGCTAAGCAGGTCACAGTTTTAGAATGTATGAGTGGGAGCTGCTGACCTCAGTAGTAGTAGATCACCTATTTGGCAGGTGGGGTTGTCCAGTGTTGGACTTTTTGCGTCCCCACTCAATGCAAAACTGCCACTTTTCTGCTTGCTCATTCCAGGGCCTGGAGTCTTCTGGCAAGTTGCATTGTCCCTCTCTTGGAAAGGGAGGTTCCTCTATTCCTTTCCTCCCTTCTGTCTAATTCAGAGGGTGCTGGGGGCACTGTGAAGCACGCCTGCTGTTTATACACACCCCTTTGTAGCTCTACAGATCACAGGCAGTTATTTTGTATGACTGGATTGTGCTAAAAGTGATATATTTTGCTTCTTTACTTCAAGCTGCACAGTTTGATACCCCTTTTGTGTCATGTGCTGATTGCAGAAAGGTGGTAGGGGTGGATCCAAAACTCAGCCACTGACAGAGCCTCAGGTCGCAGGAGCCGGAACGGTTGCAGCTGGAGGAGAGTCCCCATAGAAGTCCTTATAACTTTCTATGCAGGCTATTGATTTAAAAGTTGAGATGATCTTGAGCGGCATGGGGGAACAGGACAATAAAACAGAGACAGCTACGAAAACGGCCGCCAATGTAGAATCGCGAGCCTTACAAGCCCTTACCGCTATCAACAAATTGGTTCAGGAAAATGCACAACTTAAATATTGCTTGGAGGCCCTGGAAAAATCCCATAGGGACTCAAATGTATGTATTGTTGGGTTTACTGAGGCTCTGGAGGAGATGATCTCCTGGCGTTTTTACGGTAATGGTTACCGTGGGCTTTATAACTCAAGTAGGACTGCTAAACATTTCTGCAGAGCTTACTGCATCTCTCCATGTTTGGTAGCTGCCCAGAATAACTTGCCTTATACCATCTTGTTGGTGACCGATGGTGTGGGGATGTGTGACACTATCCTACAGGCTTCTAGCCATGGACCACCTTAACTACCAAGGCACCACACTACATGTTTTTCCCCAATCTTTCTTATGCTACCAGACCCAGAGGGAAGAAATTTGATGGGGTTCATGCCAAATTACGCAGTTTGGGAGCAGTGCACTCCCTTCTAATGCCCGCTCATCTCTGTAGTTTCTATGGAGAACATACTTTTCAGTACATCGATACTATGGAGGCAGGGAAATGGGCCGAGCATCGCTAAAGAGTTTGAAGTGGTGAATTCCAATGCCCCAGTAGATTCAGAGGACGAGAAGGTATGAACTGTGGTTGTAACCACTGAAATCATTGAAGTGTTGCACCGGCCTTAGGTGCCTGGCTAGCTCAGCAAGTTTTCTCCTTCTCTCCTGGGACTGTTTCTTTTTCTAAATAACTGCCATTTGCTATTTTGTTAAACTATCAACTGACCATGTCACACCTGTCCTCTGCGAACTACACTGGCTGCCAGTTAGGTGGAGGATTGCCTTCAAGGTTGGGTTACTGACCTATAAAGCCCTGCAGGGGTGGGTGGGGGGCAGCCTACCACAAGATATTCTGATTCCTCACCGCCTATCTTGGTCTCTCCATTCCTCCAAGGGTTGCCTCCTGGTGGTTTCCAGGGTTAGGCGGCTTCAATCTGTGGACCGGGCGTTCTCGGCTGCTGCGCCAACCCTGTGGAACTCCTTACCTCGACATCTGCAGGAGGCACCCTCAGCAGAAACCTTTAAAAGAGGCCTAAAAATATTGCTCTTTGAGCGGCATTTAATTTCATCCGATAATAATTATCATTGCCTGCTAAGTTATTAATTTATTGAATTACTATTACATCTGTATCTGGAATTATAGTTATTATTTTATTAACTTGTTCTACTGAAATATTGTCTATTGTTGAGTGTTAGATGGATAGAATCTGTATTAGTCTCTGCCTCATATGTTATTTTGTGAATATGTATGTTTTTAATATTGTTAAGCGCTTCAAGCCTCCAGGAAGGAGCGCTATATAAAGTAAGTTCCTATCCTATCCTAAATGTAAAGACTGCAATTTACTCTAGTTGTTATAAGCCATCTAGTTCACTAATTTGCTTGTTAAAATATTGGGGTTTCTCTAAACTGGGGGAGGCAATGAGGTGCTATGTATTTTCAAATTACATTTACATGTTTGGACTGGGGTCATATCAACACTGGATGTTGAGTGTTGCTCATATTTGAATACTTTATCTTTGGCTTTGACCACCACATGCTTGCAGGGTGCAGCCATCCTGGACTTGTTTTCTGGATTTTTGCACTGTATTGGACTACCCCCTATTTGTATATCAGAATGCTTAAACTGCCTATTACTTTGTACTTGAAGGAATTCTGTTGTTTGCTACTGATGTCTGGCACGAAGTTTCTTGTATGCAGTTATTGAGTAACCAAATAAATCATAAATATAAAAAAAAAATTCAGAGGGTGCTAATCAAGCTCCAGATGGAAGGAGCAACTCTGATTCCCCTCACTCCCTTCTGGACTTGTCAGATCTGGTTCCCCTTACTGTAGCAGTTGGTGGTGGACCCTCCAGTACCCCTGCCCCTGTACAAAGGCTTGCTATCACAGGAACAGGGAACCCTGGTCCATCCGGACCTCAAGTCACTCCATCTTCATGCATGACTTCTGAGGACATAGCCATGTCTAGATTTGGGGTGCCCCAAAAGGTGGCTGATGACCTGGTGACTGTGAGAAAACCCTCCACCAGAGCCACTTATTCCATGAAGTGGAAGTGCTTTGCTCTGTGGGCTGCTTCCCATCATTTGGATCCCTTCACTTGTCCAGTGAATCAGGTTCTGGAGTACTTGCTGTCTCTTTTTGATGCTGGCCTGCAATACTCTTCCATTACGGTGCACCTGGCAGCCATTTCAGCTTTCCATGTGCCTGTAGATGGCCGTACAGTGGCATAAAGGTGTCCTGTACATTCTTGAGAGGCATTCTTCATTTAAAGCTTCCCAACTGCAAGTCAGACCTGGCTTGGGACTTGAATTTTGTTTTAGAGAAACTCTGACTGTTTTTGAGCTGGCCACGACTTGTGAGCTACGCTTTCTGTCATGGAAAGCATTATTCTTAGTTGCTGTTACTTCTGCTTGAAGGATTTCCGAGCTGTAGGCTCTGATGTGTGAGCCTCCTTATTTGATTTTCCAAAAAGACATGATGTCTTTGCGTACTAATCCTACATTTTTGTGAAAGGTGGTGTCTGTGTTTGTCCTGAATCAAACCATCCACCTGCCTGTTTATTTTCTGGAACATGCCAATCTAGGGGAAGCACAGCTTCATACCTTAGATGTACATAGAATACCACAGGTCAGGTAGGGAATGTGGTTTAAGCACTGGGTATGTCCCTGAACAGGGTTTATCCTTCTGTATGAACAGGGAATAACTCTCTATAGTAACAGGGTATATTGCTGAACTGGGTATATGCCTTTTTCTTCCTAGGGTATATCCATAAATAGGTTGGTATATCCCTGTCTCTGACCAGGATATATCCCTAAACGTGGTATATCCCTCTGCCTGACCAGGGTATATAACTGAACAGGTTATAACCCTTTGTCTGAACAGGTTATATCCCTCAGTTTGAATAGGGTGTATCCCTCTCTCTGAACAGGGTACATCTCTGGACAGGATGCATCCCTGAACAGGATGCATCTCACAATATGAAATGGATATATCCCTGAACAGGGTTTATTACCCTGTCTGAACAGGAAATATCTCTCTGTCTTAACAGGGCATATCATTGAGCAGGGTATATGCCTTTGTCTTAAGGGTGCATACTGGAACAGGGTATATGTATCCCTTGATCTGAAGAGGTTATATCCCTGAAAATGATATATCTCTGAACAGGTTATATTCCTCTGTCTGACAGGGATCATCCTTCTTTTTAAACAGGGTCTATTCCTGAACAGGGTATACCCCTCGGTATGAACAGAGTATGTTACTGAAGAGGGTATATGCCGTTGTCTTCAGAAGGTATATCCCTTAGTCTGGATAAGACACACTCCTGAATGATTATGACTCTGAAAATGGTATATCCCAGAACAAGGTATATCTGTTAGTATGAACAGGTATATCTCTTGATTGAACAGGGTATATTCTTGGAGAGGATACAGGGATTATCTTTCATTCTGAACAGGGTATATCCCTTGGTCTGAACTGGGTATATCTCTCTGCATAGGGTATATCCCTGAACAGGGTATATCCCTCGATCTGAAAAGGGTATCTTTTTGAACAGGGTATATCCCTCTATCTGAACAGGTATTTATTTTATTTATTTAAATGTTTCATCAGGAAGACATACTGAGCAAAATAGCTTGTTTCCAGATGTGTCCTGGGGGGTGGAGTGGGGGAGGAAATGGATAAGTACAGCAGGTAATGACAACAATTAGGAACCAATAGGCAAACAAAGGCAAAGTACTATAGAACGATTATGAGGAATTAACATACAACATCAACAAGTGCTACAGCATAGGTTCCAAGGAGTTAGCATACATCTTCAAAGTACGATAGCATAGGTTACAAGGAGTTAATAGTGAACAGGGTATATCCCTTGGTCTGAACAGGGTGAATGCCTAGGTCTGCACAGGTTATATCCCTCTGCCTGTTCCGGATATATCCCTAAACATGGTATATCCCTCTATCTGAACAGGATATATCCCTCTGTCTGACCAGGGTATATTCCTGAACAAGGTATAGCCCTCTTTCTGAACAGGTTATATCTCTCGGTCTGAATAGGGTGTTCCCCTCGCTCTGAACAGGGAATATCCCATGATCTGAAAAGGATACAAGAACATAAGAAAGTAGCCAGCAGAAGGAGATCACCTGGTCTATCTAGTCTGCTCAGTTTGTTGCAGGGTTATGTATTTTGCCCCTACACCAGTGTTCCTGACCCCCCTCTCCCTCACCTCTCCCCCTTCTTTGGTCCTATGACTTCCCGCTGTGTTTGTCCCAGGATCTTTTGAATGATCCCACTGTCCTAGCTGCTACCAATTCCTCTGGTAGCTCATTCCAGACTGACACCACCCTTTCTGTGAAGAAGTGCTTCCTCACCTCCCTCCTGCATCTTCCCCCAGCCAGCTTTAGGCTGTGTCCACTAGTGGTGGTGTTCTCTCTCTCGCTGAAGAGACCCCCACATTCTACTTTGTTTACTCTCTTCAGGTACTTGAAGGTCTTTATCGTGTCCCCCCTTTGCCTCCTTTCCTCCAAAGAGTACATCCTCAGGACTTCAAGCCTCTCTTCATATGACTTGTCCTGCTGTCCCCTGATCATTTTAGTCACCCTCCTTTGCACCCCTTCCAGTAATTTAATGTCCTTTTTTAGGTACAGGTGCCAGTACTTCACTCAATACTCCAAGTGAGGTCTTACCAGTGATCTATATAATGGCAAAATAACCTCACTGTGCCTGCTACTGAACCACCTTGTAATGCATCCCAGCATCCTGTTGGCTTTTGCCACTGCTTTTTTGCATTGAGTGGATTGCTTCAAATCGATATTAATTACTACCCCTAGGTCTTTTTCCTCTTTAGATGCAGCTACCTGTACCTTTCTTATGTAGTACTCTGCTCTTGGGTTTTTTGCCCCAATGTGCATCATCTTACACTTATTGGCATTAAACCCCAGCTGCCGAATCCCTGACCATTTCTTCAGTCTGACGCGGTCCTCCCTTAACTCTTGTATCCCCTCCTGGGTGTCCACCCTCCCATAGAGTTTGGTGTTGTCAGTGAAAAGGCACATTTTGCCTTGAATGCCCTCCCCACTGTCGCTTATAAATATATTAAACAGTAATGGGCCCAACACCGACCCCTGTGGAACTCCACTTGTGACCTCCTTTGTACTGGAGGCTACCCCTCCACCACCCTCTGTGTTGTGCCCCCAACCAGTTTTCAACCCATCTTACTAATTTCTCTCCCCACCCCTAGCCCCCTCAGTTTTGCTATCAGCCTTCTGTGTGGCAATGAATCAAAGGCTTTACTAAAGTCCAGGTAAATTACATCTATTTCCTGACCCATGTCCACTGCCTTCCTGACACAGTCAAATAACTCTACTAAATTTATTTGACATGATCTGCCTGTCACAAACCAGTGTTGCTTACTATCCTGCAGAACATTCTTCTCCATGTACCTCACCAGCCCCTCCTTCAGTATGGTCTCCATAAGTTTGCACACTATCGAGGTCCAGCTGACTGGCCTATAGTTGCCCGGATCCTCCTTGGGGCCATTTTTGTGGAGTGGCATTTGCTGTTCTCCATTTGTCTGGCACAACTCCTGAATTCAGGGAACCATTAAATAGAGTTGTCATTGGACATGCCAGTTCCTTGGCCAATTCCCTGAGTACCCTGGGGTGTAACTCATCAGGCCCACCCACAGTGCCCTCAGTCCCTCCCTCACTCTTTCTATCCCAATGACCCCTATTGGATCGACTCCAGTTCCCTCCTTTCTTACCCCTGCCTGTGGCATTGGTACATCATTTTCTTTTGTAAAAACGTAGCAGAAGTATTTGTTTAAGACTTCTGCTTTTGGCCCGTCTTCTACTACCCATTCGCTCCCTTTCTTTAGTCTGACAATGCCATCCTTCTTGTCCCTTTTTTCTTTTATGTAGCTAATGAAGGCCTTTTCTCCCCTCTTTATCCCTTCCACTATCTGGAACTCTTTCTGTGCCTTGGTCTGCTGTACCTCCTTTTTTACTAGCTTTGTGGGCCTTTGGAATTCCTCTTCATCCTCTACCTTAGCTGTTCTTCTACTTTTCCTGTAGGCTGTCCCATTTTCCCCTTATTGTTCTAGTGACTTCTCCGCTGTACCAGCTAGGCCATCTTGCCCCCTTTTTCTTCCCTCTCATTTTTATGTAACTACTTGTAGCATTCTGAATGGCTCCCTTAATGGTTTTCCATAGTATTTCCACCTCCATTCCCTCATCTATGCTCCCCAGTTGCTCCCTAATCATTTCCCTCATTTTGTTAAAGTTCGCCGTTCTGAAGTCCTGTGCCCTAGTCCTTGTTGGGACATCCTCCTTGCCCATGTCTAACTCGAACCACACTGATCTGTGATCACTTCCACCTAGGGGGTTCTCTGATGTCAATTTCCTGACCGTACTCCCCATTAGTAAGTACCAGGTCCATGATTGCTTCCACTCTGGTTGGACTCATCACCCACTGTGTCAGGAAGCCATCCTGTATTGCATTGAGGATCACTTGACTTCTGGCACAGGACATAGTGGGAGTGTCCCAGTCTATTTTGGACAGGTTAAAGTCCCCTGTCACCACTACTTCCCCCTTTCCTGCTATGTCTGTCAACTGTGAACACAGCACCTTATCCATCTCATCACCCTGGTTGGGCGGTCTATAAACGACTCCTAACCTAATCTTCCTACCCCTATTGCTCTGGAGCTGCAGCCATAATGTTTCACTGTTCCCCTTTTCCATCTCCTCCTCCCTTGCACACACTATCCCCTCCTTGATGTATGCCGCAACCCCCACTTTTCTTGCCTCTTTAGCCCGTCTGTATAGCTTATATCCTGGGATCGATATGTCCCAATTGTGATGTGCTATGGGCCAAGTTTTGGTAACGGCTGCAATGTCCACTTTACCTTCGGTTAAGAGGGCATGCAAATCCGCCGTCTTGTTTCCAATACTGTGTGCATTCAATGATACCACCATCCATCTTGTCCCCGCAGTACCCTCTTTTTTTTTTCTCTGGGTTGTCCTTGTCTGCCCCCCCAATCCCCTTTTTTGTTTTTCACATTTTTCCTCTCCTCTCCTGCCATTCCTGCCATCATGGGGGGAGGCTTTTTGGCCTCCCCTTTTCTGTCTCTCCCCCCTTAGCAGTTTAAACCCAGTTCTCCTGCTATGTATATATCCCTAAACAAGGTTTATCTCCTGTCTTAACAGGGTATATTGCTGAACAATGTATATGCCATTGTCTTAACAGGGTGCATACTTCAACAGGGTATATCCCTTGATCTGAAAAGGGTATATCCCTGAACACGGTATATCCCTGTGTCTGAAGAGGGGATATCCCTCTGTCCAAAAAGGGTATATCATAGAGCAGAGCATATCCCTCAGTATGAACAGGGTACAGTATATCGCTGAACAGCATACTGTACATGTTTTTTCTTAACAGTATATTGCTGAATAGGGCACTACTGTACATCCCTCAGTCTAATTATGGTATATTCCTGAACACATTATGTCCCTGAACAAGGTATACTGTATCCCTCTGTCTAAATAGGATACATCCCTGAACAGGATATATCCCTCTGTCTGAGCAGGGTATATTACAGTTCAGGTGCCACAGAAACGCTGATCTCTGGACCTATAGAGCCATCTCTAATAAGCTGCCTTACTATATCTCCTGCTGTCTTCCCCTGAGTATAATTGGGAAATACGCATTAAGAAGTTACTCAACTATTACACTTAAAGTACCCAAAGCAAAATCTCGCTTCGGCAGGGCAGCCATAAGCTTCGTATACCTACCTTATGGAACATCTACAAAAACCCTCAAATTAAGCACTCTAATCAGTATAAATGCTTCAAGACGCTTTTATTTCCGCAGACAATCAGAGAAGTATGTAACTGTTTCACCCACTCAGACCCAGTACCGGTGTCTGCACTGGTATATGCCACGCCCTAGACCCAATTTTAAGTACTGACCCCCCAGCTTGCTCCTCACCAGCCTAATTGTTCTCTCTTATCCCCTGTCTTATCAACACTAGGCCCGTCCATCCCTTATTCTTCCTTTCCCACCTCGGATAGGGCGCACTACCCTGGGTTGTGACATCCTACCATGCCCCGTACTTTATAGCATTCAATCCCGGGGCTCACACATACTCCTTTTCTCCATCCACCTTCTCTACATCCAGCTTTACCAACTCCTCTCTGTGCACTGTGCCCTCCTAGCCTTTCTCCCCCTACCTCCCTACCTTCACCTCTACCTGGTGTATATTTTTATTTTTATATTTTTTCTTCCGTTACTTCCTCCTGCAACCTTAGATAACCTGCTTTATCTTCCTATAGACACTTCTATGTATGTAAATATCATGTAATCTGTACAATATCTGTATAATTCTGTGTACATATGAACTTCCTTTTCTTCCTCTCTGTAAAGAGTATTATCTGTATTGCCTTGTAAATACCTGTGTTGACTGTATATACAATTGTTCATGCTCCACCCAGGTCCATCTTGCAAATGAGCTTCTGCTCAACGATGAAAGCCTGGTTAAATAAAGACTTGATTGATTGATTGATTGATATTCCTCTGCCTGACCAGGGTATATTCCTGAACTGGTCATATCCCTCTCTCTGAACCGGGTACATCCTTGAACAGGGTATATGCCACAATCTATAAAGGGTATATCTCTGTGAACAAGGTATAACCCTGTGTCTGAACAGAGTGTATCCCTTAACAGGGTGTATGCCTCTATCTAAACAGGGTATATACCTGAACAGGGTATAACTCTTTGTCTGAATGGGAATATATCCCTCCATCTAAACAGGATATATCCCTCTGCTTGATAGGGTACATCCCTGAACAGGGTGTATCCTTCAACATGGTATATCCCTCTGTCTGAACAGGGTATATCCCCCTGTCTGACCTGGGTATATCCCTGAACAGGATATATTCATTTGTCTTAACAGAGTATATCACCCAAACAGTGTATATCCCTCTGTCATAATGGGGTATTTCCCTGAACAGGGTTTATCCCTCTGTCTTAATGGTACATCCCTGAACAGAGTATATTTCTTTGCCTTAACAGGCTATATTTCTGAACAGGGTATTTCCCACAGTCTGCATATATTTTTGAACAAAGTATGTCCCTGAAGAGGGTATATCCCTCTCTGATAGGGTATATCCCACGGTCTGTATTTTCCTTTGTGGCTAACAAACCACCAGGCTGTTTTGGGGCTGGGGAGGTTTACCTGTGTCTGACTTGGATGTCTGGATTTTTCTCTGTTTGATTAGCAGGGTATTTTCTCCATCAAATTGTTGTGTAGGGCATCTTGCTGACAGGAAGGCACTCATCGCAGTGGTGGGTCAGAGCTTTTAGCTGATTGTTTCGTGATGGCACAGTTTAGGCCCAACCCCTTCCCACCCTCACCCCACCCACCCCTGGAAATAGTTCCTTTATACCTGGGGTTCTGACATCATTTCAAGAGTGCAAGGTGCATATCACTGTCATATCCTCTCTAGCACACTGCACTGACAATATAAGCATGCACATTGTATAATATATATATTTCTATATAACAAACCAATCACACACACACACACACACACACAAAAACAACAAAAAAAAGTAGATAAACATGTGGAGAGTAGTGCAATGTAATGGCGGTGGGGCAGCAGTCTTCCGGGAGTCTTTCTGGAGGTTGAGATGCTGCCCTATTTGCAGACAACTCTCTGCCCTGAGGGAGGAAGTTGTCCATCTTCAGGCCACACTGGACAGTAGTAAGGGAGCCTTCCCCCAGGCCACACTGGACAGTAGGAAGGGAACATCCCCCATCCAGGGAGCACCAGAGCCACCACTACTACCTCAGAGGTTGTGAAGAAAGCACAGCAGTTGGACCACATTGGGCTCAGTTAGGGTGAGGATGGTGGAACAGAGGCACACCCAGTCAGTTGTTCCACTTTACAATCCATACACCATTCTGGAGGAGCATAGCTCCCCTATGGATGCACCTGCAGAGGAGACTAAAGAGGCTGAGGACAACTGTCACAAGGGAGGCCCACATGAAGGAGGCAGAGGACACCCCAGGGAAAGGAAGCAGCTCCTGGTGGGGGACTCAGTTATTAGGGGGATAGAACTGGGGGGAGCAGGGAAAACTGAAGAAAGGTGCCTACCTTCCTGGTGCCATGGCTTGGAGGGACAGGAAGCACATCCTCAGGATCACGAGAACAGCTGCACGGGAGTCTGAGCTGGACGTCATTGTCCACCTAGGAACAAATGACTTGGCTCATCATGAGATTAGAGCAGTGCAGGAGGACTTTGTAGAGTTGGGGGGGCCTAAGACAAGTAGCACACACAGTATCCTTCTCAGAGGTGCTGCCTGTCAATGGCATGGGGGAGGCGAGGGTACTTTGTACCATGTAGTTTAATGAATGGTTGAAAAAAATGGTGTGGAGCACAGGGGTTTGGCTTCATTGGGGACTGGGGTTCCACCTGGAGGGACACCAGCCTATACTGGCAGGATGGTCTGCATCTGTCCAGGAAGGGAACAAGTCTTTTGAGCAATCGGTTTTAAATGCTTCATTGGCAAGCTTCTAAACTAGTCAAAGGGGGAGGCACTGATAAGCAGCAGGAAAATCCCAGCCTCTCCCTACAAAACAGGGTACTAAATGAGAAAAAGACCAAGGTAGAAACATCTTTGGGGGATGCTGCAACAGAAGGTAAAGCCATCAAAAAATGGAGAGCAATGAGTACCAATGCCTGTAGTCTGGGTAACAAGCTTCCTGAATTAGTGGTCTTGATGGAGGAGGAACATCTGGATATCATGGCAGTCACAGAAACATGGTACACACAAAACCATGACTGGGACGTAAACATACCAGGATACACTATCTACAGGAGGGACAGGGAGGGTTAAAGAGAAGGAGGAGTAGCTCTTTACATAAGGGAAGGAATCAAAGCCACAGAACAAAAGGGTAAACAGGGAGGAGAAGAAGCACTGTGGGTAAATTTGGAGATAGGCAATGGCACCACAATCCGCACAGGGGTTGTATACAGACCCCCTTCTCAGGGGGAGGAAATGGACAAGGAAATGATAGAAAGTATACTTAGAATGGCAGAAAAAGGGGAGATATTGCTGATGGGTGATCTGAATATGCCAGATGTTAACTGGAGTGCAGTTGCAGCAACCACTTCCAAGAGTGGGGTTATTCTAGATGCCCTACAGGGGGCATGCCTTAGACAACTAGTACTGGAACCCACTCGAGAGGGAGCAATCTTAGACCTGGTTCTCTCAAATGGAGATGGAGATGGAGAGAGGATCACAGATGTAGAAGTGGGTAGCCATCTGGGAACTAGCGACCCTCGAACAGTATGGTTCACAATAAACACAGCAATAGAGTCAAGCCATACAAAGGCAAAAGTACTGGACTTTAGGAGGGCTGACTTTGCCAAAATGGGTGAGTGCCTAAGGAATGCACTAGCAAATGGGCAGGAAGGAGGGTGGAAGAACAATGGGGAATAATAAAACTGCCGTCACAGAGGTAATGAGCCTGTGTGAAGCAAATAAAACAAAACAATGTAAGAAACCACTACGGTTCTCAAAGGAAGTGGCAGTGAAGATTCAAGAGAAAAGAAAGCATTCAAGAAGTACAAGGAATCACAGAAGGAGCAGGACAGAGAACTGTATCAGTTAAAGCAAAAGGAAGCTGGGAAGGCAGTCAGAACAGCAAAGGCCCAAACCGAGGAAAAGATAGCCAACTCAGTTAAGAAGGGGGATAAAACCTTTTATAGGTACATCAGGGAGCGAAGGAAGACCAAGGGAGGGAGGGATAGTGAGGCTTAATAAAGGGAGGAGGGGGTGGGCAGAGGGAGACTGTGAAAAGGCAAAGATACTAAACAAATATTTTTGCTCAGTATTTACAAATGAAGAGGGGGAGGTACCTAAAACAAACAGTAGAAACACTCTGGATACAGAAGTTGATACCAGCCCATTTACAGAAGAAAGGGTTCTGAAAGAACTCTTAAAACTGAAGGTGGACAAAGCAATGGGACCTGATGGGATTCATCCCAGAATTCTAAAAGAACTAAGGGTAGAGCTAGTGACACCACTGACTACCCTCTTTAACAAATCATGGGAGGATGGGGTGGTACCCGAGGACTGGAGGAGGGCAGATGTGATTCCCCTTCACAAAAGTGGGAGCAAGGCAGAAGCAGGAAACTACAGTCCTGTTAGTTTAACCTCAGTGATAGGGAAAATGATGGAATCATTTCTGAAGGAAAGAATTGTCGAGTATCTAGAGGCCAGAGGGGCACAGGACCCAAGGCAGCATGGATTCACAGCAGGAAGGTCATGCCAGACGAATCTGATAGATTTCTTTGACTGGGTGACCAAAGTAGTAGATCAGGGAGGGGCTGTGGACATGGCCTACCTAGACTTTAGCAAGGCATTTGACACAGTCCCACACAAAAGATTAATATACAAGTTAGCCAGCCTGGGAGTGGGTCCCAAGATGACAGCCTCGGTAAAGAATTGGCTGGAGAATAGGACACAGAGAGTAATAGTAAATGGAGTCCACTCTGAAGAAAGGGGGGTTACTAGTGGGGTACCGCAGGGTTCAGTATTAGACTGGTCTCTTCAATGTCTTTATGTTTACATTGCAGGCAGAGGGACTGAAGGAAAAGTATGTCTCTTTGCAGATGACACAAAGATCTGCAACAGAGTTGATGCACAAGGTGGGGTGGAAAGGATGAGAAGGGACTTGGCAAGGTTAGAGGAATGGTCAAATGTATGGCAGCTTAGATTCATGCTAAGAAGTGCAAGGTAATGCACCTGGGAAACAAAACCCAAGGGAAGAGTCACAATGGGGGTGAGATGCTAACAACAACAAAATGGAAAGGGACCTGGGGGTATCATATCAGATGACCTAAAGGTGGGCAAGCAATGTGAGAGGGCAGCAAGGAGGGTTGGGGGATACTGGGATGCATAGGGAGAGGCATCACCAGTAGAAAACAAGAAGTTATTATCCCTCTGTACAGACAGCTGGTCAGACCCCATGTGGAGTACTGCGTGCAGTTCTGGAGACCCAATCTCCGCAAAGACATAGACAGGATGGAAGCTGTCCAGAGGAGGGCAACTGCAATGGTGCAGGGTCTGCACCGGAAGACATATGAAGAGAGACTAAAGGAGCTTAATATGTATAGCCTTGAGGAAAGGGGGGACATGATAGAAACTTTCAAGTACCTCAAGGGAATCAACAAAGTCCAAGAGGGTAGCATCTTTCAAAAAAAGAGGTGTGCAAGAACAGGGGGGCACAATTTGAAGATGGGGGGGCAGCTCAGAGGTAATTTAAGGAAGTATTTTTTCACAGAGAGGATTGTGGATGCATGGAACGGCCTTCCGGAGGAGGTTGTGGAGTCAAAAACAGTGGTGGAATTCAAGCAAGCATTGGACAGTCATAAGGCCATTGTAGGGGGTGGGGGTAGGAAGAAGTAGGCTGTTGGTTAACAAGGTTCTGCAGCTTATCCAGTAGGTAGGGAAATGGGTAGACTGGGTGGGCCAAGCGGTCCTTATCTGCCGTCAAAGTCTATGTTTCTATGTTTCTGTACATGTTATAGCCCTCTGCCTGATCAGGGTATATCCCTGAACAGGATGTATTCCTAAGCATTGTATGCCCCTCTGTCTGACCATGGCATATCCCTCTGTTTTACCAGGGTATATTTCTGAACAGGGTATATATCTTGGTCTGAACAAGGGTACAGTATATCCCTCTGTCTGACCAGGGTATATTCCTGAATAGGATGTATCCCTTTCTCTGAATGCAGTATATCTCAGGGTATATCTCTGAACAGGGACTATCCCTAAACAGGGCATGTCCTTAAACATGGTATGTCCCTCTGTCTTAAAAGTGTACATCATTGAACAGGGTATATCCCTCAGTCTGGAAAGGGTATATCCCTGAACAGGATTTATCCTTCTGAACAGGGAATATCCCTCTGTCTTAGCAGGGTATATTGTTGAACAGGCTACGTGCCTTTGTCTTAACAGGGTGCATCCTTGAACAGGGTATCTCCCTTGATCTGAAATGGGTATATCCCTGAACAAGGAATATCCTAGTGAACAGGGAATATCCCTGAACAGGGTTTATCTCTCTGTCTGAACAGGGACTATCTCTCTGTCTTAACAGCAAATATCGCTGAACAAGGTACATATTTTTGTCTTAGGGTACAGCTTTAAAAAGGGTATATCACTCGATCTGAAAAGGGTATATCCCAGAACAAGGTATATCCTTGTGAACAGGGTATATCCCTGAACAGAGTTTATCCCGCTGTCTGAACAGGGAATATCCCTCTGTCTTAACAGCACATGTCGCTGAACAAGGTACATACCTTTATCTTAGAGTGCATCCTTAAAAAGGTTATATCACTTGATCTGAAAGGATATATCCCTGAACAAGATATATCCCAGTGAACAGGTATGTCTCTGAACAAGGTATACCCCTCAGTCTGAACAGGGAATATCCCTGAACAGGATATATGCCTTTGTCTTAACAGGGTAGATCCTTGAATAGGGTGGTATGAATAGGGTGGTATATCCATCAGTCTGAACAGGGCATAGTCCTCAACAGGTTATGTTCTTGAACAGGGTATATCCCTGAACATGGTATACCCCTCTGTCTGAACAGGGTATATCCCTTGTTCTGAACAGGGTATGTCTCTCATTCTGAACAGGGCATATCTCTTTGTCTGAATAGGGTGTACCCCTCTGTCTAAACAAGGTATAACCCAGATTAGGGTATATCCCTCTGTCTGAACTGGGTATATCTATGAATGGGGCATATCCCTGAAGAAGGTACATCCCTTTGCTTAAAACAGGGTATATCCCAGAACATGGCACATATCTGTATCTAAACAAGGCATATCCCTGAACAGTGTATATCCCTCTGTCTGAACAAGGTAGATCCCTAAACATGATATATCCCTCTTTCTGAACAGGGTAGATCCCTAAACATGATATATCCATGTCCCTGAACAGGGTATATCCCTGTGTGAAAACAGGGTATATCCCTGTGTCTAAACAGGGTATATCCTTGTGTCTAAACATGGTACATCCGTTTGTCTGATCAGGGTATATCCCTTTGTCTGAACAGGGTTTATCTCTCTGAACAGGGTTTATCCATTTGTCTGTTCAGGGTATGTCAATCTGTCTGAACAAGGTTTATATCTCTGAACAGGATATATCTCCATGTTTGAACAGTGTACGTCTCTGAACAGGGTATATCAGGATCTTCTTCGAGGACATCTCTTTCTTCAGGCCACACCTATGGAACTATTAATCACCAGGCACTATAACCACATGGAAGCTTTTGCAAGCAGTCCACTAGGGGCCACCCACAATGACATCAGATGTCGGCTCTCCCATATAAACACGGGCATCCCCTTCCCTCCTTAGTTCTTTTCCTGCCATCGATCATACTCATCGGACTGTGCAAGGAAATGATCCTGTTACAGTCACGCCTTTCTCTTTATCTCACCATAGTAAGCAATCACTTTCTTAAATAATTTTTGATGGCATGTATGTCATCTAAGGAACCATTGAAACTGTTCCATTATTGCGAATGTGGTGGAAAGGTATAAACCGGAGATTTTCAAGATGTCTGCGTGTGTTGCCTTGGCTCAGACCAGAACATGCAGGCATGCCTGATTTGCAAAAGGTTCAACACAGCCACTCAGTGATGTTGAAAGGGTGCTTTGGAGAAACACCTTTTAAAAGAGCAGGTAGTCTGAATGGAGAAGGAGCTCCAGCAAAAGAGTTCCACCTTGTTACCGGTTCACTCCTTGGGGTCTAAATTTTCAAAAACCCAGGAGAAATCTTCTGGTCTCATAAGCATAAACACCAGGAGAGGGAATGAGAAAAGTAGAAAACATCCCTGGTACACTCCAGGTCACACTTTCACACAGGTATGACTACTTCAGTGCCATCAACTGCATTGGTGTCAATGCCGCCTGCCACCCAGACCGTCAACCTTACTTATAGGTCAGGGCAGGCTGTAAGTGCCACCAGACCTAGTACAGCTGGTGTGTCATCATTGACACCAGGGGTCTTTCCTCCTCTGTTGACCTTTACCAGTGTTCCTGTTGACTACAGGAGCACCATTGTCCAGGCAGTGCTATCATCCGTTATGGACTTGCTTAAGCACCTGTTACCTCATCCTCGTGTACCAGGAGGTCCAACAATGGGGCCTGTAATTCAACCCCCCTTGACAACATATCCTAGGGCTGAGTCTCGGCCTCCTCCTTGAGTGCCGACGGCCTCTCCAGCGGGCTCCCTCCAACCCATTGACCAGACCGATGACGACATCGAGTACAATCCTGATCTCAAGATGCAGGATGATAAGGATGAAGACTATGTGGAAAGTCTTTATGAAAGGACTAGTTCCACTGTGTCTACTTGCAGTGAGGACTTGGTGGATTATCCCTATGGTCCCCCCCAGAGGACCCATCTTTTATCACCATGATACAGCCGTTACAGGCTACCATGGGGTTTGATTTGGAGGAACAGGATACAACCAAGAAAAACCTTATTGATTTCTTGAAACTACCTGATGCCCCTCCTATAGTACTACCACCCCATCTCCCTGCCCTGGAAGATGCCACCTTTGCTGCCAGGCATTGGCCAAATGTGATTCCTGCCATACCAAGAAAGACAGGTAAGATGTATATGGTCCCCTCAGGAAAACCTTTTTTTTTTCTGATCAGCCTGAGGCAGACTCTGTGGTAATAAATGCTGCCCATGATAGATACAGGGCACCAAAACACCTTAGCTCACTTCCTCCTTATAAGGAATCCAGGAGGCCAGATGTGCTGGGTAAGAGACCCTACGCCTCATAGAAACATAGACTTTGATGGCAGATAAGGACTGCTTGGCCCATCCAGTCTGCCCATTTCCCTACCTATTGGATAAGCTGCAAAGCCTTGGCCTCTCTGGGCCTCAGAATTGCAAATTGCCAAGCCCATATGGTCAAATACCAGAATACACTGTCTAGAAAAGCTAAAGCAGCTGCTAAAGCCTTACCAGAAGGTGCACCTAAACAGGAACTTCTCAAAGCTCAAACAGCTGTGCTGATGTAGGCAAACACCTACTATGTATGGCCTATGACATATCTGTTCTTCAGCTAGAGCAACTGTCTCAGGAATATGCCTAAGGAGTTACTCCTAGCTCAGGGTGGCAGACTTTGCAAATGATGTACAACAGTCCATTCTCAATGCCCCTTTAGAGAATACAAGTTGTTTGGCTCCGATGTTCAGAATATCCTCTCTAACCTCTAGGTCTCAGGAAGGACCATGAAGTCAGTACACTCTCTCTGTCATACCCAACCAAGGGGTAGGCAGAGGATACCTTTTCATCCAGCCAGTACTAAACACTGTACCACTACCAGACAACAAGATAAGGGCAAGGGAGTGGGAACCTTTCCTCTCCAGGAACCACTCCAGGTGCTCAATCAAAAGCCCTTAGAAGTGGTGGTGCAGCAGGAACCACCACAACTGCTTCTGCTTGACTCCTTCTACACCCCCCAACCACCATTGCCTCCAGGGGTGGTTGTCGGGGGTTGTCTCTCCCTCCACATAAATCAATGGAAGGAGGTGATCTCAGATGCCTGGGTCCTGGAAATAGTAGCACAAGGTCATGCTCTGAAACATCTAGAACTTCCTCCAGATCATCCACCAGTGACTACACACTATTGTCCAGATCATATTCCTCTGCTCCAGGAAGAAGTCCATACTTTGCTTCAGAAGAGGGCCATAGAACCTGTACCCATGGAACAGAGAAACACAGGTTTCTACTCTTGGTATTTCTGTGTCCCAAAACGGACAGGAGACCTGAAGCCTATTCTCTACCTCAGGGACCTGAACATTTTTATAGAGTACAAAACATTCAGGATGGTCAGCCTACAGGGCCTGATTCTTCTTCTACTACCACAGGCATGGGGATTGGATCTGTTCCTTCAACACGAAGATTACCTACCGTCACATAAAAATGTGCAAACCACACAGGAAATATTTGAGGTTCCTGTTTCAAGAAACACTACTAGTTCAGCGTATTGCTCTTTGGCTTATCATCAGCACCATGGGTCTTTACCAAATGCTTGGCAGTAGCAGCAGCAGCCCTTCGCAGGGAAGGCCTCTATTATTTCCCTACCCAGATGACTGGCTACTGAAGGCTCTTTCCAAGGAGCAGCTCCTGCACACCCTGGCTCAAACAGGGCAGATGTTCAATGCTTTAGGGGTTACTCTCAATGCACCCAAGTCTGCCTTGACATCTTGCCGGTGCCTACAGTATATAGGGGCAGTTTTGGACATAGACCAGGGCTTAGCCTTCCTGCCTCTGGACATGGCTGAATGTCTGGTTGCCCAGGCCCAAATGGTACATGACAACCAGTATGTTACAGCCAGGACATTCCTTCAACTTCTGGGTCTGGTAGCAGTGGTCATTGTCACAGTACCTCTGGCCAGCCTGCACATGAGGATACCTCAGTGGACCCCAAGAGTTCAATGAGACCAACTCACCAATGATCTACGACAGGGGGTTCATCAACATGAGTTCACGGTACCATTACAAAATCTTTATAACATTTTAGATGAGGAGGGTTAAAACTGACTCATTAGAGATGGAATTATGTCAAATGAGAACTCTGTACAAACTGAAACTATTGAGCATGATGGCATCATTTCTTGGAGTATAGCTGTTTTTTTCTAGAAAAATGGTTGACTTGAATTTTGTGAGGTTCTTTTCAAATAATCTAATTATTTGTTTACAGGAGACATAGGCGTTAGAAAACCTAAGGGTTACACATCTTTTTTTTTTTTCTCTCAAAGGCAAAAAAGTTAGCCAATTCTGGTAGACCATCGGGGGTATTGGTGACCTTTATTAAGGTACATGAAAATCTTGAGATCAGGGCTCCTATACTTATATCTCAAAATATCATAAATTCTACTTTAAATGTGTCTCAGTGGCCCAGGTCAGGAAACTACTAAACAATATGCTGAGCAAGTCCAAGCACAGTGGTGACTCTTTAGACCTCAAGCTAATCGCACACACCGTGGAGGAAGTACTTCCACCTATTACTAAATTACTTAACCTCTCTCTAACCCTCTCACAATTCCCACAGGTATGGAAAACAGCCATTGTTACCCCAGTTCACAAATCTGGAGACTGTGCACTACACAGCAACTATTGCCTATGTAAATCCTCCCACCTCTCTCTCTAAAATACTCGAACGTATTGTTTCCAACCAACTTGTGGACTACCTCGATAGATACTCCCTACCGTGTGAACAACAGCATGGCTTTCAGAAAGGGCACAGCACTAGCACCGCACTCTTAGAATTCACCAGCTACGTCCAGCAATCTATTGACCAAGGCAGTCTTGTGGGTGCAGTCTTAATAGACTTAACCAAGGCCTTCAACATGGTTAATCACTGACTGCTCCTTAAATAACTCTCACAAACTGGTCTCTCCCCTGATACACTGCCATGGTTTAGAAGCTATCTTGGGGGACAGAGCTCAACGCGTGAAGATTTCCAATGCTATCTCTCACCAGAAGCCTGTTCGGTCCAGGGTCCCCCAGGGCTCAATCATGGGTCCACTCCTTTTCAGCATCTTCCGTAACAATCTACCGACTGCCTGCCACCAGCAAACACTGCTCTATGCAGACAACGCTGTCATTTTTGCAAGCCACCCTGACCCTTACCTCCTTGAAAGTAACCTTCAAAAGGGCTTCACAGAAGTTGAGCACTGGTTCCGCAACTATAAACTAGTACTAAACTACAAGAAGACAAATGTCCTGTTGTTCTCCTCAGCCCGCAGTCGACATAAAGAGCATGCTCTTACCATCCAAAATTCCCAAGGTGACTCCTTTGAACAAATACAGCACTTCAGGTACCTAGGGGTTACCCTTGATAGACACCTCACCTATTCACTGCACATTGAAAATGTTGCCAGAGCCGTCAATACCAGGATTGGGCTCCTCTATCGACTAAGAAAGTCTCTAACACCTGAAGCCCTAAATCTTGCTGTCTGCAGCTTGGTGCTCTCCTTAATCAACTAAGGCCTTGTCATTTATGGAACTGCTTCCACCACTGCACTCAAAGGGCTCACTGTGGCACTAAACAAGGCCTGTAGACTTCTAATTGGTGCACCATGCCTCACCCACACCTGCAATGTCTATATGCAGGCTGGGTGGCTCAGCTTGCATGGGAGAATTAAATATCACATCTGCTTACTTGTCAAAAAGATTCTCCTTGGACTCATGCCTTCAGGATTAGGATGCTTACTTCACAAATCCCCCAAGACCCAACATACGCACACCTCATCTTCCACACTCCTACTAGTCATGATGTGCTGGACTGCCCAATACCAACGCTCCTTTTGTATCAAAGTGCCATACTAGTTAAATGGCCTCCACAATGGTTTGGCTAACCTTACTAGTCTCAGTGAATTCAAACTCAAACTTCGTCAGCACATCCTAACTGAAAACTCCTGTGATTGCACCACTTAACATCCTTGTCCCTCTTCCTGGGACCTCACCCCTCCCACCACCACTGTTCTTCCACTGTTCTCTCTACTTGTCTTGCCCTCTCAGTCTCCTCTCCCTTCCTGCCCTCCCATTTCCCCTTCTTTTCTCCCCCCCACTGTCTTCCTTGCTTTTCGTCCCTTACTATCCTAGCTGCTACTTGACAATGCCGCCTGGTTGCTGTCCCCTTCCTTGATCTGGCTCCCCTCCTAATTCTCTCCTCTTCTCACTCCCTGCCTTGAATCTTGTGCTAAACTAATGTGTATTTATTTGCTGTTCTCTTATTCTGTATTTTGTAATACAAATTGCTTAATTGTTTGCAAAACCAGTCTGTTTTCCATTATGGATCTGTAACCCCCATTGATGTGGAACCTTTGTAAATGAGCTGCTTGGCGCTAAAAGGTACTTGTAATCCTAGATTGAATAAAAATAAAAAAATAATATATATATATATATATATATCCCTCCTCAAAATACCAAGCAATATAACACTCAGATATGGGAACAATTAGAAAATCATATCTCTTAATATCAAGAAATCACAGGTCTAATTTTAATGGGTGATTTTAATTCAAGACTGGGACACCTGTGTACACAATTTTTAAAGGGAATCTACATTCCACAGATGAAAATGCTTGATAATGGAGTGAATAAAAATGGGGAAAAAATTGCTAAGATGTTAAATAATTTAGATTTGGCAGTTTTAAACGGTATAGCAAAAGGAGAAAATATAGCCTATTACACCTTCCTAAATGGTAAAGGTACCAGTACCATGGATTACATCTGCACTTTTCCATGGCAGATTCATCATTTTCAGAATGTTGATATAATATTACACTCAGAAAGTGATCACTGTCCATTAATATTACAATTAGATCTTTTTCAGATAATAATATGAGCCAGATTGAACTGACACCACATATTGAGATAAGAAATCAGAAAATAGTTTATTTTACAGTTGAAGTAGGAAGTAATAAACATCTAAAACCTCAGAAATTCTAAATAAATATGATCCTATTAAATAAATAACACTGCAAGTAAAGTGTATCAAATGATGCAAGAAAGTATAAATAAAATATTACCTATTTTATATAATACTAATAAAATCAAAGAACCCGAAACTTGGTTTGATAAAGACTGTTAGAATTACAAAAACAAGATAGTTAAGCTTATAAGACAAGCAAAAAATAATCATATCAAAGGCAATATTAAACAATTAAATAAATGCAGAAAGGAATATAAGTAATTTCTAATAAAAAACATGACTTATTCCAAAAACAATGATGGAAATTAATGTTTGCTACAATTGAAAAGGGGAACATCAAAGATTTTTGGTTGAAAGTAACTAAGGGCACCGATAACTATGCCCCTAATATTTCTGCACATATTTCACATCACGTCTGCTTTAATTACTATGAGAAGTTGTTTTACCAGGTTAATGATTATATTGAACAACCTGAGATATTTAAAAAAATTTACAGAAGCACTACATCCTTTAAACATTACCCCTTTTGAGATTTCGGAGGCAGTATCATTAACAAAACCAAACAAGGCACCAGGCCCTGACTGTATTACCCTATTCTTATATAAAATAGAGCAAGAATGGTGGAGTAACTTGCTTGCTTTATTATTCAACAAAATAATATCTGAAAATTATATTCCTCAGTCCTGGAAAGACAACATAGTTATGCCCTTTAGGGTAACCATTGCCTCAGTGCTTGCACACAGAGGTTCTTTGTCTTTTAAATTGTTTTTCATTTTAATTGGGTTCACCACAACATAACCCAGATAGACCATCTTAGGGTAGCTGGTTCATTCCACTGGGGTGTCAAACAGATGAGGCATACTGATGAGTCCTGGTAGGCTGAAACACGTGTTTATGTCTTCTGTTGGTACCCTTTGAAAACTGTGTGAGAGGCCTTTTGGCACCATGCATTTCTGCTTAAAGTTGAACCAGCATAATATTCTGTGGTGATTTGCATATGCAGCCCATGATGCTTTGCATTGTGGGGCATGTGCGATTTTGTATTTCTTTATAATTATACCCATATTTAAGAGAGGAAATCCAGATTCTCCTGAAAACTATTGACCAATACGTTTACTGGATAACATTGGTAAAACCTTTTTCAGAGTTATTTTAGCAAGACTCAACATATGAATTGAAGAAAATAACATCATAAGTATCAAGCAGGTTTTAGACAAAGACACTCTACAATAGTACAGTGTTTCATAACAAGTCATATCACAGAAAAGTATTATACTAAAAAGCATTTAGCAATATATATAACACTTGTAGGTTTTCAAGGACCATTTGACAAAATAGATAGAAATCTATTATGGAAAAAATTATATAGCCTTAAAGTCAATCAAACAATTTTACATCTGGTTATCAACATTTATTCACAGAATAAAACTACAATAGAATACTATTTAAAAGGAAGTCTAACACAATCATTTGTCTCAAATCAAGGTGTCAAACAGGGATGCATATTAGCACCTTTATTATTTAACTTATACATAAATGATTTTCCTGATATTCTCGTCCCCGAATCAAGTCATTCACCCTCAGCAGGTGGTATTCTCATTCCTGTTCTCATATATGTAGATGACTTGGCACTCTTATCATTATCCCCAACTGGACTTGGAAAACAACTAAAAGTGTTGCAAAAATACTGTGAACAAAACAAATTAACAATTAATACAGTTAAAACTCAAATAATGATAATAGGAAAACGTAAAATCAAATTTACTTGGAATATAAATAATACACCTCTGAAAATTATAAAAAGTTATAGATATTTAGGTGTTCATATTTCCTCAGATGGAAAAAAATAAGCATATGACACACACGTTAAATAAATTACAACTAAGCAAGAATGCACTACTGAGGTTTGACGCCAGGTATGAAGGAAATTTAGTGTTGGCTATTTTAAGAGCTACAGAAATTAAAATGAACCCAGCTGCTCTTTATGCAATAGAAACCCATTATGAAAAAACATAAAAAGTTTGGAAAAACCTTTTACGAATTTATATAGGTTCATTCGTCATTTGTCCAGATCCTCCCTAGCAGAAATAGCCAGAGCTGAACTAGGGAGAGTTCAAATAAAATACTTGGCATTAATAACTAAACTAAGATACTGGTTAAGGGGCTCAAACATGGAAAAGAAAGACTGGTTAAAATCTATTTAGAGGAGGCGGCCACATGGTTACAATGAGGCTTCTCCTCACCATGATTAAAACACATATAAGAAACCATAGAATCAATAGGTCTACATCACTTATGGAGAGATCAAACATGGGGTATAATTATCGACAAAGCTATAATAAAATTGTTAAATATAGATTAGTAAAATAATCCCATGAAGAAGCTCTAAAAAGAATTAGAACACTTAAATTGCACAACTGGAATGCACACAACAAAATTAATCATGTCTGGAGCCTTACTTACTGCTTTTAATGGACAAAATGGATAGAACAATATTTTTAAAATTTAGGTTAGCGCTTTACCCATCAAAAATATTACAGTATATACATTCAAAAGACAAAACCCAACATGAAGACTTAAATTGCAATTGTGGTGCAAATGAACTAGAAACCTTGACACACATTATGCTAGATTGTCCCAAATATCAGGAAAAGTGAGGCATTGTTATAGATCAGTACTTCCAAACAAATGTATTTTCTGGAAAAGAGGTCCTAAGAATTCTGATGAATCCATCATTATAATTTAAATCCAAGAATATGATTCATTATGTGAAATGGATATATAAGAAAATGATTTGTAGAAGTTTGACTTAGTGCACTACAATATCAAGAGATTTTAAAATATAATTTTAGAAATGTGGACACATGTATTTATGGTAAGGGTTGTAAAACCAAAGAACTGATATTATTGTATTTATTCTGCATGAAGGACTGAAGCATTTTGACTTTTTTAAAAGTTGTATGTCTTTATTTTTTAAACTTTGTAATGACTGAAAAGTCAAACAAATAAAGTATGCTGAAGGTACAACAGGGGGTTCTAGTAACCTCTCTAGTACGCAAAGTTTTCAAATGGTGGATGGAACCCAGCAACTTGTTAAAGGGGATTCCTTTCCTGATCCCCTTCCCTCACCAGATTCTAACTGCAGATATCTTAGGGATGGGATGGGATGGGATGGAGGCACATTTGGGTCCCCATCAGACACAGGGTACATGAACCACAGTGGAGAGCACCCTGCACATAAATGTCATAGAAATATAAGCTATTCTGTATGGCCTACAGACCTTCCAGGCTCACGTGTCCCCAGGTCCTCTGTTAGTATAAATGAACAACATCAGTGTTGTGCATTACATCAACAAGCAAGGGGGAGCTCACTCTTATCCTGATGCAAGGAAGCAATGAGAGTCTGGAACATGGTCTAGAATTGTCAGCAGTACATGTTCCAGGTGCCCAACATGTTTTGGCAGACAGTATGAGGAGGTCACAGTCCAGAATGCACAAATGAGAACTGTTGACCTCAGTGGTAACAAATGGGGTTATCCAGAGTTGGACCTTTTTGCGTCCCCCACACAATGCAAAACTGCTGCTTTTCTATTTACTCACTTTACAGCCTAAAGTTTTCTGGCAAGATGAGTTGTCCCTATTTTGGAAGGGGAGGTTCATGTATGCTTTCCCTCCCTTTACTCTCAAAGGGTGCTACTCATGCTCCAGATGGAGTGGGCAACTCTAATCCTCATTGCTCCCCTATGACCTTGACAGATCCGGTTCCCTCTACTGCAGTAGCTAGCAGTGGAACCACCAGTCCCCCTGCCCTTATGTCAGGGCCTTCTGTAACAGGAACAGGGAATCCTGGTCCACCTGGACCTCAAATCACTTTATCTCCATGCATGGCTCCTGTAAACATAGCCATTGATAGAGCTGGTGTTTCCCAAGAGGTGGCTGGTGTCCTGGTGGCTGCCAGAAAGCCTTCCACCAGGACAACTTATTCCATGAAGTGGAAGTGGTTTGATTTGTTTTGTAGGCTGCTTCTCATCACTTAAATCCAATTACCTGTCCAGTAAATCAGGTTCTAGATTATCTGCTGTCCTTGTCAGATGCAGGCCTGCAGTATTCCTCTATCAAAGTACATTTAGCTGCCATTTCGGCTTTCCATGTGCCTGCTGAGGGTTGTACAGCTGGACAACTGGTGGTGGCCCATACATTCTTGAGAGGCATTCTGTGCTTGAAACCTCCTATCCATGATCCAGTCCTGGCTTATGACCTGAATTTTGTACTAGAAAAGCTTACTTTGGCTCCTTTTGGGCCAGTCGTGACTTGTGGCTTAGCTTTCTTTCTTGGAAAGTGTTATTTATGGTTGACATTACTTCTGTTCAAATGATTTCAGAGCTACAGGCTCTAATATGTGATGCTCCTTACTTAATTTTCCACAAAGACATGGACCCATATATTCAAACTGCGCCAGGCTGTGGCACAAGCCTGGGCACAGTGCAACTTGGCTGCACAGGATGTTGACTGGGTGATATTCAACAGAGCTGCGCCATGGCACAGCATCGTTGAATATCACACCCTGGCCACCCGCAGTGTGCATGGTGCAGTGGCACTGTGCCAGCGCAGGTGGCCAGAGTAGGGCAGGGGGATGTGCTAGCGCAAGTTCTGTTGCGCTATGCTCAGCAACCACGATATTCAAAAGTGCACATGCAAATGGGGCCATAATGTATGCAAGGCACAAATGGGGCCATTTGCATGTCATTATGGCCCCATTTGCATGCAGGTGCGCCAATCCCTGGCGACTTGCACCTGGCACCCTGCCAGGCAGAAGCTGTCGGGGACTGATGCCCCCTGCCCAGTGCGGCAATGTTCCCCACAGCCCAATCGCGAGCTTCAGTATACAAAAAATGAATCCTATATCCCTGGTGGTCCAGTGGACTGCTGGCAGCCCGATCACGGGCTTCAGTATACATAAAATGATCTTCTATATCCCTGGTGGTTCAGTGGACTGCTGTCAGCCCGATCGCGGGCTTAATTATAAATAAAATGATTTTCTATACCCCTGGTGGTCATGTGGACTGCTGTCAACCTGATTGCAGGCTTAAGTATAAATAAAATGATTTTCTATATCCCTGGTGGTCCAGTGGACCACTGTCAGCCCGATCATGGGCTTTTGTAATAAAAAAAGAAATACGTCCAATATCCCTGATAGTCTAGTGGTACCCCTCCCCACCTGCCCACTGAGCCCCGCCCCGCTCCCCGTTCAGTGGCGGGCGGCAGCACCATCTGCCTGCCGCCGCCCCTGACTGACACCGTGGTAGGACTGTCGCCCATTGGTCCAAGCGTGAGCCAATGGGTTGCAACCATACCATATACTACATTCCAGATATGTGAATGGATCCATTCACATATCTGGAATGTGTAGTATAGTATGAGCTGCACACATTGGCTCATACTGTGGACCAATGGGTGTACCCTACCTATGGTGTCAGTTGGCGGCGGCAGAGTGGCAGGCAGGTGGTGCTGCCGCCGTCGCTGCTGACTGGGGAGGGGCGTGGCCTAGTGCAGTGAAGAGAGGGGTACTGCTAAGACCACCAGAGCATATTGGGCGTAATCCTTTTATGACAAAAGCCCACGATCGGGCTGACATGTCCCTGGACCACCAGCAAGGTATGAAAAATCATTTTATATAAGACTGAGCTGACAACGTCACTGACACCACCAAGGATATGGATGTAGATTTTTGAACAGATGCCTGCAATTGGGCATGGGGGTGCCACCACGGAGGTGCAGCGGACTTGGGTAGCCACCACAGGTGGCAGCTGCCGTGTTGCGCCTGCAACACGCAGCTCACCTGTGAGTGGCCAGCCGTTGTTCCTTTTTTTTGGAGCAACTTTGTGCGGTGCAAGTAGCGGTTGTGATGCATGGACTCAGCACATCCGGGCTAAATATCGGGATGTACGGGGTATGCAGCAAACACGCCCACTTACGCATACATTACTGATCGCCCTGTGCGTCGGGATTTGTGCCAGGCACATTCCTCGCTTGAATATCACGGCAAGATTAGTGGGTTGCGCATGGTGCAACACTGTTGCGCCATGTGCAACCCTTTTGAATATCTGGGCCTTTGTGTGTTTATGTATTAATCCAAAGTTTTTACCAACGTTAGTGTCTGAGTTTACTTTACATCAAACCATCCAGCCTGCCAGTTTATTTTTCTGAGCATGCCAGTCCAGGGAAAGCATTGCTTCATACTCTAGATGTACATAGTACACTCAAGTACTATATACACCACATAAAGGACTGCAGGAAGTCCTCACAGCTTTTTGTTTCCTTTGTCCCTGGGAAAGTAGACATGCAAGTTTCTAAACAGTGCCTGTCCAAATGGTTAGCAAACTGTATTATTTTTTGTTATAGAAAGTCCGGTAAGGAACTTCATGGGGTTGTTCATGGTCATTCCACTACAGGCATGGTCACATCTGTTGCCTGTTTCAGAAATGTGCTGCAGAAATCTGTGCAGCTACTACCTGGAGTACTGTCCACACTCTCACTAAACACTACAGTCTGGACATTGCCTCTTGAAAAAAGGCTGGATTTGGCTTAGCTGTGCTTTAAGGCCTACTTTCTTAGGCCTGTAGGCTCCAGCTTCCCAGACTCTTTATGGCCAGTACTGCTTGTTACTCATTCCACAGGTGTGTGGCCTGATGAAAGAGGTGTCCTCGAAGAAGACAGAGCAGTTACATACTCACCGTAACAGTACATCTTCAAGAGAATCTCTTTCATCAGGCGATGCTGTCCCACCCTCCTTCCCTCTATAGGATGCTGAGACTCTGGTGAATGCTGTCTCCTTCTCCATGAGGGTCTATCTGTTAATATCTGCCTTTCCTAGTCGGTAGAGCCCTAGGTTCTCTCCTGGTCCCATAAAGGAAGGTCTTCTGAGTATGATCCCTAGTGGGGAACTAAGGAGGGAAGGGGCCGCTCATGCTTATATTGGAGAGCTGACATCTGCCATCATCTTGGGCAGCCCCTAGTGGACTGCTTGAAAAGGTTTCTGTGTGGTCCTAGTGCCTGGTGGCTGTAAGTTCCATAGGTGTGGCCAGATGAAAGAGATTCTCTCGAACATCTATTGTTATGGTGAGTACACAACTGTTCTTTATATACCTCTACTTTCACAGGCTATATCCCTGAACAAGGTATATCTCTTGGTCTGAACAATGTATATACCTCAGTGTGAACAGGGTATATCTGTGTACAGAGTATTTTCCTTTCTGTCTGAACAGGGTATATCCATGAATTTTGTATGTCTCTATGTCTGAACAGAGTATATCCATGAACAGGGTCTATTTCGAGAGCACAAGCTGCTAACTGGAATAAAATGTATATGGAGAAAAGAAAATTCCAAACATGCGCATTTCCAGAGCTCCATGCAGAATAAAAGTCTTCTATGTGTGAGGGGAAACCTGCTCTCTTTCTGGTCAAGACTGCTCCCTTGATCTATGTTTGAATCAAATAACTTTTCTTATTTCCAAAGTGCTTCGGTTCTCATGAGAAAGCACTGGACTTGTGTAAATTGCTGCTCTACAACTTTTACGGCCAGGCTTTAAATAGTGTTTTGGTATACTACCTTTCTCACTGTCATGCTCAGATTGGGGGGTGTACCCTCATTTTCTCCCATATCATGCACTCCTGACCACTCCTTAAACAAATGTAACATTTTTAAGGGGATGGTAGTTATGTCAAGGGGCTAGCACCTCTACCCTCCTGAATGTAAAATATTCCATTTGAAACTCTGATTAGGGTGAAATAGTTTCTATTTGCTGGCAAAACCGGGTAGCAGGTGCTTCTTTGATAAAGAGCTGAATGGGCTAGTGACACATTGTCCTCTGGAAGAAAGGATGAATGAGGGGATGCTTTTACATCTGATATCAATGCCACTCCCTTGTTAGTCAGCAGGGAAGTTTGCATGTTGAGCAGCCCATAAAGAGTCTAGTAAATCCCTGTAACTGTGTATTCATATAACTCTGAAATAATGTACTGCTTTACCAATAATGACCGATAAGCCAGTCATTTCCGAAGGATTAATGAACAGTTGAGGGGATGGGTGGCCTGAAGTGCAACCAAGGGCCACCTCCCTCCAGTGGGTCATTAATCCAAGGAAATGACCAGCTTCAAGGTTGTTATTGCAATAAAAAGTCTAATTGCACTAACGGCTGTAGTTTTTTTGGTTTTTTGAACTTACTTACAGGTTTTGAGCAGAGTGGCGCAAGGCGTGTTTGTTCCAGAGCATTAGTTGTCAGCTGGATTGGTAATTTCTAAGGCATCAATGACTGATCCAGTACCCAATTAGGAGCCTTGCTAGGTTTATGAATATTTAATTAGACTTACAATGGTTATTGGTTGTCAGTTGTTTTAGTTGTTTTGATGTTTACTGCCCTAGAGGTGTATTATGGATGCTGTACTCTGTGTACCCAATATAACTGTAAAAGCATTAGCTTGACTTTTTATCTGGTACTGTCTCCCCAGTACCCCAGTGAAAGCAAGAAACAGCATCTCATGGAAATATTCTAATGGAAACGAATTCAGAATTACTCTTTATCTTCCCACATGCAGTCACGGCTCCCTTCAGCTTGTATGTCATTGCTCAGCCCCATCACCCATCCAGCACCCCCAGTAAGTTCTCATACCTGCCCCATGACTTATCCCCTACATTGTGGCTCATGCACATCCTCTCGCTGAAGGCCCGAAGGGAGAGGGGTGCGTGATAGAGATCTTCATGTTCTAGGAACAAGCAAGGTAAACTGCAAGGAACTATTCAACAGGATTAGTGAACCTAGAACATTTGGACATGAGTGGCAGCTGGAGGGAGGGAAATTCAGGAGGAATGTGAAGAAGTTCCCTTTCACAGAAAGAGTGTCTGAGTTGTAGAACATCCTACCAGGTGAGGTGGTCGGTGCCAAGACCATTAACAGATTTATACACGGTTGGGACAGAGGTAATGGCTTAATAGTCACCCAGGGGAGTGGCAGCTAAGCAGGGAACATGGGGGCAGGCAGCATGGGCATAAACCCTATATGGACACTAGGTCTTAGTGGTAGGACAGGGCATTATGGGCAGTCTAGCTGGACCAATGGTCTTTTTCTGCTGTTACATTCTATGTTACTATGTTTCTCAGGACACACATTCAGCGGCACGGGACCCCTCTGTGCTGAGTGAACTGGTGGTGCAGGGCCCCACTGTACCTTAGCATCATCCTGCCAGACTGCATGTTTTCCCCCCTGCCATAGAGATGCCAGCTTCCATGTGCTATGACCCACATTTAACTGGCATGCATATAGCTTGACCAAGTGTCGCCATCCTCTCTCTGCCCTGCCCTCTGATTGACTTCACTTGTGGGACCCCAGATGCTGCTTTTGCTGTGGGGAGCGGTCTACCTTCCACTCCAAGAAATCCTAGGGGATGCTTAAACGTCCTCCCCACCTACCCTTCAGCAATCTGGACTCATTCCCAGTTCCAGCTTACCAGTGTCAAAAGCCATTGCTCTGCCACTGTGTTGATGGCTCAGCCTGTTGAAACAAATTTTAAATACATTAACCCCCCCTCGGGAGAACTGAGTGTTTTTGGTTCCACAGTGGTTACATCACTAGACCCTCCTGCAGCCTCCTCCTATTTTCATTTGTCAAAACTCCAGTTGTAATGAGTAAACTGTTGCCTCACATGCTTGTCAAAATTAGCTTTGGAATTTCTGCCATCACAGCTTTGTGTTATGTGGCCTTTTGGTTGCTATTGCCAACAGGTGTGATAAAATAAAAGGAAAAAATCCTGACAGGAAGCCAGTGTGCTAACCTAGTAGATGAAACTTAAAAAAAACACTTAATCACACAGCACAGCAGCACACAATTTCTCAGAGATTACTAAGTAGGATTTCCCAAGTGATCATATTTTGCAGCATCATTATCAGCGGCAGCAACACTGTCTCTCTTCTAGTGTGTAAACTGTGCCCTCATGTGGGGAACTGTAGGGTGTTCAGCCACACCAAGTAAACAACTGCAACATCCAGAACACAGAGTATTTGCAATATGCCTGGGAAGTGGCTTTTGTTCACAGCAGACTGACTGTAAGATTGAACCCTATCTAATGAAGTCACAGCGATGGAATAGGAGAAAATGCTGAGCTTAATCCAGTTTGATTGCTCCCATTTTTGTGCCACCAAGGATTATGTGGAAGTCTGAAAAGCTGTGATTCCAGCTAAAATGCTGTTGTAACAGATTGTCTTATTTGCATGTTATATAATAGCTGCTATTGAAAAAGTCAGTTATATCTGTCTGTCTGTCTCTCTCTCTGTAAAAGCAGAGTGAAGAAATCCGACATCCTTGATTACACAACGTGGTGCTGCTGTATTTTTGTTTGAAACAGTTTCTCTTTATTCTGAGATGTGGGGAAGAAGTTGTAAATAAGCTGTCATATAGACAGAAAAAGCATGTGTATGGTATGTAAGGAATAAGACATGATGGGGGAGGAGGGGTATGATATGTAAATGTACCGACTGGTGTCTGGCAGTGTTGAATGCTAAGGGGAGGGACTTCAGCCACCAAGACGTGCACTGACCAGCATAATTCCTCCCTATGGAATTGCCTTATTCTACCTACAAAATGTTTTAGTTGTTTAGCAGTGTAGCAGTAGTGTTGTAATTTGGTGCTGTGTCTTTACATGGGCAGTTTTAAGACAATATCATACATTAGATTTGCTGCATAGATTAGGTTGTAGATAGATTACATCACTAGTTGGGTGTGGTTGCACTGCAGTAAGTTATAGTTGCATCGTTATACAGTGCTCCCTCGCTATAGCGAACCTCACTATAGCAAAATCCCTGGTATACACCAAACAGTGTGGTTCACGATAAACTTAGCTCTAGAGTCAAGCCACACAAAAGTGAAGGTACTGGACTTCAGGAGGGCTGATTTTGTCAAAAATGGGAGAGTGCCTCAGAAAAGCACCAGCAAACAGGCAAGAAGGTGGGGTGGAACAACAATGGGGAAACATCAAAACCGCCAGCACAGAGGCAACAAGCCTTTGTGTGAAGCAAATAAACAAATCAAAATGAAAGAAAAAAACACCATCGTTCTCAAAAGAAGTGGCGGGGAAGGTAAGGGAGAAAAAGATAGCATTCAGGAAGTATAAGGAAACACAGAAGGAGCAGGACAGAGAACTATACCAATTAAAGCAGAAGGAAGCGGGGAAGGCAGTCAGAATAGCAAAGGCCCAAACTGAGGAAAAGATAGCCAACTCAGTTAAGAAGGGGGATAAAACCTTTTATAGTTACATTAGGGAGCAAAGAAAGATGAAGGCAGGGATACTGAGGCTGAATAAAGAGGACGGTGGTTGGGCAGAGAGCGACAGTGAAACAGCAGGGATGCTGAACGAATATTTCTGCTCAGTATTCGCAATGGAAAAGCAGGGGAAGAGACCTAATCCAGCCAGTAGAAGCACTCTGGATAGAGGGGATGGTATTAGTCCTTTCACAGAAGAAAGGGTTCTGAAAGAACTCTTAAAACTGAAGGTGGATAAAGCAGTGGAGCCTGATGGGATTCACCCCAGAATTCTAAAAGAACTAAGGGAAGAACTAGCAACACCACTGACTACCCTTTTTAATAAATCATGGGAGGATGGTGAGGTGCCCGAGGACTGGAGGAGGGAGGATGTGATTCCCCTTCACAAAAGTTGGAGCAAGACAGAGGCAGGAAACTACAGACCTGTCAGTTTGACCTCAGTGGTAGGGAAAATGATGGAATCACTTCTGAAGGAAAGAATTGTTGAGTACCTAGAGGCAAGTAGGGAACAGGACCCAAGGCAGCATGGATTCACAGCAGGAAGGTCATGTCAGACAAATCTAATTGATTTCTTTGATTGGGTGACCAAAGTAGTAGACCAAGGAGAGGCTGTGGACATGGCCTACCTAGACTTTAGCAAGGCATTTGACACAGTCCCGCACAAAAGATTAATAAACAAATTAGCCAGCCTGGGAGTGGTCCCAGGGTGACAGCCTGGTAAAACACTGGCTGGATAACAGGACACAGTGGGTAATAGTAAATGGAGTCCACAGTGAAGAAAGGAGGTTACTAGTGGGGTACCACAGGGTTCAGTACTGTGGCGGTCCTTTTAATGTCTTTATAAGTGACATTGCAGAGGGACTGGAGGAAGGTATGTCTCTTTGCATATGACACAAAGATCTGCAACAGGGTTGATACACAAGGTGGGGTGGAAGGATGAAAAGAGGACTTGGCAAGGTTGGAGGAATGGGCAAATGTATGGCAGATTCAGCATAAAGAAGTACCAAATTAATGCACTAGAGAGCAAAAGCCCAGGGCAAGAGTACACAATGGGGGGGGGGTGAGATACTGACAACAACAAAAATGGAAAGGGACTTGGGGGTAGTCATATCAGATGACCTACAGTAAAGGTGGGCCAGCAATGTGAGAAGGCAGTAAGGAGGGCTGGGGGGATACTGGGATGCATAGGGAGAGGCATCACAAGTAGAAAACAGGATGTTGTTGGCCCTCTGTACAGACAGTTGATAAGACCACATCTGGAGTACTGTGTACAGTTCTGGAGACCCCGTCTCCGCAAAGACATAGACAGGGTGGAGGCTGTCCAGAAGAGGGCAACCAAAATGGTACAGAGTATGCACCAGAAGACATATGAAGAAAGACTAAAGGAGTTTAAGATGTATAGCCTCGAGGAAAGGAGGAAGATGGGGGACATGATAGAAACTTTCAAATACCTCAAAGGAATCAACAAAGTCCAAGAGGGTAGCATCTTTCAAAAAAGAGGTGTGAAAGAACAAGGGGGCACAATTTGAAGATAGAGGAGGGATGGCTCAGAGGTAATGTGAGGAAGTATTTCTTCACAGAGAGGGTTGTAGATGCATGAAACAGCCTTCCTGAGGAGGTCATAGAGTCAAAAACAGTGGGGGAATTCAAGAATGCATGAGACAGACATAAGGCAATTCTAGTGGGGGTGTAGGAGGAAGTAGGCTGTTGGTTAACTAGGATCTGCAGCTTATCAGTTAGGTAGGGAAATGGGCAGACCAGGTGGGCCGAGCGGTCCTTATCTGCCATCAAATTCTATGTTTCTGTGTTTCTATACAGAATGACTACTGGACTCCCCATGTTTCCTGCCATTTTCAAGAATGGACTACATTAAACAATTGGCTGTACTCCTGCACCGTTCATTTGTCCAGACAATTTGTAAATTATTTACATTTAAAACTGGTTGGTGAATAAATACAATGCAGTGCAGTGCTGTATTTGGTAGTACATCCAATCTGTGTCGACTGCACTTACTCTCTCACACTTGATGTGGATTACGTGGATTGTGGGATTTATAAGCATGGACGGGGGGGGTCTGATCAGCATGGATGGGGGATATGAATTGCACGACTAATGGGCATGGACAGGGATGTCTGATCACTACGGATGGGGGATGTCTGACTGGCATGGGTATGAGAGGTCTGATTTGTCATGACTGAACTCTGAGAGCCCCCAATGTTGGAGAAGTCTCCACAAACAGGTCAGGGGAAGCTGGCACTGTGGCAGGCAGAGTGAGCAAATAAAAAAAAATATTTTCTTTTATCTCTGGAACTCCTACTAATCTACTCCTTTTACTGTACTTCTACAACTACTGCTGTACTTCTTCAGTTTCAGAAGCTGGCTGTAGTGTGGCAGACTGTAGTGGGAGGCGCTGTGACGGTAGAGTGAGCAAGTATAAAACAATCTGTCTTTTGTTTCTTAAATTCCTACACTACAGTATTAAAACTGCCCTATATACAACTACTGTACTTCCTGAGTTTAGGAAGGGGTCTGGGGACTTACAACTACTGTACTCCCTGAGTTTAGGAAGGGGTCTAGGGGCTTACAACTACTGTACTTCCTGAGTTTAGGAAGGGGTCTGGGGGCTTACATAGATACATAGACAGTGTCGGCAGATAAGGGCCTATGGCCCACCCAGTCTGCCCATTTGAGCTTGTAAGTTCAGTTTGTTTTCCTAGAAGTCTGTTGCCCCTTACCCCTGACCTCCAGAATTCCTTTATGTCTGTCCCATGCATTCTTAAATCCCGTGATTGTTTCAGCCCCCACCACTTCCTCTGGCAGGTGTTCCACTTGTCCACCACCCGTTCTGTGAAGAAATTCTTTCTCATGTTTCCTCTGAATCGCCCTCCTCCAACTTCATCCCATGCCCTCTAGTCCTGGAACATCTTTTCGCTTAAAATAGTGTTTTCCTGCACCTGTTCCTCCCTGTAAGATACTTGTATGTCTCTATCATATCCCTCTCCCTCCTCTCCTCCAGGGAGTACATGTTCAGTTCCTTCAACCTGTCTTCATAGGACTTGTGATGCAATCCATGCACCATCTTTGTTGCCCTCCTCTGAACCTTCTCTACCCTGTCTATGTCCTTACGTAGGTATGGTCTCCAGAACTGTACACTGTACTCCAGGTGGGGCCTCACTAGTGTCTTGTATAGCAGAATTATGACCTCCCTTTTCCTGCTGGTGATGCCCTGCCTATACATCCCAGCATCCTATTTGCTTTACCTGCTGCCTTGTCACACTGTTTTCCTACCTTGAGGTCATCAGAGATGATAACCCCAAGATCCCTTTCCTGCTTGGTGCATGCTATATCCTCACCCCCAACTGATATATTGTGCCAGGGTTTTTGTGCCCCATATGTATTATCTTGCACTTCTTTGCATTGAATTTCAACTGCCAAACCCCTGACCATTCTTCAAGTTTCTGCAGATCGCTTCTCATTCTGTCTACACCCTCTGGTGTGTCTACTCTGTTACAGAGCTTTGTGTCATCAGCGAACAGTGAAATTCTGCCTTCTAGGTCCTGCGCAATGTCACTGATGAAGATGTTGAATAGGACCCGGTCCCAGCACTGATCCCTGTGGTACCCCACTGGTCACTCTTCCTCTGTGGAGTGACAGCCATTTACCACCACCCTCTGTGTCCTGCCACCCAGCCAGTTACCTACCCACCACCTACTGTCCTGCCACACCCATATTCCCCAGTTTGTGTAATAGTCTTCTATGGCACGGTGTCAAAGGCCTTGCTGAAGTCCAGATAGCCATGTCCACCGCCTCCCTGATCCATCTCCCTAGTCACCCAGTCAAAAATTCAACGAGGTTGGTCTGACATGACCTCCCCTGGTGAAACCATGCTGCCTTGGGTCCTGTAGTCCATTGACAACCAGATGTTCTACCAATCTCTCCTTCAGTAGTGCTTCCATGATCTTCCCACTACCGAGGTGAGGCTGACTGGTCTGTAGTTCCCTGCTTCCTCTTTGTTCCCACTTTTGTATAAGGGGACTACATCTGCTATCCTCCAGTCTTTGGGTACCTCCCCTGTTTCCAGTGATCGGCTAAACAGGATAGCCAGAGGTTCAGCCACCACCTCTCTTAGTTCTTTAAGGACCCTGGGGTGCACCCCATCTGGCCCCATTGCTTTATCAACTCTTATTACTACTTACAACTACTGTAGTTCCTGAGTTTTGGAAGGGGTCTGGGGGAATGATGATGCTATGGCTTTACTATGTCCTGTATGAGTCTGGCTGTTTGTTCAGTGTCCCGCGACGTAACGAATGGGTCACTATAGCAAACTCAAATTATGGCTCTCATTTCATTCATTATAGTGAGGGAGCACTGTAGTTGGTCTTGTTGTATGAAATGGCTAGTGCAACAGTTGCTTTCTCTGATGAAAGGGAGCAGTGGCTATCATGTCTATACAGGGAATGATGCCTTCCACATCAGCTCTGTTGGGATAGAAGGTGTGGGAGGAGTATGACACTATAAAAGGGGCCTGCACAGCCCATGACAGTATTTATTTAGTTTTTGTTTACCGGGTAGGTGCGCTAGCCAGCAGGTGACTATTTTCAGGCACGACCCGGGAGAGTACAATACATCATAACACATGGAAGCAACAATACAATTGAGGCAACAACCATACAAGTACATTCCAGACATATAGAGGTGGTTCCAGCTAGTCTAACATGATTTAGGCTATACTAAGCAGTGACCAGCAGGCCAAGAGCAAGGAGGTGTTTACAGGGAGTGTTGGTACAGGTAAGGAGTAGGAAGGAGTATAGGACCAAAAGGACTGCTGCACGGCTTTACGGGGAATGCGTATGGAGACTGCCGGGTTTGTGGTTCCCAGCCAGGCAGGATGATGTGGAGTGACAGGGAAGGTGCAGGCAACAGGAATAGCGGGAGAAGTAGTCGGTCAGTGCATATCAGGAGGGGGGGGTGGGCCATATATGGGAAACATATAGAGCACCCAGCAGCGAGAAAAGTCAGGAGGAGGGGTAGAAGGAGCCGTAACCTGGTGGCCGGCAACAGCCAGCCTGAGCAGCAGCAGGGGGACCCAGGGGAAGTAAGGGAGGATGCCAGAGACATCCCGGCAGTAGGCTAGAGGGATGCCAGGTTCATGGCCTCACAGTCAGGGATGAAGAATATGGGAGGGGTGGACGGGAGGTAAGAGCGGCATAAAATACGGCTTTGGTGGTAGGAGGCGTGTCGGTGCAGCCGGGGTCGTGGTTCCGAGGCTGGGCATGAGGGCCGGTGGCAGTCTCTGGCCTTGGACATCCACGGCAAATGGTAGACAAGAGAAGGGAGGAGGAGGTGAGGCCTTATTTTACCAACATCCACCTGTGGCAAGTTTGGGCAGTGCCCAGGTAGCACTTGAGGATAAGAGACGGAGGAAGGGTGGAAGGAGCCATAATCTGTCGGCGTCAGAAGCCAGCCAGAGCAGCAGCAAGGTGCCCAGGGAAGTAAGAGAGGATGTCAGAGACATCCCGGCAGCAGGCTAGAGGGACGCCAGGTTCATGGTACCACTGTCAGGGAAGAAGAAAATGGAAGGGGTGGGTGGGGAGTAAAGGTGGCTTGAAATACAGCTTTAGCGGGAGGAGGCGGGTAGGTGCAGCCGGGCTCGTGGTTCAGAGGCTGGGCATAAGGGCTGGTGGCAGTCGCTGGCCATGGACATCTTGCGGTAATGGAGGACAAGTGAAGGGGAGGGAGGAGGTGAGGCCTTACAGTACCAACATCCACTTGTGGCAAGTTTGGGCAGTGCCTAGGTAGCGCAGAGGATAAAAACAGTACAAGATACAACAGTAATGTAGGTAGTAGTAAGTAAGTGCATACATTCATAAAACCTATACATAATTATAATTTAAGATAATGATAGGTGAGTTTGAGGAGAGGGGTTGGATTTAGGGGAGAGAGAACAAGAGGAGGGTAGTATGGAAACCAGTAGCAGGGGCGGGGGGAGTAGGGGCAGGGAAGATTCAGGGATCAGGTAGGATCAAAGCAGCAGTAGTTCTTATGATGAAAAGTGAGTAGCAGTAGCTAGTGGGTAGCCAGCCCTCAAGCTAAGGGGGAGGGCATCACAGCCCAGAAGCTTCTGCAATGCCTTGATCCAGGGTGCTGGCTGGAGGAAAACATCACCTGCATGCCAGTTTCACAGCTAGATTTGCATGGTACTGATATGCTCCCATAGGGGTGGGCTAGGAAGTGGCTCATCCATGCATGTAGTTGAGGCCAGGCATGTGCAGTGCCTGATGTGAGCTACCACCTGGTACTGGAGTGACTGATCACCATCAAGCCAGTGGTGGTATGAGGTGTGGTCCCCTTGCCATAAATTGTGTGTGTGTGGGGGGGGGGTGTCGCACAGTACACCTGGTGCCTGGAAAAGGACCCTAACCTAAGATGTACCTTGGCCCGAGGAATCCAAGGAAAACATCAAACCCATGGCCTCTGGGAGGAAGTGCAGAAGATGCCAGGGAGTGCAGGTAATCCTAGGTAGGTATGTGCTCAAAGAGTACTGCCTGATGGCCTGTGGGGCTGGAGGAAGAGTCCTGAGAAGTGGGGTTTGAGTAGTTGTGGGTGGGGCGCAAGTGTCATGTAGGTCAGTCAGTGTGATCATCCAAGGGCAGAGAAGGCTGGAAGACTGAAGACCATATCTGTTTGTTGGATCAGTAAGGAGAGAGTTTCCGAGACACAGGTAGGAGATTGTTTGCCAAGAATGTGGGCATTATCCCCAAACTAGAGGTACAGCTATGCACTTACGACCACTTTAGTGGGCAATCCTGGTGGGGCTGCAAGGTACCATAGCAAAAACAGAGCTTTGGCTGGTGTTAGCACTGTCATAGGTGTACGGGCATTGGAAGTTCCTGGAGAGCCCGGTTGCATTTAAAGGATACTGGGTGCTGGACTAAATTGCTAGTTACCCAAACCTTTGTGGGCACCTAGTTTTGGTGTGCCATTCCTGTGTGCATATTATTAGCAGTTCACTAAGAAATGAAACTGTATGAATTTGAGACACTGAGAATCCAGCGAAGTGGTTAAGGTGAGACCTGGGAAGTGTCCAACTGGTTGGCTATGCCAGGGACTAACAGGGAGTGGGAGAGTGCAGGATAAAGAGAAAGTTCAGGCAGTAGCTGCATGTTGGTTTGAGGCATATTCACTGGAGTACCATAATTTCCTGTATAGATGTCAGACTAATTTGGGTCTGTTTGACCAGATGAACCAACTGTTGTGCTCAGTGTATTAGCTGCCTCTAGTAAAGAAGAGTCAGTGACAATATCCCATGTCTGAGTGTTTATTGCCATCAACTAGAAAGCCTATCTTAGCAGCTTCTAGGTGAAGGAAGAGGGTGAACCAGTCTAGTTTGGTGATTGTTTGCAAGGGGTTCCAGGAGAACTGAATACCATGTAGATTCTCCTAAACACATGAGTACCCTGGGCCATGTCCCCCCCTCATTGGTAACTGTCATGTCAGTCAGCAAACCGAGTGAAAGGGGGTGTTGCATTGAGTCTCTGCTTCCTGTGCTTTTGATGTGATCTATGGGCCTGAGCACATACCTCTCAACCTCTTGTCTCATAAATCAGGGACAAGGCTTAAAAAAATCAGGGACAAAGACCCAAAATCAGGGACACATCTTGAAAATTGGTACTATTCACTCAGAAAGCTGATAGAATAAGGGGGTTTATGTTAAGATACGTTTTCTGAAGAAGAAGAAATCTGTAACTTTAATGTTTGACAATATTGTGTGATTTTAATCCACACTGTTCTGTCACAAAAACACAAATTGTATGAGGGACAGAGGAAAATTTTGAGGCCAAATCAGGGACGTCCCTGAAAACCAGGAAGAGTTGAGAGGTATGCCTGAGCAGAAAGCTTGAGCTGTTGATCAGATTTGAGGGGCCATGTGTAATTTAATTGAATTAAGACTACGAGTTACAATTTGCTGTACTAAATATATTTTTAATGGTTAACTCTGGCAATAATCATTCAGTGCATGTCCCAATATTCAAAGGTGGCTGTCAGTGGCGTGCAAACAGCAATGTGTGCAAAATAGTGCATGGCCATCAGGGTGCCATATTCTTACAGGTAGCATGCTCTGTCCAGGTCCCACTGCCTTATATGAATATAAGGCTGTGTTAAGGCTGGGCAAAGTACATATGCACAGCAATACCACAACCCTCTGTTGGCAAGAACTACCAGGAGCAAGGGGAGACAGCACGTCCCAAATGGAATAGTGGCTTTGTTCCTGACAGCCATGTTCAGTCTGGCATACTAATGGCCACATATAGCATGCAGGGGGCTAAGAGGCCATTTACATGTCATTATGTGGCCATTATCAGCTCTGCTTAATAATGTGGGGGCATTGTGCACAGCCTCAACTGATGGTTCCACCCTCACCTGATCCCTAACTAACCATGCAGGGTCAGCAATTTACTATGATTGAAAAGAGGCAAAATCATTTTTGCAGAATGGTAAAACTGGTATTGTCACCAGTGCCTGCCAAGCCAAATTCCATTACTTCTTTTAACAAGTTATCTCTCTACTAGCATGATTTTAAACATTTCTGTGGGCTACTACAGTGCATATTACTTTTGTGCTTGTTGAAAATCATAATAAAATTTGATAACAAAACCAACATGTACCCCTGTTTGCTGCATGTAATAGGTATGCAATCCTTCCTCTATTATTCACTTGGTCCATGTGTTTGACTACACAGATTTGTAGTATGGATGCTGCAGACTGGAACACCACACTAGCAAGACTGCACCTACTCTTTTGCTATTTTTTTTTCACAACTTATTTTCGCCGTACTCACCACAGTTTCCTCCAACTTGACCACTTCCTCCCCAGCATTTTGGAGAGCATCTCACTGCTCTTCCTTCGTCTCCAAATACTCGTTGTCTTCCTTTCCTGCTAACACTCCTGAAACTCGCAATTCTGCAGTCTCCTGCACCACTGCTGCTGCCAGTTTCTTTGATGTGATGGGACTTTGCTGCTCACTTGTGTGGCTGTTTACCTGCCTGCCTTCCAGCTTCTGGCATGTCCCTCCACATCTAACTCTTCTTCCACATGCCCAGCTCTCACGCCACCCAAGGAAACCTGGCAGACTCTCCTGCCCACAGCCCCAACACAAGCTGCTCATGCAGAAATACTGCCAATCCCCACCCAAATGAAGAAAATCAGCAGCCCCACACCAACAAGGCCAGCTCCACAGCATTGTGGCCCCACACATTCTGCTCCCCCACTCGAGCTAGCAATGCCAGTCGACCCACCCCACCAACATGGACAGTCCCCTCAACCCACCCAAGCAAACATGGCTGGTCCATCTGCACAAACAGCATGGCCATTCAATCCCCACCTTGGTCCCCAAAAAACACAGTCAGATCCCCCACCCAACCCAGTCACCCCTACGCACCAAACAGTCAGCCCCCCAACCACCAAGCATAGCTTGCTTCCCCCTATCCACCATACAAAGACAGTCCCCTCACACCACCAATAATGACAGTCCTCTCACCCCACCCAAGAAAACACCACCAGCAGCTCACCCCACCAACAAGGCTAGCCCCATAACATTGTGTCCCCACAGATGAGCTAGAACAAGCTAGCACAGCCCGCCTTTCCCCACACACCAATCAGTCAGTCAGTCACAGGCAGCTCCTAGCCAGTTCTGCTACCCCCCTGGCACCAACACAGACAGCCTGAATTTAAACATTTACAGCCCACCACACCCAAGCAGTCAGCTGTCCTACGGCACCAACACAGCCCCTTTCCCTTCTCCCTACCCCTACTGGCACCAACACAGAAAGCCCCAGAGCCAACCACCCCTGGAGGAAACATGGACAGTTCCCAATCATACTCAAGCAAACACAGCCATCTCGCACACCCCACCAACACTGCCAGTCCACCCACCCACCCAGCTCCCCTACCCACAGCCCCAACACAAATACTCCTGCACCAATACTGCTGGTCCCTCTGAGTCCACACCACCCAAATGAACATGACTAGTCCCAACACAGACAGCCCTTGCACCAACACTGGCAGTTCCCCAACCCACCTAAGTGAAGAAGACCCCACAACAATCTGTACCCAGTGCAATATGACATGGACTGTATGAGGACATTCCCAAGATCATAAGTTGCCCCAGGACATACACATACACACAGCCCCTCTCCATCTAAGCATCCAGATACCTCCCCACTCCAATAGCTCCCACAAAACAAACACAGTGAGCCCCCTGTAGCAGCACACACAGTCCTTGTACCAACACTGTCAGCCCCCTACCCCACCAAAGTGAATACAGTGAAACATAGCACTAACCCTGCCAGCCTCTTACCCAAAGAAATACAGATGCCTCTCCCACCATGTCAACACGACCAGTCCCAACCAGTTCACTAGCATGGCCAGTCACTCCCAAAACAAACACTGCCAGCTCCCCCAAAACAAACACAGTGAGCACCACAGCAGCACAGACAGCCCTTGAACCAACACTGTCAGCCCCCAACTCCACCAAAACAAACACAGCGAACACTGGCACCAACACTGCCAGACCCCTGCTCCACCAAAGTGAATGCAGATTGCCACAGTAACAACATTACCAGCCCTCCACTCCACACAAGCAATCACATGCAGCCCATGCAACCAGCTCTCCCGTAGACGCGCACACACACACACACATACACACGTACAATTGCACATACCTTTCTCCCAAACCAACAGATATAAAATAGAGGTTCAAAAATATGGGGAAAGTCCAGAAAAGATTTTAATCTTACATTTCATACCAACAGCGGTTTCTTTGTTATTGTTTTGCTAGCAATTTTAATTAAAATATTGAACCACTTGAAGAAGTATAGCGGGGGAGAGAGGGAAGGTGATGAGATACTAGAGACCAAAATAAATTTGCAGAGATAGTAGAGGGGGTTTGCACTTGCACAGTAACAGAGACTCACAGAAACTAAGGCCCTTCCCACCCGACTCACTAAGAGGCACACAACTAGCGGCAGCATCAGCCCATTCTGCTCACCGGCATTGTATGGGACCTTAGCTTCTGTGTGACCCTGAGTGTGTGGTCTGACATAGGTGCTGGTGTTGCAGTGCCCCCTCGCCCTATAGTGGCAGGTAGGGTGGCCACAGCACTCAGGTCATGCAGCAACCTCAGGGACACACAGAAGCTAAGGCCTTCCACGCCCGACTTACTTAGGGGTACACAACTAGCAACAGCAGCAGTCCCACTCTGCTCACTTAGCTTCTGTGCACCCCAGTTTAAGACTTGACTTGCACACAGCAGTCACTGAAGATCCAAGTTATAGAGGCATACAAACAACGAATCTGTTAAAATGTATGTAGAAAAGGGGGGCATTTACTGTACCACTAGAGGTGTGAGAAGGAGCACAGGTTTATAAACTACTTGTATGCATTACAGAGGAGGACATTTTTGTTTGTTTTTCATTACCAGTGAGGGAGGATCACTTTTTAATTTAGAAGAGAAAATGAAAGCTTATAGTTAGACTGTAACAATGAGCACACTGCACCGGTGCACAGAAGACAGTAAATTACTGTATATCACATACTGAGGAATATGCTTTGTGCTTATTGCTACAGCTTATTAATGTTTCTGTTTTTTTTGTTTTTTTTTTTAGATCATTACTGACCTCAGCTGGACTGCAGTGATATCAGCAACTTAATGAGGTTCTTCTACAAACACAAAACCAGGTATACAAAACTGTGATTACTGACCTCAGCTTGACTGCAGGGATAGCGACGTACCAGCCATGGCTATAACAGGGCTCTACTTCCAGAGAAAAAAAAAAACTACCAAATAAACAAACACAAAACTGGGCAAAAAACTAGCACTTCAGGAGCACTTCCCAGCATACTGAAAATGGGAGAATCTTTCGTTGGTGAGCTACCATAAAAAAAAAAAAAAGCCCCTTGGGGTTTAAGTGACAATTCCATGCAGTTTGAAACACGTTTTAAGCAGGCCTTTCTGGATTTGAGAGCTGCCACCACTGCAAAAACTTGATTTTTTTTTTTAAATCAAATGCAGAACAGTTTTTAGTTGGCACGCCAGTAACGAAATTCAAACAAACAAACAAACATATACCCGGTATACCAAAAACATATTAACTAAAGGAAACGCCCTTTAGACCCAGCCACTATTCTCTCTGTCAGCATACCAGGTCAGGTTCAGAGAGATCGGATTGAATGCGGCTGATTGAAGGCTGATTTTTTGGGGGGAAAAAAGCAAAAGTGAAACAACCATTTCAATTACAAGCAAATAGTTCAAGATGGAGAGCAGAGCAATCAGTTGATCCTCCATAGCAAGTCTGAGTCAGGGAGTAGCTGAGCTGGGAAGCAAGTAGAAACTGTAACACAGCAAGCAGCAGGAAAAGCACTGTACTTTTTAAAGGATGCAGATCATAGAGACAGCATAACAAACACTAATTCTGTTTTGGTGCCAAAATCCCACGGGCCAACCAGGAATCCATTCTTTACTCTGTTTTTCCATGAATGCAGAAAACCAGTGTCCCTGCGGATAATCTAGCGGTACCCGTTTCCCGCCTGACTCCCAAGAGAATGGTAGAAAACTCCCTGGTAGTCCAGTAATCCTCCTGCCAGATTCCTGAGATGACAAAAAATTCCCTGGTAGTCTAGTGATCTCCCAGCTCAATCCCTGAGATGATGATGCAAAATTCTCTGGTAGTTTAGTGGTCTCCCTCACCTAATCCCTGAGATGATGATAAATAAGCCCCTGGTAGTCCAGTGGTACCTCCCCTGCTGCCTGATCCCTGGTAGTCTAGTGATACCCCTGGCCCAATTCCCAAATTGAACAAAAAAACATCCCTGGTAGTCAAGTGGTTCCCCCTCCCAGCTGACCCTCATTGCGCACACACTCAACACTCACTTCTTGTTTGCCCCTGACACGCATATCCATAGACATTCAATTGAGAGTTGCAGATCTGCAGACAGTGACCAGCTAAGACCTTCCACTCACTGTCTCGACTACTACTAACTGAATGGCGGGGAGCAAGCATGTGTGCGTACAGTAGAAAGAGCTATTTAGGACCTGTGCAGAGCAAGCTAGGGCTCACCTCCTATTTTGCACAGGGTACAAAGTGTGAAGCAAGTGAGGACTCAACTCATTCTCTGCTACAAAGCACCATGTGTGTCCTGCTCATGTTAGGACTCACCTCTTGTTTTGTTCAGGGCAAGCAGCAAAAATTGAAAACTCTGAGGATTTACCACATCACTGATTGGCCAAGACTTGTGAGACTTTTTTTTTTTACTTTCTATTTGTACTCCTCCCCTCCCATGGCACTACACTCCCTTCGGGAGACGCCTATGGCCATTCTAGTCCCCACCTCCTACCTGTATCCCATGGCGGTCCGTCCTCTATGTAGCCTTGGCTTACCCCCCAGGCGGGAATGAGGTGAGGGGCAAGCACCCTGAATTCCTGAGTCTCATCAGGATGCCGGTCACCGGGGCAGGTAGGGGTATTGAGGATTGAGGCCTGGCGCTCCGTCTTCCCGAGACTGCTGTGGGTGTTTTTTCTGATGTTCTGGGGGAGTGGCCTATGCTCCAATGTCAAGGAGTCTCCGCCGATGTTCACCACTTCTCAACCCTCTGTACGCTTATGTGTCTGCTATGCCTCTGGCTTCTGCCAGAGGCCAGTCAGGCACCAAGCGTGTATCCCCCTCCCTCCTGGGAGAGGAGAGCTGTCCTTGGATGCTCAATCCTCTCCCTCCCCTGCTGACCTCCAACATCCTGGGCTTGTTCCTGAACCCGGGTTGCCGGCGTGGCGCGAGGTGTGGCGTCCAGCATCTCAATCCTCAGCGCCACCGGGCCAGTGTTATGAGACTTTGAACACTAATCTTTCATTGCATTACTTTGTCTGCTTTGTATTTTTCCTCCTAAAAGATGCATTAAAATAGTATTTTGCAAACAAATCAATCTATCTATCTATCTATCTATCTATCTATCTATCTATCTATCTATCTATCTATCTACTAATAGGCATGGACACTGAAGCTGTTGAATAAATCCCTTTATTTGAGCTACTGTTTAGTAAATTTAATTTATGTATACAGTAAACTTGTCATCAGTGTTTATGTGCATAGCAGACACATTACCATCTACAAACCAACTGGGCTGCTTTTAGCCATCAATTTATGCCATCTTGTGCCATCTACAAAATGACTTGTACACCCACTGTCTTTTCTGAGCCAGATCCTTGTGCCACCCTCACTTGCTGCTTGCTCACAAAGCCGCTGCTGAGAAAGCTGCGCTGTCTGATAAAACACAAGGAAGAAAACATTTTCATTTTTAAATCATGGTTTAAAAATAAATGTCTGTTTATAGTCGCAGTTACCGGAAATGACACAAAATGAGTGACATGGATAAAAGCTTCAGAATGGAAATGGATGAAAAACTTACCCAAATTGAAAATGACATGGAGCCATTGGTAGACCTGATGACTGAACCACAAGGTTGCGAACCTTGAACGGATCATAAAGAACACCCAGCTACAAGCTTTGTCTCTGTAATGGAACAAAACACAATTGACCACAATATACTCAGTGCCAGAAATGTGAACACATTAAAAAAAAAAAATGACACTAATAGCCAGATATTTATCCACTACATTAAGAACACTTGCGACCTGGACACACCACTCAACAACCTACCATCATCACAACTGGACCAGATAATGTGCCATTACTTTATGATCTGTGGAAAATGATACTGATCTTCATGCAAGCCATTGACTTTCTGTTCTCTGTTTCAAAGTAGAACACTATTTAAAGCTGAAAATGTGCCTAGAATGGATAATTAACATCCATAAATTTCCAGAAAACAAGATAGGTTCTACAGTCCTGTCAGAAGAGCCTAAAGGGAGATGGAAAAGGGAATAAACCACAAACTGCAGATGAACTTACTGACTCTTATAGAAAAAATATATGCAGCCAAACAGCTGGAATAACATAACCCAGAGTCCCTTCTCAACACAATGTGGCTTCCTTTAAGCTGTGTTTATTTTATTTTAGGTTTCATACAGGTAGGAACATGTCCAAGTTTGGTGAAGGATGAGAAAGGCAGGCTTGGGGGAGGGAGGGGGATCCTTTTTCGAGGGCAGGGGGTGGCGTTGGTGGACATGTAGTGAAATGGGATGGGGGGTGGGCTGCAGCAACTGTGGAGCACCAGTCTTTCTTAAAATTGTGTGGGGAGTGGGAGGATGTCTAGTGTGCATCCAAATAGGGGATCTTAAAAAGGAAATCATGGGCTTGCGGGAGGAACTGTGGAAGGCATGGCATTCCATGGAGGGGTACAGCCCAGCACTAAGGGAGGGAAGTAGGGTAGACAAGGTGGGAAGGCAATTTAGGTTGCTGTGGGGGAAAAGAGGGTGGGGGTATGAGGAAGGATATACAAATCAGGGAGACCAAGACCGTGGAGCAATGGATCAGGGGAACCAAGGTCATAGGCCAGAACAAAAGGGCAGGGAGAAGAAGTGGTTGGAGGGGATGGGGGAATGAACAGGGAGGTGAAAGGGGGGCCCGGAGTAGTAGGAAATGCCTAGGAGGTGGAAGGGGAGGATGGGCTAGCATGGGAAGGGAAGGGGTAGGCCTAAGAGTTGGGTCTGCAGAAAATCAGTTTGCAGTCCTAGAGGGAAGCAAGGAAGAGAAAGGGGGAGAACCTGGGGATGTAACTAATGGTAGCCAGGATGTAAGAGGCACGGGGGAGAGTACAGATGGGGAAATCATAACGGGGTGAATGGGGGAACTAATGTACAGGAGGAGGAAGAAGAGGCATCAGAGGGCGGGGAGGGGAGGATGGAGAGCATGTGGATGGAAATCGGGGTAGTGGAACTAATGTTCAGAAGGAGGAAGAGGCAGTAGAGGGTGGGGTAGGGGAGGATGGGGAGCATGTGGATGGAACTCAGGGGGATCCTGGTGTTAGGAGACTTGATAATAAGGGGAGTAAGGTGGGGAAGCAGGGGGAGAAGCATAGCCACAAATGGGTGGAGGCCATGCTGGGAATGACAACAGAGAGGGTAGGGCAATCTGTACTGAAATTTGCTAGATGGGGAAGGGAGAAACCTCATTTAATTCTGCATTTGGGGATGAACGACCTGGCTGATAGGATGGTAGAAGAAGTAAAGAGGAGATTTGAGGAGCTAGGATCCTTATGTGAAGGAGCGGGAAGATCAGTAACCTTCTCAGAGATACTTCCTGTTCCTACGGCGAGCACTGCAAGAAAAAGGAGGATAGAAGAATTCAGTAAATGGCTAGGAATGTGGTGTCAGGCCAGAGGGTATGGGCAGGTGGGTGGGTGAGGAGAGACCTGGGAGGACAGCAGTATTTACTCATAGGATCGACTTCACTTGAGTGAGGAGGGCAAGAGGGTGTTAAAAATGGGGATATGTGACTATATAGAAAAGACAGGGTATTTAAACTAGGAGCGGGGGGTAGCAAGTGGACAGGAGGCAAGCAGAGGCCACAGGAAGGGAAGTCAGTTTAGTTTTCCCGTATGACAGGGACCAGGGATTAGGAGCAGGTGCTAGGGAGATGGTTAGAAGGAGGTGGAAGGATGGGAGAGAGGGGAAGGTAAGGGGGTGGAAGGGAAAAAGTCTGCAGAGCTTCAGGCCCTCATGGCGGAAGGGGAGGTGGACATGGTGGCAATTACCGAAACATGGGCCACCCAGTACCATGACTGGGACCTAGCGGTACCAGGGTACAGGATTTTGCACAAGGATAGAGTAAAGGGGAGAGGGGGTGGGGTGGTGCTGTATGTGAGGGAAGGACTGAAGTGCATGTGGGAGGAGAGAGGTACAGAGTCACTATGGGTGCAAATCCAGGACTCAAGGAATAGGACTATCTGGATGGGAGTGGTTTACATGCCACTCTTCCAGACTGAAGAATTAGATAGGGTACTAGTAAGGCAAATTGGGAGGGCCTGCGAAAGGGGGAGTTTGGTGATAGTGAGGGACTTCAACCTACCAGGTGTAGACTGGAGTATCCTAGCAACGAATAATATGAGGGAGCAAGTAGTGCTGGACATCTTCCAGGATAACTTCCTGGTACAGATGATCAGTGAACCTACCAGGTTAGGGAACACCCTTGACCTGATGCTGGCAAATGGGGAGTTCATGAAGGAACAGAGGGTAGAGAAACCACTGGTAGGGAGAGATCACCACTCGGTATGGTTCCCATTGAATATGGGTAAGGAATGTATATGGTCTGGCACAAGGGTGTTGGATTTCAGGAAGGCTGACTTTGTGAGGATGGGGACATTGTAAAAGAGTACATGGCCAAAATTGACCCTAGTATGGACACTAACAAGAGGTGGGAGCTTATAAAGATGGGGGTAGAGGAGGCAACTAAAACCTGCATCAAGGCTAGGAGTAAGAAGGCAAGGGTAAAGAAACCTAGCTGGGTAACAAATGGAGTCATGGAAAAGATAAGGAGGAAAAGAGCTGCCTTTAGGAGGTACAAGAAGACAGGGAGGGGGAGTACAGGGAGGAGTACCTGAAGGAAGTGAAAGAAGTGACAAGGGCTGTGAGGGCGGCAAAGGAGTCAAAGGAGTTCAGGCTGGCGCAGGGCATCAAGGAGGGGGAGAAGGAATTCTTCTGGTACATCAGGGAGAAAAGGGGCTGCAAGGATAATATAGTAAGGATTAAGAGGGAAGGGGGATGAGTGGAAGTGAGGAGGGCGGATGGGCTAAATGACTACTTCTGCTCGGTATTTACTGAGATGGGGGGAGAGATACCCAAGGAGGGGGATTGAAGGCAGGTCAGGAAGGAGGGAGGGAGTGAGATGGATGGGGAGATCACAGAGGACAGGGTGCTGGAGGGATTGAGGGCAGTGAGGGTGGACAAGGCACTAGGGCTGAATGGTATTCATCCCAGGGTGCTGAAGGAACTGGCAGTGATACTAGTGAGACCGTTGACTGACCTCGTCAGTGCCTCGCTAGATTCAGGAAGTGTACCTCAGGATTGGAGGATGGTTCATGTGGTGCCTCTCCACAAGAGTGGCCCCAAAGATGAACCGAGGAACTATAGACCGGGGAGCCTCACATCCATTGTGGGGAAGCTGATGGCGACAATCCTGAAGGAAAGGCTGGTGTCCCTATTGGAGGTCAATGGGCTACAAGACAGTAAGCAGCATGGCTTTGTCACTGGCAGATCATGCCAGACCAATCTGGTGGAGTACTATGATTGGGTAACTAGACAACTGGACAAGGGCCACGCCGTGGATGTCCTGTACCTGGACTTCAGTAAGGCATTCAACTCAGTGCCACATTGGAGACTGGGAAATAAGCTTCAAGCTACAGGGGCGGGAGAGAGGTTGGTGGGTTGGGTGGGGAACTGACTGCAAGGGAGACAGCAGAGGGTGGAGGTGGGTGGGGAGCTCTCGTCCCCAAGGGTGATGATGAGTGGAGTTCCACAGGGCTCGATGTTGGGGCCAATACTGTTTGGGATATTTATTGCAGACATTTCGGTGGGTATCAGGAGCGAAATCAGTCTGTTTGCTGATGACACCAAGATGGGAGCAGTGGAAGATGACATAAGGGGATGGCAAGGACTGCACGAGGAACCGGCTAAGCTGAAGTCCTCGTCGGACACCGGGCAGCTTGGATTCAACGCCAAAAAATGCAAGGTGCTGCATTATGGGGCTAAAAACCAGAGGAGGAGCTACCATCTGGGAGGCAAGTGGTTGGCAGTGATGGAAGAGGAGAAGGCTCTGGGGGTGCTCATTATGGGGCCAATGAACAACTCAGCACAATGTAGAAAGGTGGCTGCTAAGACCAACAGGATGCTGGGTTGTATTGCTAGGGGTATCTCCTCAAGGAGGGGGGAGGTGATTCTGCCACTGTACAGATTGCTGGTTAGGCCTCACCTGGAGTACTGCATGCAGTTCTGGCACCCGTACATGAAGAGGGACATTAAGTTACTGGAGGTGGTGCAACACAGGGTTACAAAGATGATCGAAGAGCTAGGGGACTTACCTTACGAGAGTAGGCTGAAGAAACTGAACATGTACTCACTGGAGGAGAGGAGGTAGAAGGGGGATATGATTGAAACCTTCAAGTACATGATGGGGATAAACAAGTCTAGTAAGGAGGGGCTGTTTAAACTAAGGGAGGGTAGGGACACCTGAGGCCATGATATGAGACTTGGGTTGGGGGGGAGAAGGTTCAGGAGAGAGATGAGAAGATACTTTTTTATGGAGAGGGTGGTGACCAGGTGGAACATGTTGCCAGCAGAGGTGGTATCCAGTAGAACAGTGGGAGGCTTCAAGAGGGGATGGGACAGAGTGAGTGGGAGGGTCAGGGGAGAGGGGGCAAGGGAGGGAAGGGGAGCTGTAAAATAGGGGCTGCTAGCTGCACATTCGAGCAGACTTGGTAGACCGTATGGCCTTATTCTGCTGGCGAATTTCATATGTTCATATGTTCTTATTGTCACCCTATACTTTGGGATCCATAGCAACACACTAACTATTAATCTATTAAACTATGATGAGGGGACATAGAACCGAAAATGGGTGAAATATGAGAAATATTTACAGTTAAACCAGGAGAGACAGACCAAGGTGAAAGGTGGATCTAACCCAAAGGATACATGAACACTAAAGCCAAGGGCCCATGAAATATGAAATCTATGATCTGAAATGCATCAGCAGTTTCTTGTGGCATCTGCTTTTTAAGGCATTTTTGTGGAATAAATTTGCATGTTTTTGCACTATAAGTTCGAGTTTAGAGTGGTGTTCTTTTGAGACACGGGGGTCAGTTCCAGAAGGGATGCTCATGATGCAAGGGAGTTTCATCAAAGGAGCCAGATGCAAGTGGTGACTTGCAGCAAGTGCTATTCTGCAAAGCAGTCTGCATCCAATAGACACAGTGCTGTGCCAAAGCCCCCTTACACCAGGGTTGCATCCAGCCACCCAGGAGGTCATGTTGCAAGGGGGGGTTTGCACCATGGTGGGGCTGCTACATCCCCTTTTTGGGGATTTTGGAGCCCCACCATGGGCACAGGAGGGACTGCCACTTAGACCAGCCGGGAGGTGGTCTAGCTGACATGGGGAAATGGGGTGAGCTGGGACAGGGGCCTGTAGGGGTGCAGCAGGGGCAGGACATGTCATGGTGGGGTCATGGATGGGAGGTGGCAACCTGCCCCAGCATGTCGCACAGATTGTGATGGTGCCAACGTGTACAGGTATATGACCCAATGGGCACCCCTGTGCCCAGATAGTATGGTGCTATAGCCATCATTCCCCCCAACCACTTTGGGTGCCCTGGTCATTGGTGATATAGTGCCCCCTTAAGTCCAGCATATCCCCGATCCCCATTTCTGTGGCTGACAATAAAACACTCCAGTCCCAGTTCATGTCCCTCCCCTGTGCTCCCCAGAACCACGACTGAACTGCCCAGACATTACCTGGTGGTCTAGTAGTCCCCACCCTCCCACCCTGACAGGCAGTGGACACCCACCCTGCTCCCCCATCCTCAACATGCATCTGTGACTGGCACAGCCCTCCTCACATCACCATTTCCAGCCACAGAATGCATTTTCAAGGACCGTGTACTGTACACTAGACCATACCGTGTACACCACATGCTGTATGCAGTCTGCAGCTGGCCATGATGGTGTGAGGAGGGCTGTGTCAGTTGCAGATGTGTGTCGAGATGGGGGAAGTGGGGTGGGTGTCCACTGCCTGTTAGGGTGGAGACGTGGGGGAGCCACTAGACCACCAGGTAATGTCTGGGCACTTCAGTGTGGGCACAGGGGGAGCATGGGGGGGAGCACGGACTGGGACCAGAGTTTTTTCTGTCAACCATGGAAACAGGGATTGGGGCTACTGCTCAGTGGGGGAGGGGGGCAATTCCCAACTGCACCACTACATTCATTAGGGATTGCGGGAGTTGGCACCAGCCTGCCATGGTAGGCATTCTACATTGGAGACACACAGGTGTCCCGGCAGTACTGGGACAGTGTCCTATGGGAGCCAAATGCCCTGTTCCACTGCCTTGTGGTGGGTGCCCAGTTTGTGCTCAGATACGATCCTTTCTGACCTTGGGTGGGCCCCTGCCACCTAGTCCCTTGCTGCGTCGTGGACCTGCGACAATGCTACTCTTTGCGCCACTTCTTCTGCCACAGGGCCACACTTTGCAGCTATTCCAGATTGTTTGCTGCAAGTGGCAAACTTTCTGGAATAGCACATTTTGCACCAGATGCAGTCCCCCCGTTGTGCCACACTTTGCATCTGGAGCAGGCACCTTCTAGGATCGGCCCCATAGTGTTGAGTGCCTAACTTTTTTTTTTTTACTCTATTTTTTTCTGCACCTCTACTGTCCCCCAACCTCCACTCCTTCAGGCCTCCAAGGAACGTCACCCCCTGACCCTACCAACCTTCAGGGTCTGCTCCAAGAGCGCCACACTCACTGCCCTCGGGGCCCTTGATGGCCCGGAATACACCCCGGGCGGGGTGAGGAGAGAGCCCCCTTACCTCCCTCTATCCCCGAGAGTGAGCTGCACAGCGGGGTCTGCCCTGTTCAGTTGGTGGGTGGCGAGGCTGGCTCCAGAGGTCGTCATCTGGGAGGATTGGAGGAACGTTTTTCCTCCAAGTTATGCCCCCAACGCTGGCGTACAATGAGGGACAAGGAGTCAGATGCATGCCGAGATGTATGTCCTGCTCCAGTCCTCTGCCAGCATCAACCCTAGTGTTGTGGTGTCCCCCAGCCGCACCGACATCTCCCTGAGTTCCCCAGTAGGTGGCGGTATTGTGGTGGGGAAAGCTTCCCATCCCACCCCGGAGAAGGAGAGCAAGCCATTGGGCGCTCGATCCTTCTCCATCTCGGCCGACCCCTGGCAGCCTGAGTCTGTTCTTGAACCCGGGTCACTGGCGTGGTGTGAGGTGTGGCGTCCAAGTGCCTAACTTTTTTGTCTGATTGTTCAGTCTTTATTAAGTGCACCACCAGACCAGTGCGATCTTTTTGCTGTTTTCAACATGCCAGTTTAAACGAAGTACAGGGAGAAAATTCATAATAAAAAACTGTGACTCATATGTTTACAATGCTACAGATATGATTCAGCTACTCTTTACAAATATTTTCTACAAAATGGTTGTAGAAAATACTTTGTGTATTCAAACCTATTGCACCAAAAGTAAGCCATCACTTAACTTGTCATTACAGTGGCTAAAAAGATAAACCAGTAAAATATTCCACATTCAATCCGTCTTTTTTCCTGATGTCTTTATTTAGAAAATACAGAAGAATCATCTGAAGAATGATAGACACAACCTGCAAGAAAGAATCCTGCCTGCAACATGATTTATCAAAAATGTCAATTTTTTTTTTACCTTACATATGGTTTGTTTCCTGTAAAGAAAAAAAATCTAACTACTTATGGCACCTCTACCTAAACAGATTTGTTATCCATAGCTCACTTGTAAAAAAAAAAAAAAACTGCCTAACTAGAATTTCGAATCCAAAAACCCATTTAGATTTTTTAACTAACAAATAATATTTCCACTGCTGTTGAACTTTCAAACCTGCAAAACAAACAAAATAAACAAACAAAAAAACGCTAAGGCCCAGATATTCAAACTGCGCCCAAAAAGTGCACAATAGCAGGAACATGCGCAAGAGACGCGATATTCAAAAACGGAGCAGGCCAAATTGTGCCTACAGCCGATGACTGAATATCGCACCACCTGTGCCATAGCGCAACTGGGGAGGGGAAGCTGAGCAGATCTGATGCGCTATAGCACAACAAGGGATGTTCAGCTGAGCAGTCCAGAGGAGCCATAGCGCAACTAGGGAGTCCCCCACCTGCAGAGCAATGTAACTGCATAATCAGGGAGGTAGGGGCCCACCACCCATGCCACAGATAGGCACAGGAACACACAGCAGAACAGACATCGTCCCCCCACATCCCAAGCACAGCACAACTGGGGGAAGGCTGGAATAACCACTGGCCCATGGAGACCAGCAACCAACCCACAGCCTGGCCATGGTGCCCCATCACACCTACTGGCAAGCTGTGACTGGCACACAAGGAGGGCAGACCACCCCATGCAACACCATCCCCCCAGTGCAGAGCACACCCTGCACTGTGACCACCAGACACCCCCCCATGAGCAGTGACCACCACTGCAGGAAACCTCATGCATGCCACCACCCCCACTGTGTCAATGCAACCCTGTGCACCACAGAACCATGCAAGCCAGCCCCACCATGAGCACCCATCAGTGGGTTGCAGCACACAGCAATGAAACAATGGCAGACAAGTTGTCACCACGCACAGTCCCCCCGAAGTACTGCTGAGAGACCGACCATGCGTCGGCGCAAGAGGTACCCCACATGGGACAGGGCATGCCCTTGACACCACCACCAGTGGTACAGTGCCCTGCATAGTATTCCAGTGACACACCCTGACCCACCACTGGCCACAACAGCCAGCACAGACACCCACAGTGGTGCGTGGAAGCATGCGCCACACCGGATGCCACACAGGGTATGGACAGACACCCACCCAGGTGTAGCTGATAATGAGAATATAGAGGTGCCAGCCCCGTTTCTCTGGGATGCTATTAAGGCTATAATAAGGGGCAAATTTATCTCCATCTCAGCTCATAAGAAAAAGCAGCGAGAGGCCCAAACATTAAGATTGAAAGGGGAGATCGAGTCCTATGAATTACAGCTCAAAATGAAATACGAGACTGCAATCTATAAAAAGTTGGGCGAACTTAAAGCTGAATTAAATAACCTACTGGATTATCAGGTAGAACAAAAGGCCATGTTCCTTAAACAAAAATATTACGAGGGAGGTCCAAGGGCTGTTTGCCTATTGGCGGCCCGCTTGCGGTCCAAGAGAGCGAGGGCAGTGATACCAACTTTAATACACCCTTTTACTAGGCGTAAAACGCACCAGATGTCCGAAATAGTAGAGGCCTTTAGGGACTTCTACATCTCTTTATATGCCCCCCATCCCCCCCACAGGGGAGTATAAAGTAGCAGAATATCTTAAGAAGATGTCCCTCCCTGCTTTGTCTAAACAGGACAAAACGAACCGATAGCCCCTATTTCAGAGGTGGAACTTTGTGCTGAAGTCTCTAGACTGAAGACTTCGAAGTGCCTGGGCACAGATGGGCTTCCCGGGGAGTTTTATAAACATTTTAAGGGACAGGTGTTACCCCTGTTACACAAGGTATATAACACGATAATACAGACTGATGAAGCCCCCCCAGCTACATGGGAGCAGGCCATTATTTCAGTAATTCCCAAGCCAGGGAAAAATCCAACACTTTGCCCCTAATATCGTCCCATTTCGATCCTGAACACCGATTATAAAATCTACATGTCAATCCTTGCCAGGCGTATGCAGGTATTTATAACTCAGCTGATCAACCTTGATCAGACCGGCTTTATTCCCAACTGACAGGCGCAGGACAACCTGCGTAGGACTGCCCATCTAATTGACTATGTAAATTACACTCAAACCCCCTCTATTTTTCTAAGCCTCGATGCCGAAAAGGCTTTTGATAAAGTATCTTGGCCCTTCCTCCGGGAAGTAATAGAAAAATTTGGTTTCCCCGAACTATTCATTAAGGCCATTTTTAAAATATATAACACACCAACGGGATTTATTAGGGCTAATGGTCATGTTTCCACTTCCTTTACATTATGTAGGGGTACACGACAGGGATGCCCCATGTCACCTATTCTTTTTGCCATATACTTGGAGCCTCTGCACAGAGTATAGAGAAAACTCGGATATAAAGGGGGTTAATATAGGTGGGAAAGAGCACAAGCTTGCTTTATACGCAGATGATATTCTGCTATATATTACGGAGCCGGAGTCCTCTATCCCCCACTAATTTCGACATTTAAACGAATTCTCAGAGCATTCTAGTTACACCCTAAATACCCATAAAACGGAGGCCATTACCCTTAATTACGACCCGTCCCAGGCTCTTAGAGAGGTGTATCCTCTGAAGTGGGATCTTCGTAATATGAAATATTTGGGGATAAATTTGTCCTCTAATAATTCTCAACTTTATAATTTGAACTTCCCCCCCTTTGATTAGGCAAATATAAACGGACATAGAAAGGTGGTCTGTGCTCCCTCTGCCACTTCATTCAAGAATACAGACAGTTAAGATGAATATGCTACCCAGATTTTTATTTTTATTTCAATGTGTACCTTGTATAGTTACAAAGGAAAGACTGGATGTTTGGCAGAGGCTTTTGTTAAAATTTATATGGTCGGGCAAATGCCCCAGAATAAGAAAACATACACTCTTTCTCCCTAAGGAGGAGGGGGGCTATGGAGTACCAAGTCTAGAGGGGTACTGGGTAGCAGCCCAGATGAGGATTGCTCTTCTGTTACTACATCCCACTTATCAGTCTAGTTGGAAGACAATTGATCTGGCAGTTCCCAGGTCTCCCCCTTTGTTGTCCCAGATATTTGCTCAAGCAGCAATAACGTATACAATGCCACCATTGTTTTATGGTACGGCCGCGGCTCTGGAGGGATGCAGGCAGGGATGTGGGAAGGGTGCCACAAGGGCCTACCTATGGAAATATCAGTTCTGGTCGCAAAGCACTCTTCACATGGTGGCCCATAGGGACCCTTGGTATAGACGCCAAGAGAAATGTGGGTGTAGGGCCCCCTGACAATTTTTAAAAGGAGATCATATCCTAACCTTTGAAGAGGCTGTAGATAAGTTTGGATGGACACAAAAAGATCTTCTTTTCTACTTCCAGATTAGAGATTATATAATGAAACACTTACATGAGTCCACCAAGATCTCAGGGGAAATCTCTCAACCACTAGTGTTTGAGGGGGTCTGAGGGGCAGGAGGGGGAGAAAGGACAATCTCTATTCTCTATAAGAATTATAATACCGACCTAAATCATTCAACAAAGTATATTAAGGTGAAGTGGGAGGGGGAGTTTGGGTTAAGATTAAACGATGAGAAGTGGCTGCAGCCTATTAAGAGTGCTTGGCACACTTCCTCGTCGCCAGGATGGCGGGAGTTTCTGTGGAAGCTTAGAAGCAGGTACTGTCGGGTTCCAGAACAAGTAGCTAGGTGGAATCCGCAGATTCCGCCTTCTTGCTGGCGAGAATGTGGTGCCTCCCCCGCATCACAGGCCCATATTTTCTGGCTGTGCCCTCTACTTAGTCAATACTGGAGCATCATACTTAGGCGACTTCAGGGAATATTCAACATTGTGGCCCCTTTGGGACCAGAGCATGTCATTTTGGGCCTGTACCCCCTGGAGATCAGAGGTCATGAAGTTAAATATTTGTGGAATATTTTGGTTGCAGCTGCATGCAAGGCGATTTCTAGGAGATGGCTTTCCCCACAGCCACCCACTGAGTCAGAATGGAAGGATTTGATAAACAACGTTAAAACGTATGAGAGAATTACTTTCTCCTTAAATCTGAGGACCCCACAATTTGTAAACAGGTGGACTAGGTGGGAGCTACTTGGTTAGTGGGCTTCTGATGAGGAGGGAGATGAGGAGATTATTCTCCGTCCCCCACTCTTCCCTTCCCTCTCTTGGCTCCCCCCCCTCTCCTTTTTGCCTAGGGTGGGATTCTGCTGCTAAAGTAAAGTGCAGTGATTATTGCTTAGCAACTCAAAACAAGGTGCATTTACTATGTTTGTACTTACATAGAATGAAATCATTTGATATAATAGAGCCCTTACTATAGGTATGCAGGTCTTGAGTGATTCCCCTTTGCTTGTTGTCTGTATCCCTGATTACTCAGTTCCCTGCTTAGAGGGAGGTTTAATAACCTATGGGGGAGATATTTAGCATGTTTTTTTTTTTCTCTTAATTCTTCTTCTCTCGCCCTGCTCTTTCCATTCTGTCCTGCCCGGGTGAGGATGTTGAACCTATACCATTGGGTAGGAAGCAGTAGTCTATACTATGTGCGATCCCTTTAGTATTTTGGATAAAGCAGTAGTAATATTGCAGGATATTAGCTTTTATATCTTGTTAAACTGAATAATATGATTATTGATTTTAAAAATCTATTGAGAGTGGCCCTAGTACTGGTAACGGGCCTCACTCAAGTATAGCTTGTAGTTTCATTATTGTGAAAATATATATTGGCATATGTTTTTTCTCTGGATCTGTATGGAGTATGATTGTGTCAATAAAAGATGAAGTATAAAAAAAAAAAGAAAGAAAACCACAGTACATAAAGATATTAGTAGACTGTATTTAACAACTTCAACAAATCCATGCTGGGATTCTGTTCACAAAAAAGCATCCAGTTAGCATACAAAGTAAGTCAGAAGTTAATTGATTAAAAACAGAACTTTACAATATCTAATCTTTTTGTGTTTTTTTGTTTTGATTCATGTGTTTAAGTACTTAACTAACAGCTTTGATAGAACAAAATAGTTATGTTATGCAAACGTTGACAGCTCCCCCCCCCACTGAAGATAATGCACCCAAAAGGTGGCTACAAGACACAATGTTGGGACAATGGAGATAAACAGAACAGGGGAAGGCAATAGGGAAAATGGAGTCAGTAAGGCCATATGCATCAATGCCAGGAGCTCCATAAAGCATTTGATTTGGTTCCTCACAGGAGGATTTTGCAAAAATTGAGTTGTCTGGGTATGGGGAAAGTGATAATATGGTGGGTGCAGGACTGCCTGGAGGGCAGATCACAAATGGGTACTGATCAATGAGGTGCCCTCTAGAGAGACCAGGGTCATCAATTGGATTCTCCAAGGATCAGAATTGAGATCACTGCTATTTAATATGTATTTGTAAGAGACATAGCAGATGGCCTGGAAGGGAAGGTGTGTATATTTGCGGACGACACTAAGGTAAGCAATAAGGTGGACATGAATGAAGTGGTGGAGATGATGCATAGAGATATGGGGAGGCTGGAGAAGTTGTCTAGGGAGTGACAGCTATCTTCCAATATGGCAAAGTGTAGGATCATGCATGTAGCTATAATAAAATGGCAGAGCGGAGTACAGAATGGAGAGTAGGCCGTTGGGGGTAACCAGAGGGTGGTGTACTGTATGGGTGGGCAAAGATCGGGAAGTAACAGATCAGGAAAGGAACCTAGTTATCACTATATCGAGTAACATGAAGGTGGCAAAGCATTGTGAGGGAGCAGTGACTTGAGGCAGCAGAATTCTGGCCTGCATCGGGTGGGAGGTTACCTGTAAGTGGAGGAGGAAGATTATAGTGCCCTTGTACACCAAGTTGGTTAGGCAGAATTTGGAGTATGGTATCCAGTTGGAGGCCATATCTCATAAAGGATGTGGGGATGCTGGAGCAAGTTCAGAGGATGGCAGTGAAGATGGCAAAGGGGCTCAGCCACCATTCATACACTGAAAGGTTAGGAGGAATTGAACATGTACTCCCTGGAGCAGAGGACAGAAAGGGGGACATGACTGAGACCTTCAATTAATTAAAATGTATAAATCAAGTGCCGATGGGAAGCATCTCCCAGCTGAAAGTGAATCTGAGGAGTAAGAGGCATGGGTTACAAATTGAGTGGGAACAGTTCAAGGGTAACATTATCACAGATAGGGTGATGGATAAGTAGAATAGGCTCCATGAGGAGTTGATTGTATAAACAACAGTGCAAGGATTCAGTAGATCATGTGACAAACACAAGGGATTTTTGAGGGTGGGAGTGGGATGGGGTGGGGTGGAAAAGTGCATGTCCTAGCAGATAGCTAGGCAAGTGGGCAGACTAGGTGGGGCATGACGTTCCTTTTCTGCCATCATATTTCTATGTATATAGAGGATAATGCCTGAGTAACAGTGGTTAACCACGATGTAATCACCTCAAGCTGTTGTCAGGACTACCAAGTAAACTTCGAGAGTGCAACTTGAGAGGTTTACAGTTGTCATGGCAACTGTGAGAGGTGATTACGTCCGTAGTTGACCACTGTTACTCAGGCATTTTATTTTATAGTGTATGAAAAAACTAGCCAATGTGGGGGAAAAAACACAGTTTTTTTGTTCTCCTGCTTGACTATGAATGCCTCCTGGATTTTATGTTGAGCAATTGAAGTGCTGTGTAACCCTTCCACTGACCCCCTTGTTTAACTAGCAGGGTTTCTCCTCTCACCACATAGCATCTAGGGGCAAAAGATAGCGATGGGGGTTTACATAACAAGTACACACATTTCTTTTTCTATGTCTGCTATCACAGACAAGCATCCAAGTGTGGCAACCACCTGGCACACACCTGGTGGGACCATTTATCATGGCCAGCAACCCAGGTCCCTGGGAGAAAATGTTTGCTCATAATTGTGCTAGGTTTGCACTTCTGGTCAGGGGCACCCAAGTAAATCCAGACACAGTGGAAGCAATAACAATACTGTCCAAACCAGGTTGGGATTCTAGAGTGTGGCTTTTATTCACATACACTGAGAATAATCACAAAGCGAAGATAGACCCCCACAGGGTTACTCATACTGGTAATGCAGATTACTGAGGTACAGACATTCCTGAACTTCCCATTTAACATAGGCATACTGAACACACACAGCGAACTCTCAGGTTTTGAAATGGAGATTGGCACACATGGCCAGTAACTGGTACATTTCCTCTTGACCAGGCACACATCAGTACTAGGATACTTTCCCATATTTCATGAGGAATACTGGTGGCACACACAACCACCAAAGAGCACATACAGGCTCACAATGAATCCAACTCATGTCTGGGTAACTATTTCCATCAGGCACTGGTCAAATGCACTGACTGAAAACTGAACTGGTGCCCAAACTGAACCCAGAGAGGTAAATTGGTTACTTCAGATGGGGAGGAGGGGGTCGCCCATCTTTTGCTTCCAAGTTTATACTTGACCATTCATCTGGTTAATAACACCCTTACAGAAAACTTCTAGATGCTATCTTGCAATGTTTTTCACACTTAACATACTACATGATTAAAAGTTCTGTACTTGGACAGTCTCTGTCTCTCTAGACTCCATCGTAGGCAGACACTTTTAAAAACAGACATAGTCTAGGTGACAGGGTCCCTTTGTCAGAGAAAATTCACCAAAAGGAATGCAGATGCCCCTCCTGGGCTGACACAAAAGTACTCACAGTTTCTGAAGTTGTCACAGGCAGCTTCACAAGACAGACTGGGTGAGGGGATTGCCCCTGAATCCTGAAGATCTCACCATCCCTCCTGGGATGGGGCAAAGGAAACCCCACTTGGCAAGGTCTCCACCACTTCAATCACTATCTTCTATGTTCTTCTTCTAGGGTGAGAACAAACTACCCAAAACACAGTGGTAGTTCTCTGTCAAAGCTGTCTAAGGAGCTGCACAGCAAGCTGCAGCCTCCTCCTGGAACTCCTACTCAGGACTGACTGAACATTCTAAAGCTAACATCCCTAGAGTTAGCACAAATGTGGCTTATGCCGCTGTGTAAGGTCTAAGATTACATCACCCTCTAGCTCAGCTGAGACTGACACTAGAGCTTGACAGTGTGAAATCCATTTAACTGGCATTTCACTAGCTGCCTTTCCCTGCCTGCCACTGGTTCTAACTGGGATTCTAGTAACCCCTGGGAAGAATGGGGTTACAATCACCCTCAGCAGGGAAAATGACTGTCCCCAGTCATTACCTACCCGGCACCAGGCCATCTTACTCTATGTGTTGACCACTGAGAGGTAGCGCTACCTTCTCCCCTACCATGTGCTAGGCACAGGCAGGCAACACTAAGGGCCCAGAGGCCAATGGCTGATACATCAGCCATTACACTATGGTCTTACTATGGGAACCAGTGGCCCTGGAAGAACTGTCCAGAGCATAGCCCTAATAGACCAGCACTGTGGTCCCTACTGCAGATCACGACCACAATCTGTCTATCCCCCTAGCCCTCTAGGGTAAACCTATCTAGCCAAAACAAACCTACCCAAAAACAGGGAAACCTCTCCCCATCCCTGGACATCTGCAAACCAAACACAGAGCTAACGCTATACACAAGCATTACACTCCCACACTCCCCCACAAATACACCTGTGGAAGGAAAAAGGTTAACACATGTTAACAACTACACAGTAAAGCACAGAGGAACTCTGATGAGTCCCTCCAATCCTCTTCTTCTCTTCTCTTCTCTTCTCTTCTTTCTTCACCAGGATCCACCTGAAAGAGAAAAGACAAAACACAACAAACCTGCAAAACACACAGTACAACAATAACCCATACTATCAAAACACTGGAGAATACCAAAATTATTGTTTTAGGAAAAAAAGCAGAAAAGTACAAAACAGTAGAACATATCAACATTATGTACAATACACCTTTTGGGGATGGAAGGCCCTAAATGTCCCAGCTAGTGACAAACAGTACCAAAAGCAGGGTCCATGAAAGAGTCTCTCCTGGGCTGGAGCCCGGTGAAGCACAGTTGTTTAGTTACTGTAAACCCAAAGGGGAGAGTCTTTTTGGACAGTTCAACAGTCTGTAGTCTGCCAGGTGTAGGATGTGTATTGCAATGTCAATAAGGTAAGAAAAGTCTGGACTTACCAGTCCCTTAAAGAATGAAAAAATGGACATCACCTTGCTCTCCAGCTGAAGACTCTCCCTTGCAGCATTTTTCGGATACAGCTGGATGGAAATCTTCTGGAAAACAGGATGAACGTCTGGAAACTGCTTGAGCTGAAGTCATCTAGGACATGGAACCTTGTAACAGGAAAGGAACAGCTGGGCTGATATCATCCAAAATCCCAGGTGATGAATCAGGAAAACAACTGGATTGATGTCATCTGAAAGGCCAGGTGATGAAACTGGAAAGGCACACTGCAATGCTGATGAAACTGGAGGCACCTCGGATCCTGGAATACCAGACTGGCAGAACAACATGGGTACGGCAATGGCTGGATGGCAGACACTGGCTACCACTGCTCTGCTTCCCTGAAGGTAGGCATGGGCACATTCATAGACAATGGTAACATTGAGGGTAGTACCACAATGGGTCAGGTGCAAGAATGATGATCCTGTCTGGGCGTTCATAATTTACATTATGGAAAGTTTCGTTTCCTTTATCATCCACAAATCATACAGTGTCTATGAACAATATCCTGCCCAACTTCCAAAACTTGAGTTTGTCTCTGACAACTTTGTCTCTGACATATTGAGTTGCACCTGGATGCAATTTTTTAGTTGCCTCTTCCACTAGCCAGGCTGTCCTGTTTTTCTCAGTCTCCTCCCAGACTCTCCGAGGAAAGGTAGGAAAGGACATTCCATAGATTTTGTTTGCCTTTCTATGAACCAGTCCTTCCTCCTTACTACTCTCCATCAGTCTATGACCCTCGGCCTGGCTTGGGGTGGCCAGTCCTGGTTCTGCCAGTGTCACATACTCAAAGCTACGTAGAACTTGTCCCTGACCCCTTCTGAGGGCAGGGCTGTGGAGTCACCAACTGGTTCCTCTGAGGCAAGAGCTTGAGGCCACATATTGGGACCCTCAACAGAGAAATACATTTCTTCCTCCTCCTCACTTAGGATCTGGGCTAAGGAGTGAACAGTCATCCTCACTCCCGAGACAGTCCACTCTTCATTGGGCGTGGAGGTAGACACCTCTCATTCTAAAGTTTCTTGAACCTCATCCTCTCCAATGGGGCTAGGGCTAGGATCTTCTCTCCATGGATCCACTGACTGTCTCTCTGCACTGTCCATCTGCGACACAGGCATGGAGACATCACGAGGAATCTGCTCTGGCAGTATATCTACACTCTCTTCCTTTGTGCCACACCCTGCCTGGCCTACCCCAACAGGTTCACCCTGGTGCTGTGTGCTGCTACTTGCAGGATGTTGTAGCTTTGTCCAAGTGGAAGCCAAATGAATTTTAGGTGTCTTGGACATACCTTGCTTCTCTAAACACTCTGAACAGTGAGGAATCATGAATACATCTCTTGCAGCCTTGAGGCACATTATGCATACTCTCACAGGGTATCCGGGAATCACAACATGAGGAGGCAAACTTCCACCATAGACACATTGCTCTGTTTCTTTAAGTTTGGTAACCTCTTCAGCTATCATAACCCAGGCATGTTCCAGGTAACGGGATGGTCCCAAAGCCATGACTGTAGATAAACACACAAAAGTTCACTGTTATTACTGAGTTCACTTTATTTGGAACAGTCTAACAAAATGGCTCCCTGCTGCTGTGTTTACTTTACTGTCCCACCCTGTAATGGCAGCGGCAGCACTCCTGGCACATCCACAATCTGCATCTGAGTCAAGCCACTGCGCATCCGATTTACTGCATACTGATAAATTTTGCTCAAACTGTACTGACTGCACTGCTTTTCTTCCTGAGCACATCTATATGATTTTCTAGGACTTTACCACTAGCTTTCAATCAGTTTTACTTGCTTAAAGTCACTAAAGTCAAAGTATTTCTTGAACAGGATTGCCTGCTTGTTGCAGCCTCTCATCCAACGCACAGTCTCTAGTTGCTCAGAAAACTGCACTGTTGCTGAATCCATAATACATGTTCATAGTCTATTGCTCAGAATTCTTGCTGGGTTTTGATTACTTTACAGTCCTTCTTTGCTAAACAATCACACTGTTTACACACAGATCCAGCTGGCTTTTGAAAATCACAACACAGTTTGAGCTCAGGTTTGCTAAATGGTACTCACTGAATCAGTAGCTGGCTTTTTGATGGAAAATCTTGGCCTAAAGCCAATCCTAGAATGCCTCTGGGTCAAAGCTGGCTGGCGATCCCGCCGATTATCACCACGAACACCACGCTTTTTCCCCAGTCGATCGGATTCTGGGTTGAGCCCGATTTAGCACAGAAAACAGTCTGTTTTTACCGAAATCAAATGTTTACAGTCACCGCGATGATTCACTTGCTACCAGCCTGCACACCACTTGCTCTCTCCCTCTCAAACACTGGGCAGCACTCTGAAGCTGGCTAGGAGGTGGGACTGATTGCAGTCTTACCAATCACTCAACGCCATGCAAATGAGCCTCTCTCTCTTCTCGTGCTCTCCTCCTTCACGACGATCATTGAGCAAGCAAAATTTAAACTGCAAAACAACTTTTCTCAACTGAACATTTCCACGGTGGGAGCACCATTTTGAACCATTTTTCTTGGCTGTTTCTTTAGCAAATCCCCAGTTCATGCAGCAAGCATCTTAAACTTTTCAGGTCACAATTTTTCTTTGTTTCCCAAAATCCACAATACTTTTTTCTGTCACAACTTGAAAATGAATGCTGGTAAACATTCTCTTTTTGATACAGGACAAGGGGCACACACAATCTGACTTTACAGTTCCTTGATAAACGTTGGCACAATCACAGCAGCACATCAACAGCAGGCACACAGCAGCACATATGGATGGCACTACTCTGGGCAAATCTCTTATGCGCAAAGCTTCTGTTTTTGGGCTACCAACTGCCAGACAGACAAAGCGCTAGCCACAACATGAGCAAACATCTTGTTTTCTCCCAAATTCAAACACATCGTTGGACGAGCCCACATTTTTGCAACCCCTCCACCAGCCCCCCTTGTTTGACTAGCAGGGCTGCTCCTCTCACCACATAGTGTCTAGGGGCAAAAGAGAAGGGTGGGGGTTTACATAAACATGTACACACATTTCTCTGAGCCTGCTGTCACAGACAGGCAACCAAGTGTGGCAACTACCTGCCACACACTTGGTGGGACCATTTACCATTGGCCAGCAACCCTGGTCCCTGGGAGAAACTGTTTGGTCATAATTGTGCTAGGTTTGTACTTCTGGTCAGGGGCACCCAAGTAAATCCAGACACAGTGGAAGCAATAACGGTACTGTACAAACCAGGCTGGGATTCTAGAGTGTGGCTTTTATTCACATATACAGAGAATAATCACAAAGCGAAGATGGACCCCCACAGGGTTACTCATACTGGTAATGCAGATTACTAAGGTGCAGACATTCCTGAACTTCCCATTTAACATAGGCATACTGAACACACACAGCAATCTCTCAGGTTCTGAAATGGAGATTGGCATACACGGCCAGTTACTGGTACATTTCCTCTTGACTAGGCACACATGTCCAGTACTAGGACACTTTCCCATCGACTAGACACACACAGCCAGTACTAGAATACTTTCCCATATTTCATGTTGAATACTGATAGTACACATAACCACCAAAGGGCACATACAGGCTCACAAAGAATCCAACCCACATCTGAGTAACTATTTCCATCAGGCACTGGCCAAATGCACTGACTGAAAATTGAACTGGTGCCCAAACTGAACCCGGAGAGGTAAACTGGTTACTCCAGATGGGGGGTCTCCCACCTTTTGCCTCCAAGCTTATACTCGGCCATTCATCTGGTTAATAACACTCTCACAGAAAACTTATAGATGCTATCCTGAAATGTTTTTCACACTTAACATACTACATGACTAAAAGTTCTGTCTTGTACAGTCTTTCTCTCTCTAGACTCCATCATAGGCAGACACTTTTAAAAACAGACATAGTCTAGGTGACAGGGTCCCTTTGTCAGAGAAAATTCACCAAAAGGAATACAGGTGCCCCTCCTGGGCTGACACAAAAGTACTCACAGTTTCTGAAGTTGTCACGGCAGCTTCACAAGACAGACTGGGTGAGGGGATTGCCCCTGAATCCTAAAGATCTCCCCATCCCTCCTGGGATGGGGCAAAGGAAACCCCACTTGGCAAGGTCTCCACCACTTCAATCACTGTCTTCTATGTTCTTCTTCTAGGGTGAGAACAAACTACCCAAAACACAGTGGTAGTTCTCTGTCAGAGCTGTCTGAGGAGCTGCACAGCAAGCTGCAGCCTTCTCCTCCTGGAACTCCTACTCAGGACTGAATGAACATTCTAAAGCTAAAATCCCTAAAGCTAGCACAAATGTGTCTTATGCTGCTGCGAGAGTTCTAAGATTACATCACCCTCTAGCTCAGCTGAGACTGACACTCTCTTCACACATCAACATTCCTTTATGTAATCATTATTGTAAATAATTTATCTGACTGAATATTTTATTATATCCCTTTAGATAAAAATTGGTTACACTACATGATTTCTCAACAACAGAATAAGCTTATTGAGGGTTTTACCATGGGAGGGTCGACTGTATATACAAAACAAAAAAATCACCAAATCTAGAGGTTCCAGAATGATGTTCTAACACAGTAAGGTATAATCACATTCCATGACAATTGATTTGTGGTACAACAGCATTTTGAAAGGGATGGAATTCTATACAGAACAACACTATACTATACACTATATTTTAATTAGAATTAATAGGGTATGTTGTGAGTGCACCTGTATCTCTTTGGCATGGTCATGAATTGAATCTGCCGCAGCTGAGTCTAATGATTGCCTGAAAGTTAGACGTCTGCCAGAAATTGCTCTAGCACCTCTTATACCTTGTCCTCTATTACATGACCTGGAAAGTTGAGTTGATCCAAGACTATGACAGACGGTAAAGAACTATTACTTGTATGAACCAATTGTGATGCATTATTTACCACATCACTGTCAGATCTTGTACTATAATAAAAAAAATAGTCAACATGACAAATAACATTCACATAATTATATAACCATGAATGCATGGCCTAAATGGATTAGCTTGCATACTATAACATTTAACTTTATCTGCCAGACTACTTTGCCACCCTTTTTTGCTTCTGTTGATCTCTTTCTATACTTAGTACTCATAATACTCTAGTCATTATCCATTAAACACTATGTGCATACGCAAGAATAAAAATTAATACTGTATGCAATATTCAGATAGGTGGCCTGACCAGTTACCAGTATGAGGGAAGGATTAACCCCTTGTTCATGGAGGAGATTTGCCTCACTAGGCACCCCAGCATTTTGTTTTACTATGCATCCACATTCCAACGCTGACATAATTGGATCACACCACCGTAGTACTCACCTTTATGTCCCTTCCCTCTATGGTGCATTCAAACTGTACCACTCACACCTGATATTTCCTAAACTGGTTCCTATATCCGAAGTGCAGGACCTTTCACTTCCTGGTTTTTAACCCCGTCTGCCTTGTTTACCACCACTCCTGTAATTTGAAAAGATCCTACTGCAGTCCCCTCCACCACTCCATGTCACCTACCACATCTCACATTTTTTTTTATTATATGCAAACAGACTTATCTTTCTCTGGACCCCATGTGAGATATTGGCTATGAATATTCCAAACAGCACTGGACCCAGTTCAGAACCCTGTGGCGCCACACTTGCAACATCCCTCTGTGATAAGAATTCCCACCACACACCACTGCCATGTGCTGTCTACCCCTCGGCCAGTTGACAATACAATTGACCATTTCTTATCCTAAACCATATGTATTACAGCATTCTCCGCCAGAGACCACCCACTTAAAATCTATCAACCTGGTACCCATAAATCCTGTTACTCTGCCCATATTGAGTGTGACCCACACTGAGTAGTGGTAACTCTCAGCAAGGTGGTCCTTCACTCTCAGATCCCTTATATTATCTCCATTTGTCAGTATCAGGTTCAGTGTCCATCTCCCCCCCAAAAAAAAAAACTGAACACAAATTGACTGTCCAGCAGCCCCTCCAAAAAAAACTATCAATAAACAATTTTTTTTTCAGTCTGGATTGGCAACTTTCTATTTTGATTTCATAAGGTGTGGGGGGTCTCTTAGTATTCACCTCAGGGCCCCTGTTGTGAATTCACCCAGCTACCAACGTTGAGGTGGACCTCCCATCAGCTGGGTCCCTACTCTAAACTGCATCTGCCTCAAATGGTTGCCCTTTATAAGGTGCATCAGTCAAAAATTGGCTTAACTAAGGTGTGGGTCCAGCCAATGTGCATGAAGCTGATGGGGAGCTAGTTAAATGAGACTGCCATATTTATCCTTTACAAACCAATTCCAATATTAACTGCTCACCCATTCTCATTCACAAACCATAAATTGGATTTTAAATGAGGGGTTATACTGTGTATGACATACATCAACAAAAACAACAAGTCAGAGCACACCCTGATCCCCCCCCCCAAAAAAATAAAACACCAAAAAACAAAAACTATAAATAAACATATTTTTTTCAGTCTGGATTGGAGACTTACTAATTTGATTTCATAAGGAGTGGAAGTCTCTTAGTATTCACCTCAGGGCTCTACTGTGAAGTCACCCAGCTACCAACGTTGCGGTAGACCACCTATCAGTTGGATCCCTACGCTAAACTGCATCTGCCTCAAATGGCTGCCCTTTATAAGGTGCATCAGTCAAACATTGACTTAATTAGGGTGTGGACCCAGGCAATGTGCAGGTAGTTGGTGGGGGGCAAATCCAATGAGTAAGCCATATTATTGTCAGTGTCATACCACATGACACTTGTGCAAAGTGGAACCTAATATGGCCTATTCCAGACATACAAAAACACTGCTGTATCCATCAAGCTGTTATTATATTATGCTTTGTACTCATTCACAGTCAAGTTCAAGTTTATTGCAAGGAAAGAAAACTCCATTGAGCAAGCTCATTCACAAGGAGGTCCTGGAACATATACACAGGCATAAAGACACTACGTACAAGGTATCGTTATAATAGACATTCAAGTGCTTACAAAGTTCATTAATGGCAAGTCAAGAATGGATACGACCATATATGGCAGGATTCTGGAGGCAGCATCGGCTTCTTTATCAGCTAATACAGTTAGCTAGATGCATTCAAAGGAACGGGTTAGTGTGCAGGGATGGAGGAGGAAGCATAAGAGGGCAGGTAGAGTTGAGGATTAAAGACAAGAGGAGGAGGCTGGGGGTTAGGAGAGTAATGGGGAGAATGATGTAATTAGGAGTTCTAGAGGAAAAAGGCAGAATAAGCAAGTCTGGGTATCAAGTCAATGGCACTCTACTTTTTGTGACTTATATACTATGGTCCCGGGTAGGGCCAATCACGAGCAATCGGAACACAGGTAACTAGCACAGGGGTGAGGGGGGGCCTTAGTGGCAGTTACAGGTATCTTTTATTTTGGATGAAGCTAATGCTTTGTAGAGATTAATTGAGACAGTGCTGGTTAGTTTCAGTACGGATTGGAGTTGGTTCCATAGGGTAGGAAGGGAGAATGAAATGGCTCGATGGCCAAATGTAGGATGAGTTCATGGGACGTCAAGCAGGATGAAGTTTGATTTTCTGAGTATGCACTGTGGGAGATGTGAATAAGAGATGTTATATAGCTTGGAAGTTTGTGAAGAAGTATCTTGAGGGTCCAGATCCCAGCATGGAGCAAGTGTCTGGTGACAAGTGACGTCCAGCCAACAGCCGAGTACAGGTGCACTGGTGGGTTCTGTATGGGGAACTGGTGAAGAAATGTGGCCAGTACAAGCCTGGTTCGGGTAGCAAGAGGGAAAAGAGATCTATTTCTAAAGAAAAACCCTGGTCGTGTTTTTAGCCTCCTAGACAAATCTTCAATGTGATCATTGAAAGAGAGCTTATTGTCTATCCAGAAGCCAAGATATTTAAATTTAGTAACGACTTCTAGGGGTTTTCCCAGTGAGGTAACTATAAAGTTCTTTGGAAGCAAAGTGGGCTACTGATGGAAGGACTACTAGAAAAAAACATCACCTTGGTTTTCTTGGTGTTTAAAAGGAGCTTAGCTTTAATAAGATTAGTTTCAAGTTGGGCAAAGTCGGCTTGCAAAACTTCCCTAACTTCCGCTAGAGTTATGCCAGAGGTGTACAATACAGTGTCATCAGTGAAGAAGTGAAGACTGGAGTTCATTATGTAAGAATCAAGGTCATTGATATATATAGAGAATAGAATTGGTCCTAAAATAGAGCCTTGAGGAACTCCCCTAGCAATTGGGAGGGAGGCTGAGAGGAGACCATCTGCTTTGACTTTCTGCATCCTACCAGAAAGGTAACCGGTGAACCATTGTACTGTAGATGGGGTAGCACCTAGGTTAGTAAGGCAGTTAATTAGGAGGAGATGGTCAACAGTATGAAATGCTTTACTAAGATCCAAGAAAACTGCACCGGTGATCTTCTTGGAGTCCACCACAGAGATCCAATCATTAGTGACCTTAGCCAGAGCAGTGACAGTGCTGTGGTTAGGCCTGAACCCAGATTGGGCAGGGATTAGGAGAGAGTGGGATTCGATATGTTGTTTCAACTGATTATAGATTAGATTCTCAAGAACTTTGGAGAGGGTAGGCAAGATGGAGATAGGCCTGTAGTTGTTTAAATTGCAGGGGTCTCCAGATTTAAAAAGAGGGACAATATGAGCTGATTTCCAGCAAGATGGAACTGTGGCAGAAGTAATGGACAGATTGAAAATATGAAGGATAGGGGCAGAGAGGTGAGCAGCACCTAGTCTCAGGAAAAATGGTTCAAGTCCATCATCCCCGGCACTCTTCCTATGATCTAGATTAAGGAGGGAATCTTCGACTTCTTTATAGGTAATAGTACACAGTTGAAAGGGATGGGATGAAGTGCAGGTAGCAGAGGTAAAGCTAGCACAATTTTTTACATGGTTAGCATAGGGTGAGGAGTCAAAAGCAAGTCCTGCAGTAACAAAGTGTGAATGAAGTTACTCGAGGATTTGGGTCTTGTTTTCAGCACTCTCCCACTGGTAATTATCTTGGTTGGAATAGATGGAGCTGAGGGCCGGCCTTCGATCGATTTAATTGTCCTCCAAATTGTTTGGGAGTTCCCTTTGGCTTGCTCCAGGGTGGAGGTGTAGAAGTGTGCTTTTGCAGCACGGATACTTTTTACATATGCATTCCTAACAGTTCTGAAGGCCTGCCAGTTGGCAGGGCTCTTAGAGTACCTAGTCTTTGCCCAAAGTTTATCTCTGTTGGTAAGCACTGCCTTAAGGTCTAGGGTAAACTGGGGTGAGAAATGTTACTCACCCTTACTTTGATAATGGGGGAATGTTTGTCTACCAGGGTAGTAAGGTTGACATTAAGGATGGAGATGGCTTCATCGGCAGTTTTAGCAATAAATAAATCTTGCCATCTGACCCTGCTCAAATCAAACAGAAAACTTTTTTATTTTTTTTATTTTAGTTTTTGGTAACCGGGTTAGGACCACTAGGCACAAGTGCCTGTTTTCAGGGGCGACCTTGCCACTTTGAATTTGTGAAAAGACCACTTAGTTCTAAGTTTGGACTGTTGGCAGGTTTTAATTTGTAGTCTTGTGCATACCACCACGCCATGATCGCTCATATCATTATGGAACACTGCTGAATGGGAGATTTTATGGGAGTGTGTGGTTAGAATAACATCTAGGATGGAACTGTTGGTAGGGTTGGAGATATTGTTCCTTGTAGGTTCGGCGACTAACTGCACAAGTCCAAGCTCATCACAGAGGGATTTAAGGCAGGGAGATTTTGCGGTGAGCCAATCCATATTGAAGTCACCCAAAATTATTGTTTCGGAGTTGGTGGCTATGGTTAGGGATTTCGGACTGTCAAGGAATTCGATGCTGCCAGATGGGGGCCTATAGCCATCTATAATGGTAATGCATTCAGAGGAAGGAAGGTGAAGCTTCAATGAGACAATCTCAAATTCTTTGGGCTCGGATTTACAAGTAATATCGCTAACTGAAAACTTTGTTCTGGCATAGATGACCCCCCCCCCGGAATCCCTATCTGCCCCCCTAAAAAGTTTGTAGTCAGGTAGATTAATTTGCTGGTCAAGATTAGTCTTTTTAAGCCATGATTCAGTAATGATGATGAGATCTGGGTAAGTATGCGCAGCCCATGCTTGAAGTTGATCAAATTTTTTGGTCAGGCTTCGGATGTTAACTAGCATCATTTTTAGACCAGGGGCATCTGCAAAGTCCGATGGAGAGGAAAATTGAGCTGGCGGGCCAGGATTTAATTCCACATTGCCTGAGCAAAGAAGGAGCAGCAACAGCATTTTCTTTAAGGAGTTAATTAAAAATGAAAAGTCTTTTTTCCTTTGTGAGCACTTTTGAGAGGTTGCCAGGGATGTGCATTTGGGGTAGGAGAGCGTAAAGCAGAGTTGATGCTTAAGAGAAATGAGGGTGTGTGCACGGATGGTCATGGGTGAGGGGCTCAAGGGGGGGGTTGAGGTGTATGGGATATATACATGAGACAAGTGATTTGACAAGAGAGTGGAGGTGCTGTGTAGAGGGGCAACATAAAATGCAGTAAAGGAAACAACAACGGGATTAGCGCCTGACACTTTATGGTGCCATATTGCTTGAGGTACACTGATGCCAAGCATTAGCAAGAAGATAATGAGACAAGCCATTGAGCCAAATCAATGAATCTGGCAATTAGAACCAGTTGATAGATAATACTAAATGGATAACAGGATCCAATTGAGCGCCCTCAGATTCGATGAGAAAAGAATAGAAACGTGGAAATAAGTAAGTTACTGGCAAGTAAACGGATGTAGAATGAGGAAGAGAAAAAGGGAAGGAATGAGAGCAGGCTAGGTGCAGTCAAACTATTCATCTTAGTAATGTCTAAATGGATATGGCATTATTAAAAGACAGCCCATAGGTGTCAATCAGAAGATATAGGACCTGTAGGGAGCAAAACAAAGCTTGTATTTAAAGGAGGCCTGGGAGGGGTGGGGGTGGGAAAAATTCATGCAGCAGGTAACAGGGAAAGCAGTCAGGGACCATGAGAAATCACTGGTTTAGTCAATGGCGGTGGTGCACCAATCAGACAGCAGCAGGATAGTGGGCAAACCAATCAAGGACCTCCTGTAAGCTCAGGCGCCAATCATCTTTCAGCCGACCAGGATGGCTCTGAAGGCAAAAACAGCAGTCGTACCTGAATGCTGGCTCCGCCAAGAAGGATCCAGGAGGTGGCAGGAATTTGACCGGGGAGTCTGGCGGTGTTCGAGGTGGTGGTTCCAGATGACCGCACTGATCACAGAGTGCCGCTCAGGTGTGATTGCCTAAGGGGAAGGGGAGAGAGAAAGCGGCAGTTAATATAGCCAGTAAGGGAGAAAAAAAAATCAGTGGTGATTACGGGGGCAGAAAGCTGGCAGCAGACCAACAGTGGGGTGGGGTGTGGGCGTGATTATATCTATAACAAAAGAGGAGTTAAGAGGCAGGGCAGGGTCACACCAGGATGAAGATCTGTAATGGGAGAGAGAAAGATAGGAGTGTAGGTGGGGGGGGGGCTTGCACCGAAACAAATCGGGGCAGAGACAGCAGTAGGCAGGAGTAGCAAAGGGAGTACTTAGCAAAGGAGGAAGACAAAGGCGGGAAAAAATAAGTAGCAAATGCCAAGCAGACAATTTAGTTGTAAGTTAGCAGTGCTAGGCAGTATTAACAAGCATATAGTATCCAGGTTTAAACACAGCAGAAATAAGGTTCCGTTTTGAACTATACAGGTTAAGTCTACACAAAACACTTTAGTGAGAACTTTAGAAGTAACATAAATGCGTACAGTTTCCCATAAAAAACAAATTCATGCAGAAGTTAACAGGGGAAAGCAGTCAGGGGACCCACAGAAAATCGCTGGTTTAGTCAATGGCGGGTGGCGCACCAATCAGAGAACAGCAGGATAGCGGGCAAACCAATCAAGGACCTCCTGCAAGCTCAGGCACCAATCATCTTTCAGCCAACCAGGATGGCTCTGAGTGCGAAAACAGCGGTCGTACCTGAATGCTGGATCAGCCAAAAAGGATCCAGGAGGCAGCAGGAATTCAACCGGGGGGTCGAGTGGTGTTCCAGGTGGCGGTTCCAGATGACCGCACTGATCTCAGAGCACCGCTTATGACAACATTGGCCCATCCACTGCTGAGGGCATGACCATCCATCCCTCTGGTACTCCCCCACACCCACATGTTTCTCCTTGTATTACAGTACATGCCCACCCATCCCCCAAGCACACACACACACAGCAGGGCATTTGGTAAGTACCATTTTCACATAAAGCAACTACTTCAGTGCCAAGTGAGTGCCACGGTGAGACTGAACAAGACTTACATACGAAATATGAACATATGAAGAAGCCAGCAGAAGAAGGCCATTTGGTCTATCAAGTCTGCTCATGTTGCAGAGTCCACAGCTTGAGCTAATGTCCCTGCCCTGCCTCCCTCCCCACTCCTCCCATCCTCCCTACCAATGAACCTTGCCTTTCCCCCATGCCTATCCCAGCCTCTCTTAAAGCTGCCCACTGTCTTCAATGAGATGACCTCTTCCGGCAGTGCATTCCAAGTGTCCACCACCCTCTCTGTGAATAAGTGCTTCCTGACCTCCCTCCTAAACCGCTCACCCTCCAGCTTAAGACTGTGCCCCCCCTAGTGTTATGGTTGTCACTCCTCTTAAAGGTACTCTCCTTATCCACCTTATTTATCCCTTTCAAGTACTTGAAGGTCCCAATCATGTGCCCTCTCTCTCTCCAGTCTTCCAGGGAGTGCATGTTCAGTGCCCTCAACCTCTCCTCGTATGCCTTACCCTGCTGACCTGCTATCATCTTTGTAGCCCTCCTCTGGACCTTCTCAAGCAGGTTATTGTCCTTTTTGAGGTGTGGGCACCAGTACTGAACTCCATACTCTACATGCAGCCTTACCAGTGACCTGTACAAGGGCAGTATAACCTCCTCTCTCCTACTACTGAGCCACCTATCTATGCATCCCAACATCTTGTTTGCCATTGTTGCTGCTTTCTTGCACTGTGGGGAGTGCTTCAGGTCACTACTTATCATCACTCCCAAGTCCTTCTCATCCTCTGATGCAGATACTCGGACTCCAACCAGGTAGTACTCTGTCCTGAGATTCTTGGATCCAATATGCATAACTTTGCATTTCTTGGCACTGAAGCCAGGCTGCCAGACCCTGGACCATCTCCCCAGCTTTTCCAGATCTTCCTGTATCCCTTCAGCTGTGTGCACTCTCCCACAGAGCTTGGTGTCATCTGTGAATAGGCACATTTTGCCCATGATGCCATCCCCAATGTCATTGATGAAGTCATTGAAAAACACCAGCCCCAGCACAGAGCCATGTGAGACCCCACTGGTTACCTCTCTTATACCAGATAACTCTCCCCCCCAACCACCCTCTGGGTTCTGTCCCTTAGCCAGTTTTCCGCCCATCTGGCCATCTTTTCCCCAACCCCAGGATCCACAAACTTTCTGATCAGCCTTTTGTGGGGACACTTGCAGAGCAAGGTGGTCAACAGAATGCATGCTCCTGTAATTAGTTGGCTTATGCTCGTGGGCTAGATAATGATATTTATCCCTTTTGTTTTATTGTTTGCTTCCCCTGCCCCCAGGCCTGACACTACTTTGGGCCTCTTAGGCCCCCCCACACAGCACCCTACCCACCCAGCCCCCACCACACATTGCAGAAAACACCATAGGGTTACACCACTTAACCCTTATTCAGATGGGTCCTTCTCCTCCGAGGAGGAACGCACTGGTGGGCTGGACAGCACACTATTCAATGTGCCAAGGGTGCTGTTGTTGAGGCAGGTACTGTATGACTGGCCATGAGGCTTCTGTGTCAGTGGGGAATGACATGCTGTCATCCAGTCAACACAGGAGCTGATTTTTCTCCGTGTTTTTCCCACCTGGGGCATGGCATGCCACATACATCTAGCCACATGATGATGTCTGCCACGCACCACATTCAACATAGCTCAGCATGCTGCCAGGCTCCCATCCACTGCAATGAGTCAGCATGTGACGGACTGCATCCCCACCCTCCTCCCATGAAAAGGCAAGCAGTCTCTGACACTCACACCTTCTCCCCCTGACTGGCCCTCCTGCGCCCCGGGTCTATTACCAAACTCGGGTCGCCAGCGACGCAAGCAGAAATCCAACCACTGCACCAATGGGCTGATATAGTACAGGAGTTTTCAGCAGGAATTCTGCACACAACTGATGTGAGAAACCGCACCAACCTACACACACACACACACACACACACACACACACACACACACCAATAGAACATAAATAGCACATCAAAATTTACTGTAATCAGGAACAAACCACATTTTTGGGGCTTTTTTCTTTTTTAATCAAAGAAAAAATATATAATTCACAATTAGCTAGCATCCACAACATCCCCTCTCCCACACCCCACCACAAATTGACAAATAAGTACATTTCAGTGATGTATGTACTTCAATAAAAAATAAAATAAAAAATAAATTATTTTTACACAATATAAATCTAACAAATTAATCACCCTGAAAAAGTTGTGGCACTCTCTCTGGAACTAGGGCTGGTACTCATTTTGTCAGTAACCTTTCATTTCCACCCCTTCAACTTCGAGCTCTATTGATTGTCTCTTGCTGACAGCAGTTCAGCAGTAAACAGCTGACATCAAAAACTGAATGCTGCAGAGAGCGCAGCGCACACACTGACTCTAGCATGCACTACTCTCCTTCCACAGGAAGGCGTGCTATCTGATTGGTGAGTCAAGATCGCCATCCAATGTGCATGTGCATCTATCGCAGCAGAGGTGATTTTAAAGATGTCAGTCCTGATGGAGGATCATTAAATCCTCCGTGAAAAAATGAATATCACTGATATTCAGGAAACTAAGACACAATTAAAATTTTGAACATCCAATATGTAATGTGGTGGAAAAAAATGTGGGTACCGCTAACGACTAGCTATCAATGCACTGCTGCTTTAACATTTGATATTCATAGTCAGTGTATCCTGGTATCTAACACAACTGGATAAATTGGTTTAGCAGTTTTAAATCTGCAGTGGAAAAAAAAACATTGGTTGCATTTTCTTACATATTTATGGTAGCATTTAGATGAAGCATTCAGAATTCTATTTGTGGAATTTGATATTAACAATGTACATATCACTTCTTCATTTGATAAGCTGGGCTGGGCTTTTTGTCATCCTGCTGTTCCTCTCTGGGTGACTACCCCCGCCCCTTGGTATAGCCAGATTGACTCAATAGAACTACTGATCCCACTGATATCCTCTTTGTATTTACAGTGACAACCCCCTTAAAATGTGAGTCACCTTCTCCTTTTCCTATCGACCTACCCCGTTGGAATAGCCAGAATTCTTCCTTCCTGCTGCCCCAGACATTGTCTTCCCCACAACATCTTTTTGAGTACGTCTGCATCCCAGACCTGCATGTACATCTCATAACTTTACTGGCTGTGATCCTTAAATATCCGGCATCCAGGTTAGAATTGTTGACACTGTGTGCTTCCTTGCTCCAACCTGGGGGTCTACCACCGTTGTGCTACCAAGCTCAGCTGTCCATTTCTTGGAGAAATTGTGCATCTTACTCCTGAACCTGCTGACCCACTACACTGCCTGACCCTCATACCCCTATCTTTTAATTAGAATCCCCCAGATAAGGCTGCGTGAAATTAGCAAATTCCAGTTTTCTGGAATTTTTTCATGAAATTCTACAATTTTCACAAAGACTCATGGGATTTGACTTTAAGTACATATGTTATTTTGCAATTTCTAGCAGCAAGCACTTAATAAAACTAACACACACAGTCTCCTTGTAAGGTCTAAGAACCTACCAAATTTAATGGTGTTGCATTCTCTAGTGTTAAAGTTTCAGGGGATTATAAATGTGCAGTTTACATTCTTGTAAAATTTTATTTTTAAATGTTGAGAAAGTTTAACTACTTTTAGTTCAATCCCATTTAAAGCTGCAAATATAAAGTTTTTCAGAAATGATCGTGTGGTATAGTAGTTTAAATGTTTCAACTTTTGTTAAATTTGGATATGGTGTTTTAAAATTAGAGGGGAATAACTAAAATTTACGTGTTGGCAGCATGTTTGGCAGGCTATAACGCAGTCCCATTTGAAGCTAGAAATCTGAAATTATGTACAAATACAAAAGTAGTGATAACCGGTTTACCTGTAAAATGTTATAACATTTCAATGAATACTATCAAAATTATACAAAAAGTACAGAAATCAAAATTTTGACAAAATGTTTGGCTACCTATAACTCAGCTCCATTTAAAGCTTGAGACTTTAAACTCAGTGCATATACCCCTGTTGGATGCTTCTCTAAATCCTGAAATTGTGGAGAAAGTTGGATAAGAAATTTTAAAATGATCTCAAAATAACTGAAAATGTTATTTTGATTAAATGTTTGGCCACCCATAACTCTGCTTCCTTTTAATCTAGGACTCTGAAATCTGGTACACAAGTGTAAGGCTTATGCTACTGCATATGTCCCACATTCAGTGTTATTTGGACATGTACTTGTGAAACCATAGTGAAATTTAAAATTTGGTAGAATTCCGAGAACTTTTTGCAAAACTTCCACAAAATTCCACAGAATTGGAATGGTCATTCCGTGGGCATTCCATAGGCAGAATTTTATATTCTGCACAGCTCTAGAAGACAACCCCGAGGAACACCACACCATTGGTTCACCAAGACTCCCAAGACTCCAGACCCAAATGTTTTTCATTTCAGTAGTCTGCTTTGTGTTCCTTAACTGTAATGCCTCCATTAACATTTTTGCAATTAATTTCCTTTCTTTTTGTGATACTGGAATTGTAGCCATATTCATGCAGATCCCTTCAGAACCTGCATGAATAGATCCAGACAAGCAGAGCCCTCTGGGCCCTTCACCAAGAGAAGAGTCTGTCCACCTGCAGAAGTGCAGGGCTGCCTCTGTGCAGCTATGTATGCTGAAGCACGGGGCCCTCTGGGAAGTATGCCAAGAGAAGAATCTTCTTCAATATATGGCTACTTGTTCTTTTTCCACTCATGTACTTTTCAATAACAGTATTTTCACTTCATAGTTTTTACTAATGAATTTTTCAATTTCATATGTTTTACTACCACATCACAAAAACGATTCTCATAAAAGTGATTCTCAGGCAAGTGAAAATGTTCATTTGTGAAAACGTTTGAAAGTGAAAAATTCAGTAGTGAAAAATACAAAAGTGAAAATAATGTTACTGAAAAGTACATTAGTGGAAAAGAAACAAGTAAGCATATAGTAAGGAACTGATTAAATAATAGAAGATGGAGGGTGGTGGTTAACAGCACTCACGCTAGTGAGGAGAGCGTGACCAACATAGGACTCAGTACTGGGACCATTCTTCTTTGATGTCTTCATTCTCCCAGTCTCTTTCAAATGAGAAACAGAACCAGGACCAGAGGGAATGTGCTGAAGCTGGGCAGAGGGAGTTTAAGAGGGATGTGAAGAAGAAGAACTACTTCACTAAGAATGGTGAACACCTGGAACACACAGCCTGGGGAAGTGGTGGAGGCAAAAACAATAGTGGGCATCATGCATGCATGGGATAGGCATGGGGAATATCCTAGCAATAAAACCAGACAGGGTGGGTGGTACTAGGCTATACCGGACTGCCCGGGGCATAATGAGGCCTGACACTGCAGGCAGTAGGCCTTATAGCCCCTGGAAGATCCAGTATAGCCCATACTGTTCTCCCTTGAGGGTATTATTGCACTTGGAAAATGGGATTTTGACTGCATTTTATAAAACAATTTAAAAAATAAAAAAAATACTTTAAAATTGCAAGTTTAAATTTATCAAATATTTCCAGTAACGTAGTCCGTCCACTGCTGGCATTGGCAGTAGAGTATGGCTGTTTTTTTGTTTGTCCTGTTCTCTTTAACCTCCCCCCTCTGCAGTTTGTTCTCATTCCTGCTTGTTTCTTTTACTAGTCTCCTGTTAAGTACCACAAAGCAAATGAAGTACCATGTCTATGAGATGGGAGGTACTTTTGTGGGTAAGGCTCCCACAGATGGAGTTGCACTGCTGCTTGCAGCAGTGCTGAAAGCAAGCAGCAGCTGGAGGACAGGGGTCTGATTTTCAAAAGGTCGGGAATGGTGCATAGTGCTTGCGCCAACAAGGAATGGTGCAAGGGGCACATCATATGCAATTCCCAATTTTCAGATGTGGCCTGTGCCACATGGGGGCGACCTGCACCAGCCGTGCTTGCACTGCTCTTGTGGTGGACACACAGCTGCACCCTGGCTGACGGGGTCTTGCGCCACAATGGTTCTGCAATATCCTCATATGTGGGAATTTGAAAGCCACAATTGACACAGGGCTCGCCAAGGTTTAGACCAAACCAGAGCTGGTTTAACAGCCTGTTCACTACCCTGGAGCCTGTGCTGGGTGTGGGGTGCTCCCTTGCCCTATTGTGGTCACTTGCACAAGGAATCCCATCCCACACACCTCTCGTACATACTGCACACCACCAGCGTGCAGTAGCAAGCACCATATTGGTTTAGTTGTTGCCATAACTCCCTCAGCACCAGGCACAAAGCTTCTTGTCCCTCACAGAACTGTCACTACTGTCCCCATTGTCATCCCTGTCCCGAGCATGGGTCCAAGCTACCCCCAACCCAACCTGCTATGGCTTTCAAAGCCTTCGCTGACCACCTGGGCACTTTGTTGATGGGTTGCTGGCACCGGCTGCTATGCTGCATGACTCTCCCACAGCCTGTGGCAATCCCCTCCCATGTGCCTTTTGTTTGATGCATAGGAGTGTTACAGCAAACTGCAGAAGCTTGGCACAGAGATCCCACCTGTATGAGAATCGGGTGCAGGGTCCCTGGCACACTGGCATCAGATGCTAGTTGCTGTGTGCTGCAGCTTGCATCAATCTAGGGCTGGTTTTGAAAACTGAGCCCTCAGAATGCAAGTAGCATTGACAGGTAAGCATGCTCTGTGCTAGCACTCCACAATATATCAATGTTTTTTGGTGTGCCAACTAGCGAGGAGGTAGAAGTGAAAGTAGCACTTCATGTAGCCACAGAGAGAGTGTGTGTGTGGGAGGGGTGTGACTCATTAAACAAGGAATCAAGATGGCAGCTATTTCACTTTTTGAAACCACGGGCAGTGATTTTAGTAGACACACAGGCAGGTTGGCATGGGTTTCAGTTTTACCTAATTACTGTTGGCACATAAATACACCCCTAGATGGGTGATCAGCCAATCAGAGAAAATGATCTGTCTTGCCCATTTTCTAATAGTAAATAGACAAGGAGGAAGGGGACCTGTTAGGGTCTGTGGAGACAGACTAGGCTGGGAACATCTGAGCAGATTGGGTGGGCCAAGTAGTCCTTTTCTGCCAACAGATTCTACAAGTAGTCCTTTTCTGCCAACAGATTCTATGTTTCATAAGTGACATTGCAGAAGACTTGGAAGGAAAGGTATGCCTTTTTGATGAGGACATCAAAATCTGTAATAGGGTGGACACTCAGGAGGGGATAGAGAATATGTAGGGTCCTTGGGAAACTTGATGGGTGGTTAAGAGCATGGCAGTTGGGGTTAAATGCCAAAAAGTGCAAAATGGTGCACCTAAGGTATATTGTAGGAACTCAGGAGATGAATATAGGATGGTTCCCCTAATGAAGCCTTCATAGGCAAAATGCTGGTGCAACTGTTTCCACTTGGTGACTGGGTCCAGCCTGGACATTTCATTATTATAGCTTTTTGGTAGTAAATAATTGTATGCAGCTAAATTGCTATTTGTCTCCGAGTTTGGTGTTCCTGATGTGAGCGGCTGCATGGCTAACTTGAAATTCTGTGAATATATGAGTGGGGAGTGGGGAGGAGGGAGGGAGGGAGGTACTGACAGTTGCTAAGCAGGAAAGGTACCTTGAAGTTATCATATCTGATGACCTCAAAGTAGCAGGGCAGTGTGACAAAGTAGTGGGTAGGGCCAGTGGGATGCTAGGATGCATAGGGAGAGGTATCTCAAGCAGGAAGAGGGCTGTGGTGTTCCCTCTCCTCCCCCTCCACAGTTTCCTTTCCCAATTGATTCTTTAAAAAAAAAAACTCCATCCCTCTGCTGGTTCCCTCCCTCATTCCCAGTACAGATATATTAAAACAAACAAAATATATATAAATATCTCTCATCTATGTAAATCCAGAAGCAGTGGCGGTGGGAGCGGGCAGGTATGCAGCGACATTATACAGTACCTGGAAACCTGTATCAGTGCTGTTTCAAACTCTTTTGCAAGTCGTGACCTTTGTATTATAAAGTGTTCAAATAATAACATTTTTCCACAGTCTTGCCCACATATTGCATCATCTTGGGTACCCCAAGGAGCAGCTTCCTCGAGTCCAGGAATCTGACTCAGGAGCAGGCATTCACTGAGAGTCAAGGGATGGACTGGGATAGTTGCCCACAAAAAAGAGCTACTGGAATCAAATAAATGATTGCTTCCTCAGTTACTGGAAAAAAGTCTATAATTTTCCCATGATGTGTAAATGCTTGCATACCCCCAGAGAAATCAGTTTTTAAATGATTTTTGTGCCTTTTCTTCTTCTCCTCACTCAATCAGTTTGTGTAGATCTATTAAGTTAGAGCATCAGTGCCTGAAATTAAGATCCCAAAACACCCTGATTGCAAGCTGAAATATAAAGTATGCACCCCTTACTATTTTGGCAGCATCATTTCTCAACTGTGATGTGGTATTTTAAAACCAGGTAACTTCAGATCCTTTATCTCGACTAGTCATTTCGTTGCTTCCAGGGTTTGTGCCGCTGTTGGTGAAATGTTTATTTGAATCTAAAAGGGCAGCATATATGAACAGTTCCCATCATAGCCTGAAAATCCATGAAAATAGTTTTTTAAATGAGGTACTGAGCTCTTCTGTAGCAGGCAGCAGTCCACGGATGTCGATGATTAACTCTGCCCCATAGCGATACTACATTGCTGCCATTTTTAGAACCTTGTGATGTCATTGTTGATCAGGCTGTGCTTGACTACAATGTGGTTAGCCACAGCTTGATCGACAGTGACATCGCAAGGGCCTAAAAATGGTGGCAATGTAGTATCACTATGGTTCAGACATAGTCAACAATATCTCTGGACTGCTACCAGCTACAGAGGAGCCCAATATCTCATTTTAAAGAGCTTCTTGTGGGCTTTCAAACTAGGATATGGGCATAATTTATGAATGTTCCCTTTTAGATACTTGACATTTTCTTTTGGATGAATGGTACATTATATGCAAGCTGCTGAAAACTCTGCAAACTTAAAAACAGTACACAATTACAGCTTACTAGTAAGAGGTGGGCTTGACTAGCTGTGTACAAACACTGTCTTATTTGGGAATGCAAGTATTTTGTATTCTTTTTTTTTCTATTTCTTTTTCTCCCCTGCTTGGGTGGGCTGCTCCTTCCACCCCCCCAGCTCCATCACCTGGCATCCCAGGGACTTATGTCAATCCTGACCTTCCCCCATGGCTTGCCCCCCATGGTGGGGATTGACAGCTGCCACCTATTGATGGACTGGATCTGGTTTCTAGGAGAGGGTCCTGTAGCCTGGGTGTGGAGCCTGTGAGGGGTTGGTATCATCTTGTCCCACTGCCAGCCATTTTCTGCCTTTTTCCTCCCATCAGAGGAATGAACATGCAATGCCATCCAGACATGCCTATGCATGCTCCCATGCACATGATGTTGATGGCCACTACTCCTCTGTTCCGCCCATTGTGGTCCCGGCTGCCTGCACCCCCAGCCCCTGCTAGTGGTCATGTGAATGCTGGAGCCAGTGTCCCCCCAGAGAAGGAGAGCTGTCCTCTGGACACTCAATCCTCCTGTCCCTGGCTGATTCCTGATGACCTGAGATCGCTCCCAACCCTGGGTTGCTGGCATGGTGGGTATTCTGTATTCTTGATTTGGTGTTCAACCAATAATAATTTTTCAGAAAACAGTGTAAAACACTGCTAAGCACCACTAATTATCTCCCTGTTAACTTAATGTAGTTGATTCACCATTCGACATTCTTGATCTTTTTATTGGCAGCATGGTCCTGACCTGGCCTAAATGATAGGTTCGAGTTTGCCCTATTACTTCTTATGTTTGAAGTATTTTTTGCTTTTCCCTTTCTGTTAGAAGATTTTATTCCCAACAATACTTGGTGTGATGTGTGGAGGAATACTCTACCTGGAGTGTATTATAGCTAGTCCTATTCCTCCTCATACATCATCAGCACAATGACCACACTGTCCATTAACATCACAACTAACCAAGAAGAGCAAATCACCAGTTGCCAGACCAGTCCTTGTGATGTCACAATAAGTGAGGCCACAATGCCGATGAGGTGTGAAAATGAAAAGAACTAGATATGTCAGTCTCCAGGTAAAGTTTTGCGTTTTACACCACACCTACAACCATCCAATAGAAAACCTTCTCAGCAGATGTCAAAAGAGAAATACTTCAGAAATAAAAAGTAACTGCTGACTACTTTTTAAAATTAATAACAGTCTCTGCCTGTTATTTGTAAGACTATTAGCCCTTTAGCGTGGCTCCCTATCTTACAGCAGCAGTAATAGTCAGCAAAAAAATGTAATCATATTGTTTTTCCAGCAAAAATTTATTTCTGACATCCTTAGATCCATCCTCAGTGTGTTTTAATTTTCTTTATCTTTACAACAACTTTTATAGCTAATTTTGTAATTTATGGCTCTTGTAGTTAAAGATGACCACCACTTGCAAATTTTTAAAAATCTCTTCCGCTGAGGCTACCTGTTGAATGCACATACTAGATTCATATTTTGGATGTATTAGGCTGGTGCCACCACATGTTTCTGATGGCAAACGGCACAGCATTGTACAAAGATATTACATTTTTTCATGGCAGGTATAGCACAAGAGGGGGTGAACTTTTTTTTTAACCTAGTATTTATGCTCCTATCTACCTTGTCTCTCCCCCCTCTCAGACATCCTCTGAACTGCTCTCCCCATGTCTCACCACGATCTGCCCCTAGAGTACCACGGATCTGCACAGTAATCAAGGCACCCGGATGACCCCCCCGGGCGTGGTGAGGAGGCACTCCCCCGTACTCACCTCCCCAAGTCCAACATGCTGAGATGCAGATCCTGTACAGCGGGGTCTGCTGCTGTGGGCCCGAGATGAGCAGGGAGGTGTCGTCGCCTGGGAGAGACCGAGGGGTTTTTCCCTTGTTCTCCCTAGACATTGGCGTGCAATGGGGGCCAGTGAGCTGGAAGGCTCTGCCCCCTGCTGACTTCTGCCCAATGCCCATGCTGCTGCTCCGACTACCGCACCTACAACCAGGCTTCCCTAGATGGCAGTATTGCGATGGGAGCATGCAGTGAACCCCTCCCCGGAGAAGAAGAGCAGCCATTGGGTGCTTCATTCTTCTCCTCCCTGGCCGACCCCTGGTGCCCCAGGCTTGTTCCCAAACCCGGGTCGCAGCGTGGTGCAAGCTGTGGCATCCAGTGCCTCAACCCTCACCGCCACAGGGCCGGCTTAGGGGGAACTTTTTAAGATGTTAGAATCCAGTATCGTTAATTCAGGAATGAAAGAAAACGAAAAGAAAAAATGGCTAAATTAATATATTTGCCAGCAAAACTTTATTGCTCAGCAAAATTACATGGTGACTAACAAGTATTGATAAGGCGGGCTACATTTACAAAGTGGAAGCCTATAATAGCCCTTTAATATAGGACATCTAGAAGTTCTCCAGACAATCAGAGTCAGCAGTCAACTGGTGGCAGTTTGTGTGGACAATATTTCCAATTAAAGAAGGGCTCCCACCACCAACAAAATAATAACAGTTGACATCAGAAAAACTCAGTCACAAAACACTCCACACATTTTTGAATTTGGTGTGATGATTTTTTATATCATCTATGTAAAGCTAGAAGTGCTGGCAGGAGCGCAGGCAGGTGACGACATTGTGCAGTACCTGTAAGCCTGTGTCAGTGCTTTTCTTGAACTCTTTCTCAAGTCATAACCTTTGGCAGTTTGGGTGCACAATATCTCCAATTAAAGAGGGTCCCACCACCAACAAAATAATTGCACTTGAGATCAGAAAAACACAATCACATAACACTCCATACATTCTCATTATTTTTTATTGATCACTAATGACATAGAAACAGAATTTGGCAGAAAAGGACCGCTTGGCCCACCCCGTCTGCTCAGATATTCCCTGCCTAATCTGTCTCCCTAACTGGTCTCTTGTGGCCTCCCCTCCTTCGGACTTGTTTCCTAATATACTCCTGAGTCTATCCCACATATGCCTGAACTCTTCCACTGTTTTTGCCTCCGCGACATCTGCTGGCAGTTCAGTCATTTGCTACCCTTTCAGTGAAGAAATATTTCCTCACATCTCTCTTAAACTTCCCCCTCCAGCTTCACCACATGCCCCTGGTCATGGTGCTCTTTCTCATTAGAAAGAGACTTTCCCCCTGCACTCTGTTCACCCATGTGAGGTCCTTGTAGATCTCTATTATGTCACCTCTCACTCATCTCTCGTCCAGGGCATACATATTGAGACCCCTCAGAATCTCCTTGTAGGGCTTCCCATGCAACCCCTGCACCATTTTAGTTGCCCTCCTTTGGACTGCCTCCACCCTGTCTGTGTCATTTCTGAGGTGCAGCCTCCAAAACTGAACACAGTATTCCAGGTGGGGTCTCACCAATGAGCAATGCAGTGGCAACACCACCTCCCTTCTCCTTCAGGAGATACCCCTAACATGGGAAAATATACCAGAACATGGTACCCTTGGCACAAATGGGTGAACTCCATGGAGAGATCATATCCACATGGCACACCCCACACCATATAGTATAATAAACCAAATATGTTAATTAATAACGAATTATAACATTAATAGATTAACCATCTTTTTAATTTCCTCTCGCCTTTCAAGGGAGTAACCTGGAGCCTGGCTCAAAAGGTATCAATTATTTGGGGGAAAACAATTATTTGGGTTTCATGTGCATGTTCCTTTTTCCATATCACAAGGCATGATTTTAATTGGCAGGAACATTTTCTTGTAATACAAGGTAATAATAAGAAGCCTGGATGCTGATTGTTTTTAGTGTAAAATGTGATATTACATACCACAAATTATACCTTTGATTAAATTATTTCAATCTAATGTTAACTGTAGTAGGAAGAGAATGGAAAAACTTTAGAAAAAGAGAAGTAGTTCTATTTGTTGTTTTACAAATTTTAGAATGTAGGAAACTTTAAATTAAAAATGTAATACATTTCTGCTAGAATGTGCAGTACATAGAGATTTTATTCTTTTATTTTCAGATTCTCAGAGGTTTATTACTTTTTTATTGCTCTAATCTTGTACTGCTCTTTATATCGATGTACATATATAACAATTTATAGTTCATTGTTTATAATGTTAGGTAATGTAAGGTTAATGTTAATTATCTATGATCTTTGGTGTTGCACTTCCAAGGGTGTTTTCTCCAGGCTAGGTTACTGTTTTTATTGATGTATATTTTAATTCTGTTATATTTAAAAAATTAATAAAAATGATTTTATACAAAAAAGGAGATACTGCCCATGCACCCCAGCATCCCACTAGCTCTACCCACTGCTTTGTCACACTGCTGTGCCACTTTAAGGTTATCAGATATATTAACTCCAAGGTTCCTTCATGCTTAGTGACTGACAGTACCTCCTCCCACTATATACTCAGTACCTGGGTTCCTATGCCCTAAGTGCATGATTTTGCACTTTTTGGCATCGAATCCCAACTGGCATGCTCTTGACCACTCTTCACGTTTCCCAGGATCCTGTGCATTCTCTCCACTCCTTCCTGCATGTCCACCCTATTCCAGATTTTGGTATCATCTGCAAAAAGGCATGCCTTCCTTTCTAGTTCCTCAGGAATGTCACTCATGAAGACATTGAAGTGGACCGGTCCCAGTACTGAGCCCTGCAGCACCCCATTGGTCACTCTCCCCTCATTAGAGTGAGTGCCATTTTACCACAACCAGTTGCTAACCCAATTCACCACTTTGGATCCCAACCCTAGGCTGGTCAGTTTCTTTATCAGGAAGAACACAAAATAAAAAATAGCACACACGCATGAAAAACAATCTCAAGAGTGGTAAACTTCTTGTTTTATTTTAATTTGAGTAATTCATAATGAATTCTTTCTTAGCTATATTGATGCACATCAATACTGGAATTTGTGCATTATTTGATGTTTTTACACTGTGTTATAGTGATTGTTGTAATGGTCTTCAATCAATGATTTTGCACTTTGAAGTATTTCATGAATGTTAGTACCCATTGGTTCCACCCCCTGATGAAGCCTTAGAGCAAGATGATATGTAGGGGCAGAGTGGCCCAGTGTTCTGGCATGGTTCTGGGACCATGAATTAAAGAGCAGGTCTGTACTTTTGCGCCCCCAAAAACATTTATTGAAGCTTACCTGTCCTCAAATGGATTGCAACATAAAGTTTAATTTATTTGTGGCAGCATTCACAGAAAAAGAAAGGACTGTTTTATCCTCGGTGGTGCCCACAGACAAAATAGTCACATTTCTCTATCTGGAGACATGTCCCCATGCTAGCACATTTTGTGATGTTGTTAAATGAACTCCATAGACTAACGGCAGTGTTTTTTAAAGGCTTTTTGTTATACTTCAGAGAGCTGATTATGACAAATGAAGGCCACCGCTCAACTAACAAGGTCCTTGTTAGTTGAGCAGTGGCTTTCATTTGTCATAATTGGCACTCTAAAGTACAATAAAAAGCCTTTATAAAACACCCCTATTGTAGTCTGTGGAGCGCTACCCCGTTGACCCAACCTGAAGCTCCTGAGACTTACCAGTAATGTCACCCTGCTCTAATCCAGCTCCAAGACTGTCTCCTCTTCCCCTCCCCATATTTTTCCTTCTCTTTGTAAATAACTTCTTGACTACTAGCTCTCTTCCTTCTTGAACCTTGTTGCTGACCATCCACTGTTGTTTTGCCAGTTACCACCCTGACCTTCCTTCTGTCAGTCTTTCTTGTTATGTTTGAATATTCCTCACATTTCTCTCTATATAACCTTACTATCTTATTAACCCTTTCACTCCACAGGTCGGGTCCATGGTTTCTGCACTCATTATATATCTTACTGCCATTATTATCTGTATAACGTGCCATTATTTTTGTTGTTTCTACCCATTGTATTTTTGTAGCACTGCTGTACTGTTCTCTATTTGTATTATTGTACCCGTGTTGCTGTTGTTCAACTGTTCTCCTTTTGTTGTACTCTCCTGGGTCATGCCTGAAAATAGTCATTTTACGGCTAGTGCACCTACCCGGTTAACAAAAACTAAATAAATAAAATAAAATAAATGCTCTTCATTTATCAACATCACAAAATGTGCTGATGTAGTGGTATGTCTCTAAATAGGGAAGTGTGACCATTTCGACTGTGGGCACCATGGAGGATAATACAATTATTTTTTCTGTGACTACTGCCACAAATAAATTAAACTTGTATGCTTCCCTCATAGCAGTTGGGTTGGTGATGGCCACTCTTACAGTGGCCCCTTGTGGTGGACTTGCGGAGGTGTTCTTGGCATGGGTGACCACATGCTGCTGAATGCCCCTGCCCCCAGGACATCACTGTGGCCAGACACGTAAGGGAAGTGGGTTTGGCCCTGAAAATGAAAAAATGGCTGGCCTGTGGCACCGGATGACAGCCTCTAGCAGGTCTCCCCCATGCCACCTGACCACCTGGTGCACTGTGTTGCACCCTCAGCCGACTTCTCTATAGTGTAGCCACCCCCTCTGGGGAATCAGTCAAGCATGAGGGGCAGCCTGTTGACTAACATGGCAGCAAGGGTTGAGTCTAGTGGGCAGCAGAGAATGGCATGAGAAACTGAAGCAGTGGGGCCACAGGAAGCCCAGAGGACCAAAAAAAAAAAAAAATTCCAAACAAATTAAACTTTATATCGCACCCCATTTGGGGACAGGTAAACTTTGTTATATGTTTGAGGTGGGGGCAGACCTTCAGCAGTAAGAACCTGCTCTTTAAAGTAAAACAAGACATTTACCACTCTTGAGATTGCCTTTGGTGTGTGTAATGTTTTATTCCTGGCAATTGCTGAACAGCTGCATGTTAAGGGCAGCTTAGAGTGTACTGCACCAATTGCTTTCTTGCTTCAGCTTCTTTATCAGTCTCCTGTGTGGCACAGTGCACAGTGCCGAAAGCCTTGCTGATGTCTAGATAGGCAACATCCACTGCCCTCCCCTGATCTATTTCCTTGGCCACCCAGTCAAAGAAATGTATCAGATTTATTGGACAATCCCCCCCGAATTCATGCTGCTTGTGGTACTGCAGTCCATTGGATTCAAGATACTCTGCCAGTCTTTCCTTTAGCAGGGTTTCCATTAGTTTCCTCACCAATGAGGTAAGACTCACCGGCCTGTAGTCGCCAGTCTCCTCAGTGCTGCTACTCTTATGTATAGGGACCATGTCAGCTCTTCAGTTCCCTGGAACCATCTATTTCCAGTAAGCTGTTGAAAGAGTTCTTTTAGAACCCTTGGGTGTATACCATCCAGTCCCATAGCTTTGTCCACCTTCAGAGCTGCAAGTCCTGCTACTGTCTCGAGGCCCGTTCTCCCCCTTCCCATGAAGACTGAGCAGGAGTACCTGTTTAGGATATCTGCTTTTTCTTGGTACATTTCTGCATAGTCCCCCCCCCGTCCTTCTAAACCTCATTACCCCTTCCCTTGCTTTCCTCTTCAGACTTATGTATTGGAAGAAAGTCTTATTCCCCTTACTGACCCCATTGGTGATTCTCTCCTCTGTCTCCACTTTTGCTCCCCTCACTTCCTTGCCTGCTGACCTCTGCTTCACCAGGTGTACCTCCCCATCCTCCTCCCTCTGTGTTTCCTTATACCTCCTGAATGTCACGCTTTTTTCCTTCACTACCTTTGCTACTTCCTTAGAGAACCATAACAGACTCTTTCTTCTGCTTGTATTCACTTCCTTTACATAAAAGTTGGTTGCCTTAATTATACTCTCCCTTATTTGTCCCCACTGTGCCTCCACTCCTCCCTGGCAATGTCCCTTTTGAGGCAGTTTCTGAGACAACCCCCCATTTCTTTAAAGTCTTCCCTCCTGAAGTCCAGGCCTCTTGTCCCTGTGTGGTTAGCCTCTGTTTCAGTCTTCATGTTAAACCACACTGTATGGTGATCACTGGTTCCCACAGGACTGCCATTGTGTTGTCTGCAATGCTTTGTCTTTTTGTGAGCACCAGGTCCAGCACTGCCCCATCCCCAGTGGGTAATTTGACTTGCTGTCTCAGAAAAGCCCCTTGTAGGGTGTCAAGGAGGGCTCTATTTCTTTCTGAAGCTGCAGCTGGAAGGCTCCACTCCATGCAGATTCAAGTCACCAACTAGCAGCACCTCCGCTTACTCACCATTCTGATGGTGGCTTCCTGAAGTGCCTTATCCAACTCTTCATCCTGTGCTGGAGGTCTGTCTGGTATAGATAACAGCCCCAGAGCCTGTCTCCAGGGATACCCACTACACCTTCATCCCTTCCTTTTCCTCACAGTGCCACTGTACCTTCATGGCCTTAATTCCCTCCCTCACATATAAAATAACTCCTTTTCCCTGCCCTGCCTCTCCGGAACATACAGTAACCCAGAATTGCCATGTTCCAGTAGTGGTGCTCAGTGTACCATGACTCCATTATGGTCACTAAATCCAGGTTAACCTCCACCATGATGACTTCCAAGTATAGAATTTTGTTTCCAAGACTCCTTGCATTGGTGCACGTTGCTCTCCACACTTTCCTTCCCCCGGCCCACTGCCCTGCTTCCCCGCTTCCATTCCTGTCTGTTTCTCCCTAAAACTCCTGAATTTCTTCTTACGTGTTTAGCTTCATATTTCCTTGTCCCCTTCAGTCCTCTACCCTCACATACCTGAGTTTTACACCCTTTTTCTCCTATCTTGTCCTGATCCCTGCCTTTCTGTGCCCCTGCCCTAGGGAAGTTTTCTCCCCCTGTGCCCACCCTCCATGCTGTGCCAGCATCCAGTGTGGAGGAGGGGGAAAAACTGTTTCCACCAAGGACTGAGATCCCCTTCTTGGATGGATGCAGGCTATCTCCCTTATAGGGATTCATATTCTCCCAGGCTGGCCCACAGTCCATGATGTAGCCAATGCCTCCTCCACACACTGTCCTTCAACCTGTCATTAAATGACCTGGTGCTGAGCACCTTGCATCCCCCTGGCCACACAGAGGTAAAACCCCAGAAGAAAGCCCTGTGTGTGCCACCTACTTAAGGTCCTTCCCCATCTCCATGATTTTACCCTGCACTACCCCTACCTTATCCCTTGCCATGCCATTCTTCCTCAGATGCACAATGAAGTCTAGCTCTGTCCAAGCTCCTACTGCCCTAGCAGTCCTCTGGATACACTCTCCACCCCTCCTAGCTGAAGCACCACTCAGGCACTCCACCTCCCTATCCTTCCCACCCCCCCGCTCCCAAATCTATCCCCCTGACAACAGAGTTCCAAACCAGCAGCAGCTTCCTTTTGGGCTAGGGGCCTCTCCCTCCCTCCCTTCCTGGGGCCTTCATGTCTGAGGACCCCCACCTCCTCCCTTCCCACTGTGATGGGTGCTCTTCTCAGCTGCCTCATCCCACCAGTATTTTGAAGGAATTCTGCAGCTGTATAGTAGATAAGTGTGCACCCTTCCAGTCACCCCCTCCATCTGAGTACCACCAAGGTCCATTGACACTGCCTCTGCCTTGACATTCTCTGAGGGAGTGGTGGCAGACTTAGTGGCCCCTGGTTGGGGCTGGTCTTCTGTACCCCTGCCAGGTCCACCTGGAGTTCAGTAAACTGTGACCACAACCCAGAGGGGTGAGTACAAATGGGGCAGCACCTCAGTCTCCAGAAACGGTCCCAAAATACTGTGGTACCAAAACCATTACTCTGTACAACTCCCATGATCTTTTCTTCCTTTACCTAGCTTATATTCACTTCTTTGTACCCTTCTGCCTCCTTTCTTTTCCTGTTTAACTCCTACCTCAGCCTTTTGCTTCCCTGAAAGTACTTTAACCGTATCTTAGACAGAGTGTCTCTTGTTTGCTTTTTTAACCCTCCTACCTGTACCTATCTTATATGGGGTATCTAGTACTCCTTCCTCAGTTGTAGTACATCTATATCCTGTAGCTATCTTCCCCCTGGCTGGTCATTCCAGTAAACAGTGAACAGCAATACATCCTTGCCTTGATCTGGTGACCCCCCCCGCAGAGTGTCCTGCGGACTGTGGTTTCTCTACAGACACCCTACAGATGCCTCTAAGGTTGATGCTCCACTCATGTGATGGGCCACAAGTGTGATGGAAAATGCTAGAAAGAAATCCTTTTATGTCAGAGACAGCACTTGCTAGTCAGCTCTGATATGCTAGGGTTGGTCATGTGATGTTCCCAGCCATCCTCCAGCTCTGGGTCTCTTCATGTCCCCTTCCCTTCCTATAGGCCTCCTGCCAAAGCAGAAACCTGCAGCACAGTAAGTAAATAAAAGTTAATGAGTTACAGTAAAATGCCTGCTTGTAGCTGTTTACCATGGTGCTGACCTCTTGGTGGGAATACATGCTAAGTCTGAAATAGCAGCTTGTTTCTATTTCAGAGACAGAGATTCCTGGTCAGCTTTGATATGCTAGGAGCAGTCGTGTGTTGTCCCCAGCCATCCTCCAGCTCTGGGTCTCTTCCTGTCCTCTCTTCTTCCTGTACATCCCCTGCAAAAGCAAAAACCTGCAACACAGTAACTAAACAAAACATTTAGTGAATTACAGCAAAATGCCTGCTTGTAGCTGGTTAGTCCCGTATCGACTTCTGGATGTCACAGTCTGCAGCAATAGAGAAGACTGTGATGTCACAAGCAGGGCATTTTGACTTCAGCTCCAGAATTATCCTCAGCTATAGATGAACTGCAAAGGGAAAAAATCCTGTTTTCATGTAGACACCCTAAATAATGAAAATCAGCAGTATTTGTTAGTCAGCAAAAAATGTAATCATGCAATTTTTTTTAGCAATAAAGTATTTCTGATATAGTCAGATACATCATCAGTATGTTTTTATGTCTCTGATGTTTTTAAAACTGCTTTTATTACCAATTTTTATAAAAATGACTCAAGCCACTATTTTTTATGATCTCTTCCTGTGAGATTATTTTTTACATGCTGGATTCATACTATGGCTGTATTAGGAGAGCACTAGCCCACATTTCTCTTAACTTTAGTTTTAAGAGTTTTGTGAGATACACACAAAACAATACAACAGCAACATTGGAACAACACTGCTGACACAGAAATACAATCTGAGTTAAAATAAACATACATCGGGCTAATATTCTCACTATAATAGCCATTAAAATAAATGATACCTAGGACTCTGATAAATATTGTATGATAGTAAAATAGATGTGCTTCTTAAAAGTGCTTGGCCACTTGGTGACATGCTAAAGAGGGGGAGCAGAAGATGAGAACCAGGCAGTACAGGTGTCGGGGGAAGGAAAATTACTACTTTATGCAATAAAGTCTTTGCCAGATGACATAATGTATAGTGTGCATCGCCTCCACATAATTTTAAATTTCATAGAGCTGTGATTTAGTTGAGCTGTAATTTTGACCAGCCGGTATATTTCAATCATTATATCCTGCCAGAGGGGAACTGAGGGAATAACACGGCTCAGCCAGTTTTTGTAAGTGCCCTTTTAGCTGTGAGAAGACAAATGTTCCACAGTTTGCAGGTGGCAGAAGATTGCAAGGGGTGGTGGATCCCCCAAAAAGGAACATTCGGACTGTTAGCTGTACCTGGTGGCCAGAAAGCTCTGACAGTTCCTTATTAAGGGCAGTAAAAAACAGCTACAGTCCTGGGCAGCTCCAAAAAATATGACCATGAGTAGCCACAAGTGTCCCACATTTTCTCCAACAAGAAGCCCCCTTCTCTGGAGATATTTACTTTGAACTGCAGGAGTCCTAAAAAAATGAATAAAGTTCTTCCAAGAAAATTCTTTCTAAACAAGTGAAGCAGTAATGGAGTGCAAAGAAAAGAGATGCCGCTGCCATTCCTTATCGGAGATAACCATGGATAAATCTGTTTCCCACACCCATTTGACCGAACATACTGTGTCTGCATTTATTTGTGCCAAGGCCAGATGCAATGTGGAGATCATGTGGGTAAGCGGGATTGATCCCGGTATAGCAGATTGAAGAAAAGGCATCAGATTTGGGACCAGTGTCCAATCCTTTGGAGCAGTAAGTAATGTCTTTATAAAGGTGTGTACTTGGTGGTACCTAAACTGATCTTGGGGTTGCAGAGAGTACTGGGTTTGTAATTCTTCAAATGAGAGAATAGTGCTATTCTGAAGAAATTGGGCAATAGATGTATCTCCACTCTCTCCCAGTGTCTAAATGCATGACCCTTACGTGCAGATGGACATGTTGCTAAATAAGGCAACGAAAATAAAAGAAATCAATACTGTGCCAACCTGGGATTACTAACACACATTTCTAATAATAAACCACACAGCATCCCACCAAACTGTTTAATTTATTCACAGTGGGCATGGCCAGAGAGCAGGGATGTTTACACATTTTAAAACCCAGTATCTCAGTTCTGGAGTGAAAAACACAATAAAAGCTGACATGTTGATGCTTCTGTATGAAATGCATTATTACTGTAAAAAACAAAAAAAAATATGATGATGATTTGTATGTTCATATATTCTTATTTGTAGGCACCAGCAAGCATAAGCTTATAAGCGCCTATTGTCATTATGCATGCTCTTTTCTGAATTTGGTAAAGTTTATGGTTACATTCAGTCTAAGTGACTTGGCCGCATGATGTCATTGATGGTGTCAGTGCTAGGGCTTCTAGGTCTTGGCACAGTATTTTAGACCAACACCAGCCCGGTTTCAATCCCCAGTGCAGAACATATTTTCTTTCTTGCTACAATTTATGTAGTATGAAATAAATTGTTATATGTCATTGTTGATGTCAGTGATAGAGTTTCAACAAGGTTTAAAGCAAACTTTCAGAACACTGAGGTGTTACATGTACTTCTATGATGCAGTCAACTTAATTAGTTCTGTCTGATACTTTGAGGCTTGTCTAGGGTTGAATGCAACTTAGTGGGAAGCATTACTTCAAGCTGGCAGAGAGTTCATTACCACACTCCACTGCAGCTGCATATGGGGGCTCTGCATTCAGTGCAAGATGTGCTTTCCCATAACATGTGCCTTGATCTAGAAACCCTCTGTCTCACCATATGGAATGATAGCATAGTGGCAGAACACAAAGACAGCGGTTGGGAGGGGACCTGGGTTTGATTCCCAGTTGTGAACATTTTTTCTTTCTCACTTCGGTTTATGAAGTATGAGAGAAATTGTTAAGACACCATTGTTGATTTCAGTGATATATATTCTAAAGGTTTAAAGCAGACTTTCAGAACACTGAACTGTTACTTCTATGTTACAGTCAGCGTAATTGTTCTGGCTGAGACTTTGGGGCTTGTCTAAGTTTGAATGCATGTTTGTATACTGTGTGGGGTATACTTGTTTATTTTGTGAGATGTATGTGTGTGCTTGCATATGTGTATGTGTCTGTATTGTGCAGCATCTGCATGTACATTGTTCAGCATGTATATTTATTTATTTATTAAATTCTCGGATTAAAAATACCTTTGAGCAGAAACTGCTTGTTTACAAAGGTTCCACGTCAAAGGATGAGGGTCAACATACATACAGAGGTAGTAAAAGAATGCACAATAAACAACCAAAACAACTAAAAAAAAAATAAAGATACTCAGTTATAACATACTTTGAGATAATATTCATATAACGAGCAGCTTGAGTAGGCATCTGGCTGCGGTAACAATAAGAGATAGAGGGCACCATAGGCAGTTAGTATTGCAGGCATGCGACTGGGAGAGGAAGTTGGCAGGCTAATCGGACACTGTCCGATGGTGGTGGAAAATGTCTTGTACCAGTGGAGATGCGAAACAGGAAAGGAGTCACAAGGAAGGCCCAGTGCCAGAGGGAATGAGACTGGGAAAGGGTGAGCTGTGAGACATGAGTGAGCTGGGAGGTGTTTAGAGAGATCTCTGTTCAGAGAAGCAGTCACATTGAGTGGTATAGGTGAGGTAAAGTTTGAGATTCCTTTTGAAGGGTCCAAGTGCAGTAGAGGAAAGTGCTTCTTTATTGAGGGAACTGAACCATTGAGTGGCTCTATAGATAAAGAACCGCTGACCCATGGAGGTACGACATCTAGAAACCTGAAAGGTTAGAGATTGGGCACCACATGTTTGTTGAGTGCCACTGTAGGTAGTAAGGAGTGAGCTAACACCAGGTGGCATGAGACCGAGGAGAATCTTTTTGGTAAGTAAGCAGGTCTGGTATTGTATTCTGCTGAGTAAGGGTAGTCAGCTGGCCTGTGCATAGAGGTCACAGGTGTGAGTTTGTCGGGCCACACCTGTTAGTAGTCTACAGGCTTTGTTGAGAGAAACTGAGACCCTGCGGAGGGCACTTGTTGAGGCAGAGCCATAGATGGCAAGGCCATAGTCAATGATAGAGGTGACAGAGCTGTAGATGGCTAGTTTAAGGGCATCCACAGGCATACAGTGCTTGCATTTGTGTAGAAGTCCAATCCGTATATTGGCAGTCTTGGCAACAGTGTCAATATGCCGAATGTAGGAGAGGGTACTATCCAGGGTAATACCAAGGTACTTGAACTCCTTGACATGTTCGAGTGGGTTCCCAGCGTGGTTCTTGATGGTGAGGGACAGAGACTTGTGCCTGCTCCATTGGTTACAGAAGGATATGGCTTTAGTCTTGCTGTGGTTCAGGACAAGTTTATGAGAATTGAACCACTCTTCGATGCGCTTGAAGTCGAGCTGCAGCTGGGATTCAAGGACTGTAATGTCATGGTGGCTGGAAAACAGGACTGCACCGTCTGTGTATAGTAATATTTTTTGGTGGCAGGCACTGGGGAGATCGTTGATGAAGAGGGAGAAGAGTAGAGAGCCCAGAATAGACCCCTGGGGGACGCCGGAGCGGACTGGTTTCTCATCCGAAGAGATCCCTGCAATCCTTACACATTGGATCTGATTATCAAGGTAGCTGGTAAACCATGGAAGGGCATCGCTGGAGATCCCAATGGAGGACAGTTGCTTGAGCAGTAGGGGGTGGTTAACTGTGTCGAATGCCTTGGTATGGTCTATAAATATTGCTCCTCCACAATTTCCTTTGTCAAGCATGGCATGGATGAAGGTTGTAAATTCCAGTAGTGCAGTGGTGGTGCTGTGCCCTTTTCTGAAGCCATGCTGCTATGGGCACTGTACATTGTACTTATCCAGGAATTCAACTAGTTGGTCCAACACTATTTGCTCCAGTGCTTTAGATAGTGGGGGGAGGAGTGAGATAGGTCTGTACTTGGTGTGGAGCGTCCTGTCTCTGCTTTTGTGAACCGGTGTGACAGTGGCTTTCTTCCAGAGAGAGGGGAAATGGCCCAATCTAAATAAGAGATTGAAGATCTTTGTAAGTGGTTCTAAGATTTCATTGAGGACTTGTGCCAGGAGTTTCAGGTCAAGGGAGTCACCACTGTTCCCTTGTTTGCCGATGGCCTTTTGAATGTATTTTCTAGCTACTTGTGGTGGGACCTCCTTAAAAAAAAAAACTTTGGGGTTATACGTTCTAGTTGGGGGGTAACTTGGGAGGAGCTGGAGGGGAGGTCGTCGGAAAAATTTGGTGGAAGGACACTGTCCAGGTTTGAAAATGCATTATTAAAAGTGCTGGTGATGGTACCTAGGTCGAGTATAGGAGTGCCATGAAGGTTGAGCACAATGGGTGGTGCTTTAGGATCCTTGCCTGTGAGTTCTTTCATGTTGTTCCAGAATTTTTTTCCCTGGTCCCAAGAGTTGGGCAGAGCCTCTTTGTAATAGCTGCGCTTAGCATTCCGTATTTTCTAGTGCAATCATTTCTGGCTACTTTGTATAATTGTATGTTTACTTGCATCGGAGTTGCACGAGCACAATGCCAGAGGTGGTCTCTGTGCTTGAGTAGAGTTAAAAGGTCAGTAGTAACCCAAGGGTTGGTCTGTCCTTTGACCTTCATCTTTTTCACTGGTGCATAAATGTCACTGGCTTTGTTGAAATGTTTGATAAATAGGTCCAGAGCTTTGTTGGTGTCACTGAGGGAGTCAAGCACTGCCCAGTTCAGCCTGGTTAGATGGGATTTTAACAGCTGGAGGTGCCCTTGTTTGATAACCCTGGCATAGATAAGCTTGGGAGGGAGCTTGTGGTATTTGTTTGACCAGGAGCAGATGACAGGCGAGTGGTCACTTATTATATCCAGGAGTACAGAAACATTGGAGATGTGTTCAGGGCGGTTAGATAGAATCCAGTCTAGAAGCATAAGATAATCTGTCCTATAGTTACACCTAGTGGGGGCATTGACCACTTGAGTGAGGTGATGCACCGCGGCTGCATCCTTATAGGTAGCGGCCTCAGTGGAGAGCCAGTTAATGTTAAAATCACCCACGATTATGGTTTCAGAATTATGTTGCTGGACCCTTAGATATTTCATGATGTTGTGGAAGCCAGTGGCCTGGTCTCTTGGGGGTAGGTAAACTGAGATAACAGTGAGTTCCTTGTTATGTGCACCAAGGAGGATTTTGATTGTGAGGACCTGAGAGGAGTTGCTCAGGCTAGGGGATGGGATGATGTGACCCATAAGGGTATCCTTAAGATAGATGGCGCAGCCCCCGCCCCCACCCCATTTAGCAATCCTGTCTTGCCTGACAATGCAGTAGCCAGGGATAGAGACTGAGGTATCAGGGATTTTAGGGTTTAGCCATGTTTCCACAACTGAGAGGACATCAGGGTTGTGCTGTAGAATCCATGTTTGGAGGGAATCAAGTTTGTTGAGGATGCTGCAGGCGTTGATGGATGCCATGGTGAGTGTCCCTGTCCTTCTGCTTGGTGCCACTGCTGGCTGCCCAGGTGGTCCTGGGTTAGGGTGAACATTTCCTGAGAGCAGGAGCAGCATAAGGAGAATTTGTAGGAGAAAGGATTTTAGTATCCTGTAGATACCTGGTGGTTAAGTCATACACCAAAAGAAATTATCAACAGCTGAGGTCCAGAGTCACAGAATGTGTTAGAATTCCTGAAGGTGGTGAACTGTGCCTGTGCATATGCAGGACGTGAAATCCTTTTGTCTGCATGCTTCTTTGTCATTCAAAGAGGTTGTTGAAAAGCCCACATACAGATCATGGAGCAGGTCAGACGAAAATGTGGATTCAAGCAGGACCTAGAGTCACTGAGTTTGTCAGACTTAGTTGCTTGACTTATGTTTTGCTTGGGATAGCTTCCAAAAAGTTGATTTTTAAATGAAAAATGCAGATACCTGGTGATGATGTTTTGCAGAAATCCAGTTCAGGAGACTTTCACAGATGTAGTGAGCAAGAATGGTGTAGTTACTCCAAGCAGAAAACCATGTAAATTCACAAAAACTAAGCTACAGACACAGACAAGCAGCCACCACACAGACCCAGGAGGTGGAGCATATTTGTCTTACTATACAAAATGACACACACTGTGGCACCGCTCAATTCTGTTGAGACATTGATTTTTTTGTGCTTACAAATACAGCTGCTTTTAGAGGAGAGCTGCATTGAATCTGAAAGCCATTGTCCCCGGTAGCAGTTTTTTCACGTCACATACTGATTCCAGTTCTGTTACGGTTCCATCTGGCTCATTAGCGACCCCAGTGGTTGTTTCTGATGTATGCTCTTGTGTTAAGGGCCATTTTAGAACTGCATGACATAGTTTATGTCCCTCTAAACTACAGAGTTCTACAGTTGAACATGGGTACAGTCAGTGCTGGGTAAGTTACTTTTCTATTACTTTCTGTTTCTTTTAGAAACTTGATCCAGGAAGCTCTGTGCAGTCACTAGCAAGGATGGAGAAGTACTAGAAAAAGGAATACACCTGACAGTTACAGTTACTTATTTCTTTTTATACAAAAACAATACAAAAATAATAAAAAATTATAACAGATTACATTTATTTGAAAATAATAAGTTAGTTACTAGTTACTTTTAAATAAATGTAATCAGTTATAATTACGTATTACTTTTGTAGAAAAAGACATAAGTTATTATAACTGTCATAGGTTCATAGGTAGGTATGAGTTCGAGGGACAGGCCCATAATTGAACTCGCCATCATTAGTCTTAATGATGGTAATGAAATTTATTTTCTCCCATAAACAAATCAAGTTCATATTTGAAGATGTCAATACTCTGATTCAGATCTACATGAGCTGGAAGTGAATTCCACATGTGTGGTACTCTTTGAGTTAAAAATTGTCTCCTTCATGTAGTTTTACAGGTTTCAACATATAATCTAAGATTATGTGACCTAGTACTTTTAATTATTGGTTGTTTCATTAAACAGTTTGTTTCTAGAAGCAATTCATCATTGCATGATTTATAAGCCCAACACATATCACCCCTACAAAACCTATATTCCTGTGAGTAGAGTCCTACATTCCTAAACCTATCCGCATAGTCAAGGTGTGCTACCTTAGTTGCAGATTTAGTCATCCTATGCTGTATCAATTTGTAGGTTTTAGAATCTTTGATTGCAGTAGGGGAGCAAAATGGGGCACCATACTCCATATGTGTTCTTACCAAAGATGTATGCAAGGGTATCAAAACCTCAGCTTCCCGACTTTTTATATTCTTCAGGATACATCTAAGTATACCATGGCATTTTTTTGCAGTGACTTTAATATCATGATTAAATTTCAAATTATTAGTGATGGTCATACCTGGGTCTTTTTCAAAGGTAGTTACTTTAAGTTTAATATAATTTAAAAAAGTAGTTCACTAATAAATTATTGGTTCCAAAATGCATCACATTACACTTTGCAATACTGAAATTTTATTTATGATCTGTGGCCCAAGAATAAAAATTATTTAAGTTATTCTGAAGTAATTCAAAAGATCTAGCAGTATTAACAATGCCACCAAGCTTACTATCGTCCACATTTTTTTGCAACCAAATATCATTTGTTGCTTGCATGCTTGAAATCATGATGTTAAATAACATCAGTCCCAGTACTGACCCCCTGTGGGACTCTGCTACTAACAATACCCCAATCAGATTGACATCATCTAAAGACTACTCTCTGTCTTCTGTTATCCAACCAGGAGTGTATCCATTGTATGATCAAAGGACGTATTGATAGTTTGTGGAGCTGTTCAAGGAGTGACTTGTGTGATACTGTATCGAAGGCTTTTTCATAATCTAAATAAATGACATCGACTGGCAGACTCTCTTCTAATGCCTTACTAACTGGTTCAAAGAAATTTATTAAATTACTCATACAAGATCTTCTCTGAGTAAAGCCATGTTGAGTAATAAGAAGGTGTACTACTAATTCCAGTACTTCTCCATCCTTGTTAGTGACTGTACAGAGCTTTCCGGAACAAGTTTCCAAAAGTAATAGGAAGTAATAGAAAAGTAACTTACCCAACACTGGGTACAGTATAACAATAATTATAGAGCTGCCCAAGGACATAAACTACATCATACCATTCTAAAATGTCACTTAGTACCTGTGTGTAAACCAGAAACATCCACAAGGATAACTAAAAAACCTGTAGAGATGGAACAGTAACAGAACTGGAACCAGTATTTAAAATTCAACTTCTACAGGGTAAAATGACTTCAAGTTCAGTGTAGTTCTCCTACACTAAATCTGTAAGTAATTTTCCTAGTAGAAGCAATTTTTGTCAAATACTGTTTCAAATTCTGGTATTGCTCTAGCTAGCCCGGCTTTTTAGTTATCCTAGTGGGTGTTTCTGATTTACATGCTGCTGGTAAGAACAACATTTTAGAACTGTATGACATAGTTTATGTCCCTGTTCTGATTTTCTGTTGTTGGTACAATGCATACATGTTCTGTTATAGAACTCAATTGTTGTTACGGACATAAACAGCATCACACAGTTCTAAAATGGTACTGACCACTAGATTATAAAGCAGAAACACAAACTGAGGTTACTAAAAGGCCAGCATAGATGGGACAATAACAGAATTTGAACTAGTAGTTTAAAATGGCTTCTAGGCCAGCCTTGTGGCACAGGGGTTGCGCTACCACCCACCCTGCCAGAGACCCAGGATCAGGAATGATTTTGCTTTGCTGGGGGGCTGGCCAGGGAGGGAGAGGACATATGGATTCCATCAAATGCCACCAGGTGAATGCCTGGTGGCAGTGGGGGCCCACATGGCAATGCAGGAAGGGAAAGGGAGCTGCAGAACTCCCACAGCGAGCATGTATGCCTTCACACATGCACACATCTGCATGCATGACCAGCACAGGGAACTGAGAGAAAAATAGAAAAAACAGTAGGGCTTGAGCTTTGTGAGGCTTGGCCATGACTCGGTGGTCCGCTCAGCTGCTCCAGTCCCAGGGTATGTCTGGATGTATCTTTGGGGGGGGGCAGCCCTTCCCCATCTGCCTCGGGGGGGGTTCTACAGGGGATCAACCTCTTGGACTGGAGTAGGTAGGGGATGGCCACCAAGGGTTGGGACTGGGCTGATAGCCATCCAAGCCTGCTACTGGAGGATAAAAACCTTTGTTGCAAAAATAGAAACTTCTATTGGGAAAAATGACTTTCAGGTTCAGTGCAGTTCTCTTCTAAGAATGGAACTGCTTTGAAATTAAGTTTTTTAGAACATAGTACTATTGAGTTCTGATGCCGAGAGTGATTTTGATATGGTCAGACATATCCCAGAGTTTGATATTTGCCATTTACAACTCATCAGTACTATTTCGGACTGTACACAATACCTTTGCAGAAAGCAGCTGCTAGGTTTCTAAAGGACACACTAGAAAGACACTAGAAAGATGCCCTTTAACAGTTTATAATTCCTTCAAATGCAGAAGTCAGTTTAGTACTTGGTTACAAGATTCTGCCCAATTCCAATAAATTGTCTGGTCTCCTAGAAAGGTGGATATGGACTGTGAACCATGAAATTTTAGGTGGAAATCCCAACACAGCTATGTGCACACAAAAATGGTAGCCAAACTTCAGATGAAATTCTGTTTGGCTATCTTAAATCTCAGTAATGTAAGTGACCAGTTCGTTTAGTTCACAAACGAGTTACATTTTTACAAGCAGCAACATTTAAAAAAAAAAGCGCACACAGATATATATTTGTGTATACATGCATACATTTGGACAACGTGCAGCTTTGTTTTTGGTTACTTTTTTTATTTCATTTATTTATTCTCTTCACATCCAGTGCTAGGGGTCTCTCCACTATCTCCCACCCTGGGACTGCTGTACTGGGCTGAAGGCACTTCTGATACAGACACTGCTGCCTGCATTTGACCCACTAGTCCTTGGCTATGGCTTTCCCCCTGAGATGGGGTTCCTCCTGCTGTAGCCTACCCCATGGTGAGCTGGGTCATGCTCAGATCACGGGTCTATCAATAGCGAGGGAAGAGACAACTATTCCTTATATACCTGAAGAATGTGGCAGTGGACAGACCCACTCTTTCATTCTGCCACCAACCAGGGAGTATTTTTCTCCCATTGTGATGGTTCCACCCACCAACTTCATCTGTGTTCATGCACATGCGATGGTCCTGGTGGTAGGCACCTGGCAATGTGTGGTCACTCCTGACACCAAGGGCACCATAGCTCTCCACCGGTGGGAATTGTTCCATGTGCAGTGCAGCACACCCAGCCCAGGAAAAGAACTTCTGAGACAGATGCTCTGAGCCCACCCTGCCAGCATCCACTCCTGTTGTTTTAGGCTTGAGCCACGAACCAGATCATCAGCATGCCAGAACAATCCCCCATTGCTCAATGTTAGAGAGCTGGCCCAAGGTTAGTTACATTTTTAATTGGTGGTCATAGTGGCTAGATGAATGAAACCATAATGCAGAGAAGTACAACAGAACCACCACTTGCTCACTGTATGATCTATGAACAAGTCACTGACCTCCCTGTGCTTCTGTCCTCCAGTCCACACTATAAAACTGGGTCAAAACTGAACCCCACTGGAAACGAGATGCTGCATCACAGTTGTGTTATCTTGGGTAAATAAACCATAAACAACAAACTGGTAATACTTTGTATACATGAATAAGGAGTCACTGCTCACGTGCTGCTTCCCTGTCTTTGTGGAGTCATACTTAACATGTCAGCACTAGAGGATGGAGGGATTATGATTCGAGCTTTGTTTATCCAGACTTTGCTATCTGGATAAACATGGTTTAAACTAATTTCCGAAAGCATTTCATGTGGAATACTGAAAATGCATCCTCTGCTATTATGCTTTAAAAGCCTTTTTAACAACCCAAGGGAGGATGAAATGAAAAACTGCTTGGTAAAGGAAGCACCTGATGAATTGTGGAGTGGGGATTAACCACTTTCCACAGCGGTGGATGACTGCCATGGACATTACGATCACAATATTGGCAGGGGCTTTAAGCCACCTGAAAGCTATTGTCTGATCAGTCCCCTAAATAACACTGGAAAATTGTTTGAGTGACTTACACCATGTAAGTTATTCAATTTTGAAGGAAATAGGATTTTTTTCCAACACATGCACATAAATTGGACCTTTTTTATCAGCAGTTAGCTGCAGCTGAAACTCTCTGTCGTGTTGCAGAGATAACCTGCATTGAATTGGAAAGAATCCTTAGTGAATATATTTCTGTGCTTTCAAAAGGATTTGGGCACAGCCCAGTGTTGTATGATTAGAGGCATAGTTTGCAGTGGTGCAAACTGTATTCAGTTACCCCATTTATATTATGTGGTGACAAAATACTGTAGTTTGATGTAGTAACCAAGCTTCCCATACTTCAGTCTAAAATGTGGAAACTGAAGACTCCTTATCAAATTGTCATAGGAGCAAACAAAAACAACGGTGTAAATGTATTGCAGACCCCTAGCCGCCTGTCAGAAGCCCCTGAACAGACAGTCCACAGTTCCTGCCTCGGCTGCCCGCCTCACCTCTACCCTGCTGCTACACATCAGTTGGAGTCACTCCTGCTCTGGTTAACCGCCTGGTAATTTTAATCTTTTGGACTTGAATTTTGGTGCACTTTCAATCTGATAACTGATTGGCTTCCACTCTGCCTGAGACTTCTCCAAATATGTTTAAACTTGGAACCTTATTCTGTCTTTCCCAGGTGTAAAACGCTGTGTAAAACTGAACCTGTTTAAAGCTGATTGCAATTAAGATTTCATCAGAATTATTTGATATACAGTATTACTGTTTAGTTTTAAAAAAACAGCACTACTGCTAAGTTTTTAGAGCTTTTGTTTAAACTGCATTGCTGGCTCAAAATTTTGAATTGTTAAAGTTGGATTACTTTAAGCTCATTTCTGTCTAACTTGAATTTTCTACCACTTCTCTGCTTCTACCCTTCCCTCAGCTCTCTTTGCTATGCTACTTTCCCACCCTAAGTGATTCAGCTCTCTTGCTCTTTTGTTTTTGATGACCCCTGCTTCTACTCCCCATCCTAAGTGATTACAGTTCTCTTAGTTTGTTTCTTGCACCCCTGCTGTGGCATTTTTTGGAGATAAATCTAACCCCCTGCCCCTTTTCTTTACAGGCAGAAGCCCCTGAATGGGCACCCCACTGTTCCTGCCTCAGCTGCCCGCCTCACCTCTGCCCCGCTGCTACACATCAGTTGGAGCTGCTCCTGCTCCGGTAACTGCCTGGTAATTCCAATCTTTTGGACTTGAATTTTGGCACACTTTCAGCCTGACAGCTGATGGGCTGCCATTTTTCCTGGGACTTCTCTGAATATTTTTAAACTTGGAACCTTATTTTTTTTTTCCCAGGCATAAAATGCTGTGTAGAATTTAACCTGTTTAAAGCTGATTGCAATTAAGATTTTGTCAGAATTATTTGATAGACGGTATTACTGTTTAGCTTTTTTTTTTTAAAAAAAAAACAGCACTACTGTTGAGCTTTTTAGAGCTTTTGTTAAGCTGCTTTACAGTGCTTTTGTTTAAATTGCATTGCTGGCTCAAAATTTTGTCCCACCCACCTTCCCCTACCCCTGCAGCTTATTAAACGCTCGTTCCTTAGGGGTGGAATTTCTTTGTCCATCTGTGATTGGACCATTCCCCAGAGGAAATAAGGAGCTAATTAGGGGAATCTCTGCTACCTGTTCCAGTGAGCTGGTACTGCCTCCACACTTAACTCAAGCCTAGATAGGGTTTTTCTGGCAACATCTCTAAGTTTCCCTGTATGAAAGCTCCTGGTCCTCATTCTTAGATACTCTCACACCTCAGTAGAAAACTTCACACCTGCTTAATATCCCTTCTCCGAAGCCCTACTTTCTCTCTTTTTCCTTAGTGCTACCTAATATTCTGCGCCACATCAGTGTACACTATGGGGGTGATTTCACCTCTCTGCTACTCTTTAGGAGTTCTTTCCCTAGTGCTTGCCCTCCACTTCTCAGCAGATCTTCTCTGCCAGCCATCTTCTTACTGTGGCGGCCTACATAACTCTGAGGACTGTAACTTCTGTTTCTCAAACCTAATTATCAGGGGTGCTACCTCTATCCCTGAAACATGGCTCCTAAAGCTTATCCCATATGCTAGAATAGCTGATTACCTAAGACACTCCCCTTTCTATATGCCACATGGGGGCAAACTCTGAACCTCTCTCACTGAAACCTGGATACCCCTATGCCATCTCTCTCTCTCTCTCTCTCTCTCTCTCTCTCTCAGATGACATTGAACCTAACCCAGGCCCTCCTGCTGGTACTACTCCTACAGTCCCATCTTATTGGTTCTTGAAAAAGGGGCTTAGGCTTGCTCATATGAACATTAGACGCTTGTCAGTTAATTTTGCACAGCTTGAAGCCTGGATGGCTCACAACTCCCCAGATGTCCTAGGTCTCTCTGAGACCTGGTTAAAACCATATACACCTGATTCTTTATGTAAGATCAGTGGATACAAGCTTTACAGATGTGATCGCCCTAATGCCAAGAAGGGTGGAGGGGTTTTGTTTCATGCCAGAGAGGATCTTGATGTTAAGGTCTTGCCGGTCAGTACTACATGTCTATGTGAAACAATTCACATAGTTATTACCCTTGGCCTCACTAAGAAGGTAAATGTAGTGTGTATCTACAAGCCTCCTAAAAATGGGTTAACTGGCCTGACTAAGGTTATAGACTATCTTTCCTCGCTAAAAGGTAGAAAAGAGCTCATTGTTATGGGGGACTTCAACCTGGATTGGCTGAGGAAAAACTCTAATCTTTATGCTGCAGAGCTCAGCAGGCTACACCTGTTTCAGTTGGTCACCTCCCTGACCAGACAGCCTATTAACAGCAGTCTCTTCTAGACTGGGTTGTCTCCAACAGGCCCGTGCGAATCAGTTCTGTAGGAGTATTACCGGACACAATCAGTGACCATTCCCTGGTCTACTGTGTGTGGAAAGCAAGGTCCCCAAACCTCCTCCCAGAGAACTTCTCTTCAGGGATTTCTCAAAAATGGATAAGGGAGCCCTTATCGCTAAGCTACACAACACAGACTGGGCATCTCTATACAATACCTTCAGTAAGGAATGTGCTTCTCATTACGTCCTTACCATGCTTTTGCATCTTCAAGATAAAGATGTCCCAGAAAAAAGGCACCATATCTGGGGTACTGCTACCCACTGGTTAAACTCTTCACTCCTGGCCTGTCTCAAATGCTGGGATAAAGCCTGGAGCAAAGCTAAGTTAACCCACTGCCCATTGGACGGGACTGAGTACAGAAGACTCCAAAACCTATGTAAGGTTTCCATCAGAGCTGCAAAGGGCAAGTACCACCACCAGCTTCTTAGTACCTCTGTCAATGACTCTCATGGTTTTTGGAGCCATGTTAACACACTGATGGGCAAGAACAAGTGCAATGCCATCACTGATATGGTCATGGATGGTTGTAGCTGTAATAATCTGCTCACTATCACCGATACTCTCAACTCCAGATTCACTGACCTCTCCTCCTATTTGGCACCTCCCGGTCCTTTACAAGAGTCTCCGCAGGGCAACAATAATCCTTCCAACCCACCTTTCAACCTTCGCCCAGTCTCCGAGACTGAAATCCTAAGCTTACTTAAGTCTGTCTCTCCTGTTGGGTTGACTGGGGTGGATGGACTTCTAATGAAATTCCTTAAAACTATTGCCCATTCTATAGTCTCCCCAGTGACTCAACTCTTCAACCTGTCCCTACTCACAGGACATGTCCCTTCCCTCTGGAAGACAGCTCGAGTAGTAGCTGTCCACAAGAAGGGGGACCCCAATAACCCAGATAACTACCAGCCTACTACCATCCTTTCCACCCTCTCTTAAATTCCTGGAGAAAATTTTTGCTACCCGGGTTTCGATTCGCCTCCACTCTTACAACCTTCTCACCTCAGATCAACATGGATTTTGATGAAAACACAGTACATCCACTGCCCACCTACAGTTCACAAATTATGTCAGACTCATGATGGACAATGGCTCTCTCACTGGGGCTACTTTAGTTGACTTTAGATTTAGTTGACCACCCGCTGTTCCTATCAAAGTTGTCATATCTTGGCTTCTCTACCTCTGCCACTGCCTGGTTCCAAAATTACCTTTTGGAGCACCTGCAATTTGTCCAGATTGGAGGAGCTAAGTTCTCCCTTGCTCCTACTTGGATTGGAGTGCTCCAAGATTCAATTCTTGGTCATCTCCTGTTCATGGTCTTCATAAATGATCTCCCACAGCTAACTGGTCCTTGCTCAGCCCTCTTATATGCTGATGATCTGGTTCTTTACTCTTTCTCTCCAAACCTTTCGGACATCCACCAGAATCTCAATCTTAACTTCAACACCTTTCAGCTCTGGCTATTACAGAACAAGCTTGTCCTCAATAAAACTAAAATGGTGACTATGCTCTTCGGCTCAGGCTCTAAAATTTGGTCCTGCACCCAGCCTTTATGTATAAGTGTACTTGATGGCTCTCCCCTCAACACAGTTACCTCCTTCAAATACCTAAGAGTCACCCTAGATCCTACACTGGATTTTGACCTGCACCTCACTATAGTATTATTCAACTGGGGCTGGCATATAAGGTCAGACATTGCTTTACATCCACGGTGAGGTTGGCCATTGCACAAGGGATCCTGAGACCTAAATTGGTGTACGGGTTAATAGCCTTTCCGGCAACCACTGGAGGGCTCCTTCAAAATGGGATGTCTGCTACAACAATATCTACTGATTTGTCCTGGCACTACCTAGGCTTACTCACTGTTGCTCCCTATACTCCAGCCTAGGATGGTTTACCCCCTCAGCTTTCTGGCTGTTTACTTCCTTCTGTTTCATAAGGAATATAATCTCCACCCAGATATCTGACAAATTGGCTGTATTGCTCAAACCTATGAGCTCTACCTACCCCTGAGATCTACTGACCAATCCCTACCTGTCCAACCAAAAAGTAAAACCAAAATGGGGGAAAATGCCTTCTCGGTCTATGCCCCTAAACTATGGAATTCCCTTCCACTGAATCTAAGAAACTTCCCTACACCATGCAGTTTCAAACAAGACCTTCGTAAAGCTCTTGTAAACTCTGAACCCTGCTCCTGTAGTATATCCACACACTCCTGTGCTGGCCCCTCCTAGCTCCTACTGGCACCTACCTATTCTACTCTCTTACCTCCTGGGAAATCTTTTTCCCCTTCCTTAGCACTTACCTACCAGAAGTTGATTTTAGACGGTTAGTTACTTGCACTTGTTTCCTGGATCTGCTGCTTCACATTGTTTCCTGCTAATGTACTGTTATTGCTGAAGATTTTGTATAGCTGCACTGTAGCTCTACCCTGTTATGTACCGATGTCGTGTTACCTGACTTTTCTTTTTATTTACTGTTGTCTACATGCCCTCTGTTGTAACCTCCTGTGTTGTACCTGAAAATAGGCAGCCATGCTGTCTAGCATGCTCACCCGGTCAACAAAAATGAAATAAATAAATAAATAGATAGTGTTGACTTAATGAGGGGTGCTGGATTCTGATATTAAATGGCTATTGGGCCAGCACTCTTGTGAAAAAAGTAACATGAAACAAAAAAATGATAATTTATTCTAGTAATGATAATTAATACTGCTCTATAAATTTTACATTCAAAATTTATGGCTGTTTGAACAACCATGCACCCCTTGGCAAGAACCAGGATTAGAGGATCTCACCTCCAGTGGATCTCAACTGAGCTGCTTGCATGCCTCTGTGCAAAGGACCTAGCATGGTGGGCTCACAAGGTCTCTGGTTCTCTGATTGACCCAATTTAATGCCAGCCCCATCACAACACTTGTACTAAAGCTACAAGACTTGCAAAATCAGAGTACTTTGCGTCCACCTTCCAGAACAATCTCGAGCATCCCTCTAAATTCTGGAAGGTTATCCACTCCTTATTCTACCCTCCTAACCAGTCTCCTTCTCCTGTCCTCAGGCAAGATAAGGCCTCCATTTCTGACCCTACTGAAGCCATTAGTTTCTTCAACTCCTTTGCTCATAACCTCCTCTCCTTCTCCATGCACACTTCCTCTGTTTCTCCATCTCCCTCAGCTCCTTCAACACATCCCCATTCCTTCTCCTTTGCACCTACCACTGCTGCTGCTTTACTCAAGGCTCTTCTTGCTCTAAATTCCCCTAAGGGTCTAAGCCCTGATGGTCTTGACCTCAAACTGTTTCACCTGTTTGCTCCTGCAATTGCTATTCCTATCACATCTATTCTCAGCCCCACATTCTCTCTTAATTCCACTCCTGACTTTGGAAGCAAGCAAGTCATCCCTCCTCCCAAAGGTGGTAACCTGTTCTCTCTTGGGAATTATCACCCTGTCTCTTTTCTTCCTACCCTGTCTAAACTCAAAGAACTGCTAATCCTGCTGGCCAGCTGGTGCAGCAGTAGCACCACTGCTTGTTGTGCCGACTACCCGAGTTGGGGAATGACCTCGGAGTGTTGATGGTTGACAGTGGGAGGAAGATCAAGCATCCATCAGACTGCTCTCCTAATCCAGGGTGGGAGGTTCATGGTGCTTGGCATATGCCTAGTCCCTGGTGGTGGCTGCAGACAAGGGAGCACAAGACCACAGTATCGGGGAGGAGGAGCAGTGGCCATCGATGTGTAGTGTGTGGGAAGATGCACAGTGGCATCACTAATGACACAGCATTCCCACTCCTCCTGGGGGAACAGAACAAGAAAAAAACAGCCAAGCATTAAGATGAAGCTTCACCTACTTCCCACATCCAGAATTGGCCTTTCTTCCTGGGCCGGGATAAAAGCTGCAGACTTCCCCTCCACTGGGGAGCGACTAGATGGAATGGGGAGGATACTGCTGCAGGCAACCCTGCCAAGAGGGGCAAGCTGGGGGGGGGCAGGCATGTCTCCAGTGTGTCTCGGGTGGTTCAGGACTTCCCAGGACCCACATAAGAGAGCCTTAATGGGACAGGATGGAGATGCTGACAAATGGCTGAAGAGGTCCCACTCTGTGGAGGACAGGAATATAAAGAGAGAGTTTAAAAAAAAGTAACACTCTCACAGCTCTCTCCCTTAGTTGAATCCTCCCTCTTCTTCACCCCTTTATAGTCTGGCTATGTAAGTCCCACACCACCTCCACCCCCTTTCTCCGGCTCATTAACTCCATCCTTACCAGTATGGCTCAGGAACCGAGTACCTCAGCAATCTTGTCAATCTGGCTAATCCCTTCAACACTGTTGCACACTACATTTTCCTGAACAAGCTTAAAAGGGTGGGGCTATCTGACCACTCAGCTGGTTTCATTCTTACTTTGAGGGCGGTTCTCAAGCTGTCCCCATTGGAGACTCCATCTCCCCCATCTCTCTGTCTGCTCAGGCGCTCCATAAGACTCCTTGCGGGATCCAGTCCTTTTCTCCAGTTTCCTGAATAACCTCCCTAATGCCTGTACCTTTGCATCCATCCACATGCACACAGATGATACTGTGATTTTTACTTCTGGCTCCTTCGCATGTGACCTGACTGCTCAGCCTCAAATGAATTTCTCCAACATCCATTGTGGGTTTCAGGCTTGTCAACTGTCCCTCAATGGCAAAAAAATGGTCTCTGTGACCTTTGGCACTAGGCAGAGGCTAGCTAGACTCTCCATTCTTCTCATTCCATACCCTTGATGGTGCACTGCTGAGGATGTCTCCTCCTTTAATTTATTCATTTGAAAATTGGTGACTGGGAGAGGCACATTGAGCCAAGGCTCATTTCCAGGTGTGATCTGTGGGTGGGGTGGGGGAATGAAATGGAGAAACAAAAGTACGATACACATAACAAGACAATTGAGCAAACATTTGGTACATAAACTGGTACAAAATAAATTGGTGCAAATATAAAGTGCAGTCACACCGGTCACAGCACAAAATGGACTCCTGTTCAACTGCAAAATAAAACAGTAGCAATACATGGTGTACAAACAACTAAACAGAACTAGGCGAGACACCTGTAAGACAAGTGTATGCCTAGCCCCATAAGTGAGGGAAATGCAGAGGTGGTGTGGAAATGAAACAAGTAGGCAGGTAGTGGAGACCTAGCTCGACACCCTAACAAGGACGGTTGAGGTTTAGGCTGGGACAGTGTCAGGAGGAAGAGTAACAGGAGCAGGTGGGGTTGGAGTTTCAACTACAGCCTAAAGGATCCAGGGGAGGAGGAGAGGTGAAGGGAGGATGGGAGTAGATTCCAGAATGAGTAAAATCAATAGGAGAAGGCAGACTGCCCAGCAGAGGAGCAGAGGTGAGGAGTGGAAAAAGTGTGATGTGGGGGGTGGGATTTGGGAAAGAAGAGAGAAGAGAGGAGAGGTAGGAGGGAAAGGAACCAAACCAAACCAGTATTTAGATATAAGGGAGGTAGAGTGAGCCTGGCAATTTCAGGGCAGAGGGAGTATGGATAGGGAGGAATAGAGGGAGCAGTGGTAAGTAGCAAAGCCACAAAAGGCATTACAGAGGGTGTCCAGTTTAGCAAGGGAAGTGGATGGGGTGGTGGTGCCATACACCACATTTGTGTAGTCAAAGCCAGGGAGCACCATGCTGGTAACAAGCACCCTGTGCACCTGCAGAGATAAGCAGTCTTTGTTGTGGTACAGGGCACCAAGCTTGAGACAGAGTTTTGCATGGATAGCATCAATGTGGGCTGAGAAGTTAAGTTTACTGTCAAGCCACACTCCCAGGTGCTTGAAAGACTGTCCCACTTCAAGGGGGGAGGTATTCAGTGTGGTGAAAATACCTACCTTAAATACCTTGGGGTTTGGTTGGAGTGCCAACTCAATTTCTCTCTGCATGTGGATGCCATCCATCAGAAGCTCCACCCTAAACTTAGCACTTTCTATAGGAACAAAGCTTGTATCCCTTTTCCTGTTCGTAGAAAAATCATCATGAAAATGATCCTCCCCATCTTCAATATGGGGGGGGCAGTATGCAGTGTCACTCCTAAGTTCACTTTCTCTAAACTGGACTCCCTTTTTCCCTCCTTCTGCTGCTTTGCTCTTGACAGTCACCCTCGCACTCACCACCACCGTTCCCTCTACTGCTGTCTTTCTGTCTCCCCCATCTCTGGATACCAGGTACCTCTCTCACTGTACATTCTTTATCCCTAATTCTGGTTTGACTTCCTCCCACTTTACCTAAACTCACTACTCTTTGTTCCTTCTACCCATGTACTCCCTCTGCAACTCTCTCTCTCTCTCTATATATATATATATATATCCCTTGTAAAATCCTCTGCTGGTAGAGCTGCTTTCTTGTTCAGATTCTCTAAGCTGTGGGCCTCACTGCCTCCTGCTTTTTACCCTGTCTCCTTTACTCTCTCAAATCCCTACTTTGTGACTTCTCTATTTGCACCTGCAAGTGCCCCTGACCCCACCCCTTCCCCATTTCCCTAAATGCTGCTCTTGGCTTGCTGGCTAGGTCTTCTTACTGACCCATTGACTGCAAGTTAGCTGCTAACTATTGCTGGGTTATGTTGATTATGTGGGACTGTTTTGTCACAGTGTTATAGTTATTTTACCTTTTTGTTTTACTGTTCATATGCTTCATTTATTTTAAATTAGCTTCTATATTTTTCCTATTTGAACCTGTAACCCTGCATCCCCTTCCCCCCAGGATGCATCTGGAAATGACTTGTTACCAGTTCAGTATGTCTCTCCTGGTAAAACTTTTGAAATAATGAATTCATTAATTAATAAAAATCCAATATTGAATGGGCCTTGGGGCCTGATATTCAAAGGCCTAGCATGGCCTAGGGTTAAGTCTCCATGTGGAACTTGCTGGTGCATGGAAAAAGTCCCACACTGGTGAAAGTGCTATCTATTATTAGCAGTTTTTATGCATGAGTGACATTTTCAGTTTTCTGTGCAGTAATGTCAGGGGTAGCATCTGTGCAAATAAAAAGTTTGTGCAAGCTGCTAAAAATCAGAAAACGTCCCAGAATGGCAACCTTTCTGAAAACTGCATGCATATAGTAAAAACTGCAGTTATACAAAGGCTCCCTTGCTTTTGCAACTTTGTTTGTCCGCATGTGCCCAATTTTCCCCTTAAGAAAACCCAGCCCCTGGTTAACATGGTGGACTGTTTGTTAATAAGGAAGAGGTGTGACCCTCTCCCTCTAATAGTCTCCCTAATTAGCTACCAGTAGTTCCTCATGAGGAGAGTTATATAAATTTATGACAAAATGAAGCTTGAGAGTTGTTTGGCATGAGATAGAAAGAAAGCAACCTTACTTAATATCACTAGGTGGCTTAAAAACTAAAATAGAGTATGACTTGAGAGTTACAGTGTCTTGTATCAGTGGTGGCCAAGCATGCAATACTTCAGTCTAACATCTGCAAACAAAACACTCCCACTCAAATTGGGGTTAAGAACTAATAAACAAAAGCTTCAGATGAACTGCCAGTCCCTTTTGGGCTACATTGACTTGATGAGGAGTGCTGGATTTTGATAGTAGGAAAATACAACATAATCTCACCAACTTCCTCCTACCACTGACCACAGTGATGTTGTCTACAGTGCAGCTGCTTAAAGCTGAAGCAGTTAAATTGGACATTTTATATAACTCACTTAGCAGATTCATTCTTGGCTGCCCACCTTGAATTCTTCATTATAATACAAATGATCAACTGTCTTGGCCGTCCCTTGAACATAGGTGCGTTTGTCCTAACCCACCTGGGCATGCACTTTGGCTTGGTATTCTACCCCCCACATCAGCGGCCTGATTTTCCCAGCTATCAATCCTGGACGCCAGCTTAGGTCCCCGCTTATGAGGAATTTACATATTCCTTGCTGCAAAGAAAAGCAGGTCAAGCTGCCTTCTTCTACAGGTTGCCTCATAATTGAAATAACCTTTATGCTTTATCTTACCAGTCAGTGCAGTCTTTAAATCGTCAATTTCAAGTTGACAGCATACCCTCCTTCACCTTACTCCTGACATTAGTAGTTTTTGTTGCTTTTGACTTTTGTTTACTATGTGTCTGCAATTTTTATGCTTATTGTTTCTGGTATAAGCTTTGTTCCTTGCTGAACTCCTGTCATGTGAATGTGTGAAGTGTGTGATTTATTGTATTGTGGACAAAAGAACTTTGCATACAAACTCCAGACTGGAAAACAGGATGGCAGATTTATTGAAGGTGCAGAAAACAGTGAAGCAGACAGCTTACATGAAAAAGGAACCTTGATGTTTTGTGCAGTCGAGTTTTGTCAGGAGACAATTCTTGTACTTTTTGCATTTTTCTCTGCTTGCCTGCCTGGATTACAGAACTTTAAATCAGTGGCACAACCAGAGCTAGATCATGTACACTGCCTGAAATGAGTCACAGACTCTCTCTTTTTTTTTTAATTTTATCACAGCTGCTGTTTGTGCTCTGTGCCAGTCAGCCCCCATCCAACTGACCCCCCCAGCCCCGTCACCTGGAATTACCAGTGCTTATCTTGCCTGGCCCGGGAGTGGCACCTGCAGGGGGTTGGTCTTCATCCTGCCGACCTGGGTATTTTCTCCTCCTGGTTTTCTCCCAGGAGCCCAAAGAGTATGCATGCATGTGCATGGAGGCGCACATGCACCGTATCACCCCAGTTACAGCTCCTTTCCCCCACCCCATGGCCTAGTGCCTGTGGCCTCCTCTGAGCCCGTGCTACCCCAGCCTCCACTGGGGGTCACCATCAGCCAAAGGATGCTGTGCTACCTCCCCGGGAGAGGAGAGCTTGCCTGCTGGTAACTTCATTCAGCTCTCCCCCCCCGTGCTGACCTCTGATGTCCTGGGTTCGTTCCCGAACCCGGGTCACTGGTGTGGGTTGAGGTAAGCCGCCAGTGCCTTAACCCTCTATGCCACTGGGCTGGCTAGTCACAGACTCTCTAAACAATCAAAGGCCCAATGATATCATGGCACTGCAACATCAGTATAACAAACATGGATCCAAGAAGCAGTAGTTGCATGCACCTGATACCATCTCCCATGGGGTCCTTCACAAATGGGACACCTCCTATAACAATATCTGTAGATTCACCTTATCTGCTCCTCATCTTACCCATCACTGTCTACTCTATCCGGCCTTAAACTGGCTGTCTCCAAATGCTCTCCGTGCTTATGCCTTAGGCTGTTTCACTGACTCCATAACCAGAATTCAACAACCTGCAACCCTGCGTGACATGTTTACCCCTGCCTCTCACTCCTGCCCTCTTAGGTAGTCCTCCTCCTCTACCTTGCTCTCTGTTCAGCCCTGCTCCTCCAAAATGGGTGAGCAAGCCTTTTCCTATTTTGCTCCAAGGTCTTGGAATTCTCCCCCCCATGTAAAGAATGCCTCCTCTCACCTTATCTTTAAGCATGCTTTGTTTTCACACCTCAATGCACTTGGATACTGTAATTGCACTTAACTTCTGCTTTATTGCTACTGTTGTTCTCCATCATTGTCTCCTAGCCAAGCTAATTGTTATGCATAATGTTATGTATATTACTGTCATCTCTCCTCGATGCCATCATTGACTTGAGTAACTTGTTGTTGGCTACTATTGCATCACAACTCATAATTGTATAATGTTGCTGGTATATGGCCCAGTTTGTATTTTTAATTGCTTCTATTGTTTATGTACTTTGTCCTGACTGTTTAGTTAAGTATTTTTTTTCTCTCTTTTTTCTCTCATTATGTACAATTTGTTGTTCACTGCTGTTTTTCTTCTTGTACTCTCCTGGGTCGTGTCTGAAAATAGGCAGGATTGTTGCCTAGTGCACTTACCCAGTTACCAAAAGCTAATAAATAAATAAAATAAGACTGCCTCAGAAAGTTGGCAAAACTGATTCCAGCCAAAAGAGGTACTAGAGTAGCTCCAAGATTAGACATGGGGTTCTCAAGTCCCAATATTGCACGATTTTCTGTGTTGGCTGTGATCCCAGTTCTAACACCTGCAATCATGCCCAGGAAGAATGACAAATATTCAGCACATTTCTGTTCTGATGGCTCACACCTAGGGCAAAGACAGTCAGGATTTAACAGACCATCCATCACTCTGAAAAGGGTCATTAGTCTATTGCTCCTAAAAGAAATAAGATTTCAGAAGGGCAGACTTCAACCAGTCAAGGGAGCTGGTCTGAGACAGGGTGACCATAGTGGACAGGATCGGAGGTGTAGAGGAAAGATGGGGCAATCAAGGGGACCATTCTTAAGGCAACAAAGTCATGTATGAAACTTATTACAAAATAAAGCAGGTAAAAGAGACCAATATGGTTCTCAGAAAGGGTAAGAGAAGCAGTGAGGGCTAAGAAAAAGGCTTTCACCAGATACAAGGAAAAGCAGGGGGAGGAGGAATGGAGAGAGTACCAAATAAAAATTGGGGAAGCAAAGAGGATCGTCAGGGAGGCAAAGGCAGACACAGAGCTAGGCACTCCAGAGAGGCTCAAAGGTGAGGAAAAACAATTCTTCAGATAAATTATGGGAAGAAAAAAGCAGGGAAAGGTATTGTTAAACTGCAAGGTGGTGGTGGGGAGTACTAGAGGAAGGTGAACAAAAAGCAGCTGTATTGATTCTGCTCTGTCTCCACAAGGGAAGACAGGGGGCTCTGCCTGAAAGTGGCATCAAGGCAGCTATAAGGAGAAGTCATGAAATGAAGCAGGCAGTATTTACCAGAGAAAGGGTTCAGAAGGGGCTTGAAGCCCTAAAGGTAGATAAAGCACCAGGGTGGGATGGGATGCATCTAAGGATGCTCAAAGAATTGGCTAATGAACTGGCTGAACCCCTAATGGGGCTATTCATTTT